>CM022298.1:192926587-193525627 GCA_011799875.1 Thinopyrum elongatum
AGCCGTTGGCTCACAGGCCTCATGTTTGCTTTCAAGGCCGCACAGCCGTTGGCTCACAGGCCTCATGTTTGCTTTCAAGGCCGCACAGCTGTTGAGTTTATTCTAGCTCACTGTAAGCCAGCTCTCACATGACACAAGCCGCCGTTTTAACCGTAATGAGTTCAGGGTCTTAAAAATGATTGACTGTTAAGAGTTCAGCGGGTCACCTAGCGGAGTAGCAAGTTGCAAACAGGTAGGTGTAACTCATAATGTGGCAACTCAGGCCGGCCAAGAGGGTATGAAAGCTAAACCCGGTGGGTTGGAAGCCCCCAAGTGACCTTATGATCAATTAACAAAGACTCATATGCATAGAGATGAAATGACAGAGGCTCAGAATTTTGGGGATGCCGGCTTTGTTAAGTTGATCATAATATGATAAGGCAATAAAGCAGGAACCCATGTTTGAACCGCGCATCATGGCAGCAAGTTCTCTTTGGCAACCTTTAATTTTCCTGAGAACTCGAACTTGCGAGAGATGGATTCTGCTTGAACCGGACGTTAAGCCGGATATTGAGAGCTAAAAGCTTTGTGGGAGAAAAATTTCCCTTGAACCTGATTTTGAACCGGAATCTTTTGCAATAACCTGGAACTCTTCTATTGAGCCGGAACTTTTTGATTGCCAGACACTTTTTAAGCCGGAAATTTTCTGACGGCCTTTAAATTTTCACCAATGTGGCAGTAGCCTCCGGGACCGGGTTATTTTCCCTCCAATGACCTGGAGTTCTTGAATTCACTGAAACCGGAAAAACTTGCTAAGTCATGTCTGTGTAGCCCCCGAGTCTTAAGACGACTCAAGGAGTTTGCTTGAGATTCTTCATTCTTGGCCATAGCATAAGATGTATATCCTTGGCATTGATAATGCGATGTGAATCCACAGAAGGTTGAGGTCGACTGCGGTAGGTTATAAATGATCCCGTATGAGCTGTGTCAGTAACTCGGCCAATGGCTCATCCCAGCTAGCTGTTGCAGTTAACCAAACTATAGTGGCGACAACTTGTGCGCCTGCCCACTGAGCCATCCGGTGCAGACGGAGGCTGATAATAGATTATGCCTCTCTTCAGAGTTGTTGAAATAGACCGGGCAGCAGGAGCGGCAACTTGCGTACGCTCGTTAAGCAGCTTGTGCACACAGGTGCGGCCTGGTGTGTTGATGTAGACCAGACCGCGAGAGACAGACGGTAAAAACGATCGCGGCATCAGAGGCAGCACATACGTGGGAGAGTCGGCCGCGGGCACGGACAGATGAATCGGCCGCGACATTGTAAGCTAGGGCAGACAGGCGAGTCAATCGCAGGCGCAGTAAGCCGCGCGGATGGGCGAGTTAGCCACGTCATGTTGATGTAGACTGGACCGCAGAGGCCGTGGCTTGCACATACATTCGTTGAGCATTATGGCACGGTCAAATGCTGGCGCATGATAATGGTGGCGCGAGCTATATATCCATGACACGACCATCACTCTTGCAGTGAACAATTGTCCTGCATCAAAAAATATCGCAAGCCAGAGTATTTGTTCTTTAAAGAATAAAAACATATCAATAAAAATTGAGTGGATAGAATTCACCTGATTTGTCCGGATGATAGATGATCTATTATGTGAACAATTTCCAGTACTTGCGATGGCAATTTAGCCACTCTCCCCCGCCCTTGCAAAAGGGCATCAACCACAGCAAGTGGAAACACGGTGGCTCAGAACGAGGCCGATCAGGGCGGCTCAACACGAGGTCACAGTGATGATGGCGGAAGCGGCGTCTTGAAGCACGACCGTGGCGGAGCCTGGAACCGGGCGGCTCAGCACAGGCCCTCCGGGTCATTTTTTTAACACCAAAATTAGGCATCCAGCCTTATTTTTTTCTGCTCTAAAAAATGACTGCACCAAAATTAGGAGTGAGTAATTCCTTCGTAGGCTCGCTGGTTGATGAGGGAGTTGGATGAGATTCATCATGTAATCGAGTTAGTTTTGTTAGGGCTTGATCCCTAGTATCCATTATGTTCTGAGATTGATGTTGTTATGACTATGCCATGCTTAATGCTTGTCACTTAGGGCCCGGGTGCCATGATTTTAGATCTGAAGTGTTTATGATTTCACCATTATATATATGTTCTAGATCCGATCTTGCAAGTTATATGCACCTGCTATGTGTTATGATCCGTAAACCCCGGAGTGACAGTATTAGGGATACTTTCCGGTGATGACCGTAGTTTGAGGAGTTCATGTATTCACTATGTGTTAATGCTTTGTTCCGGTTCTCTATTAAAAGGAGGCCTTAATATCCCTTAGTTTCCTTATGGACCCCGCTGCCACGGGAGGGTAGGACAAAAGATGTCATGCAAGTTCTTTTCATAAGCACGTATGACTATTTACGGAATACATGCCTACATTATATTTATGAACTGGAGTTAGTTTTGTATCGCCCTAGGTTATGACTGTTATATGATGGATATCATCCAACGAATTCACCGATCCAATGCCTATGAGTTTTTCACATATTGTTCTTCCTAAGTTACTATTGCTACTGCTACTGTCACAACTGCTACAAAATCATTGCTATCACTGTTACCGTTACTATTACTGTTACCACTGCTATCAAAACTACCATATTACTGTGCTACTAATCATATTGTTGCAGATAATTTATCTCCAGGTGTGGTTGAATTGACAACTCAGCTGCTAATACTTGCAAATATTCTTTGGATCCCCTTGTGCCGAATCTATAAATTTGGGTTGAATACTCTACCTCGAAAACTGTTGCGATCCCCTATACTTGTGGGTTATCAGTTGCTACCATCATCTTTCAACTTAGCTTTCTCTAGGAACGCATTAAAATTCAGGGGAACGGTAGCACGGGCCATTGATCTACAACATAGATATGCAAAACTATCAAGACTAAGTTCATGATAAATTAAGTTCAATTAATCAAATTACTAATGAACTCCCACTTAAATAAACATCCCTCAAGTTATCTAAGCGATACATGATCCAAATCAACTAAACCATGTCCGATCATCACGTGAGATGGGGTAGTCATCAATGGTGAACATCTCATTGTAGATCATATCTACTATATGACTCACGTTCGACTTTTCGATCTCTAGTGTTCCGAGACCATGTCTATACATGCTAGGCTCGTCAAGTTTAACCCAAGTATTCTGCATGTGCAAAATTGTCTTACACCCATTGTATGTGAACGTAAAGTCTATCACACCCGATCATTACGAGGTGCTTTGAAACGACAAACTTTGGCAACGGTGAATACTCGGGGAGAACACTTTTATCTTGAAATTTAGTGAAGGGATCATCTTATAATGCTACCGCCGTTCTAAGCAAAATAAGATGCATAAAGGATAAACATCACATGCAATCAAAATATGTGACATGATATGGCCATCATCATCTTGTGCTTTTGATCTCCATCTCCAAAGCATTGTCATGATCTCCATCATCACTGGATCGACACCTTGTTCTCCATCATTATGTCAGGGCCGTCTCACCAACTATTGCTTCTATAACTATTGCTAACGCATAGCGATAAAGTAAAGCAATTACATGGCGTTTGCATTTCATACAATAATCAAGAGACAACCCTAAGGCTCCTGCCGGTTGTCGATATTACAAAACATGATCATCTCATACAACAATGTATATCACATCACGTCTTGACCATATCACATCACAACATGCCCTACAAAAACAAGTTAGACGTCCTCTATTTTGTTGTTGCAAGTTTTACGTAGCTGCTACGGGCTTCTAGCAAGAACCGTTCTTACCTACGCAAAAAACCACAACGGTGATTTATCAATTTTGCTATTTTAACCTTCTTCAAGGACCGGCCATAGTCAAACTCGATTCAACTAAAGTAGGAGAAACAGACACCCGCCGACCACCTTTATGCAAAACAAGTTGCATGTCAGTCGGTGGAACCGGTCTCATATGCGTGGACATGTAAGGTTAGTCCGGGCCGCTTCATCCCATAATACCACCGAATCAAAATAAGACGTTGGTGGTAAGCAATATGACTATCACCGCCCACAACTCTTTGTGTTCTACTCATGCATATCATCTACGCATAGACCTGGCTCGGATGCCACTATTGCGGAATGTTGCATGGAAAACAAAAAAAATTCTACGCACATGCAAGATCTATCCATGGAGATGCATAGCAACGAGAGGGGAGAGTGTGTCTACATACCCTCGTAGACCGTAAGCGGAAGCATTTATTAACCCGGTTGATGTAGTCAAACTTCTTCGTGATCCAACCGATCATGTACCGAACGTACAACACCTCCGCGTTCAGCACACGTTCACCTCGGTGACGTCCTCGCCTTCTTGATCCAGCAAGACGGGCGAAGTAGTGGATGAGTTCCAGTAGCACGACGACGTGGGAGGGGAGGGGAGGCAGCCAGGAGGCGCCCCAAGGGTGGCCGCCGGCCCCCTTGGGCTCCTGCCCTGTGGCGCCCCCCTTACCTTGTTTGCACAGGGGGGAGGAAAGGGGAGGAGAGGGAAGGAAGGGGGAGGCCGACTCCCCCCTTTCCTTCTCTCCCCAAAGGCTGTGGCCTTAGGAGGGGTGCGCCAGCCCCTTGTGGGCTGGTGTGTTCCTCCCCTTTGGCCCATATGGCCCATTAATCTCCCGGGGGTTCCCGGAACCTCTTCCGGTGATCCGATGACTACCAGGTACCTCCTGAAACTCTTCTGGTGTCCAAATAGCTTCGTCCTATATATCAATCTTTACCTCCGGACCATTCTGGAGCTCCTCATCATGTCTGTGATCTCATCTGGGACTTCGAACAACATTCAGTCACCAAATCATATAACTCATATAACATAATATCATCAATGAACGTTAAGCGTGCGGACCCTACGGGTTCAAGAACTATGTAGAAATGACCGAGACACCTCTCCGGTCAATAACCAATAGCGGAACCTGGATGCCCATATTGGTTCCTACATATTCTACGAAGATCTTTATCGGTCGAACCGTTATGACAACATACGTAATTACCTTTGTCTGTCAGTATGTTACTTGCCCGAGATTCGATTGTCGGTATCTTCATACCTAGTTCAATCTCGTTACCGGCAAGTCTCTTTACTCATTCCATAATACATCATCTTGTAACTAACTCTTTAGTCATTTTGCTTGCAAGCTTCTTGTGATGTGTATTACCGAGAGGGCCCAGAGATACCTCTCCGATACACGGAGTGACAAATCTTAATCTCGATCCATGCCAACTCAACAGATACCTTCGGAGATACCCGTAGAGCATCTTTATGATCACCCAATTACATTGTGAGGTTTGATAGCACACTAGGTATTCCTCCAGTATTCGGGAGTTGCATGATCTCATAGTCAAAGGAATATGTATTTGACATTAAGAAAGCAATAGCAATAAACTGAACTATCATATGCTAAGCTAACGGATGGGTCTTGTCCATCACATCATTCTCCTAATGATGTGATCTTGTTATCAAGTGACAACACATGTCTATGGTTAGGAAACCTTAACCATCTTTGATCAACGAGCTAGTCTAGTAGAGGCTTACTAGGGACACGGTATTTGTTTATGTATCCACACATGTATTTAAGTTTCTGATCAATACAATTCTAGCATGAATGATAAACCTTTATCATGAATAAGGAAATATAAAATAACAACTTTATTATTGCCTCTAGGGCATATTTCCTTCAATTTTAGACGTTGTATACCTGAGCATGAACGGTAACAGATCCTACGCAATTGTCACTCTGAGGCCTACGAAGGACACCATGCTGGTGATAGAACTGCACACAAGGTATTACAATCTGGTTTTTATTTGCCTACTCTTTTTAAGGATGCTCGTAAGTTTGTCTTGTCTTGCAATGAATGTCAAAGGATTGATAACATTAGTAGATGTCAGGAAATGCCTATGAATTATTCACTTGTTATTGAAACATTTGATGTATGGGGTTTTGATTATATGGGACCTTTTCCTTCCTCTAATGGGTATACACATATTTTAGTTGTTGTTGATTACGTTACTAAGTAGGTAGAAGCTATTCCAACTAGTAGTGCTGATCACAACACTTCCATTAAAATGCTTTAAAAAGTTATTTTCCCGAGGTTTGGAGTCCCTAGATCTTTAATGGCTGATGGTGGCTCAACTTTATTCATGGTGCTTTCCGTAAACTGCTTGCTAAGTACGATGTTAACCATAAAATTGCATCTCCTTATCATCCTCAGTCTAGTGGTCAAGTAGAATTAAGTAATAGGGAAATAAAATTGATCTTGCAAAAGACTGTTAATAGATCTAGAAAGAATTGGTCTAAGAAACTTGATGATGCATTATGGGCTTATAGAACTGCTTATAAAAACCCTATGGGTATGTCTTTGTATAAAATGGTATATGGAAAAGCATGTCACTTACCTCTTGAACTAGAACATAAAGCTTATTGGGCACTTAAAGAGCTCAACTATGATTTCAAACTTGCCGGTGAAAAGAGGTTATTTGACATTAACTCACTTGATGAATGGAGAACCCAGGCCTATGAAAATGCCAAGTGGTTTAAAGAAAAGGTTAAAAGACGGCATGACAAAAGGATACAAAAGCGGGAATTCAATGTAGGTGACCATGTCTTGCTATACAACTCTCGTTTAAGATTTTTTGCAGGAAAACTTCTCTCTAAATGGGAAGGGCCTTACATTATCGAGGAAGTTTATCGTTCCTGTGCCATCAAAATCAACAATGCCGAGGGCAATAGCCCAAAGGTGGTAAACGGGCAAAGAATCAAATATTATATCTCAGGTACTCCCATAAATGTTGAAACCAATATTATTAATACCATAACACTGGAGGAGTACATAAAGGAAACCTACTAGAACACGCCAGAACCCTGAAAAGGAGTAGGTATGTGATACGGTAAGTAAACCGACTCCAAAAGTCTTCTAAAGGCAATTTTACTCCATTTTGGAATATTTTAAAAAATAGAAAAATAAAAGGTAGTCCGAATAGTGCACGAGGAGGCGACAAGCCTTGGGGGCGCGCCCTACCCCCTTGGGTGCGCCTCCCAGGCTTGTGGCCACCTCGTGTGCCCTACGGACTCTGTTTTCTTGTAGGATACTCCACATAGTCGGAAAAAATTCATTATATATCTCCCGAAGGTTTTGACCACCGTACCACGGCAATATCCTCTGTTCTTGTTTCGAGCTATTTTTCTGACAGATCTAGATCGCCATGACATCCCCAAGCGCTCCGAAGGACAAGTTCTTCGAGAAGGTCATCAACCCCTACCTTGCGGAGGTGCTATAACACCCTCAAACCATTGAGATGCGTGAGGGGGTGCTGCACATCCGGGATGTTCAAGGGCCAAAGAAGACCGGAAGCATGGAGACCAGGCTCAAAGCGATGGAGCAGCAAGTCTTCAAGTGCCAAGGGATGGTAGAACATGGACTCAATGCCAATCAGTCCATGATCACGGAATTTACCCGTGACCACATGCTGGATGCCAAGAATATCGGGGAGGCCATCTTCAAGCTTCATGAGAAAATCGAGCATCTCCAAGCCCAGATCTATGACCTGCAAAACCAAAACTATGAGTATGAATAAAGATTTAAGAGGATGAGTTTGGCTGCAGATTTGAGGATCCCGGAGACTCGTTCATCTTTTTACGATGGTGAACCTATGCCTTGGAAGACGGAGGACAAGCTTCCCACATCATCAACCTCATCACCACCACCACCTCCGAAGAAGGAGACTTGAGTACATGGGTATGGGCACTCCCCTTGGCTTGTGCCAAGCTTGGGGGAGGTGTCCCGGTATTGTATCACCATCACATCTTTACCTTTATCATTTTTTCTTAGTTCGATCCTTTTGGTTATATCTTGATCTAGTAGAATAAGAGTTTTAGTATGATCTAGTTTTTGAGTTTTGCCTTGAGTTCCCTCTATGTAATCGAGTGTGAGAGTTATATAATAAAGAGTAGTTTTGAGTAAGGGATTTGCTTTCCCGTTTTGATACTCGAAAAGAATAAAAGAAATAAAAGAGTCACTGGTACAGTGAGGTGCTATACAAATGGTTTTTAACCCCTTTCCGCGACGGTGTTTTGAACCGTCGCCAAGTGAGTGACTGCGATACGGGGGTCCTTCCCACACGACCCAGAAACCGTCGGGGATAGGGAGCCTTGATGCATACAGTTGTCCCTACTCGTTTGTGCTCACATTGCCATCGCAGTCGGTATTCTTTGGTGCTATGTTTACGATGCGTGGGCCATCACAAACGGTTCATGATTATAGAATGTGTATGATAAGCAGACAATCACACACATTCACTTTTCCTAAACTATGTGCGATAACTAATTAAGAAGATTAGCTAATCATCGTACGAGTGTCGTATAGGATTATGAAACGTCGGACCATCGTAACATCGTCGTACATGATAACTATCGCACATGCTATTCTGTGGTGCAACGTTTACGATGCGTAACACATCAGAAACAGTTCACGGTTGGAAATCATGTACGATAAGGTAACTATCACAAACATTTAGTTTGCCCACACCATTTGTGATACTGTCTGACATCACACACGGTTTGCAAACGAAAACTGTGTGCATGCACGTTTCCTCTCTGTGAACCGTGTCGGATTATGGTTTATATCACAAACGTTTGTGTTTTACCGACCGTGTGCGCCGTAACGACCTGCGGAGCATAATTTCACCATAATTTAATTGCTGCTATTTCAAATTGTACCAGATTTGAATTTGAAAGTATGCTATAGCTTTATTCATATCCATCAGGTTCAAACAACCAATGCATTATTCGATTCATAGGTACATATGTTCAAGAATTACATAAGCACCAATTAAAGAATGATGAACCACAGTTGTATACTTGTACTATTAAAGACGGTAAAGAAGGAGGCAAAATACATTCTAGTTGCTGAACAAAGTGAAGCGGAATGCCCATATTGTGCCCTCCTCCATGCAGAAGGCACGCACGACTCTAGTCCAACCCCTTGTGATGGCCGACCGCCCATCCTTCACTGTCTTCATGAACACATCTAGATAATCATCGTGTTCTAGTAGAAATACTTTAACCTTTGCATGCCCACCAATCATGTAGTTTGAGAGGTAACCTTGAGTAAACTGCTTTGGGAACCACTGCAAAGGAAAAAGATTCAGACATTGTCATCTAACACAACTCCTTATGGGCAGTAAAAAGAAGGCTGGAGGGTTCTTACTTACCATCCAGCAGTTCGCTGTTGTCTTGGATAAAGTGTAAACAAATAGTTTAATTGCCATCTTTTGACCCATTTTACTAACAATTTTTATCAGTTTCCTCACCTGATGCTGGTTCATCAATATCTCATTGCCCCATATGCAGAAAGGGTCGAAGCGCGGATCTTTACCAATGACATATGTACCTAAAAGCACCAAGTTAATATTAGAAGCTAAACAGCAATTGCACAATGATGTAGTACAGCATCCCCTCTCCCTCGGTCACATATTAGATGAATTAACATCTTATATTATGGGACGCAGGGAGTTTATTGCATTCTTACAAATTATCGGCTGATTAACTGTTGTTGTATCCATGGATTAGAGTTAGTTTGAGCTAGTTTGGGCTCAAATAGCCCTAAAGTATATCCAAACATGAGGGCTAGTTTGAGCTAGTTACATCTAACCCACCCAAAAAAACTATCCCAGCCAAGAGGTGCTAATTGGAGCTAGTTCTCCTAGTGCATTTATTGTCAATCTAACCCTGTCATCCAAACACCTCTTTGGCTAGAGTTAGTTCAGGGTTAGTCATGAGCTAGAAACTAACTCTAACCTCTAGCAAAGTTAGAGTATCCCAACAGGGCTTGTTGCTACTGCTCTTCTACGTATATCTAGACATCATCAGAACATTAAGGTAACACTCTTCCTTGTTGCTATGAAGCCTAGGATTGCATATTTAGACATTCAGTACAGTGCATGTTGCTATGTAGCCTCAGATATATTACATATGGCCCTAGTTAACATAACGATAAATGTGTGACAGATATATTTAGTTAAAAGTCTGATTCACTGATTAGTCCCTTATCAGCCCCCGGCCTATATGGTACCAGCTACCGATATCCTGAACAGTGAGTATATATAAGCCATGGGATGAAACTAACCTTGATGAAAAACAGCAGTCGTTCCCAGAATTGTCCTGTGTAAGTACATCGAGAGGCATGTTAAGCACAACAGGCTAAACACCAACCAAATATATCCGTGGAAGACAAAATAATCTCCAAAAGATAGCTTCAGTGTGCAGGTTTAAGCACGCTAGTAAAGAAAAACAAGTGGAAAGGTGTGTTAACTGCAACAGGCCTAACATTTAACAACAAGCAAACATAGTCATTCAAACTAGTATTGTGCCGGTCTAAGTACACTGGTTATTGTTAAATAAAAATGGAAAGGCATTTAACTACAAAATGCAACAACCAAATGTAGTCATTCATAGTGGCATTGTTGAAACTGGTATTGATGAAATTGAACTGCACAGTTCATACTTGCACATATAGAACATCACGTTGTGAATAACTGGAATAAACAAGGCATACTATGAATAACCAAAGATAGCATTTGAAACTGGACATGTGCTAACTACAAACAACCGAATAACCAAAAAACTTTAAAAGAGGCATATGCTAGCTATAACAGGCTTAATGGCAAGCAAATATATGCATTCCTATCGGTATGTTTAAAACTGGTATTGACAAAAATGTACTGCACAGTAAATAGTTGCACATATAGAGCATCACATTGTGAACAACTAAAATAAACAAGGCATACTGCAAACAACCAAATATAGCAATTAAAATTGGACATATTCTTACTAAACTAAAAAAGGGACTCGACAAAACAGTTCATGGGTTCCCCCCTGTGAAGAGGCACGGCAAAACAAATCAAGGGTTTCCTCACTTGTCACAGATGGGCTCGTTCTCATGGGAAGAGCACGGACCCTGGGTGTACTCCATGTTGTCGTAGATGGGCTCCCTCCCCTTGGAAGAGCACGACTGTAGGGTGCCCTCCCTGATGTCGCAGACGGGCTCTTTCCCCTTGGAAGAGCCGGAGAGGGTGCCCTCCTCATGGTCACCATCGATGAGGTCTGATTTGGAAGCTGTGGATCCCAAGCCAGCGTCGCAGAACGTGTCCTTCAGAAATGACAAAAGGGGCTCGATGGCGATGTAGGATGGCAAATTCTTGATAGCGAGCCAGAGGAGATCAGCGGCGGGGCCATGGATGAGATCGACGGCGGTTGAACCCGAGGGGTTGGGGGTGGGCCACTTAACCTGTGACATAGCCCGCGTCAGGCCGTCGCTGTCGATGACCTCGATGTCGTAGCCAGCGTCCACGACATACCTGCATACTCTAGCCCGCTGATTGAGTGCCTGCGGCCAGTAATGGTCGTCAGCTTCCTCGGCGGCCACCTCGGCGACGTCGGGCGAAGAGGCTGCGATACACCTCTTTTGGGCCAGTCGCTCCTCGAGCTCCACAGGAAGCGTAGCCGGGCTTAGGCTGCGACGCTCTGGAGTGGGGGATGGGGATGGGGATCTGTGGGAAAGGGGGCGTTTGGCAGGCGTCATCTAAGAAACTCAGGGCGGCCTGGGTATGGAGATCGGTGGGTAAGCTGCATGGGCAAACCGGAAGATGTTGACAATGGAGGCCTTGCAGCGGCGACGGCGGCGACCTTACTAGGGTTTCGAGCGAGGGAGGGGTTGTGGTGGGGTGTGTGTGGGTGTGTGTGCGCGCGTGCGTGCGCCCGAGGAGGTTTTGGGGTGTGTGTGTGGAGGGGGGTGTTTGAGGAAATGACGCGGCTACTGAAAATTTTAATACGCGGGAGTCAAACACGGGAGTGAAATGCCAGGGCTATTGAAAATTTGGATGATGGTGCATCGCACACGGTCCAGAAATAACAACCGTGTGTTATGAAACAGAAAAACTCTTGAGCCGGGCAGATATTTTCAAGGGATGCAGGCGGGAGCGGGAACAACAAACATCATACACGGTCGAAACATAGTAACCATGTGTTATCAAATAGAAAAAACCTGCAGGCGGGTAGATATTTTTGAGAGGGGAAGCCTCATGGAGCCCAATTAATGTACTGTGCTGATGTGCGTGACAGGGGCACCGGCGTGGCACACGGTTAGTGTGAGTGAACCGTGTCTGATGCGTCATCCGACTTGTCTAATGTTCATAAATTTGGCGAAAATGACGCGGGAAAGGGTCAGAACACGAACACACTTGCATGTGGACCAAATATATGTATGAAAAGGGTGGTTTGATGTTCAAATACCAAATGCAACTTCAATGTTTCACCTATCTCGCAAAGCGCCGGTATTGCTCCCCCCCCCCCCATCGTGTCGGCAAGAGGGGAATCCTAAGCTATGAACGCATGCCCGCCCCCATGGAGGTTCACCTAGCAAAGTGCGAAGTAGCAGTCCCGACCCCATCACACACACACATGCACACACACACACTTTCAGTCGGCGGGAGAGGTCATCTCAGCAACATGTATCATAAAATGAACCAAGAATAATCCACCTTAGTCATACCACCTCTCTCTTGTTGTTGGTCAAAGTGATGGCCGTCCATGCGACCCCAGAGATGGGCTAGCTAGCTCTCCAATAATAACGCAACTAGCTAGTCCCCGAAGATAAACACTGCCTGCGTGTGGCCCAAACATATGTATGGAGGTGTTGATGTTTGAATACACAATGGAACAACTTTGATGTGGCACCATGCTTTATGGAACCAAAAATCCCCACACGGAGCGAGGGTTAGTTGACGATGCATATGTATGTCACATGCGCCACACTTCGAGCCGATGACGGGGATTCATGCATGCATGCATGCATAGTATGCGCTCAAACTTAATTAGCTCTGAATCTCACCATGACCTACTACGATAACACGAACCAAAGGAAGAATCTGCCATGGTAACCCATCTTGTTGTCGGTCAAAGTGATCACGGATGTCCACGTGGGCCCATGAATATATAGGCTTGTCACCGATAACCACGCGAGGGAGTGTACCATTTGAAGACAACCACTACTGCATATGTATGTATGGAGGTGATGCGTGCATGCATGTTTGAATACCATTCACAACATTGATGTGGCGTGTGCCTCGAAAATTGTACAATCCCCACACAGAGCGAGATTGGTTCATGACGGGTCATGGTACTGGCCACTTTGACTCAATGGGAGAGGGATTCATGTGTACACATGCGTGTGTAGTGCTGTAACACCCTGGATTTTGCCCATTTTTTCCTTTTGATTTTAGTCTGGATTTGCCTTTCTGTGGCTTAGTGGTCTTGCAACCTGTAGGGATCACCCTTGATTCCTCTTCCTGAGTGGCTTGTCAACTTCAAAACCATCCCAAGACCATGTCATTTCCATCTTGGACCAACCCCAATATTATTTTCCTTGGGAAAATTCCTTTTTCTATTAAAGGAATAACCCTGTCTGCCCTGGGTTGTGAAGCAACCCACATTTCCATCATTCCAAAGATTCCCAAATAATTCTCATAAATTTTTTGGGTCAGATCTTCCACAAATATGTCAAAACCCTTCCTTGCTATGTTCAAAAATATTTCACAAATATTCCTTTTCTGATTCTGCCCTAGCTGTCAAGTTGAGAAGCAAGTACTCTTTATATTTGCTTGCTTGGTCTCAAACTTTTTGGGCATTCTTTCCTATCCATATCATTGCCACATGCCAAAATTCAACTTCATTTGGCTATTAAATCTCCCTTGGCTAATTTCCAAAGTTTCTGGTCAACTGGAAGCTTTGTGAAGCAAGTGCTAGCTAGGAGTATCCAAATGAGTTGAAATTTTGCAAGCATCTTCATATGCTCAAATCACACCAAGTTTCAACCCTATCCAATAATCTATGTGAGCATAGCCTCAAATCTTGGTTTCTGGTCAGATTTTCACATTGTGAAGCAACCATATTTTATATTGCTCCATAATTGCTTAAAATTTACCAGAGCATTCTCTTACCCATATAAACTATCTCCACAAGATTTGGGCTGATTTCATCTTCCCAATAATTCCCTAGAATTTTCCTAAGATTCTGGTCAAAGAGGTTCATTGTGAAGGAAGTACCATTTTGGCTTGTCCAAATGGCATGAAATTTTTATGGCACTCTCATATGATCAAATAATCATCCTATGCCCATTCTCAGCCCAAGGCAACACTATATGTGAGTGCCACATCAAGATTTGTTTTCTGGACCAGATTGGTCAGTTGCAAAGCAACCCTATTAAACCTTGGTCCATTTCTCTCCAAACTCCATAGGATCATAGTCCTTCTTACCCTAAACCTCCCAGACATCTTATTTGGCTCCTATCACCTCTCTACTGATCACAGGGACATGGTCAAGTTGGCCACAACAAACTTCAGGTGACCACTCCCATCCAACCACAGTTCCCCTCATCGAGCCATCACCTCCCTGAGACTGTACTTTGGAGGGACTACCCACTAGACAAGACGCTGCATGCCAGGGTGCACCGCGTGCGCCAGTTCACGCGGTGACCAAGCGGCTGGCATGCCAGCCAGCGCGCTCTGGCGATGGACCCCCTCGGCCTCGTCGCGTTCCTCCTCTCCCTCGCCACCTAGCCATGTCTAGGGGCTTCGCCTCGTCGTAGCCTTCGCTCTGGAACCCTCTCCCCCTCCGGATTCTTCCCCGGCGAGCCGTCCCCGTCGAGGAACAGTGAGCGCCCGTGAGCTGTCGTCGTTTTCTCCTCTGTCCTCATCTTTCTCGAGCTCTCTCGAGCGCCCCCGAGGCCTCTCCACTCCTTTTTGAAGCATCCTGACGCCAGAACCAGCCAGCCACATCACCCGCGAGCAACAGCACGCCGATAAGGCTGCCACGGCGGCTGTGCTCGTCCGGGCGCCTCACCGCGGCTATATAAGGCCCCCGAGCCCCTCCCGTCCTCACCATCCTCCTCTCCTCACTCCACTGGTCCTCCCCGACCTCTCCTTCCCTCGCAGGAGCCTCTTCCGCCCGCCCTATGCCGCCATGGCCGCCGCCTCGGTCCTCCTAAATTGGAGCAAACCGAACCCTCTTTCTCCGCTCCACCACCACTAGAGCATTCCCCAGGCCTCCACAAATCTCCCCGCCCTTTCCGTTCGTCCCCAAGTCGCCCGTGGGCTCGGCTCCAAGATTGGCCGAGGGCCACGTCCGCGGGCGCTCCAAGCCGCCGTCACCTCAGCCCTCCTTGGCGACCGTGTCCAGCCGGAGCGGAAGCGGCGCTCTGCACCGAGGCCACCGGTGCCTTTCCCAAAAATATTTTTCCGAATATTTGAAATCTTTCCTTTAAAAATAAAAGTTTTGAAAATCATTTTTGGTCATATCACCTTTCTTCAATTTGAAAACCTTTTCAAATTTTATTTGGGTTTCAATCTTCTTTAAATATTCTGGTTGAAGAGTTTAAAATTATATGGATAATTACTTTGGGGTTTTCAAACAATTTATTTTTAGCAAGAAAAGTTTTGGGGATAATTAAATTTTCAAAGGAAATAACCTTTTCACCTCCTTTTAGCCCTACTAAAATCCATCAAACAAATTTTCTTCCACTCCAGTTTATCCCACAAGTCACTCACCTCATCTAGGACAGAATCCAACTCTTTCCTACCCAACAAAAATATTTTTCACCACCCAAGTAAATTCCAAAGTTGGAATTCATATATTCCATCATTTCTTTGGTTTACAAAGGAACCACCATTTCTACAAGGATGCCATCTCCACCAAAATTATCCCAGCAAATATATGGTACCCACAACCCATTTTTCCAAAAACATGGGGTACCCCAGTTCAAAATTTTCAAATCCCACTCAATTCAAATTTGGACCAGATTCAATAACCCTGATCCAAACATATTTTTAAATGCTCCAAAAATTCCCAAACTCTGCCAAACTCATTTTTGAGCATCCACACATTACCACAAAAATCCCCACAAAATACTAAAATCTCTAGCACCTTCTGTCATTTTATAAAACAGCTAATGTGCACACTGTTCATCGCTGTCCAAAATTCAGTTAACTGAATTTGGTTCAGTGGCAGAAGCGACGGCGCCGTGCACTCCACTCCATCCCCACTCCTTCTCGTCCACGCCTCCTCCCTCGTAACTGCACCGCCCTGGACCCCTCCTCGTCAGTGCCTCACCGCCGACAGCACAGAAGGAGGCCGGTGCACCTGCCTCCGTCCTCGGCGGCGGCAACCCGAGCTGATCCACACGGCGCCCGCCATATTCACTCCCTCGCTGACCTCCCCCGCCTAACTACTCACCACGCGGCACCTCCTCCGCACACTCTCCACGCTGATCACGCCGCCCTTGGCCCCCTGTCAGCCACCGGAGACGGACGATGTCTGCCACACCCGTACACCGACCTCGCCGTGGATAAAGCCACCAAGCCCGAGCTTGTTTGCGCTGGCGCTTCGGGCAGCTTCCTCCGCCCTCACTGACACTCACCGACCACGACCACCGCCCAAACCGACCTCGCCGACCATCATAACTCCGGCGTGATCCGAACCCCGCCGGATCGCCTCGGGATCGCCTATATAAAGGCCCCCGTGCCCCGTTCTTCTCACCCATCGCCTCCACCACCTCCCAATCGCCCCTACACCACCCACCCGACCTCGAGGAGGTCTTCTTCCCCTCTGATCACCGCTCCGCCGCCACTGTCACCGATCCGTTCATCGTCGTTACTCCACCTCAACTGCTCAAATCTTGCCAGTAGTCATATATTCCACCAAATCATCGACTCCCCGCTTCAATTCCACTCCCCGAGCTCTCTCCGATGAAATCCCAACGCCACCGAACCACCGTCCGCCACCGTCAACCTCGCCGGCGTTCAGGTGCTCCCCGGCGACCACCACCACCTCCCTCCAACGCGGCACTCCTCCCTGGTCATGTTCGGACCATCGCCACCTTCCAAGACCCCGGTGATCACTGCCGGCGAATGCCGTCTCCTCTCTGTTTCAGCACGCGGGTTCAAATATTTGAACCTGACGGGTGGACCCCACCTCACGCTTTTTCTTTTCTTTTTCTCTGTCTAAAAATGAAGGCGTAATCTCGACTTTTACGCCTTCCGCGCTGAGAAGCGTATTTCGGCCCAAAGCGTTTTCTTTATAAACGCACAGGGACTGGCTTTTTACAGAAAAACCCTTGGTTTTCAAAGTTTAATAACTTTTAAACCACAACTCCGTTTGAGTTGAACTTTTTTTTGAAATTCTTATTTTTCTCTCTAGTTTTTTTTAGTATTTATTTAAAAACGTTTTGGGACAACTTTTGTACTGTTGCCAATTTTTTTAATTTAAGTTGATTTTGAATTTTCAGAAAAAGAAGAGGGAAACTTTGCCGAGAATTTTGAAGGGTTTTCACCTGACTACTTTGGACAAGGCAAGCATTATTGAACTTGGGATATGGTGATTGCATTTGCATTTGCATGTTGCATCGGTTGATATTGCACCATATGTGTAGTATGTCACTAGCACTTGCATGCATGGTCATATCTCTTTTGCTCATAGCTTGCACATCACTCAAGCAAGAGATTCTTCTGACATGGTAAAGTTGTGGAAATACGGGAGAGTGTCTCCTGCCTTGGACGTGCCGGTGGGCACGGGCCATTATGCTTGACACGGTGGTGTCATGTGACTTAAGTGGAATATTCCGGTGATGTTAATTAACACCTCCTGAGTCGGCCTAGATCGAGTCTTGTTCCGTTACACCTAGATGGATACCGTGCTGCCACGGGTCCTTCCGCAAGGAAGGTGCGGCTGAGTAAGTTGTTAACCCCTGTCCAGGTACACACCGTACAGAGGGCCACGATGAGGGTTTCCAAAGGCCTTGGACTAAATCCTGTCATCGGGTCAGGGGGCATGGGTGTTTCCGGTTGTGACTGAGAGGGGGGCACCCATTGTAATCCACGCGTATTAATAGTGATCCCATGCAGGACGTTGGTCTCTCTGTCTTAGAATTTTTCTCGAACGATGCTTTGGGTGATTCCTGGCATCCGGAGAGTTATTCTGGTGTGTGCTGGTCAGGTGTGTTTTCAACCCAAAGACCGTAATGGGAATTAGTCAGTGTCACGGTACTGACTAAAGAAATCCTTTACTTGTGGGTAAAGAGTACACCCTCTGCAGAGTTAAAACTATTCGAATAGCCGTGTCCTCGGTCAAAGGGCGTAGCTGGGTGGGTCAAGTGTCGGTCCCGGTATCAGTCTCCAGAGGAAATAATTAAAATGTGTCTGACTCATTTTTTTTGCAGTATAATTGTTGATACCCTGTTGCTACTTTGATTATTTTATGCTTATTAAATATTATTATGGCTATGCGTAATATTGCGGACTAACCAATTTCTCTCATTTTGTATTCTTCCTGAGTGTCTCAGGGGCTGGTTGACTACCCCGGGCACTCAACTATTATTTTCAAGACCTCTCGTGGCGTCTCTCGAGTTTACAGGCGGTTCCGCCACTACTCTTGTGGACACCCGATTGGCATTTCTCTTCAAGTGCAACCGGGGCGTCACTTGACGCCCGACAGGCATTTCTTTTCAAGACCTCTTGTGGCGTCTCTCGAGTTAACAGGCGGTTTATCTCGCCACTACTCTTGTAGACACCCGACCGGCATTTCTCTTATTTTTCTGAATGTCACTTGGGCTGGCTAGACTACCCGTGGCATTCACTTGCTTTTATTTTTAAAAAGATTGGTTATGGCTAACATGTTTCATTTACGTCCGCATCATTTTATAATTATGTCATGACCAGGATTTTAGTCAGCATGAGCATGTCATTATGTTCCTACATGAGCATGTGCATCCATTATATCTTTTGTTCATAATGTTTGCGAGTACATTCCAACATACTCACTGGCTTGTCCCTGGCTATCTACTTGGCCAGACTTGGAGGAGGAGGAGCTTGTGGAGAAGGATTGCGTTAGCAAGCCCGACGCTTAGAGGAGTCCCAGTCAGCCAACCTGTGAGATAGGAGTCTACCACTTGTATCTTCCGCTGAGCTTCTGCTACACCAATAAAATAGTCAAGCCTCACTCTGACGCTTGGCTTTACGTTATTGTATCAGAGATGTATCACCACCACACCACTGTCATATTCCGCCACTGCCATATGTTTGGCGAGTTTGTAATAATTTTGTTGAGCCTTCAGACTCAACCCTGTGTAATATTATTTGTACTGGTTATCTGTATCAAGGAAGTCCACCAGTTGTGTTGATCTTGAGGCTGGTGTGACTTAGGGCCTTTTCTGAGATTTATTCCCAGAAAGGGGCCCGACAGGACTTGGTACCAGAGCCAGGCTGACTGTAGGAAACCCTAGGCACGATCGCTAGCACTCGAGTCAGTACTAACATTTTTTTAGCATGCATTTCATGCATCGTAACAAATTTTCCTTAGTCATCATATTCTTATGATATGACTGTTTGGATTTTTGTCTACTGATGTAGATGTCTGGCGGCAGCTGCCCATCCCAAATTTTTGCCAACGAGCCGGCGGGATTTTCCCGTCTTCTTGCCGTCATCGCTAGGGATGCGATGAGGTCTCCGAGCCGTCCTGAGTACACGATTTTTCCTGACAGGGTCACAGACACTCTGACTATGTACCAGGCTTCGGTATATATTCGGGGTGGAAGTAACCTGTCCTTCCGCAACTACCGTTTCATGGGTAAACTACCGTTTCCAGGGCGGTGCAGTTACGAGGGAGGAGGCGTGGACGAGAAGGAGTGGGGATGGAGTGGAGTGCACGGCGCCGTCGCTTCTGCCACTGAACCAAATTCAGTTAACTTAGAAATGGAGTGGCGAGTTTCCGCAACTACCGTATTCTTAGAGATGGAGTGGCGAGTTTGTAATAATTTTGTAGAGCCTTCAGACTCAACCCTGTGTAATATTATTTGTACTGGTTATCTGCATCAAGGAAGTCCACCAGTTGTGTTGATCTTGGGGCTGGTGTGACTTAGGGCCTTTTCTGAGATTTATTCCCAGAAAGGGGCCCGACACTTAGCCGGGGATGACCGCTGCCGCCGGGGCCAGCGCCGGCGTGCGCTCGGCCTCGCCTCTGCCTCATCTGTCTGGAGGTTGAAGAAGGGACGAGGAGGAGCCACTGACCCCGCCCCCGCCACGTTATTTAAGTGGAGGCGTATTCTCCAGAATACGTCTTCCCCTCTCTAAAGCGCACTCCGGTTGCTCTTTGGACTAGAATACATTTTCTCTACTAGAAAGCGTATTCCTGAGAAAGACACGGCCGGTTTAATCAGCCAGGGACCTGTTTGTAGGTTTTTTTTACAGATTGGTCCCTGAACTTCATCAGGCTATATTTTCATCCGAGACTCCGATCGAGGTGATTCCAAAGCCCACTTCCTCGTCTCATCGAGCTCTATCTGTTGGTATCATTTTCATTATGGGGTCCCACAATGAAAATGACCATTTTGCCCTTGCCCGTAAACAGCCCCTCCGAGAGAGAACTGTTTCCGGCAACTCTTTCCGCAGACTCTCGACACTTCTTCCTGATGGTTTCTTCACCCCAGGCAAGCCACAACTCTCATTTGCATAATTGCATTGCAATATCATAGTCAAACTAATTACTTTAATAGCAAGTATGAAGTATTCATAAAATAAATTGTATTATGCAATGCTTGAGTAAATTCTTGAATAGGTGACTACCATGTTGAGTACCGGATTGTTAGTGACTAGTAGTTTACCCACTCGTTGATGCCATGGCGTTGAGATTACCGTCTATGATGATTTTGGATTTCGTCCGACAATTTGTGGAGATGAATTAGTAGCAGAAGCTTGGACATAGTGGCTATTGGATTACTAGTTGGTTAATGTTATCACTTGGATTATTATGCTATCAGAGTGTCAGTTATGATGAAGAGATTATTCGGAGATAAGATACTTCATGGTTGATCCAGAGTCACCTGTCCGGACTTATCCGTGCAGCCACATTTGCCGGTATGGGACGGCCTTGACTTGGTCTGATCGCGTGCTCTTTCACCGGTACTGCCCGACAAGGAAGGTTATGCGTGCGCACTACCCTGGCCTAGTAGGCGGCGATAACCTTGTGAGCCCAGTTGAGTTATATGGTACCAGATCCCCGTTTGGGATAGTTTGTTAGCCACGATGGTGGCAGGTGTCACGCGGTGACACATGGGCCACCCAGGGCAGGACTCTGGGGGAGGATGATTGCCGGTGGTACGATGGGAGAGTCACGGGTTAGGCGGGTTTCGTTGGAGCAACGCTGGTCCACCCGAATGGGATCACGAGGTCAGGTGCTCCATGGTGTGGGTAAAGTGTGCAACCTCTACATAGTGTAAAATCTATCCAAATAGCCGCGTCCATGGTATTGGGCAGTCCGTCCAGACCTCACTAGGTGGTCAGCCGTAGTAGTGATAATGATGGAAGAACTTGTCGTAAGATTAGAAGTACTCGGTGGATCGTGAGTATTCCGAAGGTTGTGAGGCAACCCGGAAGAGAGTAAGTTTGTCAGACTTGTAGTGCAGATGGTATCAGGAATATGATATGTTAGCCATGGGATGGCTATGAGATGAGTGGTCGGATGACCACATGATTTGGATTGGATTTGGAACAGATTCAGATTGGATCCTGACATTATTCGGAGTATGGATTAAATATGCTTTACCTTACTGCATTTACTTCAGTAGTTATCTTGCTAGATAACCATGCTTGTTAAGTACTGGCTAAAGCTAAACCTAGTCAGTTGATCCAGAGTAGCCTATTACTGTCACCCTTAACTGTTTCTTCAATAACAGTAAGTCTTGACCTAATCTTGACTGCTATGATGTTGTCTTGCCTTAATGCTGGTGTTTGTTGTGAGCTTGTGAGTACATTCAAAGTACTCACCTGGCGTGTCATGCCAGTTTGTAGGTCATGCCACGATTGCTTGCTTGTCAAAGATCCCGAGTCTGCGAGCTAGGATACGCGTTCTAGCCAGAGTCCCTGCGGAGTGGAGTCCATCACCGCCATCGCTGTTCCGCTGTCGAGAGTTACTCCGCTACCTCAGGCTGTTCCGCTGCTAGCATAGAGCTACCCCGGGCAGGCGTAGTGTCGCCGCGCCGATGTAATCCTTGTACCCTTGAAGCCATATCCATTGTAATAAAGAGCTAATTTGTTCTATGCCAACAGTGTCGTATTCCAGAAGACTTGTCCCTGGGCTGGAATACGGGGTGTCCCGGTCTTCTCTGAGCCGGGGTGCCACAAGTGCTCAAACCAATGTTCAAGAAATCGTTAACTAGTAGTTGCTCGCTCGGTTTAGGAGTAGAGATTATTCGGTGAATCGTTCTATTAACTGGATTAATCAGTCAACCATTAATCGGTAGATTGAATAGGAACCTACCAATATGTATCTAGTTTTTTTATGTATTATATCATACTCTCATGCTCCCAGCTATGTATTATACCAAAACATGTTGTCATCTACATATAAAAAGCATCTAGAGGAGGTAAAATTATTAATCCTAGCTATTAAGGAGTAGGGTGGGGCTGGAAGGGGTTATCGGCCAAAATTTGGGCTTTGTTTGTCCACCCATTAATGGGCCTCCAGGGATTAATTGGCTTGACAACCGATTAATCGGTCTAACTGGACAATTAATCGGCCTGACAAGTTAACGTGATGAATATGTGCTATTCGATTTGGCCACGCTATGAGTAGCGATTAACTAGACCGTTAACTGATTAATCAGGTGAATTCTTGAACAGTGGCTCAAACTGTATCATCTCATCCCAGAGCATGACCTATATACCATAATACAAATAAAAAATAATCCCCTCCTAAGTTAAATTAACCTCTCTTGTTGTCAGGCAAAGTAGTGATGGACCAAGCGGGACCGCGTGAGTGGGTGCGAGAGGACAACCACCATCGCTTTGCATGTGGGCCAAAACATATGTTGAATACCCAAAATGCACAACTTTGATGAAGCGTACTACATATGCTGGTCCCCTTCCCCCTCTTCGACGCATACTATATGCTCCTACTGTAATACAACCTAAAAAGAATCCTCCTTGATGGTGAAATTAATTAACCTCTCCTGATGTAGGTCAAAGTGATGCATGCATTGATGATGACCTCGCGGGCCCGCAGATGGAAGTGTCACACGTGAGTGTCCTAGGATAACCACTGCCTGCATGCATGTGGCCCAAAGAGGTTTTGTGTGATCTTTCAATAGCCAATGCACAACTTTGATGTGGCATGTGCCTCGGAAACCGAAAAGTCCCGACAATGAGCACGAACGCGTACGTAGTATATATGGTAGTCCCCTCCGACCTCTTCGACTCATACTATATACTCCCACCATAACACAAACAAAAAAAGATTCTACCTTGCTGGTCAAATTAACCTCTCTGCCGGCTGTTGGTCAAAGTGATGGACGACGACCTCGCGGGCCCATGAAAGCGTCACACGCGAGTGAGGTGTCGTGTAGGACAACCACCGACTGCATGTGGCCAAAACATGTATGTATGAAAGGGTTGTGTGATGTTTTAAATAACGAATTCACGACTCTGGTGTGGCACCTGCCTTACAAAACGGCCAACACCCACACAGTGGCTCACGACTCGTAGTGTACTGCCAGCCACCACACCCCCAGACGCGCGCACAAACACACACACCGCGCATCCACCACAACTACGATGCATGTTAAATTTTCCCACGGTGAACATATGTTACCAAAGGAGGGACATTTTAATTTTGAAAAAAAAAACTAGAGATCATTAAGACATTTTAGTACATTGATTGATTTTCTAGGGGTATAATGTGCAAAAATCAAATTTGAGCTACATGCACACGTGACCGTGCACCTAAATGGATTGGAAAAACACATGTGTCTCACTGGGTGCATATGTTTACTCCCCATGCAAGAAATTTCAAACATTGAGAATCTTGATTTTTAAAATCTAGTACATCCAACACTTATTTGAAATTCATGAAACTTATTGTGTTGTCATATGGACACCAATACACAGTGGCATTGTACATTTTTTTGTCAAATTTGAGACAAGTTTTGATGTAATCTTTATCTTCTTACAAACGGGATATTATTAATAATTGGGGACCAATATCGTAAACGGATTATTTATTCGAACCATGGGCGTTAGACAAACAATGGATACGTGCCATACTTCGGTTCAGCAATAAAGTGGCAGCATTAATCATCAAAATAGAAAAACAATATACGTGCCGCCACGCGACCCGTGTGCCGTGCGAGCAGGTGTGAGTTGACGGGACGCATGCGAGCAGTCCGCCACGCAGGCAGACCGGGAGGCGTGCGTGCGGGTGTGTGAATTGATGGGAGGCAAGCTCGCTGCGCCGTGTCATCAGGAGGCGTGCGAATAGCTGTGTGAAATGACGGTAGGCATGCCAGTAGTCCGGTGCGCAGGCTCACCGGGAGGCAAGCCAGCGGTTTGACCGCCGCCCGCCTCTCTCCCACTACTCCATATTAGTGGCGCGCCCGAGCGGCCGCACCCCCCATCCTCGCCACACACAATCCTCTCTCTCCGCTTGCATCCTCGATGCCGCTCTCAGTCCTCAAAGCCATCAGTGTATGAGGATGCCGCTGAAGTGCCCCATCGGAGGAAGTGGCGACGCCGGGGCTGCTAAAGCATCGGAGCACGGTGTGGAGATGGAGACAGAGGTTGCCGTCGCCGCCGGCGAGGCATCGCTGCACCCTGATGTTATCGATGGCATCGTGCTTCCACAGCCAGAGCCGGAGGTCCACACCGACTCCGGTGATGACTCGGGCAACGACTCTGGCGACGACTCCGGTGACGACGGAGAACCGGTTAGTCATTTATACCCATTTATGTGTCAAATAGGTCCTAGGGTTTCTCTGGTTACTCCTACGTCCTGCCTCCCCCTTTTTGGAATAGAAATCCTATGGTTATGTTCTCCTAATCCATGAAATCTGAGTAAGTTTTGTTAGGTCCGTGTAGTTTATTGATTGTTTGAATGGTACAAGTGATAAGTGATTAGTTGTTTCATCTGTGCAAATGATTTCTGCTAATAATCCGACTAGGGTTAGTGTTCGTGCTAATAATTCCTAGCCAGGTCTTGACAATTGATTTTGAATGACCTACATATATGTTTGTGCCATTATTTTCTTCAAGATTGGTCTGTACATAGATGATTGTGCTTAAAAATTGAACCATCTGGATATGTATAAAAAAATAGCCATAAATTCCTAATCCTACTTTACAGCATGTAAACATTGATTTGATGCCAAATTTTGGCAACTGCCAAATGTTCGCTAGAGATTAGTTTGTATTCCAAATTTGACACCACATTTTTTTTACTATATGTATAGGTGCTGTCTGACGATGTCGACAGCGAGGATGAAGATGGCCAGAGGAGGTACAAGAGGAAAATCCTGAGGGAGCTTTATGCAGGAATGCATAACAGGCGTATTAGGACCTGGGACGGCAGCTTTCGGTGCCCATTTTGCAACCAAAAGCTTCATCATGCATATGAAAGTGTTCTGGTGCATGCAATAGCATGAGCCGTTGGCTCCTTCAAGCAGAAGTATTCTCGCAGGGTGGCACACGCCGCGTACACCATGTACCTGGAGAAGCTTCATGATCGTGCCGGCAGATGAGATGAGATGTGGGATCAAACTATGTATATGGCTATGTAGTGTCTTAATGACGGTTGAACTATGTACTTATGGTTGAACTATGCTTGTGTACGCTTATTATCTATGTCTGAGTATGTTTAATCTATGTTTACTTATGTCTAAATGTGGGATATGGATGCAATCAGTTCAGTTGATGGAATCTACGTCCGTCCTGGTTTATTGGTCCTCTTTGTAATTTGTGTTAAATTTTGACCAAAGATTTAACTGACAAAATGTTAGTGCAGGTCAGCAAAATCATATCGTTGGATGCGTATTTGAACATAGTGTTCAATGATATAATTTTTGGTGACATGCATAAACATTTGTTAGTTAAATATTTGGTCAAAATTTGGCACAAATTACAAAGGGGACCAATAAACTAGGATGGAGGTAGTACGTCAATCACACACGGTTCCTAAAAATGGAACTGTGTGCAATGACTTTCATTTTCCCTGTTATGTCCATCACACACGGTTGGCTCTAGCAAACCATCGCCTCCGAAACTCTTTGTGGGACAGAAAACCCTCACCACCCAATTCAAAAAAGAAAACCCTCACCATCCCCACATCACAAAAACCCTCACCCCGCCCGCCACCCCCTCCGGTCCCCATTCACACCTACACAAGATCCTCCGCGTCTATGCATGGCACTGCCTATCGCCACGGCAACCACTTAGCTCGCCGCCTGTCGCCACCGCCAGGCTGCCGGCAAACCCCACCGCATTTCGCCACTTCCACTTGCCGCCGCCTATTGCCATCGACTTTCTCGACGCTGCTCGCGGTCAACCCAGCTCCGCCCGGTTGGGGAATACGCCGTATTGAGGGTTTTTTCTCATGGACAACAAGGTAACTAATTTAATGAGATATTATCTCATCTCTTATCCCAGTTCATCTGCCTCCTTTAATCAACCGGCCAAAATCGCCGTGAATTCATTTTTATTCGAGCTGATTTGAGGATTTTCTTTCATTCATAGAGTGTACAGTGCACAGACACATCAGGACTTTGCGGCCTCGGCCAGACATCCATGGAGTTCCATCTCACCGTACCAGATGACTTGAGGATGCGCGCGGTATGTTCAATCTCACCCTAAATCGGTTGGTATGGCCTAGTTTCCTGAACATATACTATATATTGCTGCATTTGGATAAAAGGTGCCACATGCAGCATATACGTCAAAGGGGATTTTTTGCTCTTCTTTCTATATTAGGCAAATTAATGATGTATTGTTCTTTCGATTACTCTCATATTTCCATGACATCATGGTTACCCTATCTGTTTAATTATAGATTTTTGTACTTTGATTTCAACTGCTGTATAGTTCTTTCTATTTCGCCCATATTTGCATGTTACCATATTCTTTAACAATCCTACCATTTTCTGCAGCGCATCCCTTGCTATGCAACAGAATCTGTAGTACACAATCTTTCCCTTTACATAAATCAAGACAGCAGGGATGTCATACTAAACACAAACCATGGATTTACAATCGTTGCTTCTGCAAGACTTGATGAATGTGGTCACTCCTATTTTGCCAAGGGCCTTTGGACAGAAATTTCTAAGTTTTATGTACTGAAAGCTGGCACTAAAATTGCACTGCACATAAAAGACCCTAGTCATGAGATATATGCTAACTTCCCCGACGATATCATCCGTCCAGACTTTGTTCGAAGTAAGTGTTCTTTTCAAGTATCTGCATGTTGACTTACCCAGCAATATCAAAGGAATTGTGTAGTATTTAAGCAACCAATTGTTATTCTATTTTCTTACGCTATTCCTACCTACTAACTTCTAGTTACCAATACACATTTCTATTGCCCCGTTTTAACTAAATATTCCCTGTACTCCCACTTCTATCAGAAAGCGCCACTAATGAGGAGACTCTGGAGGTGGAGAACGGGGCTGCCAACAAGCGAAGGCGGGTTGAGCAAGAACCGCAAGCGGCTCCAGCAGGCCTAGACTTCATCAGTAGCCTCCCCGATGATATGTTGACAGTCATCATCTCCCTCCTCCCAATCAAATATGGGGCGCGGACAACCGTCCTTTCCCGGCGGTGGCGCCCCCTATGGAACTCCACCCCTCTCGACCTCATCGACACCCCCGAGCTCTGCCATGGCTATCGCAAAAGCATGGATGCGTTCTCCAAGATCCTCGGCAGTCACCTTGGCCCAACCAGAGACCTTAGCATGGGCAAGTTCCGTTCCAACATCAAGGACCGAGCCAAGCTTGACGACTGGTTTTGATCCCCCGCCTTAGATCAGCTCGAGGAGCTCACTTTTGATGATGGGCATATGCGCTCACTGCCAACGTCCGCGCTCCGCCTCACGCCCACGCTGCGTGTCGCCAAGTTCAGGAACTGCCATCCCCCCTTAATGACGCGCCCGCTCTTATTCTATCATGACTGAAGCACCTCGAGCTCATCACCGTCTACCTCCCAAACGGTGACATGGAGCGCCTGCTCCGTCGCTGTACTGCACTTGAGTATCTTTGTCTTCAGGCGATCAATGGGTTGAGTAGCTTCCACATCACCTACATGACTCTCTGGACTATTTATGTGTGTTGCTGTAGCGACCCGACCCGAATGGATCAAAGTCTCTGTGCTTAAGTGTCATCCCTGGATCGGTATGCTGACACACACAGTACTCGAGGATTTATAACAGAGGTAAATCACATGTATAAAGTAACGTAAATACTATTACCTCAATCCATATAGCGGAAGTAACAACAAGGTTGTGGATTCCCATCAACACCAACGGCAAAGTTGAGTGTAGAAATCGTAACCCTAACGTATCACTTACTCGTCGTAAGAATCCTGCAACATGAGACGTTGCAGCCCAAAACGGGTCAGTACATTGAATATACTGGCAAGATAACACAGTAGAGCAATGAACAGAATAAATGCTATCACTACATGCATATATGGCTGGTGGAGGCTCTACGGTTAATATGTTTTGCGAAAAGCCAATTTTTCCCTACATCAAAGGAATATATTTTGTTTAACTACAAAGTTGGTTGAAAATATTGAGAAGGTAAAACCCCCTCTCAATCCCAATTAAAAGTAATCATTAATCCCAACAAATTAATTTAGAGTGATGGGATTCAATATGATGATCCAAGAACCAGATACTCAAGATGTCCATAACCGGGGACACGGCTAATCATGATTAGTTTGTACACTCTGCAGAGGTTTGTGCACTTTTCCCCACAAGACTCGATCTCCTCCGTTGGATTTCTCGCGCTACATGGTGTTTGAGAAACGGATGACCGAGACACAGTCTTTCAGAAACATTTACTCTTTACTCCGGGTAGACCGTTACACCTACTTTCCCCTACATCTGCTAGCCTACCACTGAAAGAGGTCATGTAACATACTCAACTATGCTAGAGCCCATAATAGCTTGTGGCTGCACACGGAAGTTTCTAGCATGAATAATCTTAAGATCCCTTTGAGCCTGGGTGGCGGACCGTAGGAGGATCACACGGTATATCCCCGGGATCTCCTAGGACAACACTGGTATATCCCCAGGTGCCCAAACAAGCAATCCACCCAGATGTGTATTAAAGTTGCCACCTTAAGTTGAACCATTAATTAAAAATCTCACGTCTGTCATGGATACACTCAAACCCAATCCACGTCTACGAGCATAGCATGGCAACATAAGCATAGCGTGGAAGTAACTCCCAAGGGTTTTATAATAAAAGGGCAATAGGTTCTACCTCATAATCTACTTCCCAATACCCACAAGTTAATCACATCCTAGTCATGTAGTGTTTGAGGATAAAACTAATGCATAAAAACTGGGTATAGAAGAGTATGATCAAAGTGTGAACTTGCCTTGTACTGTTGATGAAGATCCTTCGCACTCATAATTCCTGATAGTTCTACTCGTCACACTCCGTTCAATCTAACGTGAGCAAGCGATTGCATACATAAGCACTCATGCAAAAGAATCGAAGAAAAGATCTCGAAAAACTTCGAAAACTAGCAATTAACTCTTGCAACAGAAAACAATTTCTAACAGTACCAAAATTGGGTGGATTTGGTCTTATCAGAAAGTTTAGGTCAAGAGCTTCAATTAGCAAAAAGAATCAATTAAATCGGAGTTACGAAACTCAAGTTATAGCCAAAACAAGTTTGAATATGAATCTGAACAAATTTCGAAATTTGAAAGTTGCAAAAAGTTTATTTGATAGATTCACTAGAAAGGTGGAATCAAGACAAAAATATTGGCGTTGGTTTCGTCTAATTTGGATGAACGAGTAAAAAGTTATGGCTATTTGAAAAATCAGGGCCAAGCTGTTTTACGGAAGAAAAAGAGTTATGGCTAAAAGAATTCTAGTCCTAAAATGTAAATACAAGGACTAATTTATAAATCTAATTATTCTACTGTACTAGTCTAGAAATAATAAGCTACGGGAGTATATAAAAAAATACGAAGAAAGATACCTTTATAAGGTAGAGAAAAGATGACTTCCGAGAGAGAAGACAACTTTCAGAAGTCCCGCCGGAGAGAAGAAAAATATTTTTATTTAGTGAATCTAGTCAAACCAAAATATGTTGATTTAACCCGAATCGGATGATTTTTGGAGGCTCTATGGGTCTATATTTATAGGTGGAAAGGAGGCTTAGGTCAAAAGCTAGGCAATGTGGGACTAAACGTAAACAAAAGGCAGACGAAAGAAAAGAAACGACGCCGCATGGGCCTTCGGCCGGCCTGCGCGTGTGCGCGCATGTGTGCGTGCGCGGAGTTTTTTTTTTTTAACAGAAAATAAATAAATTAAAGGACAACTGGAAAAATAATATAGTCCGACCTGCTAGCTATTGTTGCGCACGTGGCGAAGGATAGCAGTCGGTCGCTCGTACAGTTTTTTTTTTTTTAGAAAAAAAAAAAAGGTAAACGGAAAATAAGAAAAATTTCCATAGGCATATTATATATCAAAATTTTCAGAAAAAGATTTCTAAAAGTGAACATATTTTCAGCGGCAATAAATTTCACAAAAATTAATAAAGCAAACAGTGCTACTGCTGCAATAAAACATATAAAAATCATTTTAAAAATACCAAAATGATTTACAATTTATTTCCTCTAATTTTATATTGAAGGGAATCATTTTACCCTAATTTCCATATATTTTATTTTTGGATAAAAACAATTTGAATAAAAACCAAATAACTCCAAATTGAAAATAATTTCAAAGGGACTTTAAATTCGATTGTTTTAAACTTCCAACTCATATTTCATATAATTTGAAGAAGTCATTTTATCTCCTCTCATGAAAATCATTGAGTTGCATAAAGTTTTCGAATTTGGAATATTTCCAAATGGAATTCAAATCTTTTCAAAAACCCCTTTTAAAATAGAAGAAGTCATGTTATCTTCACTCTAGGGTTTGTGATGAAATGAATATGAATTCATGGAGATCATAAATGCAAGGTGAAAGTTTTGGGAAAGTCATTTTATTCCCTCTCATTCAACTTTCAAAAAGTTTCCAAATTTCACTCAATTTCACACAAGCAACCACACCACAATCAAACAATCAATCAAAACTATTTATTTAATATAACATTCCAAAATTTAGAATTTTGGGATGTTACAGTTGCTGGTGCTGCAAGAAGACATCACAAGATGTGTACCACGGTATGGTCATTGAGGACACACCTTCACTTGAGAGATTACTTGTAGTTGATCAAGAAGGTCCAACAAGAATCAATGTCAATTCTGCGCCAAAATTGACAGTGGTGGGCTACTCATCTGACAAATACTCCAAACTTGTTATTGGATCCACACCCGTTCAGGTACAACAGCCGCCTTCTACCTCTCCTTCTAGAAATTAACATTATTTCTAATTTTGAAGATGTATGTTCGTCTGTCATCCAGAAAATGATTCCGACAAGCTTGACCCCGAAAATGCGCACAGTGAAGGTCTTGGCACTAGAATCTATCGGCCCCAACCTGGAGCAAGTTGTCAGTTTTCTGAGATGCTTTCCGTGCCTGGAGAAGCTATATATCGAGGTGATGTTCCTCTCCTTTTAAATGTTAACCATAAGGGAGTTCAATTTGTGACACCTTTTTCCAAGTTTATAATGACAATGTACTACGATTTCTGAAGGATTTTTGAAGGATTTCAGTACATACATGTTTCCCCCCCCCCCCATATTGGTTGCTTGATCCATATGGTTACAATCCATAAGCATTTCTCCTTTGGATTCATTTGTACTAGTTTTCTTAGGGAACTTTTCATCCATTCCAACCTCTTGCGAAGAAGGCTACATTTTTCTAGATTGTAATCAAATGCCCATGTTAATCATGTCGGATCGAAGATGGCACGTTAGTGCATTTTACAAATCCTGCAAACTAAATAGGCCTGTAGTAGTGTTCAAAACTGCATGTAGGCACTAACACGTTTTCTTCTTTTGCAGATAAGATTAGGCCCGGTGGTGGATAATGTGATACAATATAACAATCACATCGAATGCCTAGATCTGCATCTCTCAGAAATTACTTTGAACTCCTACCGAGGGACTTCACCGGAGATTATATTCACCAGGTTCTTCATTGTCAGAGCAAGGATGCTAAGGTAATGAGGTTTGCCCTAGATTTATTTCGCAAAAATGAATGGTTTGTTGATCAGCGCCGGTGGCTGCAGCAGAATGGAATAGGCACCAAAAATGCTAAATTTCATTTTGGAACTTCAGATGACAGAGTAATCGGAAGTCATCGTGTCAACCCCATACATGACTTCTCAGTGGCTGACCCCTTTGCAAAAATTATGAGGTTTCAAAACCAGCCTTACAAGTGGTAATATTAGTTTGAACCTCTCTTATATCCATGTTCAATGGATCAACATGAATGTTTGTAGCTGATGAGCTGAATTTGATTTCTAATATCAGTTTGAACCTTGTAATCTTCAAATTTCAGCCATATAACTCTGGAATTTGAACCTTGTAATATTTCGAGCTTTTGTGGTACAACCGTTGAAATGGCATCGTATGAGACTCGTATATTGGTAGCACTATTTTGACCTTAATATGCAATGAACTTAGATTTTATTAACCATTCTCGAATCTGTTTACCTTGTCAAGCTCATAGCACAAGATCTGTACAGCTAACTCGACTGCGATCTTCGACATTATTGCACACAATTGGTTTCTTCAACCGTGTGCCCTGTAGAGCGCAGAATTAATTATCGCACTCGAGTATCCATCATCACCCTTCTGTGTAACTTTGACCTCATCACCCACGGGTAAACTTATGACCGAAGTCATTCCACACACTTCGTTTTTACAAAGCTTTTTGCCAATAAACGCCCACGATTTGTCCCTCTTCTAGCCGACGCGTGGCCAAATTAGCCGGGCGGGAAGCTTGCACGGTAAACTACACGGTAGCGTAGGAACAGGCTCACCGACGACACATTTGGTGCCTCTTCGAGCCCACGCATGGTCAAACGAAACGTGTGCGGTGTTGTCAAGCGTGCACTGGAATCCTTCGCTATGAACGCAGTGACAAGACGTGACGATTACAGGACGGCCAGCCCCCATTTATTACAGCGGCCATTTAACCCTTGTGTCTCTTCAACCTTTCAATCTCGTCCCACCATTGCAAGAAGCACACCCACCACGAAAAATTCTTAGAGGGTATCCTCCGCGGCTCCAATGGCGCTCCGAGCGGCTGCCGACGACGAGCAGCAGTTCACCATGCATGCCGTGGTGGACACCCATAGAAGGTTCACGGAGCTCTCGGTGGTGTACACCAACAACCCGGTCTGGGTGGAGCACTCCATCCACATCATGGAGCTGTTGCTTGCTGAGGAGAAGTACAAGGTGGTCGGATTCGACCTCGAGTACACCCGTGCTCATGCCGAGTCTCGACCCAAGGTCGCCGTCGCCCAGATGTGCGTGCGCAATCACGTCCTCGTTTACCACTACTGCCTAGCCACAAGGCCATGCGAGCGTTTTGCTAGGTTTGTCAACAACCCCCACTACATGTTCGCTACGGTGGACATCACCAACAATGTAAAGGTGCTCAAGAATTTGGGCATCGCCTGCCAGAATCTTGTCAACATCCAGGGCCAATACAAGATCTGGGGCAGCAACGACCATGAGAAGGACTCACTGGTTCACCTCGCCAAGGCCATCACCGACCCCTACTACAGAGACATGAAGGATTCCTGTAACAAGGACAAGAGTGCCTGGCACTCGGCCTGGATGGAGAAACTCGACAAAGCTCACGTCATGTATGCGGCCAAGGAGGCGTACACGAGCTACGAGATGTACAGGCGGATCGTTGACATGAGGAAGTGCCTCCTTCCCCAAAACGGCCAGGGATCCAGCCGGAAGCAGAGCAATGGCAAGCGTCATCGCAACAAGTAGATGATTAGATCCTCGTTTCTGCTAGTTTAGTATGCATGTAATTGCTTACTTTGGTGTGTGAAAATGTTATGTGTGTGGTCACTTGTGTAATTGTATGCTTAATTTGGTTATGCAATGCTGTATTTTTAAGTATATATGTTGATGCTCTGTTGACAGAGCAAATCACATCGCACATGGACTAAACAATGGAACCTGTCGGTGATGATTTCATCATTCACTAACAATTGTATACCAGCAATCGTTTGCTCACAACACACACGGCTTGTTAACAGGAATCGTCTGTGTTGTTATCGGTCTTCCCACACATTTCCGATTACAGACCTATTTGCCGTGTATCACACACATCTTGTTAAGTTGAACCGTCTGTGTTCTCTTGGCTCAACGCAAAAAGTTCATTCGAGTGAACTGTATGCCGTATATCGCACACACCTTCATCTGGCTGCCCATTTCTGTTGTTCCGCATCATCACAAACAGTTTATCCGAGTGAACTGTATGCCGTATATCGCACACACCTTCATCTGGCTGCCCGTTTCTTTTGTTCTGCCTCATCGCAAACAGTTCATTGAATTGAATCATATGCCCCGCATCGCACACGCAACTAAAATCTGAACCGTGTTTGATGTATCCTTCATCGCAAATGTTTTGCATCTTTTTTTACGGTTTTTTTACATCACTGTTTGCGATTAATGCATCGCACACAGTTTCGTCAAAGGGTCTTTGATCGTAGTGTCGCGTTAGCAGCATCCTGCAGTAGTGAGTATATAATAATCTTATGGAGAGTGATGACTTCACATATAAGAAGTATGAGGATTGAAACTTGTTGTGGGTCAACAAACATAGTTTTGGTCATTGTTGCAATTAATAGAAAGTAATAAAGAAAGAGAGGTTCACATATAAATATATTATCTTGGACATCTTTTATGATTGTGAGCACTCACTAAAATATTATATGCTAAGAAGTTGATGTTGGACAAGGAAGACAACATAATGAGTTATGTTTGCTTATTTCCGAATAGAAGTTATATTGTCATGGATCCTCTAACATGTGATGCTTGCTTCCACCTCATACTAGCCAAAACTTCCGCACCAAGTAGAGATACTACTTGTGCATCCAAACACCCTTAACCCAGTTTTGCCTTGAGAGTCCACTATACCTACCTATGGATTGAGTAAGATCCTTCAAGTAAGTTGTCATCGGTGCAAGCAATAAAAATTGCTTTTTAAATATGTATGATCTATTAGTGTGAGGAAAATAAACTTTATATGAACTTGTGATGGGGAAGAAATAAAGCGACGGACTGCATAATAAAGTTTTCCATCACAAGCGGCAATATAAAGTGATGTTCCGTTGCATTAAGAGTTCATGCATCCAACCAAAAAGCGCATGACAACCTCGGCTTCCCTCTGCGAAGGGCCTATCTTTTACTTTTTAGTACTTACCTTTATGCAAGAGTCATGGTGATCCTCACCATTCCATATATTTTGCCTTTTTCTTTTGGCAAGCGTCATGTGTTGGGGAAAGATCTAGACACATATATCCACTCGGATGTAGGTGGTCATGAGTTATTATTGTTGACATTACCCTTGAGGTAAACCATTGGGAGGCGAGACTATAAGCCCCTATCTTTCTATGTGTCCGATTGAAGCTTTGATCTCATAAGTATCTCGTGAGTGTTAGCAATTGTGGAAGACTAAAAGATGATTGAGTATGTGGACTTGCTAGACAAGCACGTATATTGACTATTTTCGATGTTATGATAAATTGCAATTGCTTCAATGACCGAGATCAAAGTTTGTTGGTTTTCAATAAAGTTCTTGATTCATACTTTACTTTGTGAATGAATTATCACTTTAGGATAAGAAGTTATATGACAATATATTAATGTTCTAAAGATGATCATGATGCCTCATGTCCGTATTTTATTTTATCAACACCTCTATCTCTAAACTTGTGGACATGATTATCTATCTCGGCTTTCGCTTGAGGACAAGCAAGGTCTAAGCTTGGGGGAGTTGATACGTCCATTTTGCCTCATGTTTTTATATCAATATTTATTGCATTATGGACTGTTATTTCATATTACGGTACAATACTTATGCCTTTTCTCTCTTATTTTACAAGATTTACATGAATAGGGAGAATGCCGGCAGCTAGAATTCTCGACCAGAAAGGAGAAAATCTGAGATGCCTATTCTACACAACTCCAAATGTCCTGAAAATTTACGGAGAATTATTTTGGAATATATAAAAATTATTGGGCGAAGAAAATACCAGAGGGGACCCACCAGGTGGCCACAAGTGTGGGGGGCACGCCCTACCCCCCAGGGCGCACCCCCAGGGCTTGTGGGCCCCCTGGCAGGTTCCCGGTGCCCATCTTCTGCTATATGGAGGGTTTTGACCTGGAAAAAATCATAGGAGAGCTTTCGGGACGAAGCGCCGCCGTCTCGAGGCGGAACCTGGGCAGGAGCAATCTAGAGCTCCAGCAGAGCGATTCTGCAGGGGAAACTTCCCTCCGGGAGGGGTAAATCGAAACCATCGTCATCACCAACAATCCTCTCATCGAGGGAGGATCAATCTCCATCAACATCTTTACCAGCACCATCTCCTCTCAAACCCTAGTTCATCTCTTGTATTCAATCTTTGCCTCAGAACCTCAGATTGGTACCTGTGGGTTGCTAGTACACTACTGCAGGATGCTGCTAACGCGACACTACGATCAGAAACCCTTTGACAAAACTGTGTCCGATGCATTAATTGCAAACAGGGATGTAAAAAAACCGTAAAAAAAGATGCAAAACGTTTGCGATGGTGGAGACATCAAACACAGTTCAGATTTTATTTACGTGTGCGATGCGGGGCATACGGTTGATCCATATGAACTGTTTGCGATTAGACAGAACAAGAGAAACAGGCAGCCATATCAATGTGTGTGCGATATACAACATACATAGACAGAACAACAGAAACAGGCAGCCATATCAATGTGTGTGCGATATACAACATACAGTTCGCTCCGATGAACTGTTTGCTATTAGGGAACGCAATAGAAACGGTCAGCCAGATCTAGGTGTGTGATATACGACATACGATTCACTCGAACGAACTATTTTTGATGAGGGAAGAGAACAGAAACGGTTTAACTTAACAAGATGTGTGTGATATGCGGCATATAGTTCACATAGATGAACTGTTTGCAATGAGCCAAAAGAACACAAACGATTCATGTAAACAACATGTGTGTGATATGCAGCAAACAGCCCACTCGGATGAACTGTTTGCGATGAGAAATTATAACACAGACGGTTACTACAGTTAGTTCGTGTGCGATTCCGTGTGTACAAAAAACTTTGAAAAATGCAAACTAGTTGCTTGTGGTGGCTAGGAGTATCGCACACGATGCGTCTGCGAGAACTCATGTGCGATGATTAGTAAGTTACACATATGTTTCCTTATGTTAACACATGTGTGATAAATAACACGTGGCACCGCATACGGTATTCGGGTTGTGTGCTCCACTTAGGCTTCCCGCGCTCCACATCGGTGAATTGTAAAATCCCCGCCTCTTCCATCATCGGTTTCCCGCCACTAGCTAATGGCTTGCTGCATATAACCCAGGCGGCAACGCACCGTCACGACACTCTATGCAGATCTAGTCCTCGCCCATCTACCATTAGTTATTCCAAGCATGCCAGGCAACGACCAAAGCTTCGACGTCGACCCCTACCTGCATTACATCTTCAGCGAGGAGAATGAGCCGGAGCAGGTCGGGGAGCAAGAGCTTCATCGGCCAGTGCAGGCACCATGGCCCATTGGCAGCGATATCGGCGTGACAGTCCTTGGGCACACAATCGACATATTGCAGAGGAAGTGTGATGAGCAGTTTGCCATCCACCGTGCAAAAGATCCAGAGCTGCTCGGCGGCATGATCGATGACCCACCTGAAGAGCTGCCGTCACCAGTGCTCATCGAGAGCCTGATGCCCCGCAAGGAATGGGCAGAGGACCTCTGCAATTCAGTCAAGACACAGCCAGCCTGCGGCTTCATCATTGCCCACGGCGGCCATGTCAACCTCGATCCCGACAATGTGGTGGCCAGGCTCGAGCGCATCCTTGGCGGAGTTGACGTCCCCGACAAAGTAGAACATCGCCAACGTGATATCTTGAGGATGCAGGTGATGGATGGGATTTGCTACCAGGCTAGAGACATGGAAATGGTGTGGTTCCGCGGAGATGTCATGCGCATGATTGCACGCTGTCAAGCTCTTCTAGAAGAGGCCCAGCAGCCCCAAGAGCCTCCCAGCGCCAGCGGCTCCGTAGGAGGAGGCGGGTCAGGACACTTGGAATGAACGGCCGCAAGGGTGCTATGCTGATCATGGAGTCCGAGAAGACCGTCGTCGGAAGGCCGCCAGCTCAGCCTTTTAGCCTATATTTTATTATAATTGTATCCATATGTAGGTCGTGAGTGTTTTGGGCGTTGCCGCATGTGGAATTTTAAATTATCCTGAATATGTAAGACAATTATTAATCGTTGCCATTGTAAATTTGCCTCAAAGGCGAGCAGAGCGCGCGCAGGGACGCTAGAGCGGAGCGCGCCGCGGCCGCCTCAATGGCGAGCAAAACACGCGGACGGACACGAGCAGAGTGCGCCGCGGCCGCCTCAACGACGAGCAGAGCACGCCGCGGCCGCCTCAACGGCGAGCAGCCACGTGGTGAACCTTCTGGCACCCCATGGGAGGCGCGACGGCGCATCCATCGGACATGATGGTGATATCTTGACCGTGTGTGATAGTGGGCAGACACGTACACGTACATCCGAGAATGTGGGCCCACGTTTCGGGCTTCTGATGCGTGGCATACGATTGATCCATAAGAACTATTTGTGATGAGCCAGAACAACAGAAACGGGCTTTGTAGGCCCAGAACCATCAATAAATTTTGACCTTGTTTCTCGTCACATTGCAGATTACAACGCAATAAGTAATTGCAAATCTGTTCACACTGATCAAACTAATATGTGTTCACACTTAGCACCGGGCTATAAAAACTACCCACTCAAAAATTACTTCACAGTTCCTCTCCTCATCACCCACAAAACTGGTCTTTCCTGTCAAGTCGTTCCGCCATGACCGGTAGGAGGAGTTTCGGGTGGACATATAACCAGCCAGCAAAGACCAAGGCCGCGGAAGCACTTGAGAGGTCCCGCCGCCAAGCGGCAGCCGCAGTAGAGATGTCCCGGCACGCCACGGAGCCCTCGAATGAGCTCTCACGGGCACGCGAGGGTTCTCACAAGCGCACTCGCTGCGTCGGCGATCGCGATGAGCTCGTGTTGCTGAAGTCCTTGGCCGGCGATGACGACATTCTCGCTGGCCTCATTAAGCAGCAGGAGCTAGTCAACGGCTTGATGAAGCTGCTCAAGATCAGCGATGCCTCGGTTGAGAAGGCGACCAGCCTCGTCGAGCAACTCATGCGTGACAATGCGAAGCTTTTCAAGGCACTCGCCGAGGAGGAGGAGGAGGAGGAGGCCGCCGGCTGGAAGATGCTGCATGAGCAGAGTAGTGCCTCGGGGATGACGCTGACAGCGATCGTTGAGGAACTGATGGGTGACTTGAGCAAGCTCCAGATCGAGCACGAGCAGGAGGTGGAGGAATCCGTGGCTGCTTTCAAGCAAAGTCATGATGAATTGAAGAAGGAGCTAGAGGATGTCATCGCCCGGTGATCCATCGAGGAGTAGAGACAGTAGCGACCGAGATCGTTATCTGTGATTTCCTTCTTCTCTTGCCCCCGTGTCTTCCGGGCTTTGCCACATGTGGCATTTTAAATTATCCAGAATATGTAAGACAATTATTATCCTCGCCATTGTAAATTTGTCATCGTATTATCCGTTGCCATTTTATTTGTCGCCGTATTATCCGTTGCCCTATGTGGCATTTTAAATTAGGTCGGAATACGAGTTGAAAACACGAACAAAGCAAATGCTAATATTGAGCGGGGCCATGGGATCACAAGCAAACACCCTCCGTCCAGGTGCTTTAATTAACCGCGTGTTAAATAGCGGCTCGGCCGCCATTAATGGAGAAGTTGTGAGCGAGGAGGGTGGCTGGTGGATGGAGGTCAAAGAGCTCGCTTCCCGGCGAGCATGGGCGGCCTTGCTTCTCGCACGTGTCCCGTCGAGCCTGCGAGGTGGACAGGATGCACGCGTCCCTTCGAGCCTGTGCGGCGGACTGCTCGCACGCGTCCCGTCGAGGCTGCATGGCGTACTTCTGGCGCTTGTCCCATCTAATCAAACAGCTGCACGCACGCCACCAAGTATGGATAAATTTTGGCAGAAAATACAAAGATGACCAATGAACGACGACGGAAGTAGTTCTATCCCATAAGAAAATAGGGACGTGTGGCCGCACTTAAATGGTTATGGGAACACATGGTTCATATAATACAACCATTTGCGATATTAACGTGTCAGCTATTTGTTTCAAAAGGACTTCGTTGGCTATTAATGTGTGCGCCTTGTCTCAAACTGGACGATTTTTTTTACCACGGCATATATGTGCCATGTCATGAAACCATGCCAAGTTTCATGTTTTTTGGGTGAGTTTTCAATTTACTGGGATTTAAAAACCGAGATTCTCAATGTTTCAAGACGACGAGAAGTTTGTAATTCATTCCCATTCCTTCAATGAGACCTAAACATGCACCCAATGACACATGTACGATTTTCCACCCATTTTGCATCACTGGAGCATGTGCTTGTAGTTCAAATTTGAATTATGCACTACATTAAATGCCTAGAAAACTCAATTAATATATAAAATGGCCAAATGAACCCTGAACAGTTTCAAATTTCAGCACGACACTCCTGTTATTCTATGTTGCCTGTAGAAAACAAAGTTCAAGGCGAGAAGAGGCAGCGATTATCGTTTCGCCCACAAGAGGGGATGCTTCCCTACCGGAACCATGAGGGTTGCGAGAAGCTTTGGTTTGTAAGAGGCTTGCAATATAGCTTGGCCAAAATTGGACAATTATTTTACCACGACATATGTGTGCCATGTAGTGACACCATGCCAAGTTTCATGATTTTCTGGTGAGTTTTGGATTTACAGAGATTTAAAAACCGAGATTTGCAATGTTTGTGGCCGATCCAGGACACCGAGATGGTTAAATTCATTCCCATTCCTTCCATGGGACCTAAACATGCACCCCAAGGACACATGTACATTTTTTCTAGCCATTTTGGTGCACTGGAGCATGTATTTGTAGTTTGGATTTGAATTATGGACATTAAATGCCTAGAAAACTCAATTAATAAATAAAAAAGGTCAAACGAACCCTGAATATTTTCAAAGTTCAATGCGAATCTCCCGTTGTTCCATGTTGCTTGTAGAAGAAAATACAAGGCTAGAAGAGGGAGCGATTATCGTTTCGCCCATAAGGGGACACGTTTCCCTATCGAAACCACGAGGGTTCTTGCGACAGGCTCCGGTTTGTAAGAGGTTTGTAATAAAGCTTGGCCCAAATTGGACAATGTTTTTACCACGACATATATGTGCCATGACGTGACACCATGCCAACTTTCATGACTTTCTGGTGAGTTTTGGATTTATGGGGATTTAAAAACCGAGATTCCAAATGTTTGAGGACGAGCCAGGACGCCGGTACGGTTGTAATTCATTCCCATTCCTTGCATGGGACCTAAACATGCACCCAAGGACACATGTATAATTTTTCTAGCCATTTTGGTGAACTGGAGCATGTATTTGTAGTTCAGATTTGAATTATGGACATTAAATGCCTAGGAAACTTAATTAGTGTACAAAAACGCCAAACAAACCCTGAATAAGTTTAAATTTCAGCACGGATATCCTGTCGTTCCATGTTGCCCGTAGAAGAAAATACTAGGCGAAAAGAGGCAGTGATTATCGTTTCGCCCACAAGGGGGACACGTTTCCCTATTGGAACCACGAGGCTTCTTGAGAGAAGCTCCGGTTTGTAAGAGGCTTGTAATAAAACTTGCGCCAAAATGGACAAAAAAAATCCTTGATATATATGTGCCATGTCATGACACCATGCCAAGTTTCACGATTTTTGGGTGAGTTTTTGGATTTACGGGGATTTAAAAACAGAGATTCTTCTCATGAAATGTTTTCAAATAGCACACTGTTCACTCACGAAAGCTGTGTGCCTACCAAATCATGGTCGATGCCCCCTGTTGCGCGCATGATCTGAGTCGTGCCTTCTTATTGGCCAGAACCCAAACCCCACGGATCGTACACCTGCACCGTTGGATGCTCCCAGATCGAACGGCAATCTTCATCCCTTTCGACAGCACATGCATTTCCGGTTGTGATTTTATTTATATGGGTAAGCACTGTGCGCATGCGTAGTGCTAGCTCACGCATCCTTCTCTACTAAGTTTTCTATATTAATGTTCTTATATATCCAAACACGCTACCGTTTCCCGCCACTCCTCTCATCGGGTTCCCGCCTCTTCTCCCATCGTTTTCCCGCTGCCAGTGTCAGTGCTCATTGAAGGCTAGGCGGCGACACACCGGCCATGTAAATATCGCGCACAGTTTCTAAAAGCACAAATGTGTGTGATAGTAGGGAGTAGGCCCCATAGGGTGACAAGCGTGAAATGCCTTAAAGGCAAGGATGCAATTCCTATCAGCAAGGGGTGGCTTACCATCCGCTAGCCTAGTCGAATAGAACGCAGAAGTTAAGCATGCTCGGACTGGAGTAGTCTAAGGATGGCTGACCTGGTGGGAAGTTGCATATCTCGAGCTTCATTTAAACGCTATGACATGGTCATTATAGAGATAAATGTCTCTATAGTGACCTGTCATGGCGACTATATAAACCTTGGGATCCTTGTTTTGCTAATTTGTAGACTGTTTTTTATTGGTTATTTTTTGTTCTAAAAAATCAAAGAATGATTGACTCTATAGTGACCTGTCATGGCGATTATATAAACCTTGGGATCCTTGTTTTGCTAATTTGTAGACTATGTTTTTATTGGTTATTTTTTGTTCTAAAAAATCAAAGAATGATCGACATCTGTAGGCCCACACAAATTATCCCTTTGACTCAATACACGAGAAGGGTTTACTCTTTGCTCCGTGTGCTATGTTAGAGCAAATCAAGTTTCAGCACATGCGTTGGACGGCACCCGGCCCCTACCACCCCCCCCCATCCGCCTCGAAGTTGCGTTCCCGACATCGTACATCTTTGACCTGGCCGCGGGGGGGGGGGGGGTACGATGTTCAGTTTGTAATGTTACTACTGTAGTTGGTGCCCCATCAAACTTGTGCTTTCGGGATTTGAACAAATCACACACCAGACCAATACATTTTTTTGGGTCGCATGCAGGGTATAGGGGGCCGGGTGTTCTGATCGAGCATGTCTCCCTTGTGCGGGTTACAGACGCTGCATATGTGTGGGCTCCCCGAGGTATATATATTATCCTTGACCGATAACGAGGGGGCCCACACAATCTATCCCTTTGACCCAACAACGAGAAGGGTTTGACCATGATGGTTTCCTATTGCTATGTGTGCCATGTTAGACCAAATAAAGTTTGAGCACAAGCGTTGGACGACCCCCCCCCGCTGCCTCGAAGTTGGGAAACCGACATCGTACGTATTGAACCAGGCTTGGGGTCGGGTACGGTGTTCGGTTTGTAATGTAGTTGGTGGCCCATCGAAGTTGTGCATTCGGGATTTAAACACATCACACACCACCGTACCCATACATATTTTCGTGCCGCATGCAGAGTATACGGGGTCTTCTGATCGACCACGTCTCCCTTGTGCGGTTTTTTGTGATGACACGCATATCTGTGGGCTCCCCCAGTGTATGTATATCATCCCTTTGACCGATAACGAGGGGTATGTGTTGGCGATGAATGGATTCCGCCTAGTTCGTGTTAGGGCCGGTCACCGTCACATGTCGTTCAACCAAAGCTCGAGCTCATGCGTTGTCAGGATTCCCTCCCACATGCTCGGATTGCTGGGTTCAACCGACACCGTACCCTGCGTATCTCTTCCTTAACTACCTGGCTTTCATGGATGTTGTCTATATCGAGAGGCAGGCACCACATCTAAATTGTACATTATTCTATATTGAAAACACACATCACCCCTTCCAACGTACATCATTTTGGGCCGCATGCAAGAGGTGCTGGTTTTGTGGTCCCTCTCGTGCGATTTTTTATGACGGTTCAATCTATTGGCCCAAGCGGTTTATCGACAACAACAGTTGTCGTTTGACCAAATGACAGATTCACTGGTCCGTCTTATGGTAGGTCATGGCGACATGCATGTATGACCAAAGTATCATTACGTGCATGCGCCCCGCTGACACGAAGTGGGAGGTGGGTCAAGCACCCTAGCTAGCTACGACATTATGTCATTATAGATATATCCAAGGGTGCTTTCGGGTTTGCGAGGTAGGTGCCACCAAAGTTGTGCATTGTGTATTTAAAGTTTTAAACATCACACCCTATTTTCTACATATATTTGGCCACTTCCAGGTGGTTCTTGACTTCTGGCCCCTCTCATCGATCTTCGACGACGCGCCCAACCGTGGGCCAGCGCGGTCAAAGTTGTGCATTGGAATTTTGAACATCACAGACCACCCTTTTCACTCATATATATTTGGGCCACATGCTGGTGTAGCTGTCTTCTGACCCTCTCTAACATTTTTTTTGCTTCAAAGACTCTGATGACGCTGAACGGACACGGGTATAATGTCTTAACCTTGTGCGATGCAAGTGCGCTATGAATCACCACGACTGCGCAAGCGCGAGCAAAGGTGGAGGTACTGGCTTAACCATGTGTGATGCAAGTGCACTTTAAAATCACCATGACTACACAAGCACGAGCAAATAAGGTGGAGGTACTGGCTTAACCGTGTGCGATGCAAGTGCGCTGTAAAATCACCACCTGCGCAAGCTAAAGGTGGGTAGTTTATTTAGATTGAATTCCACGTCTGCGTCTGAAAATTAGGACGAACCGTGTGCGATAGACCAGCTAGCTAGAAATCTAAAAAAACTACCCGCCTTGAGCGTTGCAAAAGTCGGCGGTTCCGCCACTTTTCCTGATTATCATACACGCATATTCTTATTGGACCGTGCGTGATCTAGGGTACTCCCGCCCCGCATCAATTCCATTACCCAAATTTTAGTAGCCGTCGTACTTGTACCGTCGCCCACACTCCTCCAGCACCGACCTTATAGTAAAATTGCAGTAGCCGTGGCATTTGAACCGTCGCCCTCCCTCGTCCACCACCATCTCCACCCACCATTACTAAAATTTTCAGTAGCCGCGGCGTATCCTCAAACACCCCCCCTCCACAGTCCCCCACCCAGCCCCCTCCCCCCTCGAACCCTAGCTCGCCACCGCCGCCGGGGCCGCCACCGCCAACCCCTACCGGTCTGCCCGTTCCTCCTAGCTTAGATAATAAAGTTTAGGCTACCCAGCGATTCCCATACCGTCGCCCCACTCCGCTGAGTTTTTAGATGAGGCCTGCAGTGTCCCTCCCTGGCAGATCCACATCCCCTGCTCAAGAATGTCGCAGCCTAAGCTCGACCACGTATCCCGGGCAGCCCGACGAGCGTTCGGCCAAGAAGAGGTTTATCATGGCCTCTACGGCGGACGTTGGAGAGGTGGCCGCCATTTGCCCCGACCTGTCAATCCTGGAGCAACACCTCACCGCAGAAGCCGGCGAAGACGTTGACTACGTTGCCATGCCGAAGGCTTCATGTCAGCGGGCGAGCGTATTACTGTATCTCGGGAAAGCTGGCTACGACATCAAGCTCGTCGACAGCGATGGCTTCACGCGGGCCAAGTCACAGGTAAAGTGGTCCATCCCCAACCCATCTGGTTCAACCGTCGTCGATCTCTTCGACGACCCTACCGCTGATCTCCTCCGCCACGCAGTCAAGGATTTGCGATCCTTGTACGCCATCGAGCCCATTTTTTCATTTCTGAAGGACACGTTCTAGGGCGGCGGCTTGGGATCCTCAATTGCCAAGTTAGATCTCATCGACCACGACTACGAGGAGGGCACCCACAAAGGTTCTTCCAAGGTGAAACAGCCCATCTGTGACATCAGAGAGTGCACCATGGGTCTGTGCTCTTCCAACTGGAAGGATCCCGTCCATGACATGTGAGGCAACATCCTATCAGCAAATCTTACCTTTTCTAGCTTGCCAACCCATACCCTTTGTTGTAGTAGCATTTGCCGTGCGGTGCTTTAACTATGCCGTGTTTAATTATTTCAGTTATGCAAAAATGTATTGTTTAATAGGGCTATGTGATGTTTAAGTATGAATTGTCCACTTCAGTTTCATGAATGGCTATATTTGGTTGTTTATAGTGAGTAGATGCCTTGTTTTTCTGTGTTTGGTTGTTAGGTTGGTTGCAGTGAGCATTTTTTCAGTTATCGAGCAGATGCCTTGTTTATATGTATTTGGTTCTTAGGCTGGTTGGAGTGAGCATTTGTCTAGTTATCAAGCAGATGCCTTGTTTATCTGTATTTGGTTGTTAGGTTGGTTGCAGTGAGCATTTGTCCAGTTTTCAAGCAGATGCCTTGTTTATCTATATTTGCTTGTTAGGTTGGTTGCAGTGAGCATTTGTCCAGTTTTCAAGCATATGCCCTGTTTATCTGTATTTGCTTGTTAGGTTGGTTGCAATGAGACTCTGTCCAGTTTTCAATGGCTATATTTGGTCGTTATACTGATCATTTATGCCTTGTTTATTTTAGTCATTCACAATGTGATGTTCATTATGTGCAAGTCGTAACTGTGCCGCTCGATTGCATCAATACCAGTTTGAACGGCTATATTTGGTTCCACTTATGCCTGGTGTAGTTAACACATGCCCTTTATTTCAATTTTACACATTTATCCAGTGTGATGTTTAAGCATTACCTATGTTCTATTCATTTTCAACAATACCAGTTTGAATTGCAATATTTGATGGCTGTTAAGCCTGTTGTAGGTAACATTGCCTTCCATTTTCTATCTGCTTTAACAGCATGCTGAAATCAACACATTCAAGCTATCATTTGGAGATGATGTTGTTTACCTTTGCTATATTTGTTTGATGTTAAGGTTGTTGTACTTATCATGCCTTTCCACTACTTATGCAGGACAACAACGGGAGTGGCCACCATTTTCCGCCAAGGTTAGTTTCATCCCTCGGCTTGTACTCCCCCCGTCGTTCCATAATGTAGTGCATATAGATCCAGGCCTGGACACTTGTTAGCTTCTAATATTGACTTGTTGCTTGTAGGTACATATGCCCTTGGCAAGGATCCACGCATCGACCCTTTTTGTTTATGGGGCAATGAGATATTCATGAACAAGCATCAAGTGAGGAAACTGATAAGGATTATTAGCAAAAAGATACGAACGGTGGCAAGCAAATTATTTGTTTATGCTCTATCCAACACAACAGTGAGCTGTAGGATGGTAACTACAAACTCAACAGCCTTCTCTTTTTACTGCCCATAATGAGTTGTTAGACAACAATGTCTGAATCTTTTTCGTTCGCAGTGGTTCCCGAAGTAGTTCACTCAAGATTACCTTGCAAAGTACATGATTGGTGGACACACAATGAAGGTTAAAGTATTTCATCCAGACTACACTGAGCATCGAGAAGTCCTAATGAAGACAGTGAAGGATGGACGGGCAGCCATCACAAGGGGTTGGCCTAGAGTCGTCCACGCTTTACGCATGGAGGAGGGCACAATATGGGCATTCCGCTTCACCTTCTCCAGCAACCAGAATGTCTTTCGCCTCTCTCTTTACAGTCTTTAGTACAACTGTGGTTCATCATTCTTTACTTGGTGCTTCTGTAGTTCTTCAGTATATGTACCTGCGCATCGATTATGCATTCGTGGTTGAACCTATATTTGTAATAAACATGGTTGGATATGAAATAAGTGATTGCCTACTTTCAAATTCAAAACATGTGATTTTTAAATTAGGGATTACACTGCACACGATTTGCGAAAGCGAAATGTATGCGATAGACGTGGAGATCAGACACATTTCTAGGATCCACACAGCATCGCACACAGTTCTTTCTTATTAAATGTGTGCGTTAGTCACCTTATCACACACGCTTCGCAATTAAGGATTGTTTGTGATGTTGTGCGCATCACAAACATTTGGTCATAAAAGAATGCGTGCGATAGGTCTTCATCCTACGCGGGTACGATGGATGAATAGTGTGGGATGTATTCAAGCTTCGCATACAGTTTTATAGCGACAACTGTGTGCGCTCTTACATCCAATCGCATACAGTCGAGGAAAATTAAATGTGTGTGATTGTCTGCTTCTATAATCGTGAACTGTTTGTGATGGGTTGCACATCGTAAATGTAGCACCACAGAATACCGACTGCGATGGCAATGCGAGCACAAACAAGTTGCAAGGATGGAGCGTTTCGAATATTCGAGATATTAGAAATAGTTTAGTAGGGACAACTGTATGCATCAAGGCTCCCTATCCCCGATGGTTTCTGGGTCATGTGGGAAGGATCCCCCTATCGCAGTCACTCACTTGGCGACGGTTCAAAACGCCGTCGCGGAAAGGGGTTAAAAACCGTTTGTATAGCACCTCGCTGTACCAGTGGTAGTGTTGATTACTCCTTGTAGTTGATGCTAGTTGGTTTATTTGGTGGAAGATCATATGTTCAGATCCTTAATGATATTCAATACCCCTCTGATCTTGAACATTAACATGCTTTGCGAGTAGTTACATTTGTTCCTGGGACATGGGAGAAGTCTTGTTATAAGTAATCATGTGAATTTGGTATTCATTCGATATTTTGATGAGATGTATGTTGTCTTTCCTCTAGTGGTGTTATGTGAACGTTGACTACATGACACTTCACCATGATTTGGGCCTAGGGGAAGGCGTTAGGAAGTAATAAGTAGATGATGGGTTGCAAGAGTGACAGAAGCTTAAACCCTAGTTTATGTGTTGCTTCGTAAGGGGCTGATTTGGATCCACATGTTTCATGCTATGGTTAGATTTATCTTAATTCTTCTTTTGTAGTTGCGGATGCTTGCGAGAGGGGTTAATCATAAGTGGGAGGCTTGTCCAAGTAAGTACAGCACCCAAGCACCGGTCCACCCACATATCAAATTATCAAAGTAACAAACGTGAATCATATGAGCATGATGAAAACTAACTTGACAATAATTCCCATGTGTCCTCGGGAGCGCTTTGCTTTATATAAGAGTTTGTCCAGGCTTGTCCTTTGCCATAAAAAGGATTGGGCCACCTTGCTGCACCTTTGTTACACTTGTTGCTTGTTACCCGTTACGAATTATCTTATCACAAAACTATCTGTTACCGATAATTTCAGTGCCTGCAGAAAATACCTTGCTGAAAACCGCTTGTCATTTCCTTTTGCTCCTCGTTGGGCTCGACACTCTTACTTATCGAAAGGACTACGATAGATCCCCTATACTTGTGGGTCATCAGACAACTTGAGGGATGTTCATTTAAGTGGGAGTTCATTAGTAATTTGATTATTTGAACTAAAATTTATCATGAACTTAGTCCTAATAGTATTTGCAAATCTATGTAGTAGATCAATGGCCCGTGTTACCGTTCCCTTTAATTTTAATGCATTCCTAGAGAATGCTAAGTTGAAAGATGATGGTAGCAACTACACGGACTGGGTCCGTAACTTGAGTATTATCCTCATTGCTACACTGGAGAATTATGTCCTTGATGCACCGCTAGGTGACAGACCTGCTGCAGAAGCTAATGCAGACATTGTGAACGTCTGGCAGACTCGATCTGATGACTACTCGATAGTTCAGTGTGCCATGCTTTACGGCTTGGAACCGGGACTTCAAAAGCATTTTGAATGCCATGGAGCATATGAGATGTTCCAAGAGCTGAAGTTGATATTTCAAACTAATGTCCAGGTTGAGAGATATGAAGTCTCCAACAAGTTCTTTAGCTATAAAATGGAGGAGAACAGTTCTGTCAGTGAACACATACTCAGAATGTCTGGGTACCACAACCACTTGACTCAGCTGGGAATTGATCTTCTAGTTGAGAGTGTTATTGATAGAGTTCTTCAGTCACTGCAACCAAGCTACAAAGACTTCGTGATGAACTATAATATGCAAGGGATGACGAAAATGATTCCGAGCTCTGCGCGATGCTGAAATCGGCGGAGGTAGAAATCAAGAAAGAGCATCAAGTGTTGATGGTTAACAAGACCACCAGTTTTAAGAAAAAGGGCAAGGGAAAGAAAGGGAACTTCAAGAAGAATGGCAAGAAAGTTGCCGCTCCCGTGAAGAAGCCCAAAGCTGGACCCAAGCCTGAAACTGAGTGCTTCTACTGCAAGGGAAATGGTCACTGGAAGCTGAACTGCCCCAAGTATTTCGCAGATAAGAAGGATGACAAAGTGAACAAAGGTATATTTGATATACATGTTATTGATGTGTTCCTTACTAATGCTCGTAGTAGCGCCTGGGTATTGGATATTGGTTCGGTTGCTCATATTTGTAACTCAAAATAGGAGCTGCAGAATAAACGAAGATTAGCTAAGGACGAGGTGATGATGCGCGTCGAAAATGGTTCCAAGGTTGATGTGATCGCCGTCGGCACGCTACCTCTACATCTACCTTTGGTATCAGTTTTAGACCTCAATAATTGTTATTTGGTGCGAGCGTTGAGCATGAACATTATATCTGGATCTTGTTTATTGCGAGACGGTTGTTCATTTAAGTCAGAGAATAATGGTTGTTCTATTTATATGAGTAACATCTTTTATGGTCATGCACCCTTAGTGAATGGTCTATTCTTGTTGAATCTCGATTGTAGTGATAACATATTCATAATATTGATGCCAAAAGATGCAAAGTTGATAATGATAGTGCAACATACTTGTGGCACTACCGTTTAGGTCATATTGGTGTAAAGCGCATGAAGAAACTCCATGCGGATGAACTTTTTGGAATCACTTGATTATAAATCATTTGATACTTGCAAACCATACCTCATGGGTAAGAAGACTAAAACTCCGTTCTCTAGAACAATGGAGCGAGCTAATGACTTATTGGAAATAATACATATCGATGTATGCGGTCCGATGAGTGTTGAAGCACGCGGCGGGTATCGTTATTTTCTAACCTTCACAGATGATTTGAGTAGGTATGGGTATATCTACTTAATGAAATACAAATCTGAAACATTTGAAAAGTTCAAAGAATTTCAGAGTGAAGTGGAGAATCATCGTAACAAGAAAATATAGTTTCTACAATCTGATCGCGGAGGTGAATATTTGAGTTACGAGTTTGGCCTTCATTTAAGACAATGTGGAATTGTTTCACAACTCACGCCACCTGGAACACCACAGCGTAATGGTGTGTCCGAACGTCATAACTGTACTTTATTAGATATGGTGCGATCTATGATGTCTCTTACCAATTTGCCTTTATCATTTTGGGGTTATGCATTAGAGACAGCCGCATTCACGTTAAATAGGGAACCGTCTAAATCCGTTGAGACAACACCATATGAACTATGGTTTGGCAAGAAATCTAAGCTGTCATTTCTTAAAGTTTGGGGATGCGACGCTTATATCAAAAGGCTTCAGCCGGATAAGCTCGAACCAAAAGCGGACAAGTGCGTCTTCATAGGATACCCTAAAGAAACTATTGGGTATACCTTCTACCACAGATCCGAAGGCAAGATCTTTGTTGCTGAGAATGGGTCATTTCTAGAGAAGGAGTTTCTCTCAAAAGAAGTGAGTCGAAGGAAAGTAGAACTTGATGAGGTAGTTGTACCTTCTCTCGAACTGGAAAGTAGCACATAAGAGAAAACCGTTCCCATGATGCCTACTCCAACAAGAGAGGAAGCAAATGATGATCATGAAGCTTCAGATCAAGTTACTACTAAACTTCGTAGATCTACTAGAGCACGTACCGCACCAGAGTGGTACGGTAATCCTGTCCTGGAAGTCAGGTTGTTAGACAACGGCGAACCTACGAACTATGAAGAAGCTATGATGAGTCCAGATTCCAACAAATGGCTTGAGGCCATGAAATCTGATATAGGATCCATGTATGAGAACAAAGTGTGGACTTTGGTGGACTTGCCCGATGATCGGCAAGCCATTGAGAATAAATGGATCTTCAAGAGGAAGAAGGATGCTGATGGTAATATCACTGTCTACAAAGCTCGACTTATCGCAAAAGGTTTTCGACAAGTTTAAGGGGTTGACTACGATGAGACTTTCTCACCCGTAGTGATGCTTAAGTCTGTCAGAATCATGTTAGCAATTGCCGCATTTTATGATTATGAAATCTGGCAAATGGACGTCAAAACTGCATTCCTTAACGGGTTAAGAAGAGTTGTATATGATGTAACCAGAAGGTTTTGTCGATCCGAAGGGTGCTAACAAAGTGTGCAAGCTCCAGCGATCCATCTATGGACTGGTGCAAACATCTCGGAGTTGGAATATATGCTTTGATGAGGTGATCAACTCATTTGGTTTTATACAGCCTTACGGTGAAGCCTGTATTTACAAGAAAGTGAGTGGGAGCTCTGCAGCATTTCTAATATCATATGTGGATGACATATTGTTGATTGGAAATGATATAGAATTTCTGGATAGCATGAAAGGATATTTGAATAAGAATTTTTCAATGAAAGACCTCGGTGAAGCTGCTTACATATTGAGCATCAAAATCTATAGAGATAGATCAAGACGCTTAATAGGACTTTCACAAAGGACATACCTTGACAAAGTTTTGAAGAAGTTCAAAATGGATCAGTCAAAGAAAGGGTTCTTGCCTGTATTGCAAGGTATGAAGTTGAGTAAGACTCAAAGCCCGACCACGGCAGAAGAAAGAGAAAGGATGAAAGTCATTCCATATGCCTCAGCCATAGACTCTATAAAGTTTGACATGCCGTGTACCAGACCTGATGTGTGCCTTGCAATGAGTCTGGCAAGGGGGTACAATAGTGATCCAGGAGTGGATAACTAGACATCGGTCAAAATTATCCTTAGGTACCTAAAGAGAACTAAGGAAATGTTTCTCGGTTATGGAGGTGATAAAGAGTTCGTCGTAAAGGGTTACATCGATGCAAGCTTTGACACCGATCCAGACGACTCTGAGTCTCAATCTGGATATGTATTGAACGTGGGAGCAATTAGCTAGAGTAGCTCCATGCAGAGCATTGTAGACATAGATATTTGCAAAGTATGACGGATCAGGGTGTTAATCACATGGCGATGTGAACTAGATTATTGACTCTAGTGCAAGTGGGAGACTGTTGGAAATATGCCCTAGAGGCAATAATAAATTGGTTATTATCATATTTCCTGGTTTGTGATAAAGGTTTATTCACTGGCACAGTGAGGTGCTATACAAACTGTTTTTAATCCCTTTCCGCGACGGTGTTCTGAACCGTCGTCAAGTGAGTGACTACGATAGGGGGGTCCTTCCCACACGACCCAGAAACCGTCGGGGATAGGGAGCCTTGATGCATATACAGTACTCCCTACTCATTTATGCTCGCATTGCCATCGCAGTAGGTATTCTGTGGTGATACGTTTACGATGCGCGACCCATCACAAATAGTTCACGATTATAGAAGTAGACAATCACACACATTTACTTTTCCTAGACTGTGTGCGATTCAATGTAAGACCGCACATAGTTGTCGCTATAAAACTGTATGCGAAGCTTGAATACATCCCACACGATTCATCCGTCGTACCCGCGTCGGATGATCGACCTATCACACGCGTTCTTCTATGATCAAACATTTGCGATGTGCACAACATCACAAACAGTCCATAATTGCTAAGCGTGTGTGATAAGGTGACTATGGCAAACATTTAATAAGAAAGAACTGTGCGCGATGTTGTTGTTAATCGCACACGTTTTTTCTTGGCTGATCGTGTGTGCATTAGAGATTGATCGCACACGTAGTGGATCCTAGAAACGTGTCTGATCTCCACGTCTATCGCAGACGTTTCGCTTTCGCAAACCATGTGCAGTGTAATCCCTAATTTGAAAATCACATATTTTGAATTTGAAAGTAGGAAATCACTTAATTCATATCCAACCATGTTTATTACAAATATAGGTTCAACCACGAATGCATAATTCGATGCACAGGTACATATACTGAAGAACTACAGAAGCACCAAGTAAAGAATGATGAACCACAGTTGTACTAAAGACTGTAAAGAGAGAGGCGAAAGACATTCTGGTTGCTGGAGAAGGTGAAGCGGAATGCCCATATTGTGCCCTCCTCCATGCGTAATGCGCGCACGACTCTAGGAAAACCCCTTGTGATGGTTGCCCGTCCATCCTTCACTGTCTTCATTAGGACTTCTCGATGCTCATTGTAGTCTGGATGAAATACTTTAACCTTCATTGCGTGTCCACCAATCATGTACTTTGCGAGGTAATCTTGAGTGAACTGCTTCGGGAACCACTGCGAACGAAAAAGATTCAGACATTGTTGTCTAATAACTCATTATGGGCAGTAAAAAGAGAAGGCTGGAGAGTTTGTAGTTACCATCCCACAGCTCACTGTTGTGTTGGATAGAGCATAAACAAATAATTTGCTTGCCACCATTCGTATCTTTTTGCTAATAATCCTTATCAGTTTCCTCACTTGATGCTTGTTCATGAATATCTCATTGCCCCATACGCAAAAAGGGTCGATGCGTGGATCCTTGCCAAGGGCATATGTACCTACAAGCAACAAGTCAATATTAGAAGCTAACAAGTGTCCAGGCCTGGATCTATATACACTACATTATGGAACGACGGGGGGAGTACAAGCCGAGGGATGAAACTAACCTAGGCAGAAAATGGTGGCCACTCCCGTTGTTGTCCTGCATAAGTAGTGGAAAGGCATGATAAGTACAGCAACCTTAACATCAAACAAATATAGCAAAGGTAAACAACATCATCTCCAAATGATAGCTTGAATATGTTGGTTTTAGCATGCTGTTAAAGCAGATATAAAATGGAAGGCAATATTACCGACAACAGGCTTAACAGCCATCAAATATTGTAATTCAAACCGGTATTGTTGAAAATGAATAGAATGTAGGTAATGCTTAAACATCACACTGGATAAATGTGTAAAATTGAAATAAAGGGCATGTGTTAACTACACCAGGCATAATTGGAACCAAATATAGCCGTTCAAACTGGTATTGATGCAGTCGAGCAGCACAGTTCTGACTTGCACATAATGAACATCACATTGTGAATGACTGAAATAAACAAGGCATAAATGATCAGTATAAGAACCAAATATAGCCATTGAAAACTGGACAGAGTCTCACTGCAACCAACCTAACAAGCAAATACAGATAAACAGGGCATATGCTTGAAATCTGGACAAATGCTCACTGCAACCAACCTAACAAGCAAATACAGATAAACAAGGCATCTGCTTGATAACTGGACAAATGCTCACTGCAACCAACCTAAGAACCAAATACATATAAACAAGGCATCTGCTTGATAACTGGAAAAATGCTCATTGCAACCAACCTAACAACCAAATACAAAAAAACAAGGCATCTACTCACTATAAACAACCAAATATAGCCATTCGTGAAACTGAAGTGGACAATTCATACTTAAACATCACATAGCCCTATTGAATAATACATTTTTGCATAACTGAAATAATTAAACACGGCACAGTTAAAGCACCACACGGCAAATGCTACTACAAAAAAGGGTACGGGTTGGCAAGCTAGAAAAGGTAAGATTTGCTGATAGGATGTTGCCTCACATGTCATGGACGGGATCCTTCCAGTTGGAAGAGCACAGACCCATGGTGCGCTCTCTGATGTCACAGATGGGCTGTTTCACCTTGGAAGAACCTTTGTGGGTGCCCTCCTCGTGGTCGTGGTTGATGAGATCTAACTTGGCAATTGAGGATCCCAAGCCGCCACCGTAGAACGTGTCCTTCAGAAATGACAAAATGGGCTCGATGGATTAGAAGGATCGCAAATCCTTGACCGCTTAGCGGAGGAGATCAGCGGTAGGGCCGTCGAAGAGATCGACGGCGGTTGAACCAGAGGGGTTGGGGATGGACCACTTAACCTATGACATGGCCCGCGTGAAGCCGTCGTTGTCGACGAGCTTGATGTCGTAGCCAGCTTTCCCGAGATACTGCAATACGCTAGCCCGCTGACATGAAGCCTTCGGCATGGCAACGTAGTCAACGTCTTCGCCGGCTTCCACGGCGACATGTTGCTCCGGGATCGACAGGTCGGGGCGAACGGCGGCCATCTCGCCAACGTCCGCCGGAGAGGCCATGATAAACCTCTTCTTGGCCGAACACTCGTCGGGCTCCCCGGGATACATGGTCGAGCTTAGGCTGCGACATTCTGGGGCAGGGGATGTGGATCTGGCGGGGAGGGACACCGCAGGCCTCATCTAAAAACTCAGGAGAGTGGGGCGACGGTATGGGAATCGCTGGGTAACCTGAACTTTATTATCTAAGCTAGGAGGAACGAGCAGACCGACAAGGGTTGGCGGCGGTGAGCTAGGGTTCGAGGGGGGGAGGGGGTCGGGTGGGGGGACTGTGGAGGGGGGTGGTGTTTGAGGATACGCCGCGACTACTGAAAATTTTAGTAATGGTGGGTGGAGATGGTGGTGGACGAGGGAGGGCGACGGTTCAAATGCCTCGGCTACTGCAATTTTACTATAAGGTCGGTGCTGGAGGAGTGTGGGCGATGGTTGAAGTACGGCGGCTACTAAAATTTGGGTAAAGGAATTGATGCGGGGCGGGAGTACCCAAGATCGTGCATGGTCCAATAAGAATATGCGTGTATGATTTTACAGCGCACTTGCATCGCACACGGTTAAGCCAGTACCTCCACCCTTTGCTCGCGCTTGCGCAGTCGTGGTGATTTTATAGCGCACTTGTATCGCACACGGTTGAGCCAGTACCTCCACCTTTGCTCGCGCTTGTGCAGTCGTGGTGATTCACAGCGCACTTGCATCGCACACAATTAAGACATTATACCCATGTCCGTTCAGCGTCATCAGAGTCTTTGCAGCAAAAAAAAATTAGAGAGGGTCAGAAGACAGCCACACCAGCATGTGGCCCAAATATATATGAGTCAAAAGGGTGGTCTGTGATGTTCAAAATTCCAATGCACAACTTTGACCGCGCGGGCCCACGGTTGGGCGCGTCGTCGAAGATCGATGAGAGGGGCCAGAAGTCAAGAACCGCCTGGAAGTGGCCAAATATATGTAGGAATATAGGGTGTGATGTTTAAAACTTTAAATACACAATGCACAACTTTGGTGGCACCTGCCTCGCAAACCCAAAAGCACCCTTGGATATATCTATAATGAAATAATGTCGTAGCTAGCTAGGGTGCTTGACCCACCTCCCACTTCGTGTCAGCGGGGCGGATGCACGTAATGATACTTTGGTCATACATGCATGTCGCCATGACCTACCATAAGACGGACCAGTGAATAATCTATCATTTGGTCAAACGACAACTGTTGTTGTCGATAAACCGCTTGGGCCAATAGATTGAACCATCATAAAAAATCGCACGAGAGGGACCACAAAACCAGCACCTCTTGCATGCGGCCCAAAATGATGTACGTTGGAAGGGGTGATGTGTGTTTTCAATATAGAATAATGTACAATTTAGATGTGGTGCCTACCTCTCGATACAGACAACAACCATGAAGGCCAGGTTGTTAAGGACGAGATACACAGGGTACAGTGTAGATCGAACCCAGCAATCCAAGCATGTGGGAGGGAATCCTGACAAAACATGAGCTTGAGCTTTGGTTGAACGACATGTGACGGTGACCGAACCTAACATGAACTAGGAGGAATCCATTCATGGCCAACACATACCCCTCGTTATCGGTCAAAGGGATGATATATATACACTCGGGGAGCCCACAAATATGCGTGTCGTCACAAAAAACCGCACAAGGGAGACATGGTCGATCAGAAGACCCCGTATACACAGCATGCGGCCCGAAAATATGTATGGGTACGGTGGTGTGTGATGTGTTTAAATCCCGAATGCACAATTTCGATGGGCCACCAACTATATTACAAACCGAACACCGTACCCGACCCCAAGCCTGGTTCAATACGTATGATGTCAGTTTCCCAACTTCGAGGCGGCGGCGGGGTGGGGGGGGCGTCGTCCAACGCATGCGCTCAAACTTTATTTGGTCTAACATGGCACACATAGCAATAGGAAACCATCATGGTCAAACCCTTCTCGTTGTTGGGTCAAAGGGATAGATTGTGTGGGCCCCCCGCGTTATCGGTCAAGGATAATATATATACCTCGGGGAACCCACAGATATGTGTGGCGTCTATAAACCGCACAAGGGAGACATGCTCGATCAGAACACCCGGACCCCTATACCCAGCATGCGACCTGAAAAAGGTTTATATAATTGCCATGATAGGTCACTATAGAGTCAATCATTCTTTAATCTTTTAGAGCAAAAAATAACCAATAAAAACATAGTCTACAAATTAGCAAAACAAGGATCCCAAGGTTTATATAATTGCCATGATAGGTCACTATAGACATATTTATCTCTATAATGACCGTGTCAAGGCATTTAAATGAAGCTTGAGATATGCAACTTCCCACCGGGTCACCCATCCTTGCACTACTCCAGCCCAAGCACGCTTAACTTCTGCGTTCTATTCAACTAGGCTAGCGGATGGGAAGCTGCCCCTTGCTGATAGGAATTGCCTCCTTGCCTTTAAGGCGTTTCACGCTGGTCACCCTATGGGACCTACTCCCTCCTATCACACACATTTGTGCTTTTAGAAACTGTGTGCGATATTTACATGGCCGGTGTGTCGCCGCCTAGCCTTCAATGAGCACTGACACTGGTAGCGGGAAAACGATGGGAGAAGAGGCGGGAAACCGATGAGAGGAGTGGCGGGAAATGGTAGCCTGTTTGGATATATAACAACATTAATATAGAAAACTTAGTAGACAAGGAAGCGTGAGCTAGCACGACGCATGCACACAGTGCTTACCCATATACTGCATGTGCTGTCGAAAGGGATGAGGATTGACGTTCGATCTGGGAGCATCCAATGGTGCAGACGTACGATCCGTGGGGTTTGGGTTCTGGCCAATCAGAACGCACGAATCAGATCGCGCGCATAGCAGGGGGGCAACGGCCACGGTTTGGTAGGCACGCGGCTTTCGTGAGTGAACCGTGTGCTATTTGAAAACATTTCGTGAGAAAAATCTTGGTTTTTAAATCCCCATAAATCCAAAACTCACCCGAAAATCGTGAAACTTGGCATGGTGTCACGACATGGCACATATATGTCGAGGATTTTTTTTGCCCATTTTGGCGCAAGTTTTATTACAAGCCTCTTACAAACCAGAGCTTCTCTCAAAGAAGCCTCGTGGTTCCGATAGGGAAACGTGTCCCCCTTATGGGTGAAACGATAATCACTGCCTCTTTTTGCCTTGTATTTTCTTCTACGGGCAACATGGAACGACAGGATGTCCGTGCTGAAATTTAAACTTATTCAGGGTTCGTTTGGCCTTTTTATACACTAATTGAGTTTCCTAGGCATTTAATGTCCATAATTCAAATCAAAACTACAAATACATGCTCCAGTTCACCAAAATGGCTAGAAAAATTATACATTTGTCATTGGGTGCATGTTTAGGTCCCATGCTAGGAATGGGAATGAATTACAACCGTACCGGCGTCCTGGCTCGTCCTCAAACATTTGAAATCTCGGTTTTTAAATCCCCATAAATCCAAAACTCAACAGAAAGTCATGAAAGTTGGCATGGTGTCACGTCATGGCACATATATGTCGTGGTAAAAACATTGTCCAATTTGGGCCAAGCTTTATTACAAACCTCTTACAAACCGAAGCTTCTCTCAAAGAAGCCTCGTGGTTCCGATAGGGAAACATGTTTCCCTTGTGGGCGAAACGACAATCACTGCCTCTTTTCGCCTTGTATTTTCTTCTACGGGCAACATGGAACGACAGGATATCCGTGTTGAAATTTAAACTTATTCAGGGTTCGTTTGGACTTTTTATACACTAATTGAGTTTCCTAGGCATTTAATGTCCATAATTCAAATCTGAACTACAAATACATGCTACAGTTCACCAAAATGGCTAGAAAAATTATACATGTGTCCTTGGGTGCATGTTTAGGTCCCATGCCAGGAATGAGAATGAATTACAACCGTACCGTCGTCCTGGCTCGTCCTCAAACAGTTGGAATCTCGGTTTTTAAATCCCCATAAATCCAAAACTCACGAGAAAGTCATCAAAGGTGGCATGGTGTCACGTCATGGCACATATATGTCGTGGTAAAAACATTGTCCAATTTGGGCCAAGCTTTATTACAAACCTCTTACAAACCGGAGCCTGTCGCAAGAACCCTCGTGGTTTCGATAGGGAAACGTGTCCCCTTATGGGCGAAACGATAATCGCTCCCTCTTCTAGCCTTGTATTTTCTTCTACACGCAACACGGAACAACGGAAGATTCGCGCTGAACTTTGAAATTATTCAGGGTTCGTTTGACCTTTTTTATTCATTAATTGAGTTTTCTAGGCATTTAATGCCCATAATTCAAATCCGAACTACAAATATATGCTCCAGTGCACCAAAATCGCTTGAAAAAACGTACATGTGTCCTTGGGGTGCATGTTTAGGTCCCATGGAAGGAATGGGAATGAATTCAACCGCCTCGGCATCCTGGCTTGGCTACAAACATTGCGAATCTTGGTTTTTAAATCTCTATAATCCAAAACTCACCAGGAAATCATGAAACTTGGCATGGTGTCACTACATGGCACATATATGTCGTGGTAAAATAATTGTCCAATTTGGGCCAAGCAATATTACAAGCCTCTTACAAACTGAAGCTTCTCGCAACCCTCGTGGTTCCGGTAGGGAAACATGCCCCTCTTGTGGGCGAAACGATAATCGCTGCCTCTTCTCGCCTTGAACTTTGTTTTCTACAGGCAACATAGATTAACAGGAGTGTCGTGCTGAAATTTGAAACTGTTCAGGGTTCGTTTGGCCATTTTATATATTATTTAAGTTTTCTAGGCATTTAATGTAGTCCATAATTTAAATTTGAACTATAAGCACATGCTCCAGTGAAGCAAAATGGATGGAAAATCATACATGTGTCATTGGGTGCATGTTTAGGTCCCATTGAAGGAATGAGAATGAATTACAAACTTCTCGTCGTCCTGAAACATTGAGAATCTCGGTTTTTAAATCCCAGTAAATCAAAAACTCACCCAAAAAACATGAAACTTGGCATGGTTTCATGACATGGCACATATATGCTGTGGTAAAAAAATCGTCCAGTTTGAGACAAGGCGGACACATTAATAGCCAACGAAGTCCTTTTGAAACAAATAGCTGACACGTTAATATCGCAAACGGTTGTATTATATGAACCGTGTGTTCCCGTAACCATTTAAGTGCGGCCACGCGTCCCTCTTTTCTTATGGGATAGTACTACCTCTGCCAAAATTTAACCATACTCGGTGGCGTGCGTGCAGCTGTTTGATTAGACGGGACGAGCGCGAGAAGTCTGCCGTGCAGGCTCGACGGGACGTGTGCGAGCAGTCCGCCGCGCAGGCTCGACGGGACGCGTGCATCCTCTCCACCTTGCAGGCTCGACGGGACACGTGCGAGCAGCAAGGCCGCCCATGCTCACCGGGAAGCGAGCTCTTTGACCTCCATCCACCAGCCGCCCGCCTCGCTCACAACTTCTCCATTAATGGCGGCCGAGCCGCTGTTTAACACGCGGTTAATTAAAGCACCTGGACGGAGGGTGTTTGCTTGTGATCCCATGGCCCCGCTCAACGTTAGCATTTGCTTTGTTCGTGTTTTCAACTCGTATTCCAGCCTAATTTATAATGCCACATAGGGCAACGGATAATACGACAATAAATAAAATGGCAACGGATAATATGACGACAAATTTACAATGGCGCGGATAATAATTGTCTTACATATTCCGGATAATTTAAAATGCCACATGCGGCAAAGCCCAGAAGACACGGGGGCAAGAGAAGAAGGAAATCGCAGACAACGATTTGGGTCGCTACTATCTCTACTCGTCGATGGATCACTGGGCGACGATATCCTCCAGCTCCTTCGTCAATTCCTCACGACTTTGCTTGAAAGCAGCCACGGATTTCTCCACCTCCTACTCGCGCTCGATCCGGAGCTTCCTCAAGTCACCCATCAGTTCCTCGACGACCGCTGTCAGCGTCATCCCCGAGGCACTGCTCTGCTCATGCAGCATCTTCCAGCCAGCGGCCTCCTCCTCCTTCTCGGCTAGCGCCTTGAGGAGCTTCGCATTGTCACCCATGAGCAAGGTAGTCAGAATCCCGACTCGACTCCTAGAATCCTACGACTTCACGACCCTACAGAAGCATGTCGATCTAAGTCCCACTATGAATCCGGATTTGGTAGAATCCATCTTGATTCGAGATCCAAATCATAGAATCCTATACAAAACTGTAGAATCCTGACTATGCTATGGACTATGTCCGATTCTACTAATTTATCTAAGCCGTTTGTTTAGTTGTAGCAGAATAGTATGCCATCATCCAAACCCCTCTTCACATGCCTCATGGCCCTTTATTCCCCTCCCAAGCCCAAATGCTCAACCGCCGCCAATTTGATCTAGCTCTCAGAAACCCTAGATTAGAACTAAGGACCAGGCTTGTCGATGAATGGAATTTTCATGACAAGGAGGATGCGTCAATATTGATCGGAGAAGGTGAGCAAGACCCTTCAAGGTTCAGCATTGCAGGTCAGCTATACAAGTGATCGGCTATTCACATACTCTAAAAAAGCCTCCTAAGTAAATTTTGTGCATTGAAGATTTAAATGTTCTATATATTTCCCTCTCATATATGTTCCATACATGCAAGCTAGATAGTAGGTTAGCCGTGAAAAGAACTGGAATACAACTAGCACTGATGTGTAATTTTTTTGCTCTGTATTTAGTGTTAAAATTCATAGAGCCCATATAAACTTCTGGCATGGATACAAAATATCTTGTTTGAGTAAATCTAGTAGAATCCTCGATTCCACGATTCGATACTACGACTCGATTCTGTCTAAGGAAAATTGATTCGACTCCAAATCCCGACTCTGACTACCTTGCCCATGAGTTGCTCGACGAGGCCGGTCTCCTTGTCAACTGAGGCATCGCTGATCTCGAGCAGCTTCATCAAGCCATCGACCAGTTCCTGCTGATTAATGAGGCCAGCGAGAATGTCGTTGTCGCCGGCCAAGGACTTCAGCAACGCCAGCTTGTCGCGATCGCTGACACGGCAAGTGCGCTTGTGAGAGCCCTCGCGTGCCCGTGAGAGCTCGTTCGAGGGCTCCACGGCGCCGGGACATCTCTGCTACAGCTGACGCTTCGCGGCGGGACCTCTCTAGTGCTTCCGCGGCCTTGGTCGTTACTGCCTGGTTATATGTCCACACGAAACTCCTCCTACCGGTCATGGTGGAACGACTTGATAGGAAAGACCAGTTTTGTGGGTGATGAGGAGAGGAACTGTGAAGTAATTTTCGAGTGGGTAGTTTTTATAGCCCGGTGCTAAGTGTGAACACATATTAGTTTGATCGGTGTGAACAGATTTGCAATTACTTATTATGTTGTAATCTGCAATGTGACGAGAAACAAGGTCAAAATTTATTGATGGTTCTGGGCTCATCGCAAACAGTTCTTTTGGATCAACCGTATGCCACGCATCGGAAGCCCGAAACATGGGCCCATGTTCTCGGATGTACGTGTACGTGTCTTCCCACTATCACACACGGTCAAGATATCACCATCATGTCCGATGGATGCGTCGTCGCGCCTCCCATGGGGTGCCAGAAAGTTGACCACGTGGTTGCTCGCCGTTGAGGCGGCCGCGGCGCGCTCTGCTCCTTGTTGAGGCGGCCGCATCGCGCTCTGCTCGCGTCCGTCCGCGCATTTTGCTCGCCATTGAGGCGGCCGCGGCGCGCTCCGCTCTGGCGTCCCTGCGCGCGCTCTGCTCGTCGTTGAGGCAAATTTACAATGGCAACGGTTAATAATTGTCTTACATATTCAGGATAATTTAAAATGCCACATGCGGCAATGCCCAAAACACTCACGACCTACATATGCATACAATTATAATAAAATATAGGCTAAAAGGCTGAGCTGGCGGCCTTCCGACGACGGTCTTCTAGGACTCCATGATTAGCATAGCACCCTTGCAGCCGTTCATTCCAAGTGTCCCTACCCGCCTCCGCCTACGGAGCTGCTGGTGCTGAGAGGCTCTTGGGGCTGCTGGGCCTCTTCCAGAAGAGCTTGACAGCGTGCAATCGCGCGCATGATATCTCCGCGGTACCGCTCCATTTCCATGTCTCTAGCCTGGTAGCAAATCCCGTCCATCACCTACATCCTCAAGATATCACGTTGGCGATGTTTTACTTCGTCGGGGACGTCAACTCCGCCAAGGATGTGCTCGAACCTGGCCACCACATCGTCGGGATCGAGGTTGACACGGCCGCCGCGGGCAATGATGAAGCTGCAGGCTGCCTGTGTCTTGAGGTCCTCTGCCCATTCCTTGCGGGGCATCAGGCTCTTGATGAGCACTGGTGACGGCGGCTCTTCGAGTAGGTCGTCGATCATGCCGCTGAGCAGCTCTAGATCTTTTGCATGGTGGATGGAAAACTGCTCATCACACCTCCTCTGCAATATGTCGATTGTGCGCCCAAGGACTGTCACATCGATATCGCTGCCGATGGGCAATGGTGCCTGCACCGGCTGATGAAGCTCTTGCTCCCCGACCTGCTCCGGCTCGTTCTCCCCGCCGAAGATGTAACGCAGGTAGGGGTCGACATCGAAGCTTTGGTCGTTGCCTGGCATGCTTGGAATAACTAATGATAGATGGGTGAGGACTAGATCTGCGCAGAGTGTCGCGACGGTGCATTGCCGCCTGTGTTATATGCAGCAAGCCATTAGCTGGTGGTGGGAAACCGATGAGGGAAGAGGCGTGGATTTTACAATTCACCCATGTGGAGCGCGGGAAGACTAAGTGGAGCACACACACAACCCGAATACCGTATGCGGTGCCACGTGTTATTTATCACACACGTGTTAACATAAGAAAACATATGTGTAACTTATTAATCATCGCACACGAGTACTCGCATACGCATCGTGTGCGATACTCCTAGCCATCGCAAGCAACTAGTATGCATTTTCAAAGTTTTTAGTACACACAGAATCGCACATGAATTAACTCTAGTAATCGTGTGTGTTTTATTTTCTCATCGCAAACAGTTCATCCGAGTGGGCCGTTTCCGCGTATCACACACATCTTATTTACACGAATCGTTTGTGTTTTTTTGGCTTATCGCAAATAGTTCATCTATGTGAACTGTCTGCCGCATATCACACATATCTTGGTAAGTTGAACCGTTTCTGTTGTGTTCCCTAATCGAAAACAGTTCATCCGAGTGAATCGTATGCTGTATATTACACACACCTTGATCTGGCTGACTGTTTCTGTTGAATTCCCTAATAGCAAACAATTCATCAGAGCGAATTGTATGCCGTATATCGCACATACATTGATATGGCTGCCCATTTATGTTGTTCTGTCTAATCGCAAACAGTTCATATGGATCAACCGTATGCCCAGCATCGCACACGTAACTAAAATCTGAACTGTGTTTGATGTCTCCACCATCGCAAATGTTTTGCATCTTTTTTGATGGGTTTTTTACATCCCCGTTTGTGATTAATGCATCACACACAGTTTTGTCAAAGGGTCTCTGATCGTAGTGTCGCGTTAGCAGCATCCTGCAGTAGTGATTATTCATGCTATAATTGTATTGACCGGAAACTTAAATACATGTGCGAATACATAAACAAATACTATGTCCCTAGTAAGCCTCTACTAGACTAGCTCGTTGATCAAAGATGGTTAAGGTTTCCTAACCATAGACATGAGTTGTCATTTGATGACATGATCACATCATTAGGAGAATAATGTGATGGACAAGACCCATCCGTTAGCATAGCATATGATCATTCAGTTTTTGCTACTGCTTTCTTAATGTCAAATACATGTTCCTTCGACCATGAGATCATGCAACTCCCGGATACCGGAGGAATACCTTGTGTGCTATCAAACGTCACTTCGTAACTAGGTGATCATAAAGGTGCTCTACAGGTATCTCCGAAGGTCTCTGTTGAGTTGGAATGGATCGAGATTGGGATTTGTCACTCCGTATGACGGAGAGGTATCTCTGGGCCCTCTCGGTAATACAACATCACAAGAAGCTTGCAAGAAAAGTGACTAAGGAGTTAGTTACAAGATGATGTATTACGGAACGAGTAAAGAGACTTGCCGGTAATGAGATTGAATTAGGTATGGAGATACCGACGATCGAATCTCGGGCAAGTAACATACCGACGGACAAAGAGAACTACGTATGTTGTCATAACGGTTTGACCGATAAAGATCTTCGTAGAATATGTAGGAACCAATATGGGAATCTAGGTCCCGCTATTGGTTATTGACCAGAGAAGCATCTCGGTCATGTGTACATCATTCTCGAACCCGTAGGGTCTGCACGCTTAACGTTCATTGACGATATAGTATTATATGAGTTATGTATGTTGGTGACCGAATGTTGTTTGAAGTCCCGGATGAGATCACGGATATGACGAGGAGCTCCGGAGGTAAAGATTGATATATAGGATGATAGTGTTTGGTCTCCAGAAGGGTTCCGGAATTCACCAAAAGGGTTTCGGGTGTTTCCAGAAAACTGGTGCGAGGACACTTTGTTTGGGCCAAGGGGTAAAGCCCATGAAGCTTTATGTCCGTGCACAAAGGAGTTGTATGGAAGACAGGGGCTAGACGCCAGGGTTCATGGCGTCTACCCCTGGGATAGACACCGGAGTCCGTGGCGTCTACGTAAACACCGGGAACTGTGGCGTTTAGCCCTGGAGTCCGAGACGGACTCATCTTTGCGTTCCAAACCGACTTTCGGGAGGCCTCCTCTCCAAGTTACGACCCCAGGGCTCAACATATAAATAGAGGAGCAAGGCTAGCCCCTAGAACACACCACGATTCACCAAGCCGTGTGCCGGCGCCCCCTCTCCCTCTAGTTCATCCTCTGCTCTAAATCTGTTGTGCTTGGCGAAGCCCTGCGAAAATAGTTTCACCACCACCGTCATCAGGCCGTCATGCTGCCAGAACTCATCAACTACTTCGCCCCTCTTGCTGGATCGAGAAGGCGAGGACGTCATCGAGCTGAACGTGTGCTGAACGCGGAGGTGCCGTGCGTTGGGTGCTTGATCGGAACGGATCGTGAAGTTGTACGACTACATCAACCACGTTGATAAACGCTTCCGCTTAGCGATCTACAAAGGTATGTAGATGCTCTCCCCTCTCGTAGCTATGCATCTCCATGGATAGATCTTGCGTGTGCGTAGAATTTTTTTTGTTTTCCATGCAACGTTCCCCAACACCCTACTCTACCTGCTTCCCGGCAACCGGACCAACACTCGGGGGAGCGCAGCCGGCCGCCGGATATGGGCACGGTGGAATCGGGCGAGCTCCGCTAAGATTAGGTTTCGCGTTGCATGTAATAATATGAATTTGAGGTATTTGGTTATAAAATCAAATATTTGAGACGTGACCGGTCACTGTCTGCGGACGCGTCCGATCGTGTCCGCAAGCGTTTGAGGTGTCGGATTTGCCAAGTCGGGCTATGGACGCTCTTAGAGCATCTACAGCCGGGTGCCCCAAACCCGCCTCATACGCCCGGGTGGATCGCCCGGTCACTGACCAGTCATGATTTTTCGATCCAGACGGCCCGCTCAAACGGGCCTCAAACGTCCGGGCTGACCGGCACCCCTCATATCCAGCCCAAATATGGGGCGGATACGGGGGCGCCGGAGCGCGCCCAGGTGCGTCCGCCACGTAGAACTGACGATTGGGTCCCACGCGGACTCGCCCGGAAACCTGGCGGTCCGACGGACGCCTCCTCCATCGCCGCGGTGTGAACGTCGCGTGGCGCCGCTCGGGCTCGCCGCCCGAGACCAAATCCGCCTATTTAACCTGGCCGGTGTCCCGCAAACCTAGCCCATCCACCCCCTCTCCATGCCGCCAGCCCGAGCCCATCCACCTCCTCGCTCTTCCGCTCTGGCACTCTGCCCACGCTCCTGCGCTCCGCCATGGTCCGGAGGAAGATCGCCTACTACGCAATGCTCACGCCGGAGCGCCGTTACGAGATCCAGCAGGAGATCCGGGCGAGACAAGCCGCGCGCGCCGCCCGCATCGCTGTCGGGCTGCCTGCGGACTCGCTGGAGCCGGAGGAGGAGGAGGAGGAGCTACTGAGGGAAGAGGAGGGAGAGGAGCTGGCTCCGATGGAGGTGGAGGCGGCGGACGAGGCGGAGCAGCCGGAGTCGGAACAAGAGCTGTCGGGCTTCAACTTGGAGCAAGCGGAGACGGAGTTCGTCGTCGCCCAACCGAAGGAGATGGCGGAGCAGCAGGCCATGTTGGAGTCCATTCAGGATGAGGCCTGTGTGGAGGCCAACCGGGCGTTCCTCCGGCAGGAGCAGGCGGCGTCCGACGTGCTCTTCGCCGAACTCGACGCGGTGATAGAGGAGAAGGAGGAGGAGGCCGGAGCGGAGCAGCTGGAGGCATCGAAGCTGCAGCTGCCGCTCATGCTGCCAGAGCCGCGTCGACATCTCCGACGAAGAATAGCTAGGTGATCGACGTAGTACGTAGGTTTATTTCATTTACATGTTTTTGTATGGATTTAAGAATCTACGAGCAACTCCAACGGAGAGACCCATTTTGCCCGTTTAGGTCATCCGGATAGAAAAGATGGCCCAATGGGACGACCCAAACGGACAAGGCATCCGTTTGTTGTCCGTCCGGACACAAACTGAGCCCAAATTTGAGCCACAAATGGGTCCGCGCGGACAAAAGCGGACGCTCTCGTCGCTCGCTCGTGTCCTCGCGTGTCCGGCCTGGTCCCATGCATCAGCGACCCGCACTAGCGATTCAGCCTCCGACCGGAGCACAGCGCCGCCGCCCGCTCGTCCCAGCTCCCGCGCCGCCGCCCGCTCGTCCCGAGCTCCCGCGCCGCCGTACCAACCCCGTCCGCCGTTGCCCGGATCTGGCGCCGGCCGGCCAGATCCATCCGGTCCCGCGCGGATCCGCCGCCCCTCACCGGTCTTCGCGCCTCCACCGGCCCCCTTCGTCCCCAGCATCCTCTCGCCGCGCCGCCGCCATGGACGCCTCCAGGGCATCGAGCAGGAGCTCTCCTGCCGCCACGCTCGGCCACCTCGACCTCCCCGGATCCGATTCCAAGCAGCAGCAGCGCCAGCCTGACTGCCTCCTCCACCTCCTCGTCGTCCTCACCAACTTCCTCCACAAGCCCCTCAGGTCATTCTCGAGATGCTTCGGCAACGACCACAACAAGCCCAAGCGAGGCCGGAGGAAACAGGCCATGCTGCAGCTCCTCGACGCCGGGAAAAGGCAGCCGCAGCCGGCGAGCTTCGCTGATAAGAAGGCTGATTTCGACGGGTTCCTCTCCAACCTGGGGTTCGCCAGGGTGGGGCGCCGCCGGCGAGCTTCGCTGATGACTCCCAGGCCTCGGCTGCTGCGGTCAACTCTGTTCACTGACGGAGCTGCGTTTGTCCGCTCGAGGGCTGTGCGTTGGGTGCATCCACAGTCCGCCCCTGTCCGCCCCATGCCCACTAGACGGACAGATGATCCAAACGGACAAAAAGCGGACAAAATTCGTGTTCGTTTGGGTCTTTGCGTTGGAGTTGCTCTAATATAAGATGTCCAGATGCAACTCATGAAATTTGAGCGTGCCCGATCATTGTCGCGGGCGTTTGAGAGGCCATATTTAACATATCCGGTTGTAGATGTTGTTAGCAAGTACCAACCCAAACAGAAAACTGACTCAAAGATGGATTATGAAAATAAACTCAAACCTTTCTAGACGTTGTCCTGTACCGGATGCTGCAATGCATGAATGTTCGGCAGTTCGGGTGCACATGTACCAGAGTGGAATGGAACACTGAGAAAGTACTGTTAATATATTGTTTGATGTTTGTATACGCAGGTGTCGGAGGAAACATGTGGTTTTTTTTTGTTGTTTTTTGCAAATCAACATGCCAGAACACCGAAGGTGCGTGCATCATAGAAAATGTTTTTTACCCAAATATTTGTGATCTGAGCACGGGCACTTTCTGCCTGTTTTTTTAAAGTTCAAGAGAAGGATTTTTACAGCATGAAAATTTTCAAAATTTTTACATGCATGCATAGCAGTGTTGTAGTCCCTCGCGTTACTAAATATAAGTCTTTGTAGAGATTCTATTATAGACTATATACGGAGTAAAATATAAGCCACATTCGACATTCAGTTGTACGATCCACATACGAGCCCATTCAGTCTTTGTCATGGATGTGTGTCGTATGTAAATAGGACATGAGAAGTCGTACATACGTGTAGGAAGGTTCATAACGCATTATTGAACGAAATTTCACATGTACTTAAACCACATGCATGCATATTCATGTATTTTCTACGTATCAATCAAATCTTTTAAGCATCATTTTTTAGGAGTTAAATAAACGTGCTCCAATGCACCTGTGCTCTTTTTTTCAAGAGTACGCCAATGATGTACCATATTTTTATAGAAGAAGAAAGCATAATTACAAGAGCTTGTAGGGGGATGCGAACATCGCCACAAGCGAACACTCCAACACCTAAACAATCTAAAGCCTACTCTCCTACAAAACGTTGTAGACCACCCACACCTAAACCGGCCTCTTTCCATTCCTTTATCTCTTCCAGAATGTGCTTGTTCAATTGGACTGCTGACTTGATTTGCTCCGGGCGATTGAAGATTCTGGCATTCCTTTGTTTCCAAAGTGACCAAGCAACCGCGATGACGACTGTGTCAAACCCTCTTCTGCTAGCTCCCTGGAAAGTCTCCCTGGCCTGTAGCCACCAATCAAGGAAAGTATCATCTACTTCCAGACGTCTAGCTGTGATATTGCAGTTCAAGAAGCACCGATGCCAAACTTCCCTCGCGTATCCACATTGGATGTGTATGTGTTCCGCGTTGTCTTCCTCTTGGAGGCATGTGTAGCAGGTGGAAGGACTGTCCTGCAACTCATGCCGGGCACGCCTGTCGGACGTCCAGATTCGATGTTGTACCATCAGCCAAATGTGCAGTTTACATTTGAGAGGTGCCCAGCTTCGCCAGATGCATGCCGCGAAGGGAACCCTCTGAATCCCTTGACATAACCTGTCATACACCGATCTGGTAGTGTAAGTACCCGACACATCACAGGGCCAAGCGAAGATATCTTCTCTGTTCGGGTCTCTCTGGACCGTGGCGATGGCCTGAATCAGGTGCAGGAGCTGGATGTGCGCAGTGAAAGAGAGCTTGGCTCTGACATCCGTAGCCCAGGTGGTGCCAACCAAAGCCTGATGCACCGTGCGCCTATTCCTCGTACGTTTGTCCACACCTAGAACCACCAGCGGGGCGATATTCGAGGCAGTAAATCCATGTATCCATCTGTCCCTCCAGAAAAGGATTCGAGTGCCGCTTCCCACGGTGATGTTGACCAAGCTGTCAAACACCCGTCTGGCTTCCTTGTCGACGATCAAAGGGATACCTTGCCACGGCCTTTCCGGGTCAGCTCTTCTCAACCACTCCCATCTGACCCGCAAGGCAAGAGCTTGAAGCTGCAAATTCTTCACTCCCAGTCCACCAAAGGCGACCGGTCGGCATATTGTGTTCCAGGCAACCAAGCAATGACCTCCCGAGGCTTTATCCTTAGCTGTCCAGAAGAAGGATCTCATCCACTTGTTAAGATCGTCGAAAACCCATTGAGGTGCGTCCATCACCATGAGGTGGTGAATTGGCCTAGCAGACATCGTAGATTTCACCAGAATTAATCTGCCTGGCCTAGTGATCAGGCCACGTTGCCAAGCAGAAACTACCTTCTTGGCCCGGTCAAGCATCGGTTGCCATTCATTTTTTGTGAGTTGATGCACAGCTAACTGGAGCCCGAGGTATTTGCAGGGGAATTCACCGATATCACATTGTAGCATAGCAGCCACCCGATCCTTGTCCTCGTTACTTCCCCTGATTAAGATGGCCGAAGATTTGCCGTAGTTCACCCTCAATCCCGAGGCCTCGCCGAAAGCTTGTAGAGCAGCTCTAACGAATCTGAGATCCGTCTCCGAAGGTCTTATGAATAGGGCACCCTCAATTCACCTGTGCTCTGAAACTCCGCTTTATTCATTTGATTCAGTTATTTGTGAACACTTTCCCCACATGCTACTCCTCTTCTTCTGAATTCCTCTGAATACTTGTACATGCTGCCAATTCCTGTGAGAAAATCGATAGGGACTGCATCACTGTTTTGCCATCAGTCGGGCTCGTTACAAATACGCCATAGAGCGAACGCAACAAAGCTTATACACAAACATCGTGGAGACCAGTGGCGCACTGCGCATCATCGACATGAGCACAAGACGCAGGTGATCATAGCCGGCTACAAGGATTTTCTGCCTTGAGGCCGAGGTACTCGGCGGTGACCGGCCTCAGAGCATCTCCAACAGCCGCGCTATATAAGCGCCGCGCTGAAAAATTAGTCCTTTTTGCGCGCGCTACCGCTCCGGGCGCTCCAGCGGAGGCGCAAAAACCGCGCGTGCGGCATATCTAGTTCAGCGCGCGGGCCGAAACGCCATCGCGCGCCGCTTATTTGCTGGGCCCGCTCCCGCGCGCTGGACTCTCGAGCGCTCGCTCGCAACTCCACCTACCCCATCCAGCCACTGGCGCCGCCGCCGCCCGCGCCACCCCATTTCTTCCGGCGATCGTTCCGGCGCTTCCCCGGCCTATCCCCGCTCCGCCGCGGCTTCCTCCGTCTCCCTCTAGTCACCGCCGCCCATCGCGCGCGGCAGTCCTCCGACGAACAGCGCTCGGCCGCCCACCGCCGCTCGGCGCCCGCAAGGTGTTCGACAAAACGCATGCAAGGTATGTATTGCTTCAACTTCACATATTTTACATGAATTCGGTGCATGTTGTTTGTAGTTTTTATAGCCTAGCTTAAATTGAACATTGTAGATGAGTTCGTCGTATGATTCTTCCGAAGAATAATTTGATATGGAAGAGGAGGAGGATCTTGTAATGATCCTAGCTATGCACATCAATAAAAAACCGAAGCACGGTGGTTCGGTTATGGGTCGGCAGAAAATTTGGAGTGATAGGATCGATGCCCACAACAGATTGATGAGGCACTATTTTGTGGAGAATCCCACATACCCCGAGTCGTATTTTCGTCGCCGGTTTAGGATGAGCCCCGAGTTGTTCAGGCGCATTGCAGAGAAACTAGCGAGCCATGACCGGTTTTTTCAGCAAAGGAGGAATGCCGCCGGAGAGCTCGGGCATAGCACCTTTCAGAAGGTGACAGCTGCTTTGCGTATGTTGGCATACGGTATCCCCGCTGATCTAGTTGATGATCACTTGGCCATGGGTGAGAGTCAAGCCATCATGTGTGTCAAGCGCTTCGCAGTCGGAATTGTGCAAGTGTTTGACGAGGAGTATTTGAGATCTCCCAATGCTGAAGACGCCGCAAGGCTATTGGAGATGAACAAAACTCGCGGTTTTCCAGGTATGCTTGGCTCAATAGATTGCATGCATTGGAGTTGGAAGAATTGTGCTAAAGCATGGCATGGGCAATTCCACGGTCAAAAAAAGGGTTCCACTATAATCCTTGAAGTGATGGCCGATCAAGAAACTTGGATTTGGCATGCTTTTTTTGGAATGCCTGGATCTTTGAATGACATCAACGTTGTCAACCGGTCACCACTGATGAATAAGATTGCAAATGGTGAACTACCACCGGTGCAGTTTGTAGCAAATGGCCGTACATACAACTATGGCTACTATCTTGCGGATGGCATCTACCCAAAGTGGCAAACATTTGTGAAGCCGTTGAAAAAACCGGAAGGTAAGAAAAATCTTGATTTCCACAATGCTCAGGCGGCGGCTAGAAAAGATGTGGAGAGAGCTTTTGGGATTTTACAAGCCCAATTTGCTATTGTGAGAGGACCGGCTAGATTTTGAGATAAAAAATGCTTTGGTACATCATGCACGCTTGTGTGATCATGCACAACATGATCATCGAGAATGAGCGTGGCCAAGATGTAGACTACTCTCACTATGAGCTCTTGGGACATCCCGTGCGAGTGTGGCGGAGGGCTGAAAGGGTGGCCCGTTTTGTTGCCTCCTATCATGCCATTCGACGTCCCGAAGCGCATGATGATCTTCAGAAGGATCTCATTGAGTGGTGGGCTTGGAATGGCCGACAAAGAGCATCATGATTTGTGTGTTTGATATTGTATTGTTGAACTATTTGTTGTATTGAAAGGTAAACTATTTGTTTGAGTTGTAATAATGAAATTGAATTATTTATTGTTGATTTATTTTGTTTGTGTTTGATCTTCTTGCTTGTGTTTGGAGCGCATATATTGTTTGTGCGAGAGCGCGCGCTGCATTTTAGCGTGCTTGCTTGAGCTGCGCGCGCGCTAAATTTACCGTGGCCGCTGGAGTCAGTGCTTCTCGCCGCGCCAAAGCAGGGGGCGCGCTGCAAACTGATTTTTAGCGCGCCGCGCGTTGGACGGCTGTTTGAGATGCTCTCGGGATGCGCTGCTCGTCAGAGTCGAGCGCGGCGGCGAGCCTCGGCCACACAACCATGCTGATGACCCACGAACCATCGCCTCCGGGGCGCGGGACGATCTTCACGAAGCCGGCGCACAGCCTCCCGGTCCCCGCGAGCATCATCGGCATCGCCAGGGCGGCGTGCCCGAAGCCGAAGTCCGTCTGAAGACGGAACGACGCGAATGACGTCACGGCTAACGCCGGGCTGCCCAGCCCGACGGTCGCCGTCTCCACGAACCTGCCGCCCTTGTGCTCCTCCACCCAGTCCACCAGCTCCTGGAAATGCTCCTCGGTGGCCCTCGCCGCGATCGCCTCCCGCACCATCGACGCGACGTCCCGGAGCGGCCGCCGCTCGATCTCCCCCACGGTTGCTTCCGCGAGCGCGAACGTCCCGACGTTGCCGACGTAGTTGCACATCGCGGCCTCATTTCCCGGCACGCGGAGCCTCCGCCGCCCGTCCACCCACCAGCCCATGCGGCAGGTCTCGTCGGAACCGGACGCGGCCACGACGGCGGCCAGGGCCTTCCACAGCTACGCCGAGAGCGCCTCGAGGCGGGTCGCGCGTCGCTCGCCGATACCCTCCCCGCTCGCCCGCGCGCGCACCATGGCGATGTCACGCTCCTCGACGTAGTACAGGCGCGTGACGCAGTAGCTCCCGGCCATGAGCGAGTTAACCATATGTTTGCCTTCGAACGTCGTGAACGCCTTGCTGAGCGAGGGGCTGTACGCGGGGGCGCGGCACCATGGAGCGGTCGAAGTTGGGGGCCCCGCCGCCGCAGGTGGTGTCGATCTTCCCGGACCGCGCGAGCTCCGACCACATGCTGGCGAGTATGCACAGCCCGTACCCGTCCATGACCACGTGGTTGGAGCACCACGCGACGGTCAACCCGCCGCAAGCGAAGGACATGAGCTGCACCGAAAGCACGACGTCGGCGCCGTACTGAACGAGCCCTCCGATCCTCGCCAGCGACGCGCCTAGCGCGCCATAGTCCAGGCTCGCCAGTTCCACGCCGGCCTCACCGACGACAAGCTCCGCGCCCTGGTTGTCGCAGTACACCTCCGGAACCCCGGAGCGCAGGCTGGACACGAGGCGACCGGCGAGGGGGGGAGAAGTGCTCGAGCAGGGACGATAGCCTGGCCTTGAAGATGGCGACGACATCGCGGAAGCAGCCGGTGGAGGGCTTGCGGTAGGCGCAGAAGAGCAAGGACGGTATGGGCCGAGGGAGCAGGTCGAGGTTGGACACGGCGAGGATGCGCGGCGTGATGGCGCTGGGCGCCTTGACGAGGCTCCGACCGACGACCCTAAAACGCGAATCTGCCATTTGCGTTCGTCGCTAAACTAGAATACCACGATATCACCTATTCAGGCGCCACTGGTAAAATGCAGAGATTGAGCTTTGGCTACAAAGCGAGTCTCTCTTTTGTTCCGAAGATTGAAAGTGGGCGGAGTCCTTTGTGTATGACGATGGAATTACACGATGTATTACTCGGGTGCAATCGCACGTATACATGATGTACAACGATGGATCACGCCCTCAACTATACAAGAAAACTAGGAGGTGGGTCCAATACATAATATGCACAACACATATACTCAACACCCCCCCCCCTCCCAGTCGAAGCGGCGCCATTGCTGACGCAAAGACTGGACCGGAACTCCTCGAATGACACCGCAGGCAAGCCCTTGGTCATGATATCTACAAATTGTTGGGAAGTAGGAACGTGTAGAACATGAATATGGCCAAGAGCTACCTGTTCCCGAACAAAATGAATATCTAACTCAATATGCTTGGTACGACGATGATGAACCGGGTTGGTGGAGAGGTAGACCGCTGAGACGTTGTCGCAGTAGACCATCGTGGCTCGGTCGACAGGACATGAGAGCTCCTTAAGCAGCTGGCGAAGCCACGAACACTCGGCGACGACGTTGGCCACAGCGCGATACTCAGCCTCAGCACTGGAACGAGAGACCGTAGGCTGCCGCTTGGACGATCAAGAGATAAATGAGGGTCCAAGGAAGACACAGTAGCCGGAGGTGAAGCGACGAGTGTCGGGGCAGCCAGCCCAGTCGGCATCGGAGTAGGCGGTGAGGACGGTGTCGGTGGAGGCGTGAAGCGTGACGCCGAGGTCCATAGTGCCACAAACATAGCGGAGAATCCGCTTGACAGCGGCCCAATGAACGTCCCGAGGAGCATGCATGTGAAGACACACCTGCTGAACTGCATACTGGATCTCCGGACGAGTAAGAGTGAGGTACTGAAGAGCCCCAACAATAGACCGGTAAAAGGCAGCATCCGAAGCAGGAGAACCATCCGTGGCAGAGAGCTTGGCCTTCGTATCAACAGGCGTGGCGGCGGGCTTGCAATTAAGCATGCCAGCGCGATCCAGGAGCTCATGAGCGTACTTCAGCTGGTGAAGGAAGAAACCATCCGGACGACGCACCACCTCAACACCGAGGAAGTAGTGCAAAGGACCCAAGTCCTTGATGGCAAACTCAGTGCGAAGACGGTTAGTGAGCTGACTGAGAAGACCAGCCGTACATGCCGTCAGGATGATGTCGTCGACATAAAGAAGCAAATATGCAGTGTCGGAGCCCTGGTGATAGACGAACAGCGATGCGTCCGAGCGGGTAGAGCGAAACTCGAGCTGGTGCAGAAACGCCGCGATGTGCTAGTACCAAGCGCGAGGAGCCTGCTTGAGTCTGTACAAGGACCGCGAGAGCAGACACACGTGGTCGGGATGTGCCGGATCAACAAACCCCGTGGGCTGCTGGCAGAAGACCTGCTCCTCGAGGTGACCATGGAGGATGGCGTTGGAGACGTTCATCTGGTGCACCGGCCAGGCACGAGAGACCGCAAGGTGGAGAACCGTGCGGATCATGCCGGGCTTAACAACTGGAGCGAAGGTGTCGGTGAAGTCGATGCCAGCACGTTGCCGGAAACCACGAACAACCCAGTGTGCTTTATAGCGGTCAAGGGTACCATCGGGACGGAGCTTGTGTTTGAAGACCCACTTCCCGGTAATCACGTTAGCGTGACGGGGACGGGGAACAAGCTGCCACATCCGGTTACGCAGCAAGGCATCAAACTCCTCTTGCATCGCAGCCATCCAGAGCGGGTCACGAAGAGCGGCTCGAACGGAGGACGGCAAAGGCGACGGCATAGAGGTGGATGCCGTGTGGACGTACTCATCCGAAGCATAGCGCGAGCTCGGGCGAAAAACGCCCGTACGGGCGCGAGTGACTGGGCCGACCGCGGGTGGTGAGTCCGCAGCCACCGGTGAAGAGGCGCCAGGGGGCGACGAGGCCGCGGGAGCCCGGTCCGCGGGCGGGGCCGACCCGCTGGCCAACGAGGCCGCGGTCGAAGGGGGCGCCGCTGGAGTCGGGGCCGCGGTCGGCGACGGTGGTGATGGAGCGGCGGAGGGCGGCTCAAACATCGGGCCGGCAGGGGCCGCCGCGTCGGAGGGCGGCGGCGAGGCGGACGCCGAGCCGAAAGACGACGTCGAGGCGGAGTCGGTGCTGGACCCGGAGGCAGCCGGAGACGGGTGACGCACCTCAAAGCCAGGGGGTAGGCCGAGGGCGGCGCGCGAGCGCCCCGGGCGAGACGCCGAGGGTCCCACATCATCAGCGGCGGGAGGGACAACCCGAGGTACCTGCTGAAATGGAAACACATTCTCATCAAAATAAACATGCCGGGAGGTGAACACGCGGTGGGAGACGGGATCGTAGCACCGATAGCCCTTGGAGTTGGAAGGGTAGCCGATGAAGATGCATGCAATAGAACGTGGTGCAAGTTTATGAGGAGAAGTGTCGGCAGTGCTAGGATAACATAGACACCCAAAGATACGCAGACCATCATAAGAAGGTGGTGTACCAAAGAGGAGGTGGTGAGGTGCGTAGTTCCACCGCGGGTGACAGGTCCGGAGGTTAAGGAGTAGTGATGCGGTAGCAAGTGCGTCCGGCCAGAAGCGAGGCGGCACGTTAGCATGAAACAGGAGCATGCGAACGTAGTCATTCAAAGTGTGAAGGACGCGTTCGGCTCGACCGTTCTGCTGTGAAGTATACGGGCAAGTGAGACGGAAAATGGTGCCATGGTGCGACAAAAAAGTGCGGAAAGCAAGATTGTCGAACTCTTTTCCATTGTCAGTGTGAAGAGCAAGAATGGGACGCCCAAACTGCGTGCTGACATAGGAGTAAAAAGCCGTCAGGGTGGAAAGTGCATCCGACTTTCGTCGCAAAGGAAAAGTCCACACGTAATGAGAGTAATCATCAAGGATAACCAAATAATATAAATAGCCCGAATTGCTAGGAACTGGAGAGGTCCACACATCGCTATGAATCAACTGAAAAGGAAAAGAAACAATGGTGGTGGAGTTATTAAAAGGAAGATGAACGTGTTTGCCAACACGACAAGCATGACAAGTGTGATCCTCTATCTTATTACAACTGAAACTGAAACTCTTAAGAATATGACGAAGGGTGACGGGGTTGGGATAACCCAGACGAGCGTGCCAGAGATTAACGCCAGCGAAGAGGGCGACCGGTGCAGTGGTGGTGGAGGAAGGCGGATGCACCAGATAGAGCTCGTCGGGGCTGTCACATCGGTGAAGTACCATCCTGGTTCGAGCGTCCTTGACACAAAAACCAAGCTCGTCAAAATCGACAGTAACAGGATTTTCACGAGTGAAACAACGAACGAAAATAAGGTTCTTAATAAAATGAGGTGACACAAGTATGTTAGACAAAGATAAAAGCATGGAATTAGAAGGAAATGAAGTGTGCCCGACGTGTGTAACAGGGAGGGTGGAACCGTCACCGACAATGATGCGGTGGGCGGTGGTGACGGGAGTGAAAGAGGCAAGATTATCAGGATGAGCAAACATGTGAGCAGTGGCCCCGGTGTCCATGTACCAATCACCGCCTCCAGTGTAGTTGTTTAGCGTAGGGGCGGTGTGCAGCGCGGCAAGAAGCGCCGGGTCCCAAGGCGCCGGTGGCAGCGCCGGCGAAGGTGACGGAGACGCCATCGGGAAGCCGTAGCCGCCACTCAGCTGCGGCGGCGGGTACCCTCCATAGGGCTGCGGAGCCGCGTAGTGTGACACCCCATGTATTAAGCTACAGTGATCACCCTTTTGATTATGCTATGTCATCATGATCAACAGTGCTTAATCATCATTAGTATTATATCTCTTTTCAAATTCAAATTCAAATGGAAATTCAAACTAAAAGTGAAAATAAAAGTTGTTCAAATCAGAAACTAAAATGTTCAATAGATAACAAATATTCCAGAGGCAATTCTAAAATTGTAACCAACATTTAATAAACAAATTAGGTAACTCAAACACCCTCTAACAGTGGCTGAAAACAATATTTAATAGCCTATTATTTGATCTAAATTTAAATATGAAATTATGTTTGCCCAAACTAATTTTTGGTGTTAGGATACAATGCACTGTGATTTATGGGCTAGGTCTCATATTTTACTAAACCCATTTAGTGCTCAAACATTTAACAAAACAGGAAAAGAAAAAAAAACAGGAAAACAGAAAAGAAAAGAGTAAACCCCCCCCCCCCCCAACTGGGCCTCGGCCCAGCAGGCCACCAGGCCGCCAGGCCAGCCCAGCTACGCCTGCATAACCCCCCACCCCCAGAAACCCTAGAGCCCAACCTCCACTCCCCTCGATCTCTCTCTCCCTCCCCATTCTGGATCGGGATCGGGGCACCCGACGCCCTGGTCGCCCGCCGCCCCGGCTCGTCGCCGCTGCCTCGCCGTTCGCCGGCGCCGCCCGCCGGACTGCCCTGTCCTCATCACCTCTCCAACTTTCCCTCGTCACTGGGCCACACCCGCTCGTCGTCGCCGTGCGGCACCATCGCCGCCCGAAGACCTCGCCATCGCCGGACCTCCCCACCGGACCTCCTCATCTCCTCCTCGCCGGTCTACCCCAGGCCTCGCCGTCCCCTTCCCTGCAGCGTTGGTGAGGCCCCCGGCCTTCGCCTCCCCTACTTCCCCGTCTCCCCCTTTCCTCTCTGGCACCGCGGCCACCACGCCCCCGACAGGGTCCGGCATGCCCGCGGTCACTGCGTCTGCCGCCCGTCTCCGCCCACACGCGCCCGCGGCTGCGCGCCCGTGCGCCAGTCTGCGCCCTCCGCCGCCCGCTCGCTGCACCGCGCTCGCCCTCACTCGGGCACCGCCCCTGTCCGCCGTCGCCCGGGCCGCGTCCGCCGCTGCCAGGACCCGCTGACCCCGCGCGAGCTCGCGCCCGTCCCTGCTCGCCGGCCGGCCGCCCGTGCGAGCCTCTGGCTGTGGCCGCCGGCGCGTCCGCGCCCAGCGCCCCCACGGGCACGCGCCCATTCGGGTGGCGCTTGCGCCCGTCGCCCATGCCCGCTAGCCCCTTTGGGCCACTGACCAGAGGGGCCCACGCCCTTAAAACGTATTTAAAAAAAAGTAAATGAAAATAAAATTAGTAAAAATATTTATTAATTAATTAAATTAATTAACTATGTTTAGTTAATCTAATTAATTAGTTAGTTTAATTAAACAGTGATTAGATTAGTTAAACCCTAATTAACATAAACAGAGTATGACAGGTGGGACCCACACGTCAGATTGACCCAGTCAACGCCCTGTTGACTGCTGATGTCATGCAGACGTCATGATGATGTCAGCATACACTGTTCTGGATAATGTTGATTTAAAATGATTAAATAAATTTCAAAAAATAATTAAATCTTTAGAAAATCATATAAAATAATGCGTAACCCCGATGAAAATACTTTGTACATGAAAGTTGCTCAGAACGACGAGACGAATCCTAATACGCGGTTCGTTCATCCGCCACATGTCCCTAACTATCCGAACATGGAACCGTTCCCCTCCGGTCATCTGTTTGACAAATGTCTGAAACCGGGAAAACATTCCCGGATGGATTCCCCCTTCCTCGGTGACGTGCAACCATACGTTAGGATACACCCGGCACTGCATATTGTCATGTTATACTTTGTGTGGCACTTGTTAGCTGTGTATTTATACTGTTTCTTCCCCCTCCTCTCTCGGTAGATCCTGACACCGACGTCGTCGCTGAGACCGACGCAACTCAGGAGCCCGACGCCACCATTGACGACCTTGCCCTTGCCGCAAAGCAACCAGGCAAGCACCCCCTTTTTGAGCATACCGATATCGCCTATTCTTTCTCTCATGCTTGCATTAGAATTGCTGCTGCTACTGCTTTACCTATTCTGATGCATAGCATGTTTAATGTAACCTGCTATTGATACCTTACCTGCTTATCCTAAACTGCTTAGTATAGGCTGGGTAGAGACCTATCAGTGACCCCACTTATCCCGACTGCCCCGCTGGATTATCCGAAGACCCGATCAACGGGATTGAAGACCAGACCCCGGCACCGCACATCACCCCCTTAGTTGTAACGACACTGCAGCATTACTATCGAGTGCCGAGGGTGAAACCTCTTGTAGCACTTCTGATGTTAACTCTTTAGAGTAGCTATTCGGTCGTGGTCATTGAGGGTGATTCCTCCTTCACCGCTTCCGATAACGACGCCGTCGTACAACACCTCAAGTGTGAACCCAGCAAGTGTGATTCCTCCGAGTTCACCTTGACGGATACATCGAGTAGGAATCCAACGAGGGTGATACCTCGGATTCCCCTGATGTTTTGGACACACGGATACTTGGACTGTACTATTGTTAGTTGGAAAGGCGGGTCGACCCTGAGGGGTACCCGCGTGTGATGTGAAGACGGGTTGCCTGTATGGTGCCCGAGTGATGAATACGAGGCGTGGCCGGGCATTCTTGGCCCTTGTCGCAGGTCCTCGAGACGGGGCGACGGGGTCACATCTTTCGTGAGTCTCTGCTCGTTACCGCAAGCCCTAGTCCACTAACGATTTGGATATTTGATCCGAGCAGGCCTCTGGTCTGATAGCACTAACCATCACGTGGGCATAGTATGGGCGTTCTGCATCGTAGAATCAGCCGAAAGCTCTGTCAGACGTCTAGTTCAGCCTTGCGGCCGGGACGGACCGGCGCCCTCCTGGTGCCTGGCTTCACCCTGCTCGCAACGACCCGGAGTGCACAGGGCGATGGCCCAAGACCCCTGAGCGCTTAGGATGTAGACCGGCGGGGACCTCTCTGCTGAGCTGTAGGTAGGGCTGCGGTGTATCGTTTGGCCGAGGCCGGGCATGACCCGGAAAAGTGTGTCCGGCCGAAGTTAAGCGAGCATGGTGGGTAAGTTGGTGCACCCCTGCAGGGAAGAACACATCTATCGATAGCCGGTCCTACGGTAAAGGACACTCGGAGTTGTATCCCGATCGACACAACTAGACCGTGAGATGATACCTGGATATATGGCTCTGGGATTGCTTCTCGCAGGGAGTCGAGAAGGGATCTCTGGATGAGGTTGATGACTGTATGGCTCTGGGATTGCTTTCTCGCAGGGAGTCGAGAAAGGATCTCTGGGTGAGGTTGAGACTTATCGATACTACTACTTTATACGGTACTAATCTACACTCTTCTAATGCTGCAAGACCTCTGAAGATGCTAGTCTTCGATAGGACTAGGCCTTCTCTCTATTCTGGCATTTCTGCAGCCCAGTCCACATATACAGCCTCCATTTGATAATGTTGCATATGTAGTGTAGATCCTTGCTTGCTGAGTACTTCGGATGAGTACTCACGGTTGCTTTGCTTTCTTTTTCCCCCATGCCCTTTTGATGCAACCAGATGACGGAGCCCCTGAGACAGCTGCTCCCGCCGACGATCGCTACTACTACCCCGAGGGCGGATACTACTACGAGATGGCCGACGACCAGGAGTAGGTTCGGAGGGTCCCAGGCAGGAGGCCTGCGCCTTTTGATCGTAGTGTTTTCTTTTACCATGCCTTCTAAAGGCCTATCTGTGTTTTCTTTTATATTTGTACTCAGATATCTGATGCTTCCGCTAACGCTTGTACGCAAGCTTATGTATTCGAGCCCTCGAGGCCCCTGACTTGTAATATAAAGCTTGTATGACTTTATTTATGTTTTAGAGTTGTGTTGTGATATCTTCCCGTGAGTCCTTAGGCTTGATCGTGTGCATTTGCGTGTATGATTAGTGCACGATTAAGCCGGGGGCGTCACAAGTAGTACGCCTGATGCGCCGGAGGGCGCGGCACGGGAAGGGTCGGCGTCGGTGCCCATGGGACCGACATGGTGTACGCGTGGACGACACCGATCCACGGGTTGTACCCGCCGGCCCACGAAGGAGGCGCCTGGGGCTGCTGCTGCTGACGAGGAGGCCCCGCGGCCTGCGGCTGTTGCTGGCCACCGCGCCGGCCTCCGTGGCGCCGATCAGCGGGTGGCGCGGGAGCGGCGGGCGCCCCGTACGGCTGCTACGGCAAGGGCAGCAGTGGCGGCTGCTGCTGCGGCTGGTAGGGCGCCGGGTGGCGCGGCGGTGGAGGGGCGGCGGGTGGTGGTGGTGGCCCGCCGCGGGTGGTGCCGGCGGCAAGGGCGGTGTGGATGGCCCGCGCCTTGACCTGCTTCATCCGACGCTCATCCAGCCGGAGGTAAGCCACGAACTTGGCGAAGGAGGGCTCGGAGATGAGGCTGAGGTTCGTCGCGGCGTTGCCGAAGTCCTCGTTGAGGCCGGCGGTGAGCGTGCTGAGGAGGAGATCATCGTCAATCTTCGCGCCAATATCACGGAGCTCGTCAGCGAGAGTCTTGAGACGGCGACAATAGTCGTCGACGGAGGAGTTGTCCTGGTGGCATCCAAAAAATGCTTGCTGCAAAAAAACGCGACGTTGAAAACGATTGACGGTGAAGAGCCCGTTCAGCTTGGTCCACACGGCGTGGGCGTCATCACCGTCTTGCACGACCGTCTGAAACAGGTCCGGCGAGATGGTGAGGAAGAACCACCGGATGAACGTGGCGTCGATGGTGGAGGCCGGAGAAGGAGGAGGAGGCCGGAGCGGAGCAGCTGGAGGCGTCGGAGCTGCAGCTGCCGCTCATGCTGCCGGAGCCGGGCGCGGAGATCGTCGACATCTCCGACGAAGAGTAGGTAGGTGATAGACGTAGTACGTAGGTTTATTTCATTTACATGTTTTTTTATGGATTTAAGAATCTAGTATAAGATGTCTAGATGCAACTCATGAAATTTGAAGCGTGCCCGGACACTGACGCGGATGTTTGAGAGGCCATATTTAACATATCCGGTTGTAGATGTTGTTAGCAAGTACCAACGCAAACAGAAAACTGACTCAAAGATGGATTATGAAAATAAACTCAAACATTTCTAGACGTTGTCCTGTACCGGATGCTGCAATGCATGCATGTTCGGCAGTTCGGGTGCACATGTACCAGAGTGGAACACTGAGAAAGTACTATTAACTAGTATATAGTGCCCGTGCGTTGCCACGGGTCTTTTAAGTTTTTTACTTTTGTATTTGTTATATAAAACTCTGTGAATTTTTGGCCCTTTTCAACGACATCGCTTTAGCTTTAGAACCCTTGTGGATGGATTATTTTTGAACATCGACATAATCAATCTCCATCTTCTCATAATATGCAAACATAAACATATATAGAAATTCATCTTTTGAATTATCATGTGCAACATATATATACAAAAGAAGAACAATTTTTTGTATCCATCTTTTCTTATTGTGTAAAACTCGATTAGTTTTCAGTCTGGTCCATCATAGTTTAGTAACTTTCCCAATCGACATTTCAAAGCATCATCCGAAGTCATCGGTCTTTATCTCTAATCTACAAAAGTAATCATGTTGGAATCTAACAAAAATTAAAGTAAGCTCATATACAATATGTATTCACTGGTCTGCTGCTAGATGCAAGAAGGCGACCATTTTTAGTTAGAGTGTGTGGCATCATGCTTTTTAGTAGTGAGTTGCAACCCAATTTTAATAACTTGTAGGTTCACCTATAAATCACTTGTTGGTAATTATTCTCTAGAAATGACTTGTTAGGGTTTGTGAAAAAATTCACTATATAAGAGTATGTGTCGTTTCTCTCATAGCAACAGTTGTTTTTCCCTTCTTAGCAAACAGTCGATGTTCCAAAAAAGTATGCGGTTCACTTAATCGCGCATGTAACCTACTAAAAAAATCTAACATTCTATGAATTATCATCGTCCGAACTAAATTTGACGGTGAGAATAATCGCATGGACAAAAATTAACTTTTCCTCAAACAAAGTCAAATACTTGAAGTATCTAAAATGAAGTACCACTTAGAAAGTGTCTTAGGGAAGAACAAGTGTGCCTCGGTTAGAAAAATACCGTATCTACTGCACATCTTCATTAACCCTTGTTGGAGCAAGAGAACCCAAATGAAATTCATTGACGGTTGCACTGTTGATACATAAAACCACCCATATACTTTAGTCTCTTGATAGCACAATCGATTTTATAGCACTTGCCCTTCCAATAAGACAATTATCAAGCATCCAGTAGAGTATCAAACTCCTGGTGCTGCCTCATCAACCTCACATGAAGTATCGCCAGCCAGCCAGTGATGTCAATGCCAATTGTAGCAGAAGTGTAACAAGGAATTATATAGTTACTTGCAACAAAAACCTAAGAAATATTAAATCAAGATCTGAATTACAACACAACATTTGGAACAAAACATTGATAAGATAATCATCATAAGAGCATGTCGATCAATACTATGTGATGACTAATTCTAATAGGCATGATATATCTCTACTAATATAAAGTGAAAATAGATATATTGAAATGCAATTGGAACCGAAGTCAAGAGAAGAATCTGAGAAAATAAGTAGATTCGATGTGTGTAGATGTACAGAGTGTAATAGAGATATTATAAAGCACACAATATTTGACAGCCTTGCCATGGCAAGCTTCCTCTTAACAAAAATAGAAGGGTGTATGCTAGTGACTCCAAATCATCCCTCCTACTGCCCGTACGACCTAAATGGCATGGACGCTGGCATATCTAATTGTTCCCCTGGGAAATGTCAAAAGAAAAAAAAAGTCAAATTTGTATCGTAGTTATGTACAGAAAAAGTAGTAAGAACAAACCTAAATATGTCTGGCCTCTGGTCATACTGAACATGCTTGCCGCATGATCCTCTTTTCCAGTTGGATGCTGCATAATTATAGTATCAAAAGAACCATGTGAAAAAGGTTAGCGGGGCATAAAATGCATCAACATTCTAACAAGTAAGCCAATTCCTCTGAGCAAAGGGCATAGTGTTTTGAGAACACCAAACTGAATATCTTCATGTACGGATGAAACTACGGGAGCGAGAGATTAGGACGCCTGAAAATCCCCCTTTCCCTTTCCCCACCCCCGCCGCCGCTCCCGCGAGCGGGCCGGGGGAACCCTAGCTCCGCCCCCAGCTTCCCCTCCTCCGGCCTTCTCCTCCCTCACCGCCGCCTAGGGGTGCCGCCGGGCGAAGCCCGGTCGGCGTCGGCGGCGGGCGGGGTCGCATCCTCTCCTCCTCACAGAGCTCCTGGCAGGCGCGGGACGGCGGGCTGCAGGAGGCGTCGGGCTGTGGCGGGGCTCGGCGGCGCGGACCCGGGAGCTCCTGGTGGTGCCGGCGTGTCGGCCCCGCTGGTGCTTCATGGTGGCGCGGCGGCTGCCTGGTGGGGCGTGCGTGGGCGCGATTCGGCGGCGATGGCCGCGGATCTGGCCAAGCGCAGCGGGCCGCGGGCGGTGTGGGCGGCGGCTGGGGTCCGGCTTCGGGCTCCCGGCAGCTGCGAGGGTTCCTCTCCGTCGCGGGCGTGCGGCAGTTGTGCGGCTCGGCCGGTGGCGGTCCAGCGACCTGGTGGTGGTGGCCGGCGGTGCGCGTGGTGGTGGTGCTTCCACTTGGCGGCGAGGCGGTCCGGTGGTGCTGGGTGGCTGGTGTCGCGACCCCGGCCCAGATCTGGGCCTGTAGGGCCCCATCTGGGTCCTAGCGGGCCGGCTAGGGCTCGGCCTTAACGCTCTCTGTGCGGGGAGGCAGGGGAGCGGCTTGGACAGGGGCGGCGACACTGACGGCGTGCCGGCTGCAATGCGAAGGCGGGAACTTTACGGGCCTCGGAGATCCCGGCCGGGCCTGTGCGGCCACGGGCCTGGTATGTTCCTACTATTGCGTCCAGTCAGCTACCGTCATTGACGGTGGAGGTGGGGCCCTCCCGCGTGCCGACGGTGCTACTGCCCTAGTCCTGGCTCCTCTTCTTCATTGTGCAGGCCATGCTTCGCGGTGCCGTGGTGAGACAGCGTGGGAAGCTTCATGACCGGGTTGGCGCAGGGTGGTGGTCGGTTTGGTGGCGAGCTCCGGAGTGCCTGAGGTGAAGGTTGGGATCGGGAGAAATCCCTGTTGGCTTGGTCGACACCGACGCGGTGGCGCATGAGGGTGCCACCGGACCTTCCTGGAGGGCGTCGGGGCTACCCTTCCTCTCTACTCACCGTGTACCGGGGGAAACCCTTGGCAGCAGCGTCGTCATCGTCGCGTCCCTTCTTGGAGGTGTTGATTGGTACCGGCGCTTTGGAGGTTCGGAGCTTGGTGGGTGATCTCCGGTGGATGCAGCAGCCACGAGGCTTCTTCGTTTTTTGTCGATCTGCCGTTGTCGGCATTTGTTTCTCTTGTATTTTCTCTTTCTTTTCTTTTGGGCGTGACTGTGCTGCTTCCGCCCCAGCACCTATCGTTGGCTGTCTCGGTTGGTTGCTTTGTATACAAAGCTGGGGGAAACCCTTTTTCTGTAAAATTAATGAGAAAAAGCTTATTTTCTTGAGCAGATCCAAGCTGACCAAGCAAAAAGTTTTCAGTTTTGACATCACCATGTACAAAGCTGGGAATAATAGCAGGAGCAGCAAGTATTAACACCACCGGGAGAAAAAAGGCAGCAAGTGTTGACATCAGTGAATAAAAACTATGGAAATACAACTCAAAAACATCAAGTGGCTTTAAATTACCCTTTGGAGTGAATCTTCTCAAAAATTGATATGGCATCAACGGCAATACAAGCAACCATTTGAAATGGCATCCTGTTAGGGGAGTTCATACTTTCAGCAAGTAGTAAGGGAAACAAGCAGCGAGGATGAAAAGATGGACAGTATACTTCTTCTGTTCCAGTGAATCCTGAACATCCCATAGGTTAGGACCAAGCATATCCATTATCTGAAATTTGGATCAATTGTTCAGTGAAAATATCATAATGAGCTGAGAGCCACTTCTGAGTGCATTTTTTTTTCTCGGAAAGTTATACTCACAAGAGTGTGGTAGTCTCCTTGACGACCCATGTAGTGTACTGATGGTATGCATAACAACCATTGAGAGTCCTGCTCACAAAAGGATAACATGATATCCTCCACAGAAAACTATACAAATGTAAAAAGGGAATGATTGTGTATAATTCTTACTGATATACTTTCCACTCTAATGGGGCGTCATAGCAACCTGCTCTGCTTTTCCGATGCTCAAATTTAAGTGCAACCTACATGAAGATAAGATTCTTTTTAGATAAAAGAGGATCTCATCTAGCCTCTGCATCGACTGATGCACAAACAAGTGTATATTAAAGTGAATCAAGAACAGATTTCGGTGTCCATTTAATGCAGGTAGATAAGAGAACCTCGTGTGCATTTCAACCGTTGTATGCTCCACCAGGCATATCTATTCGTCTGCCAACATAGACCTTGCCAGAGCTACATTTACTTAACTTCCTACCATTTAAATACTCTGGGGGTCACATACTACCTGCATCCAACAGTTAAATAAGAATTAGGATTTAGGAGCTTAATTCATGGCAGTAAAACTCTAGCCTATAAACTGATATTGTTAGATCAGTAATAATAGCAGCACACGAGAGGCAAACTCAGAAAAACTATGCATAACGAGCAATATATGATAAAAGTACTTTGGTGATGAATTTTTATGCGAAAAGACATTGCAAGTTAGTTCTGATGCCAGAAAAATGCACTATTTCCAGAACTTGCCAGCAGAGTTGTCAAAGTTGAGAGATTAGGAAAGGTGTTCAGCTCTGCCACATATATTACGAACTATGAAAGTTGTTTCAGTGAAATATGAGCAACCACTAGAAAATTAGGAAAGCATACCCTCTCTGGCATCAGCGGTATCGTCATGGTCTGAAAACCTTCAGCGATGGCTCCTGGGACGTCATTTCCTTTAGGCTTCGAAGCTGGGCTTTCTCTTCCGACAGTAGCAGAACAATTAACAGCCTATGAATATAAATAAACACTTAAAACTCAGTGCGAATGTAAAAATGGGGCACACAACGTTGAAGACTACCAGACAGCCTGACATCACCAGTTCAACGCACGACCTTGAGGAATTTGTCAGCCTGACATCACCAGTTCAGGCCGTTGACGACTGAGATCGTGTGGATGCTCTAAATCCCTGATATCACCAAAATGAAAACGTTAGCACCATTCTCGACGTGTCGATAACTCTGAAACTGCCAAAAGAGAGACGGTGTTCAAACAAATGTGTTTCGTCCCCCTCCCTTAGTTCTACTTTTCCTTCGATCTGTACAACTTCTTCCTCCCAACCTAAACCCATATTTCCATCTACTGAGCAGGAAGCCGTTTGAAGTGCGAGGAGAGAGAGAGAGAGAGATCTAGGATCATACTGAATTGCACTTCCCACCTGAGCAGCTCAGTAGATGACACACATATTCTAGTGATTCCACACAAATCATGTCCCATCTGTACTTCAGCGGATACTAACTTGTAATGATTCCGCACATATTCTATGTCTACTAAACAACTCGTTACCTGCAACCCACTAACACACGTAAGCATTATTGTCCAAGTCTAGCTAGAGTTTACACACATTTATAGAAAATGAATCGCGAGGGATTCCTCCACCAACATACTCCCTCCGTCCAAAAATACTTGTCGAAGAAATGAATAAAAATGGATGTATCTATAACAAAAATACGTCTAGATACATTCATTTCTCCGACAAGTATTTCCAGACAGAGGGAGTATAAGCTAGAAGTAGGATTAGTGTGTGTAAGAACATATATCCACTTGAGCATTAACACAAACAAAAGGCATGCCCTGAATAGTAGCAAGTGCCAAGGTAAAGCCTGTATTAAATCCATACATGGGTGATCCCTAAATCTCAAATCAAGAAAAGACAGAATAAGAGATAAGGATTGCCATGTACAGCATGTGGGCTTCTTCCCTGGTTCAGCACGACATGAAGAACACAAGAAGTTGCATCCATGTTCCTTAATTTTGAATGCTACAATTTACAAAAGTACAGGGAACAAAGGAACAATTCACCTAAAATTTGTGAATGTAAATTTTCGGAGGCAGGGCGACTGGACTAACCTTCAAATGAGTTCTTCTAGGAGTGGCGATGGTGGCCAAAAGTACAGGGAGCAAAGGAACAATTCACATAAAATTTGTGACACGCACAGAGTGAATGCCGGCATCTCCAGTTGCCCTACACGCCACCGGAATGACAACCGAAACCTGCACAAGATCAACACACACATAATTCTTAATTCAAAAGTTTCCGACTTGTTCTTTTTCTCTGCGGCAGTGACAGACTTGTCGACCAAGTAAACGCACCACGAGAGGGCCACCGGCGGATGGAGACGGCAAACAAGGCATTAGGCGTGACGTGCACCGAGTAGCCCCGTGGAGCATGGCCATCGCGGCCCCGGCGGCAGCGGCCTCGTGGAACCGGATGATGGCGCCGGCCGCGGCGGTGACCCCCTCAACCTCCCCAAAGGCGCCGAAGGCTCCGGCGACATCGTCGTGGATTAGCGCCACCGCCGACACGCAGGGGCCACGTACAAGACGGCACTGGGCGCCGGCCACACGGTGGCGTCCTCTATGATGGGTTGTAGGCGCGTGCACGACTTGGCCATCTGCGGTGTCGCGGCAGCCGGAGGTCGAGTTAGAGGTGGGGGTGAAGGGAGGAGGATGAGCACGCAAGCAGCGGCGGCGTTGTGGCGGGCGGTCGTGCCGCGGCCATTCCTTTTCCAGCGCGAAGGCCAGAGGCCACCGCGCTCCCCCTGCAGCTCTGCTATGCCTCTCTCTTCCATGGCTGGCGCAAGGTGTTGTACATCTATGACTCTATATTGTAACCGCATAGCCTAGTCTTCAAGCTTGTACGAGGGGTGGGCTTTGCATGCACCTCTGTATCTCTCTCCATGCCATGTTTATCTCTCCCTCTCTTCCATATATGTATACGATTTGGGTGATTCCGGGAGCAGATTACTTTCCAGCTTAAGGGACGAGAGGCAATCCGGGTGGGGGTTGGGTTTGGAAAGTAAAACATAATCAGAAATGGATCGGGAAGGATTGAGGAAGGAGATCGGGAATGGAGCAGAACGGAAAAAAATCGTTGCGGTTGTTTCTATCGATCGATGGGGGCGAGGTAACTAACGAACGAAATGACGTACGGACTGCTCCTTTAGGAGTAGAGACTCGTAATAATTAGAGACAAAAGGCAAAGATCAATGCAATAGGAAAGTTAGGATTTAGAATTGATTATCATGAAACTGAATTTTATTGATTGGTAACGTGCTATCGTTTCTTGCCCGTTTGTAACATGTCTAGTTAGGAAATTTTGAAAAGGTTAGGAAAGTTTTCATTGTGAAGATAAAAAAACCAACGTGAGGAGATATGATGGTGGGATGTGAGACGAAAATAAACCAGACGAAAAAAAGCCGTGGACGCAATCCTACCAACTCAGACATTAGGAGTAGAGATATATTGTTTGATGTTTGTATACGCAGGTGTCGGAGGAAACATGTGGTGTTGTTGTTTTTTTTTTTTTTTTTGCAAATCAACATGCCAGAACACCGAAGGTGCGTGCATCATAAAAAATGTTTTTACCCAAATATTGAGCACGGGCACATTGTGCCTGTTTTTTTAAAGTTCAGGAGAAGGATTTTTACAACATGAAAATTTTCAAAATTTTCTGTACGTGCATGCATAGCAGTGTTGTAGTCCCTCGCGTTACTAAATATAAGTCTTTGTATAGATTCGACTATAGACTATATATGGAGTAAAATATAAGCCACGGTTCGACATTCAGTTGTACGATCCACATACGAGCCCATTCAGTCTTTGTCATGGATGTGTGTCGTATGTAAATCGGACATGAGAAGTCGTACATACGTGTAGGAAGGTTCATAACGCATTATTGAACGAAATTTCACACGTACTTAAACCACATGCATGCATATTCATGTATTTTCTACGTATCAATCAAATCTTTTAAGCATCATTTTTTAGGAGTTAAAAAAAAAACATGCTCCAATGCACCTGTGCTCTGAAAGTCCGCTTTATTCATTCGATTCAGTTATTCGTGAACACTTTCCCCACATGCTACTCCTCTTCTTCTGAATTCCTCTGAATACTTGTATCTGCTGCCCATTCCTATGAGATAATTGATAGGGACTGCATCACTGTTTTGCCATCAGTCGGGCTCGTTACAATACGACATAGAGCGAACGCAACAAATCTTATACACAAACATCGTGGAGACCAATGACGCACAGCGCATCACCGAAATGAGCACAAGACGCAGGTGATCATAGCCGGCTACACGGATTTTCTGCCTTGAGGCCGAGGTACTCGGCGGTGACCGGCCTCAGGATGCGCTACTTGTCAGAGTCGAGCGCGGCGGCGAGCCTCGGCCACACAACCATGCTGACGACCCAAGAACCGTCGCCTCCGGGGCACGGGACGATCTTCACGAAGCCGGCGCACAGCCTCCCGGTCCCGGCGAGCATCATCGGCATCGCCAGGGCGGCGTGCCCGAAGCCGAAGTCCGTCTGAAGACGGAACGACGCGAATGACGTCACGGCTAACGCCGGGCTGCCCAGCCCGACGGTCGCCGTCTCCACGAACCTGCCGCCCTTGTGCTCCTCCACCCAGTCCACCAGCTCCTGGAAATGCTCCTCGGTGGCCCTCGCCGCGATCGCCTCCCGCACCATCGACGCGACCTCCGGGAGCGGCCGCCGCTGGATCTCCCCCACGGTTGCTTCCGCGAGCGCGAACGTCCCGACGTTGCCGACGTAGTTGCGCATCACGGCCTCGTTTCCCGGCACGCTGAGCCTCCGCCGCCCGTCCACCCACCAGCCCATGCGGCAGGTCTCGTCGGAACCGGACGCGGCCACGACGGCGGCCAAGGCCTTCCACAGGTACGCCGACACCGCCTCGAGGCGGGTCGCGCGTCTCTTGCCGACAGCCTCCCTGCTCGCCCGCTCGCGCAGCATGGCGATATCACGCTCCTCGACGTAGTACAGGCGCGTGACGCAGTAGCTCCCGGCCGTGAGTGAGTTGACCAGATGCTTGCCTTCGAACGGCGTGAACGCCTCGCTGAGCGAGGGGCTGTACGACGGCGCGGCGCGGGGGCGCGGCAGCACGGATCGGTCGAAGTTGGGGGCCCCGCCGCCGCGGGTGGTGTCGATCTTCCCGGAACGCGCGAGGTCGGACCACATGCTGGCGAGCATGCACAGCCCGTAACCGTCCATGACCACGTGGTTGGAGCACCACGCGACGGTGAACCCGCCGCGGGCGAAGGACACGAGCTGCACCGAAAGCACGACGTCGGCGCCGTACTGGACGAGCGCTCCGATCCTCGCCAGCGACGCGCCTAGCGCGCCATAGTCCAGGCTCGCCAGTTCCACGCCGGCCTCACCGACGACAAGCTCCGCGCCCTGGTTGTCGCAGTGCACCTCCGGAACCCCGGAGCGCGGGCTGGACACGAGGCGACCGGCCAGCGGGAAGAAGTGCGCGAGCAGGGACGGTAGCCTGGCCTTGAAGATGGCGACGACATCGCGGAAGCAGCCGGTGGAGGGCTCGCGGTAGGCGCAGAAGAGCAAGGACGGTATGGGCCGAGGGAGCAGGTCGAGGTTGGACACGGCGAGGATGCGCGGCGTGACGGCGCCGGCCGCCTTGACGAGGCTCCGACTGACGACCCTAACACGCGAGTCTTCCATTTGCTCTCGTCGCTAAACTAGACTATCACGGTATCACCTATTCAGGCGCCACTGGTAAAATACAAAGATTGAGCTTTGGCTACAAAGCGAGTCTCTCTTTTGTTCTGAAGATTGAAAGTGGGCGGAGTCCTTTGTGCTATCAGCTAGTACGTGCTAGCACATGCGACTCCGACTGATTCGATGCCATCAGCTTTCGTTCGCTGATACCCCTAAAAAAAAAAAAACTTTCGTTCGCTGATGGCAATTCCTGGTGGCAGACAGATAAGGGTTTACGGGCCCGTCAACCACTGGCATCTTCAGAAGTGTTGTGAGGGCGATCTGGAGCATGGGTTGGCTGCGGAGGTGTACGAGGAGTCAGATTCAGCTCCGGCGTGGTGACGACCGGACCTGCCACCACGTTGACATAGTCTACTCGCACGTACTGGCTGATGTGACTTTAGTGGAGCACCACTTAAGCCCGGGGTGAGAGAGCTTGATTGGTCGAGCATTGAAGCGATGAGTTTGTGCCGTGTCCTTATTGGAAGTGTTATCTCTTTGCCGATGTGCCGGCTGGCCTTCAGTGGTTGCTGATGACTATCTGAATGAAAATTACTGTTCTGGTCATCTGTGGCCAGAACTGGCGATGGCGACGTGAGGCGTTGTTACGGAAGAATTCGATTTAGTTGTAGGTGTTATATTCTTCCCGCAAAAAAAGAACATTCTTCACTTGTAAATGTTTTTTTTGGTTATTGTGCATGCTTTGTACTTCACATGTTGATGACTTCGATCTCATTGACTTGCATCAACTTTAATAAAAATGATTGTGTGCATCAGATTGATGCAGAGGCTGGGGTTTCAACCTCCTGTAAAAAAATGACAACTCCTTGAAATGATGTGTTCCTTGACGAGATGCGCCTCATTCATCAAAAACTTATAAAATATATGCACACAAATACTATAAAATATTTGCACAAATGACAACTAATTGAATTTTTTTGGCATGTTGGGTGAGTTTAAATGTATATATGTGAATATTATAAAATATATGCAAATATTGTACTATTATATGATTATTGTTTGCATACTGCAAAAACGTGCAATTTCAATGCCACAATTTCATTACTCCTTATAAAATCCATTATTTCAATTTTTTATAGTTATTGTTTTATTTTTTGTAGGGTAATATCAATGCCACAAATTCATTCCTTGTTAAGAAACTTTCTTTTTGCGAAAATTTCACGATTATATGCTTATTCTTGCATATTTGAAAAGGGCTTTGCTACACCTACGTAAAAATTTCTACCTAACTTACAAAGAAGCTTTTTTTTAGGCAAACTTACGAAGAAGCTGACTTGGCATGTTTTGGTTGTAAGAAAGAAAAAGCCCAGGCCCAGCCCGTTAAATTCAGAGGGGCTGGGGGCGGGGGGGGGGGGTGTGATTGGTTGGTTAAGGAAATAATGTAACATTTACGTAAAAGGTTTCGTAGGTCTAGTATTATCATTTGAAAAATCGCAATTTTTGTGTATAGTGTGTGCAAAATTTATCATTGTTTTTTTAGATTTTTTTTCATTTCCTTTCTTCTTGAAAAAAATCATTATTTTGATTTTGTATCAGTTTTAGTTTTTTTTTCCTTCTTTAAGGGTAATATCAATGCCGCTAATTCCTTCTTCTTAGAAAACTCTATTATTTTAATTTTTTAAGTTATTGTTTCATTTTGTTTCTTTTTAAGGGTAATAATAACGCCACTAATTCATTCCTTTTTGGTGTATAAGTATAAACGCAAGTAGTATATCATATGTGTGTAAATTATACTATACCGCGAAAATTGCATTGTTCTATGCTTATTCTTTGCATATTAGAAAATGTGCATTTTCAATGCAAAGTTTAGTGCAAGTATTTTAAGTTTTTCAATTTTTCTTTCTGTTCAAGGGTAATACCAATGGCACTAGTTCGTTCTTTCTTTAGAAAACTTCATTCTTTTTATTTTTAGTTTTATTTCATTTTCTTTCTTCTTTAAGAACAATATCAATGCCACTAATTCATTCTTTCTTAGCAAACTTTTTTTTTGCGAAAATTTCAGCATTATATAATAATCCTGGCATATTATAAAAAGCACAATTTATGCGTAAATTGTGTGCTAATTTTTTAATTTATTTTTCATTGTCTTCCTTTTTGAAGGGCAATACCAATGCCACTAATTCATTCTTCTTTAGAAACTTCATTTTTTACTTCTCTTTATTTTTTCGCATATATGTACATGGGGATAAGAAGGCTTGACGAGATGCGCCTCATTCGTCAAAAACTTATAAAATATATGCACACAAATACTATAAAATATTTGCACAAAATGACAACTAATTGAAATTTTTGGCATGTTGGGTGAGTTTAAAATGTATATACGTGAATATTATAAAATATATGCAAATATTGTACTATTATATGATTATTATTTGCATACTGCAAAAACGTGCAATTTCAATGCCACAATTTCATTACTCCTTATAAAATCCATTACTTCAATTTTTTATAGTTATTGTTTTATTTTTTGTAGGGTAATATCAATGTCACAAATTCATTCCTTGTTAAGAAACTTTCTTTTTGCGAAAATTTCACGATTATATGCTTATTCTTACATATTTGAAAAGGGCATTGCTACACCTACGTAAAAATTTCTACGTAACTTACGAAGAAGTTTTTTTTTTTAGGCAAACTTACGAAGAAGCTGACTTGGCATGTTTTGGTTGTAAGAAAGAAAAAGCATAGGCCCAGCCCGTTAAATTCAGAGGGGCTGGGGGGGGGGGGGGGTGATTGGTTGGTTAAGGAAATAATGTAACATTTACGTTTTTGTTTAAGTTTTTATTTCATTATGTTTCTTTTTAAGGTAATAACAACGCCACTAATTCATACCTTAAAAAAACATCCACTATTGTATGCTTATTCTTGCATATTATAGAAAGCGTAATTTTTGTGTAAATCGTGTTCAAATTTTGTCATTATTTGTTTATAATTTAATTTCTTCTTAAAGGGTAATACTAATACCACTAATTCATTCTTCCTTACTACACTTCATTTTTGTAGTTTTTATTTATTCTATTTCTTCTGTAAGGGTAATACCGATGCCACTAATTCCACTATATTATGCTCATTCTTACATATTATTAAAAAAAACGGAATTTAGGTGTAAATTGTGTGCAAGTTTTGTCATTATTTGTTTAGTTTTTAGTTTGTTATTTTTGTTTTCTTAAAGGATAATATCAATGACACTTATTCATTCTTCCTTAGAAACTTAATTATTTTGATTTTATCTTAGTTTTTACAAAAAAGTCCATTTTACTACCCTGAAGAAAGTTGGTGGTTCACATAACCCCCTGATCTTTATTTCTGTTCCCTTTACCCCCTGAACAATCTCATACGGGACAAAATCAGTCCATGGGTGGTTTTACTTCACTCATTGCTAACGTGGCAATGGTCAATGGGTGGTTTTGACCTGCGGGTGAGTCTCCCTCGTCAGGCTGGGTTGAGACAGATGAGCTCCTCCCGAGCCTCCCCTCGCAGCTGCCTCCCTCCCGAGCACCGCGCCCGACCCTGCCGCCTCTGGATGACGCCGGCAACCGCCGGAGTTCCAAGCTGCCGCCCTGACGCCCTGATTCTCCTTTCTCCCATCTCTTTCCTCTCCCTTCTCTCTTCTCCCGCCTCAGGTACAGGTCAACCGTCGCCACAAGCTCACCGGCGGGCCGTCTTCACACTGTCGCCGAACTCCGGATCCGATCGGAACCAGACCATATGGGGCCGCTACCCCCGGATCTGGTCACCCCCTCGCGCTCCCCCTGCACCTGCATCGCTGCAGCGCCGCTGCCACTGCCCTGCTACCTCCCGCGCGAAGACAGGGGCGACCATGCCTGGGGGTTGGGCCGCCGCCACAAGCTCGTCGCCGTGTCGTCTTCACACCCCCGCAAGACTCCAGGTCGGCCAGAACCAGACCTAATGGGGCCGCCATCCCTGGATCTGGCCGCCCCATGCCTCCCCGTTGTATCACCCCCTGGGGCTAGCTACAGTAATCCCCTACTGATGATGCCATGTCATCATGATTAACAGTGCCTAATCATCATTAGCATCATAAGTAATTTCAAGTTCAAATTCAGAAGGAAATTCAAACTTAGAGCAGAAATAAAAGTTGTTCAAAACCAGAAACAAAAATGTTCATCATGTTGCAAATAATCCAGTGGCAAATATAAAAATAACAGCAACATTTATTGAATTGCTTAAGTAACTCAAACAGCCAGGAATAGCAGCAAATCAGCACTATTTAATACCATTTTATTTAAATAAAATCCATATGGAACCATTTATACTCAAAACCATTTTATTGATGTGGCATATAAAGCACCATATTTATTTGGACTAGTGCCATATTTTACAAAAGTATTTTGAAATAAAAACAAAAGACAAAAACTCAAAACAGAAAAATAAAACAGAAAAGGAGAGAGAGAGGTGGGCGACGCTCACTATACAACGCCGGCCCAGCCCATTTGTCCCCTCTCGCTCGTCCCCTTCCCCTGTAGCGACCCCGGTGGTTGCTACAGGGCGGCGCCACCAGCCGTTTCCGCCGAGCCCGCTCGCCGGCGACTATAAAGCCGACCACCGCGGCTCCCTCTCGGCCTCCCCAACCCTAACGGCCACTCCCCCCCTCTCCCAGATCCGCCGCCACCCCCTCTACTCCGCCTAGCCGATGCGGCCATGGCCACGGCGCCGTGAAAGCCGCGGCCACCGGCCCCGTCTCACTCCGCCGTGCTGTCCGGCGGCTCCCTCGACATCGACTACGTCGAGCTGCGCCGTCAGTTCGCGTCAAGGAGCTCTCCCCCGATCGGTATTGCTCCGTCCCCTCCTCGGACCGCCGCCGTCGTTCTTCTCCGCCTACGGCTGCACCGCGCCTCCCCCGAGCTCGCTTAACGGCCACACCTCGCGGTGAGCTCCTCCTCCTCCCTCCCCTGCCTCTCTGCTTGCCGCTCGCTCGCCGTAGGATAGCCCGCCGTGTGTGCTCGCTTCGGCCGCCGCGGTTGCTCATCGTCCGGCCGTTTCGGTCGTCGTCTTGACCTCGCCCTTTCACCGTTAGCCACCACGTCGACCACTGGTTCGAGCGGCACCGAAAACCCGCGCAAAACCCCGCCGGAGCACCCTCCCCCTCGCTCACCGGAGCCGCGCTCCGCTCAGCTCATCGCCGGCCATTTTTCCGGCCACCACTGCCCCAACCATCGCCACCATTCGAACCGCGGCAGGCGTGCGGTTTCAACGCCGCCGGCCGCTCGCCAAACGGCCCACCGGGGGCGAAACCCGAGCCCCGCCGGTGCCTTGCCGCCGTTCGGGCGCGCGCCGGAGGCGCTTCGGTGGCTCTGCCGACGTGGCCGCCATGTGGACCTCCCCGGGCCCCCCTGGGCCGCTGACGTGCGGGCCCGTGGGACCTCCGTTGACCGTTGACCTGGTCAACGGTCCTGTTTAATTAGCACTAACTAAATAGATTAATTTAACTAATTTTGATTAATATGTCTCACTGACATGTGGGTCCACCCACTGATTAGTTTAGATTAGATTAAAATTAATCCTGGTTTAACACTGTGTCAATGACATGTGGGACCCCCATGTCAGTTTGACCCAGTCAAATTCACTGTTGACTGCTGACGTCAGCAACACGTCACGGTGACATCACTCTGCACTGTTTTGGATAATTCGAATTTAAATAAATATTTAAATTCCAGAAAATTGATTTAAACTTTGAAAAATCATATCTTTTATACCGTAACTCCGATGAAAATAATTTATATAAGAAAAATGACCAGAAAAATGAGACGAATCCAAATACGCTACCCACATACCTGTCAGATGCCTCTAGCTATATGAACATGCAACTTTTTGCCTGTTTCTGGCAGATGAATAGTGCCTGACTTTAATAAAATAAATCCAGATAAATTCCTAAAATAACTAATGCACTCAGATAGGCAGTATACCACCCTAGCACTGCGTTCAGACGTGTCATGCATCCCTGTTGCATCATTACCGTGTATTCATTGTTTCGTCCCCCTCCGGTCCCTCTGCCCGAAAATGCCGGACACCGGGAATACTTTCCTGGATGGGCTCTCCCTTCCTCGCTATCGTGTACCCATACGTTAAGACGCACCCGGCACAACCTATTGCCATGCTATGTTTTGTGTTACTTTGTTTGCTTAGTATTTACTGTCTCTTCCCCCTCCTTCTCTCTCGATAGACGCTGAGACCGCCGCCGACGCTGCTTTGTACGACTACGTCGTCGACGACCCTTCTCTCTCGACACAGCTTCCAGGCAAGCCTCCCCCCTTTTGATCAACCCGATATCGCATATTCCTTCTCTCTACTGCTTGCATTAGAGTAGTGTAGCATGTTACTGCTTTCGGTTAATCCTATTCTGCTGCATAGCCTGTCTTTGCTACTACTGTTGATACCTTACCTGCAATCCTAAAATGCTTAGTATAGGTTGCTAGAATTACATCTGTGGCCCTACACTCTTGTCCGTCTGCTATGCTATACTACTGGGCCGTGATCACTTCGGGAGGTGATCACGGGTACATATACTATATACTACTACATACTTATGTTACTGTTCGGAGATGGGGGCTGAAGGGGCAGGTGGTTCCATCCAGGCAGAGGTGGGCCTAGGTTCCCGACGGCCCCCGAGTGTTACTTTGTGGCGGAGCGACAGGGCAGGTTGTGACCACCTAGGAGACAGGTGGGCCTGGCCCTGGTCGGCGTCCGCGGTTACTTCAAAATAACACGCTTAACGAGATTGGGTATTTGATCTGAGTCTGGCTACGAGCCTATACGCGCTAACCACCACGCGGGAACAGTTATGGGTACTCGACGTCGTGGTATCAGCGGAAGCCTCCTAAACGTCAGCGACTGAGCGGCGCGCGCCGGGTTGGACCGCGTAACGCAACTTCCTTTGTAATGGAGGTTGCTAGGTCTGCTCTCCGGCCGCCCACGCAACGTGCAGGTGTGCAATGGGCGATGGGCCCAGACCCCTGCGCGCATAGGATTTAGACCGGCGTGCTGACCTCTCTGTTAGGCCTAGATAGGGCTGCGACGTGTTGATCTTCCGAGGCCGGGTATGACCCAGGAAAGTGTGCCCGGCCAGAGGGATCGAGCGTGTTGGGTAATGTGGTGCACCCCTGCAGGGAAGTTTATCTATTCGAATAGCCGTGTCCCTCGGTAAAAGGACGACCCGGAGTTGTACCTCGACCTTATGACAACTAGAACCGGATACTTAATAAAACACACCCTTTCAAGTGCCAGATACAACCCGGTGATCGCTTTCTCACAGGGCGACGAGGAGAGGATCGCCGGGTAGGAATTATGCTATGCGATGCTACTTGGTGAACTTACCATCTACTCTCTTCTACATGCTGCAAGATGGAGGCTGCCAGAAGCGTAGACTTCGACAGGATTAGATATCCCCCCTCTTATTCTGGCTTTCTGCAGTTCAGTCCACTGATATGGCCCTTTGCACATATACCCATGCATATGTAGTGTGGCTCCTTGCTTGCGAGTACTTTGGATGAGTACTCACGGTTACTTTGCTCCCCCCTTTTTCCCCCTTTCTTTTCTTTCTGGTTGTCACAACCAGATGCTGGAGTTCAGGAGCCAGACGCCACCGTCGACGACGACCCCTACTACTCTGGAGGTGCCTACTACTATGTGCAGGCCGCCGAGGACGACCAGGAGTAGTTTAGGAGGATCCCAGGCAGGAGGCCTGCGCCTCTTCGATCTGTATCCCAGTTTGTGCTAGCCATCTTATGGCAACTTGTTTAACTTATGTCTGTACTCAGATATTGTTGCTTCCGCTGACTCGTCTATGACCGAGCACTTGTATTCGAGCCCTCGAGGCCCCTGGCTTGTATTATGATGCTTGTATGACTTATTTATTTTTAGAGTTGTGTTGTGATATCTTCCCGTGAGTCCCTAGTCTTGATCGTACACGTTTGCGTGTATGATTAGTGTACGATTGAATCGGGGGCGTCACAAGTTGGTATCAGAGCCGACTGCCTGTAGGAACCCCCCTTCCACACTCCTTGGCCGAAGTCGAGTCTAGAAATTGCAAAACTTTTACTAACATGGCTGTGTGTCTTACGGGCCCACGTCGCCATTGGGTGGTATTAGGATCTTTTATTCCTCGACCTATACTGTGGGATTCTGATCTCTCTTCTATTCGGGTTAAATGATTTTACTAATTATAACTCTAGGTTCTCGATACCACTTCTTGCCGGAGAGCCCCTTATTACAGATGATCGCCTGCTTCTCCAGTAGGTTCCGAAGATGCTATTCGATGATTTCCCGAGACACCTATGTCTACCGTCTTTGCAAATTCCTTACCGCCGTTATATCCTTATGGATAACTACATACCCTTGCCACTCTGACATTCAATCCCCTTTGGTCTTGTTATTACAAGATGCCCCGAACTGCTCTTCGTTGTTCCGACAATCCTTTGAGCTTACTGCCTGGCAGTCTTGCCTCATAAATACCCCCTACGGATAATTCCTCGCACTTACGAGTATCCGTTCTTCCCCCTTTGTTCATATGACTCACAAGATACATTGAAATACTATTCGATCTTCCGAAAATCCTTAGCAGCTAATTGCTCTGCAAATACTTGTCTGCTTGCATTATGGATGCTTTCCATATGACTAACAATATTCATTAGTATCCTTTGACACCGTCATTTTGATCTTATTGATTCAACATAAGTGCGAATGCACGCATTCATTAGTTGATCCTTTTAAAATTATCTTTCTGGCTCAGACGTCATTCTGAACATGAGCTGGTTCTCGACCAATCTAATTGCCGTCGATCGTACCCTTAGGTCTATTCAAGCTACCCATCCTCGATTAGAGCGTCTGCTTCTGATCCTTCGTTTTGGAATTCATAATTCCTTTGTTATCTAAGCATCAAATTATTCAGATGTCCTATAATCCGATGCCTTTGCGTTCTTTCTTCATCTGGCTGTGTGCCGATGCTCACATCAGCTCCGCTATGGACATCCGATCCTTCGTCGGATTATTTATCGACAGTGTCCTTCATATTTAACTGCCTTGTGAATTCTTCCATGATACATAATGCATTTGGTAAATTGTATCCTCTGCGTTCCCAACCATACTCTGCTTTCGAGCTTGTATAATTTACTCCTGAAGCGTTATATGTTCCCAAGATGCCCTGTGGGATGAACATATACCTTCTCTAAACCGTATGAACCCGAAAGTTATACGGGTTGTACCCTACTGGCGTTTCTTCGGATAAATTTTCAACTCTACAACTTCTTCGAAGACGAGAAGTAAATGAAAGGTTATGTATCGAAGAAGTGGGAGTCGACCTTGAACCTTTGTGTTCATGCCCATGGACCCGATGTGGAACTTATCATGAAAGCTTCTTGCAAGAATATTTAATCATTTGAATAATTCCTCCGGTGTCACTAAATTGGAGCCGTTGCAGTTATGGTCCCGACCATGCTAGCCTTATTCATTATATCTGAAAGGAAACCATTCCAGTGCCTCGTCTATTTTTGACGAGATTAAAGTATCCGCTATCACAAGTCAACGATCCAGCTCAGTTTCTATTATGATCTTCCTTCGAGTATTACCCCCTGGTATCCCGCTAATATCACGGGACTGCAAATACTTCTTATGAGACTTCGTCAAGTATTCCTTCTCACCGTTTCAGTATTCCACGGGTTTTGGGTTGTTTGTCAACTGAGAACATCGATAAGTGAATCGAATCTACACAGGGATCCAATACTCCTAGTAATGTACTGCTGGGAAATTTAACTTTCAACTCATGTCATTCTTAGCCTAATCGACTATATCGTTATCTTAACTATGCTACCTAGTACTGCTTCTCGGAGCACAATTTCGATGATGAGTTAAACTTACATCGATCTTCATCGTCATATCTTTTGCCTTGAACAGCAAGCTTGATTCCGAGTTAGTGTCGTATCGTGGTTTCGATAACCTTTCGCTTCATCATTCCTTTTGCTTGATGTCATCGATGATCGATTACATCTTCAAGAAGCCTCTCAACAAATGTGTCATGATCATCGTCAACACTTTAACTTCTTCCGAGAGATCAATTGAATTCATGAGGAGAAATTCCATGCTTGCCCCTCGATGATCTATGTTATCATCGACCACATCCATGCCTTCCTTCCAGACACAGACTTGGTCATGTTTTGTGTTGTACCTTGAGTTCCTTGCTATCTAGCTTATGTTATGTTCTACCTTGGAGTATTACCATCTGTTATGTCAAGGATGTTGTGAGAATTTCTCCAGCTCTTAAGGATTCTTGATATAGTAAAACTTCTCGCCATCTCCATTCATTTCTTGGTCCCCGTGTTGTTTCTAACCGGAATAGCGACAATCGAACTATGATGTGTGAATCCTGTACTTCTAGCAACCCCATTGCTTTGAAGTTAATGGTCGATAGTTCATTCTTAGACTATTGGATATTGAATCACCATTCTAACGATTGAACATGCTACCTAAGCCATATCTCGGTTGCACCTTTCAACCAATGTTTAATTGTGTATGTTTTCCTCGAGCATACATCATTATATCATTTGATCTGACAAATGTCATCTCCTTGTTCACATAATTGTGGAAATCCATCTTATTGGAAACCTCGATGAATTGTCGCTGAATCCATCAGCCACCTCCTCATCCTCTCCTTGGTTTAATGATGAACTATTGTTTAGGAACTCGCTTCCATAGCTCATTTCCCGAGAAGCTTACATTGTCATCTCGTCAACTTGTGTCGCACCTTTTTCTTCTCAGACATCCTGAGTCTGAGGTATCCCGACACTAATCAGATCTGAACCTCGGTCAGATATGATGGTTGGAACATATTTCCAAGAGTTATAACATTGGTCTTTATATGACCTGGTAAGATGATGTAATGCCTAGCACACTTGACCGGAGGACCTATTTGATATAGTTTCCTTTTTAGCAAGGTTAACCATTCTTCCATGAGGAAATGGTAAGACTTATTCCATAAGTTGTTCCTGATGGGTCCCTTGTGCATCCAAAATCTTACCCTTACTTGACGACCATGTCAATGCTATCTCGAAGCATGTCTGTGGTACTCCGATTTTCAATAAGAGCATTTGAAGCACAATACTAAATTTTCCTTATCAATTATCCAAACACCGTTGTATGGGTAATGTCATGAAATTTTTCTCCCCTTACCTAAAGAGTTTTCTACTTTATATCCTGTCATGAATATCATGCTCTGCTTGTCCTTGGGAAGGATATACCCCTGAAATATGTGTTTAAACACATTTTCCTTTCCATTGTTTTGTTTAATCTGATAAACATATTTTCCTTTCCATTGTTTTGTTTAACCTTTCTTGTGATCTATATGATCTAAGCAGTAATATTTTCCTGCTTATGCAAACACCTCGGTGTACAACTCTGCCAGTAAGACCCTGTTCCTATTGTTGATGACATTTCGGTAGCCACCGATGGACGAGAACTTTGCCTATTGGTCCGCCTCGTTTCAACGAGCAGGAAAATGGTTCTCTTCGTCCCTCGCCCTTGGTACCAATGATGTTGCCAATATAACTGGCAGGCTATTCTCTGACCTGCCCTGCTATCGTGACCATACAAGATGTCACTGCTCCTTCTACTTTTAACCGACATGGTGGGCCCATAACCCACAATTCCACAGGATCGAAACCTGACTCTCTTGTACGCCCCTGTTGCCAAAGTTATTCCTCACGCTTGGCTTCGTATTTAATTCACGAGCCACCTTCCTAGTGATCTATTCTGGTATCAGGCGCAATACCTACTCTCGTTACTCTGAACCCCTTTCGCACTCTGTTTTAGACTTCGAGCGATTGCCTGCCCGCTCGAGACTTCCCATGATACCTCCTTACTTGCTCTCGATATTTTCTTAAGTTTCAATTCGAGAGTTACTCTCTGCCACCTTCCCTGATGTTATCGACCAGATAGTCAACCTTGCAGAGGCCCGTTCTCCCGGAATACCCACCCTTTATTCTTTCGTAAGTACGATGAAGATCACGAAGAAAGGATGACGACTTCATCATGATGACCTGAAGCAGAGAAATGAAGAAATCAATGTAATGGATCGACCTCTTCCAGAAGAGCAACCAAGACTGAAAAGATTCGTTAGAATTTCGTAACCAGAACCTTCCCCCCCCCCCTTACTCCCCCGCTTAAATCTCGGGACGAGATTTCTTGTAGTGGAGGAGATTTGTAACACCCCCTGGGGTTAGCTACAGTAATCCCCTACTGATGATGCCATGTCATCATGATTAACAGTGCCTAATCATCATTAGCATCATAAGTAATTTCAAGTTCAAATTCAGAAGGAAATTCAAACTTAGAGCAGAAATAAAATTTGTTCAAAACCAGAAACAAAAATGTTCATCATGTTGCAAATAATCCAGTGGAAAATATAAAAATAACAGCAACATTTATTGAATTACTTAAGTAACTCAAACAGCCAGGAACAGCAGCAAATCAGCACTATTTAATACCATTTTATTTAAATAAAATCCATATGGAACCATTTATACTCAAAACCATTTTATTGCTGTGGTATATAAAGCACCATATTTATTTGGACTAGTGCCATATTTTACAAAAGTATTTTGAAATAAAAACAAAAGACAAAAACTCAAAACAGAAAAATAAAACAGAAAAGGAGAGAGAAAGGTGGGCGACGCTCACTATACAATGTCAGCCCAGCCCATTTGTTCCCTCTCGCTCGTCCCCTTCCCCTGTAGCGACCCCGGTGGTCGCTACAGGGCGGCGCCACCAGCCGTTTCCGCCGAGCCCGCTCGCCGGCGACTATAAAGCCGACCACCGCGGCTCCCCCTCGGCCTTCCCAACCCTAACGACCACTCCCCCCTCTCCCAGATCCGCCGCCACCCCCTCTACTCCGCCTAGCCGATGCGGCCATGGCCATGGCGCCGTGAAAGCCGCGGCCACCGGCCCCGTCTCACTCCGCCGTGCTGTCCGGCGGCTCCCTCGACATCGACTACGTCGAGCTGTGCCGTCAGTTCGCGTCAAGGAGCTCTCCCCCGACCGGTATTGCTCCGTCCCCTCCTCGGACCGCCGCCGTCGTTCTTCTCCGCCTACGGCTGCACCGCGCCTTCCCCGAGCTCGCTTAACGGCCACACCTCGCGGTGAGCTCCTCCTCCTCCCTCCCCTGCCTCTCTGCTTGCCGCTCGCTCGCCGTAGGATAGCCCGCTGCGTGTGCTCGCTTCGGCCACCGTGGTTGCTCACCGTCCGGCCGTTTCGGTCGTCGTCTTGACCTCGCCATTGCACCGTTAGCCACCGCGTCGACCACTGGTTCGAACGGCACCGAAAACCCGCGCAAAACCCCGCCGGAGCACCCTCCCCCTCGCTCACCGGAGCCGCGCTCCGCTCGGCTCATTGCCGGCCATTTTTCTGGCCACCACTGCCCCCACCATCGCCACCATTCGAACCGCGGCAGGCGTGCGGTTCCAACGCCGCCGGCCGCTCGCCAAACGGCCCACCGGGGGCGAAACCCGAGCCCCGCCGGTGCCTTGCCGCCGTTCGGGCGCGCGCCGGAGGCGCTCCGGCGGCTCTGCCGACGTGGACCTCCCCGGGCCCCCCGGGCCGCTGACGTGCGGGCCCGTGGGACCTCCGTTGACCTGGTCAACGGTCCTGTTTAATTAGCACTAACTAAATAGATTAGTTTAATTAATTTTGATTAATATGTCTCAATGACATGTGGGTCCACCCACTGATTAGTTTAGATTAGATTAAAATTAATCCTGGTTCAACACTGTATCAATGACATGTGGGACCCCCATGTCAGTTTGACCCAGTCAAATTCACTGTTGACTACTGACGTCAGCAACACATCACGGTGACATCACTCTGCACTGTTTTGGATAATTCGAATTTAAATAAATATTTAAATTCTAGAAAATTGATTTAAACTTTGAAAAATCATATCTTTTAAACCGTAACTCCGATGGAAATAATTTATATAAGAAAAATGAACAGAAAAATGAGACGAATCCAAATACGCTACCCACATACCTATCAGATGCCTCTAGCTATAAGAACATGCAACTTTTTGCCTGTTTCTGGCAGATGAATAGTGCCTAACTTTAATAAAATAAATCCAGATAAATTCCTAAAATAACTAATGCACTCATATAGGCAGTATACCACCCTAGCACTGCATTCAGACGTGTCATGCATCCCTGTTGCATCATTACCGTGTATTCATTGTTTCGTCCCCCTCCGGTCCCTCTGCCCGAAAATGCCGGACACCGGGAATACTTTCCTGGATGGGCTCTCCCTTCCTCGCTATCGTGTACCCATACGTTAAGACGCACCCGGCACAACCTATTGCCATGCTATGTTTTGTGTTACTTTGTTTGCTTAGTATTTACTGTCTCTTCCCCCTCCTTCTCTCTCGATAGACGCTGAGACCGCCGCCGACGCTGCTTTGTACGACTACGTCGTCGACGACCCTTCTCTCTCGACACAGCTTCCAGGCAAGTCCCCTCCCCTTTGATCAACCCGATATCGCCTATTCCTTCTCTCTACTGCTTGCATTAGAGTAGTGTAGCATGTTACTGCTTTCGGTTAATCCTATTCTGCTGCATAGCCTGTCTTTGCTACTACTGTTGATACCTTACCTGCAATCCTAAAATGCTTAGTATAGGTTGCTAGAATTACATCTGTGGCCCTACACTCTTGTCCGTCTGCCATGCTATACTACTGGGCCGTGATCACTTCGGGAGGTGATCACGGGTACATATACTATATACTACTACATACTTATATTACTGTTCGGAGATGGGGGCTGAAGGGGCAGGTGGTTCCATCCAGGCAGAGGTGGGCCTAGGTTCCCGACGGCCCCCGAGTGTTACTTTGTGGCGGAGCGACAGGGCAGGTTGTGACCACCTAGGAGACAGGTGGGCCTGGCCCTGGTCGGCGTCCGCGGTTACTTCAAAATAACACGCTTAACGAGATTGGGTATTTGATCTGAGTCTGGCTACGAGCCTATACGCGCTAACCACCACGCGGGAACAGTCATGGGTACTCGACGTCGTGGTATCAGCCGAAGCCTCCTAGACGTCAGCGACTGAGCGGCGCGCGCCGGGTTGGACCGCGTAACGCAACTTCCTTTGTAATGGAGGTTGCTAGGTCTGCTCTCCGGCCGCCCACGCAACGTGCAGGTGTGCAATGGGCGATGGGCCCAGACCCCTGCGCACATAGGATTTAGACCGGCGTGCTGACCTCTTTGTTAGGCCTAGGTAGGGCTGCGACGTGTTGATCTTCCGAGGCCGGGTATGACCTAGGAAAGTGTGCCCGGCCAGAGGGATCGAGCGTGTTGGGTAATGTGGTGCACCCCTGCAGGGAAGTTTATCTATTCGAATAGCCGTGTCCCTCGGAAAAAGGACGACCCGGAGTTGTACCTCGACCTTATGACAACTAGAACCGGATACTTAATAAAACACACCCTTTCAAGTGCCAGATACAACCCGGTGATCGCTCTCTCACAGGGCGACGAGGAGAGGATCGCCGGGTAGGAATTATGCTATGCGATGCTACTTGGTGAACTTACCATCTACTCTCTTCTACATGCTGCAAGATGGAGGCTGCCAGAAGCGTAGACTTCGACAGGATTAGATATCCCCCCTCTTATTCTAGCTTTCTGCAGTTCAGTCCACTGATATGACCCTTTGCACATATACCCATGCATATGTAGTGTAGCTCCTTGCTTGCGAGTACTTTGGATGAGTACTCACGGTTGCTTTGCTCCCCCCTTTTTTCCCCTTTCTTTTCTTTCTGGTTGTCACAACCAGATGCTGGAGTTCAGGAGCCAGACGCCACCGTCGACGATGACCCCTACTACTCTGGAGGTGCCTACTACTACGTGCAGGCCGCCGCCGACGACCAGGAGTAGTTTAGGAGGATCCCAGGCAGGAGGCCTGCGCCTCTTCGATCTGTATCCCAGTTTGTGCTAGCCATCTTATGGCAACTTGTTTAACTTATGTCTGTACTCAGATATTGTTGCTTCCGCTGACTCGTCTATGACCGAGCACTTGTATTCGAGCCCTCGAGGCCCCTGGCTTGTATTATGATGCTTGTATGACTTATTTATTTTTAGAGTTGTGTTGTGATATTTTCCCGTGAGTCCCTGATCTTGATCGTACACGTTTGCGTGTATGATTAGTGTACGATTGAATCGGGGGCGTCACACCCGTGCCGCCTGCCTCGCTGCCTCGCTACCTCCTGCTCGAGGAGAGGGACGACGATGCCCGACAACTGGACCACCACCACCCATTTTACTCCCAGTGTTGCTCCATCGCCAGCCGCTGCAGCACCTCTCCGTCGTCCATGCCCTTAGCTCCGTCGTGCTACGGCTAGCCACCGGCTAAACCTATCATTAGCACTTAGTTAATCCACCCCCTGAGTCACTGCCAAGCGGGTCCCATTGCCTAATTAACCATGGGCTAATTTCCTGTTTCAGTTAAGTTAATCCTCGTGGCCCCACCTGCAGGTCAAAACCAACATTGACCAACGCCACATCAGCTGAAAGTTGAGACAAACCACCCAAGGGGGTCTTTTGTCTGGTTTGGGATTGTTTAGGGCGTGAAAAGAGCAGACAAATAGATCGGGGGTAATGTGAACCACCAACTTTGTTAAGGGTAGTAAAATGGACCTTTTTTTAGTTTTTACTTCATCATCTTTCTTCTTGAGGGTAATATCATTGTCACTAATTCATTCTTCCTTAGGAAACTTCATTATTTCTATTAATTTAGTTTTTTACTTTATTTTTTTATTCTTTAATGGTAATACCAATGCTACTAATTCATTTATTCTTAGGAAACTTTAACTTGTTGTGAAAATTCCACCATTATATGCTTATTCTTGCTTATTTGATCCAAACTGAATGGTAGATGAAAAAATGACCGACCCAAAATATCTTTCCAATCACCTAACTGTTAGCTGGTCCTATCTAGTACTCCATCCGTTTTTTTTTTCGTCGCGTATAAGATTTGTCTTAAGTCAAACTACGCAAGGCAGGTATGGACCGCTTCATAGCGGCCGTGGAGGCGGGTCATGACACGAGTAGTTAGCTTTTCGATAGTCTGAGTGGAGTTGGGGTTATGTACGTACTATTGTAACCGCCAACGTGGAGGGGTCTCTCACTCCTAATTCTCTTTTTTAATATATAGTACGCACACCCATGCGTATTCAAGATAAAAAAGTCAAACTACGCGAAGTTTGACCAAATTTATATTAAAAATTATTCAACATCAACAATATTCCTACTAAAGTTATATAGTATGAAAATTAATTTCATGGTCCATTTAATGATTGATTTCGTATAAAAATGTTGATATTTTCTCTACTACCTGAAAGAAACGGAGTGCTCCGTTTCCGGTCTTAGGTCGTCCCACCCTTCGTCCTCCCTCCCCGTACGATATCTCCACACCGATTTTCCTCTCCTTTCCGGTTTTCTATTTAGAATCGGTTTTCATCTGGCCGGACATACCAAGATCAATCTTTGGTAACAGCAATCAATTCTCGTCTGGTATGGTAGTCAATCTCTTATTCGGTAACCCATATAACACAATCAATTCACGCCAATCACGGACCGTATTCTTCTCTTCCTTATTCTCTTTAGTAACGCAGAACACAATCAATTCTCGTCATTCTTTGTTAACACAATACACAAATCGTATCATATGGTAATCTATTTCCTGCCTTTTCTCTCTATTTATTTTTTTGCCCATAAAATCTCTTGCTTCCTTTATTGATTTCCTCTAATTCATCTCATGATGATGAGAAGATCCTACATGGGAACGCAAGACCCTACATGGCACATGCAACGCTGCTGGGATCCCACTCGCACCGTGCCCCTCGAGGCCACCATCCTCCTCGAGGAGAAGAGGCTGGAGTAGTACTCGCCTCAAGTCTGCACCAACAATGGAGGAGACTTGAGGCCCAGACCCACGTCGCCTCTGCGCACCTATGTTGACTGCCGCCGCCGAGCCCTTTTTCTGATGTAGTCGGTCGCCCTGAGCATCACCGCCTAACCCTCCCCATGAGCGTCTTCCACCAGTTCATGATTGGACCACAACCAAGCCTTTTTCATCACCGAGTCACTGGGAGATGGGAAGCAGAAAGAAGACGTCGCGCAGTTTTCCGGAAGGACCGAGGTTGGCTAGACCGCAGACTCCCGGGCGAACGACTGGCCGAGCGTCAACTGCTAGGTAGAAGGATGCGGCAGCGAGCGGCGCGAGAGAGGTCATCAGTGTTGCTGCGAGGCTTGGTCTGTTAAATCCTTTCAAGATTTATAAATGCTTTTCTGTTTATAATTTTCAGTTAAATTTCTTGTCTGCTTGATTGCCATTTGATTTACTTTTTCCATGGTATAGTTACGAGGATGTTCTACAGGAAATGCCCCGATGGGGAGCTACCGTGCATGATGCAGTTATGTATTTCTACATTGCTTTTTCTTCATTGCTGCAATGTTCCTCTTCCTCTCTGTCAGGGTCATCCCACGAATATATTTTTCATATTTCTCGGGGAAATCAGGCGCTCAATACACACTGATTAATCTTATATTAGCTATATTTTATTCATGTTGCAGAAAACGTAAACCCTTTGCAAATCTGGTTGTACTCTTAGTTAGGATGGATTTTACTAAGACTAGCAATATGTATATTTGTATTCCCATACTTTTAACAATACTACTATCTGAGCTCTCTCTAACCAAAAGACTAGCAAGATATATGTAGTAGTACAGTTGGGTCATTCAAATATTCCATAGCACATCGCACTTCTCGCTATTTATTCATATTCCTTGCACAATACTATGGATTTCTAATCACTTCAGTTAGTAGCCGTTTTTTCTCCACATTAACATAACCTGATTGATTGTGAATTATTTTGTTGGATTGTGTATCATCCCCTGATTTCGCTGGATTATATTACCGTACCTGGTTACATGTACCAACTGGACTGACCTATTTTACAAAACTCAACTTTATTGTGAAGTTTGATTATTCTTCTATTTGGACGGCAAATATTTTGATTTCTGTTCATCGACGGGAAATTTTGCATGTGATGAAAATTAAGAGAACCGAGGCAGAAAATGCACAGATACCATGCAACCATCAAGAGAACAAACTATCGTTATATGGATCCAGTTCACACAAGCTTCTCAATGGTCTGCAGAAGATTGATTGAATGTTATCTTTCTGATTATTACACATCATCTTTATGTATCGAAAAGCAGAAGAGCCGCTTGATCAATGTAGCCTGAAGAATATTTGTATGAGTCGCATGTAATTATAACATAAAAATCATGGCGGATGGAGGAAAAGAGGGATATTGTTTTCTTTTGCGGGTGAAAAAAAAGAGGGATATATATTGTAATGGTAAGGAAGAGAAATTGACCGTTGTTGAACCTAGCATGTCTTCAAACCAGCAACATGTGGCGATGGATATTTTCTCTACCATATGAATGAGAGTTGGTTATTTGTTTTCACAAGTTTCTTATTTTCAACTTGTCATCCAATGCCCCTATCCATTGCTTTCTTCTTAAAAGTTTATTATTTCGTCTATCAATGTGTTATGTATTTGAATGATTGTGTCCAGTATAAGGGTTAGTTTCTTGATAAATGAAATAGGTTGGTTTGGTGATTTAGTAAATGTCACCATGAGGCCATGCTTGTGCATCACCAATAGCATTCAATGTGGCCATATATGTGAGTTAGGAAGAATAATATCAGGGACGGTATTTGTGGGAGTACAATCAGAGAGAAGGATTGATGACGGAGATTTCATTCGTGGCGAGCCAAAAACAGGTGTAGATGGAGAAGAGACAACATGCATTTTATGTGTGGTAACTCGGAGTTAAGCTTACACACGTCGTTTGAGCTATACATAATTTTCCCGTTGCAACGCACGGGCAATTACCTAGTTTACTATAAAATTGGCCAAACTTTACAAAGTTTGACTTTAGACAAGTTTTATATGCAGACTAACAAAAAACGAAGGGGGTAATATAAATAAACAATAACCACAACCAAAGAATCCCGGCGCAGTTAACACAACACACACATAAAACACCTGTTACGAAAAAATGAACAACAGATCGCACACATTGCATGAATGTACAGTAGGAAACATCTACCAAGAACAAATTACACTGATCCTTGGAAAACAAAAGAAAAACAAATTACACTGCTGATTTTCTTTTGTACGTAATCATTTTCTTGAGATAGTCCTTGCGCGAGGGCATGGTCTCTAGCCGTCAGATCGACGCATAATATCGATCGGACGACGACGGTAAGATAAACAACCTCACACGAGAACGGTCCCGGCGCATGCAATGAGCGGGAAGGTTTCAGGGATCCCTCTCGTCGTTTCTCCAGCTGCCTTTCATCTTGGGCCCCGTGGGGCCTTCCCCGACCAGCAGCTTGTTCACCAACTGAGCCAGCCGCTCCTTCATGGCGCGCGGCAGGATCCTCGCCGCACGGTTGATCTCGCGGCCGATGTCGTACTCCTCCCTCGGCCCCCACCCCCTCTCGAACCCGAGCCACGCCGGCTCGGCCACCTTCCCGGCGCCGAGGTACTCCGCCGACACCACCTCGCACCGCCCGCCGCCGGTGTCCATCCTGCTCCCCTTGGCGCAGTCGTTCCTTATCCCGACACCCAGCTTCGAATCCCCCTGCAGCACCAGCCCCTCCCTCGGGTAGAACGCGTGCCCGTGCCGCGACGCGTACGCCACCGGCCTGCCGTCGAGGTACTCCAGCTCCGATGCGTTCACCCAGGCGCCCGTGCTGTGCTGCGAGAAGTACATCCGGAGCAGCTCGCCGGAGAAGTTGCTCACGCGCAGCGTCAGGTGCTCCCAGTCGCCGACGTGCTCGCCGATCATGCCGAGCGGGATGGTGAGGGGGCCGACCTTGGCCCGCGCCGGGCCGTTGAACGGGTAGAAGAAAAACAAGGCGAGGTCCGTGGCCGTCCCTCCCAGCATCGGCTTCGCCTGCACGTACGCCTTGGCGCCGGCGAGGTCGCCCTTCTTGACCCGCTCCTTCTGGCCGTTGTCCGCCGGCAGGTCGAGCCAGTAGGCGTCGTCGTTGCCGCCGCCTTGCGGGAGGTTCGACCCGTCGGCGGCCACGGGCGTCGGCGTCGGGTTGCCCTTCTGGTACAGCAGCGCGCCGTTCTCGAAGAACCACGTGACCGACGAAGGGAGATACGGGTCGCTGGGGTGGAGGTACACGTGCGGCGAGTAGGCCGCGAGAACGGCGTTCACCTGAGCCAGGTCAGGCATGCATGACGTGTAAGCCCCGTTGTTGTTCTTGAGACACGCCAAGGCTGAGGCGCTCGCCGGCGTGGCATTGCTCCGTGCAAGGAACGTGCCGGTGTGCACGCCCCGGGCGTCGATGCCGCGAACCGCCGGCCTCAGGCCGGAGGCGCTGAAGCCGTCCTTGTCGCTGCTCCACACCGACTCCTCGGCCTCGCACGCGTCGGTGAAGTCGGCGCGGACGCACATGACCTCGTCCGGCTGCGGCTTATCCTTGGTGGCCGTGACCGCCACGCCGACGGCCTTGTAGCCGTCGGGCGGCGTCGGGAGCCAGAAGAAGCCCGCACCATCGTCCTGGCCGCTGGACCAGACAAGGGCGTAGTCGAGCGGCGGGGCAAGGAGCGCCCCGGTGCCGGACGCGTCCCGGGCGACGAGGACGTGGCCGAAGAGCGGCCGGTTGTTGGGCTGCGCGTAGTGGCCGAGCGCGTGGAACCCGGCGGGGAGAGGGGACGGCTTGGAGAAGGTGGCGCCGAGGCCGTCTTGGCCGCCCTGCGTGGTGGACCAGACCTTGGCGAACGTGGTGACTTGGCGCACCTCGAGGCCTCCGAGGTCGATGCTGCCCTTTGCGAATCCTCCGTCTGAAACTGGAACAGCAATGCATGCCAGCGGTCAACCAAAATGTTTCAGAGTTGACGAGACCAAGCTAATGAAAGTTTGGCCTGCTACATAAGTGTAAGAACTACTGAATTATGCTCTTATGGCATCTAAACAAACTGTTGAGATGACCGACCCATCGATCAAATTTGTAAGTCGTAACCAGATACAGAAAACATAAGTTGTATACAAATGTTATTCTGAATGAAGACAAAGCATAACGTCCGAAACATGTTGATGAGATCGATGGGTCAGGAATATGCTCCTGGTTTGGGCGTATTATCCATATTCTCGCCAACTTGATCCACTTTAGCTAGATTTCAGTCAGCTGATTTTTAGTTTTATGGTCAGTCGATTTTCTGGTCGTTGGATTGTGCTTTAAGATTTGTGTAGTTTTTTCTTTTTTCTGTAATGTTTTGCTAGTGTACTGGGCTGGGCTGTTTGGATTCGACTGACTCCTATTTTGGGTCAGTCAATTTCGTTCTTGGGCTGAATTTTGATGTGTGTGCATGCTTTTTCTCATGGGTTTGCTTTTGTTTTCTGCACGTGTACGCTTTTATTTTTCTATTTATCAGTTGAGTTTTTTTCTTATGTGTATTTTCAGATGTTGAGTATGTGTAAATGTATACATGTACAAATTACATTAGAGTACGGAAACTTCACTCATATATATTTATTCTACATATTATAAAAAGTGCATTTTTTGTGCTAATTGTGTGGAAAATTTTGTTTTTTATTTTTCTTTATTCTTAAGGGTAATAACAATGCTAATTGTTTTGTGCTAATTTTTTATCGTAAGTTTTGTGCTAATTTTTTTGCTAATTACATACATTTTTCTATTATTAAGTGTATGAATGCATGAAAGTACTATACAATATTTATGTAAATTACACTAGACTGCTAAAGTTGCATTATTATATGTGCATTCACTGCGTATTATAAAAAGTGCATCCTCATTGCAAAGTTGTGTGCAAGATTTTTTTTATTTTCTTTCTTCTTAAGAGTAATACCAATGTCACTATTTTACTCTCTCTTAGAAAACTTTATTTGTTTTATTATGTTTAGTTTTTAATTCATTTCCTGTTTTAAGGACAATACAATTGCCACTACTTTGTTCCTTTTTTAAAAACTTTGTTTTTATGTAAAATTCACTATTATATGTTTATTCTTACATAACTAAAAAAGTGCAATTATGTGTAAGTTGTGTGCAAATTGTATCATTATTATTATTTTTACTTTCTTTCTTTCTAAAGGGTGGTACCAATGCCACCATACTTGATTCTTCTTCGAAAAAACTATTTTTATTTTTGTGTTTGTAAGTAAGTATACACGCAAGTATGATACACCATGTGTGTAAATTATAGTAGAGAGCAAAAATTGCACTGTATATGCTTATTTTTTGCATATTACAAAAGTGCAATTTCAGGGCATACTTGTGTGCAAATTATTTTTTAATTTTGTATCTTCTTAAAGGGTTTCATTTCCCCCGAGAAACCTTCATTATTTTGTTTTTATATTTTCTTTCTTCTTAAAGGGTTTCATTCTTACATAGGAAACTTCATTATTTTGTTTTAGTTTTAGTATTATTTTTCTAAAAGGGTTCATTATTCATTGAAACTTCATTATTTTGTTTTTGTTTTAGTTTTTTGTTTTCTTTCTTCTTAAAGGGTTTCATTCTTCCCTAGAAAATTTCATTATTTTGTTTTTGTTTTGTTTTTTATTTTCTTTCTTCTTAAAGGGTTTCAATCTTCCCTAGAAAATTTCATTATTTTGGTATTGATTTTATTTTCTTTCTTCTTAAAGCATTTCAATCTTCCGTAGAAAAATTCATCATTTTGATTACATTTTAATTTTAGTTTTATTTCATTTATTTCTTTAAGGGTAATTCCAATCTCGTTCTCTATTCTATGGTTATATCCTTTCGTATTATAAAAAGCGCAATTTCTATGTAAAATTGGGCATTTTTTTTGCGAAACCCTTCTGTGTAAATTGTGTGTAAGTTCTGTCAATATTTGATTTTATTTTTTATATTTTTCTTTCTTTTTAATGATAAGACCGATTCCACTAAATTATTCATTCTTAGGAAACTTATTTTTTGCGAAACTTTCACCATTATATACTTATTCTTGCATATTATAAAAAAAAAAGCAATTTCTGTCTAAATTGAATGCAATTTGCCATTATTGACTTACATTTTATTCTTAAAAACTTCATTATTTTATTTTTCTTCTCTAGAAAACTTCATTTTTTATTTTCTTTTAGTTTTATTTCATTATGTTTCTTCCTTAAGGAAATACTAATGCCACAAATCATTCCTTACTATAAAACTTTTTTTGCGAAAAAACCACTATTATATGCTTATTCTTGCATATTATAAAAAGAACAATTTGTGTGTAAATTGTGTGCATTTTTTTTTTTTTTTGTTTCTCTTTGAAGGGTGATACCAATGACACTAATTCATTTCATCTTACAAATCTTTTTTGTGAAAGATGCACTTTTACATGCCTATTCTTGCATATTATAAAAATACAAAATTCTATGTAAATTATGTGCAAATTTGGTTATTATTTCTTTGAGTTTCATTTTCTTTCTTCTTGGAGGGTAATACCAATGCCACTAATTCATTCTTACTTAGAAAACTTCATTATTTCGATTTTGTTTGAGTTTTTGTTTCATTTTCTTTCTTCATTATGGGTAATACCAATGCTAGTAATTCATTACTTGTTTGGAAACTTTTTTTGAGAAAATTTCACTATTATATGCTTATTCTTATGTAATATAAAAGAGTGCAATTTTCTGTGTAAATTGTGTGCAAAATTTGTCATTATTTTTTTGATTGTTTTCATTTCCTTTTTTCTTTAAGGGTAATACCAATGATACCTTCCAAAAAATGTGGTGCTAATGGCACTTGTTCATTTCATTTTAGAAAACTTTTCTTTGCAAAAAAATCCACTATTACATGCTTATTTTTGTATTTATAAAAATGTGCAATTTCATTGTAAATGGTTTGCAATTTGTGTCATTATTTGTTTTAGTTGTCTCTTTTTTTTCATCTTTAAGGTTAGTACCAATGCCACTAATTCATTCTTAGAAAACCCTTTTTTCCCCAAAATTCCACTAGTATATAAGTATTCCTGCATATTTTTTAAAAAGTGCAGTTACTATGGAAATTGTGTGCAAATGTTGTCATTATTATTTTTTAAATATTGTCTTCTTAAAGTGTAATACTAATGACATGAATGTATTCTTTTTTTTTTTAAATAAACTTCTTTATGGGTAATACTAATGACACCAATTCATTCCGTCTTAGAGAACTTTCATTGTGCAAAAACTCCTCTATTATATGCTTATTCTTACATATTGTAAACAATCGTACTAGCAATCTTCCTGTACGTACATATTATCAGCTCATACCATGCACCAATCGGTGCTAAATCTAATCATGTCTTATGCAGTCGGGCTCAGCTCATCTAATCATACACACGCGTAGGACAACTCGTCATAGCACCGCTTGCTTCTGAAACAGTATGGGATTAAAGAATTCAGAGAGTCAGCTTTACTATTAGTTGGCCTGCATGGCCGCCACTAGGCTGGTCCACTACTACCGCTACCCACACCACAGCTTGCAGCCTAGCGGTGCATGCCGTTACAGTTTTGTCAATATTAAAGCATGCACCGGCCGGTTCACTAGGGAAGCCTCGCTCGCTAGTAAACTGATCGACTGAAACAAAATGCGGTCAGTCGACTGGCCCAACTATTATTGTTTTCAGTCGACTGTCATCTAGTCGCTATCAATTTGATCACGTACTCCCTCTGTAAACTTCTATAAGAGCGTTTAACCCTCACCATGCTTGTTTCATGGATAATTTGGAATGAGCGAAACGCACGAGTTTTCAGGCATAAGTGCGCCCCTCCGACAGTGCTGCTTTCCTCCATCGCCACCGAGGCTAACCTTTGGATCATCGCCGGTGCTAAAAAACTAGGGTCTTTGTTATTGCACGAGTAATCCGCATGCCGTGTACTCGGGTTGTTTGTAACTAACTCTATCTGGAATTATCCACCCACGACCTCCTTCCCTCTCCCTCCTCTGGCGCCCCCACGGGCGGCAGGGGAGGAACCCTAGCCGCCGGCGCCTCTCCACCTCCCCTCCCCTCTCCCCCCCTCCTGCCGCCGCCAGAGGGCGCGCCCGGGCGAAGCCCGGCCGGCGCCGGCGGCGGCGGGGATTCTCACCCCCTTGTGCGGCTGGGGCTGGAGCGGTCGGATCAGGGCGCTGCGGAGCGCGGGACGCGCGGCACGACGGCGGCTCTGCGGGTGGCGCGGGGCTCTCCGACGGGCGCGGTGGGCTGCGACGAGGCGGGCCGTGCCCGGGGTATGGATGCGGCGCCTCGGCCGGATCTGGCCCTGTGGCGGCGAGGGCCGCGGGAGGCGCTGTGGGCGGGTGGCCACCTCTGCCGGGTCCTTCCTGCCTGGTGGAGGTGGGAGATGGTGGCGCGTGCTGGTGGTCGGGGACGGCGACTGCGACTTTGGAGGCGGCTCAGCCAGATCTGGCTTCTCAGCGGTGCGGGCCTCGGAAGGCTTGGGCTGCAGGCGGCCGCCTCGATCGGGGCCATGTCGGCTGGTTGGGGTGGTGGCGCAGTAGCGGCGGTTCGGCCCCCCTCTCCTGATGCTTGGGGTGCTTGGAGTTGCGGTTGGAAGCGCGGCCGGAGGGTGGAGCACGGTGGCTCGACGCTCCTCGTCTTTGGCTGGCCACGGTGATAGGGGCGCTCCGGGGGTTGGCAGGGGTGCCTCCGGGTTTTTGCTGTTGCCAGGGGTGGCGACGGCGGCCTGGCCCCGGTTCGAGAAATGGCGAGGTGGCTGCGGCGTGCCCGGCAGCCACCGGTGGCTTTCCCCTGTCCTGTTTCGGCCGGCTGGGTCCCATTCTCGCCCAAAGGGCCCGCCTTTCGGACAGCAACGTCCGGTGGTCCATGTGGAAGGAGGTGGGGGTGGTCTTGGATGCCAGGGCGGCGGCTCTGGTGGTGGAAGCCCGGTGCTCGCGGGCGGAGGCCGTGGCTCAGGTGCTGCCCGGTGACCATGGTCGTGTGGGCGGCGTGGTGGCCAGGGGATGACGATCGGTGGTCATGGTGCGGCTTCCGTACCTATGCCAGGGGCAATGAGCGTGGACCGGGGTGAAAACCTGCTCTGTCTTTGGGCAGTCCGGCGGTGGCGAGTTCGTCCCCTTCTTGAAGGCGTCGTGGCGGTCCTCATTGCCCGTCGTGTTGCTCCAGGGGAAACCCTGACCCTCGGTTCGGGCGGTGGCTGCACTCTGGTGTCGTAACCTTCCTGAAGGCGCCGCCTTGGAGCTCACGGTTCATCGTCTGCAGCTTCATCTCTTCGCGGTGGCATGTTCACGGTTGAGGATCCCTGTAGCTCTTGTAGTGGCGGGGTGTGGTGTTGCTGCACCTAGCGCCTATGTATCCAGCCTTGGGTGTGTGCGTGAGTTGAGGTGGCATGTGTTTGTATCAGATTGTCGTTGGTTGTTGCTTTATATATAAAGAGGGGCGAAAGCCTTTTTCGGTAACTAACTCTATTCTCTCTTATTTAATGGATAAGGCAAAGCTTTTGCCTTCGTTTTAAAATAAAATAAAATATAAGAGCGTTTAGATCACTAGATCACGCTCTAGCTAGCTTAGCTAGCTTCCTCGACATGCCTAAAGCCACCTTAATTATTTCATGAGAGCTTGAGAAGAAGAGCAAAAACACATGGCATGAGCATGCAAACGTACCGGACGAGGGCCACGACGGCTTCACCGCAGGAAGATCAAAATCCCTCTCCACGGGCAGCGCCGCCGTGCTCATGGGCACACAGCCGAACCACGACCTGCCCCTCTGCATTGCCGGCCACCGATCGACGACAGCAACGACGAGGACCACGGCGGCGGGAGAAGATCGAGAAACCTAGGCCGAGCTAGCGAGGCTTGCTTGCTCGAGGCGTGCACGGGTCGTCTGATCTCGATCGATCCCTAGCTCGATCGAGTCACTCGCACGCAGCTGCACAGGAAGCCAATGCCAATGGTGTGCCTTTATATGGGTGGCACTTGGCGGGGAGTCCGCTTACCTGTCCCTTTCGGCGCCGGCTTGGCAAAGACAACCGGCAAGGATCGCTGGCTTATTGGCTACGTACTTGTGCTACCCAGTGCTTTCAAGAAACTATACATAGACACAGTGGCTAGCCTGTGGTTACTTGCAAGTAAGCACGGTGCTTTTATTGCCGATGACTTCACTTCTTGTAGCCCGGCGGCCTGCCTTTCGCTCTAGCTTTGCTATGCTTTGTTGGCCTTGAGTAAGTATGGCTTGGCTTGACGGCTCTTCCACCCCCGGGAGAACACAAGTCTGGTCTGATCCATTATCCAGCTCATCATCTGTATCACGACACCAACCTCACTTTCCATGCGGACAACACCGTACCTACAAGGTGTGTTGTTTAGTGTTTCGTGCCCGTCTGGACTACCGGTCCGGACGTGTGTTGGTTGGAGACCAGCCAGCGTAGAAGGGATCGTTTCATTTTGGAAAGATTATAAAACGTGCGGCAAAAAGCCACCATCCGCCGCTAGGTACGAGATATGAGCTGCATTATAGGAGTAGTAGTAAGTAATTGTTATAGACTTCCGGAGCAGGTCCGGTCAGTCAGGGACAAACACATGCGCATCCATGCGCGTAGTAGTTAGCATGTAGTGGTATTTCTACAGACTTGTGATGCCGCAAATGACAGATTATTGCAACATGCGCGTAGCGGTTAGCATGACGACAAGGCAGCCGGGCCTTCATCGAGGCGTGGTTCGCACTAAAAGCATCTCCAACAGCCGCGCTATATAAGCGCCGCGCTGGAAATTTTGGGTTTTTAACGCGCGTGCAACCACTCCGGGAGCTCCAACGGAGGCGCAATAACCGCGCGCGCGGCATAAGTAGTTCAGCGTGCAGTCCGAAACGTCACCGCGCGCCGTTTATTTGGTACGCCCGCTCCCGTGCGCTGCGCACTCGAGCGCCCGCGCCGCACCCTCTCCGCCGCGCCGCTTTCGCCCTGCCCACGATGCCGCCGGCGAATTCGCCCGATGGACGGACGCGCCGACATCCCCCTAACCCCTAAAAGTGATGACGGCAAGAGAAGCCCTACATCAAACTCGGTTTCGTACTCCAAGCCAAAAAGACCGGATGGATGCAAGAAAGACGGAAAAGAAAAGAAGAAGAGGAAAGGAGATGACGAGCTTGGTTGGATGATGTTGTGGGCATGAAATTGAACCTTTATGTCATGAACTTGTTTGGGTGATTTTAAACTATGCCATGTCTTGTTTTGATGTTTGAAATATCATCATATTATCTCCAAAATGCAACATATGGCAAGCGCCGACTGCTTGCGCGTGCTGCAGTTTAACGTGTCTGTTGAAGTGGCTCGGACGCGCAATATTTTGCAGCGGCCGCTGGAGCCAGCGCACTGCGGCGTATAAAAGCTGGCGATTCCTACGTTGTATACTGTTTTTAGCGCGCCGCGTCTGTTGAAGATGCTGTAAGAAAAGACGTCAATGGTCCGCGTGTTTGTTTGTTTAGTTAGTTCACACACCAATCACGCGGGGCAGCTGACCAATTATCAGGTGGCGACGGTGAAGCGCAGGTTGGATATTCGTTCGGGGATGATGTGGCTTGCAAGAACGAGCCTCGTCTTCCAATGGGGCTGTGCAAGCGTTCACATTCATGGGGGCAGCCTGCAGTTTACTTTGTAGTAGTACTAGTTCCTAGGTGGGCAAGTAGCCAACAACCCGCGAGAATATGCGACTAGAACATCCATTTCCGTAGCCAACAACTCGCGAGAATATGCAACAGTCTTGGCATTGATTTCAATGGATGAACTGTTCGCGTGCTACTGTCAGGACGGGCCAGGAAGCATTCCACGCACGATAATGAAAATGCAATATTACTACTCCATCCGTTTCTAAATATTTATCTTTCTAGAGATTTTAACAAGTGACTACATACGAAGCAAAATGTGATAGTCCATTTGAATTTTGAAATCTCTAAAAAGACAAATATTTTGAAGTGATTTTTGAAAATAAAATAATGAAATGTGGCCCCATAAACTTTGGTGCAAAAGCATGAGTGACACGTATCCGGAGGATAGAGGGGTGCCGGGCAAAACCTAGCCGCCGACGTCATGACGGGCAAGCTTTATGCCACAATTACTTTCGTATTCTCAGCGGAAGCAGAGACGAAAACAAAAATCCCAGAAATGGAAATGGAAGTAGATATCGTCAGAACCGAGCCGAATACAGCACAAACACTGTGTAGACACTCACGTATATGAAACAAAAAGTATGCCAGAATTTTAAAACCTGCTCGAACAATACAGAAAAGCGGAACCAGGAGTGTTGCATTGGTACTAGTAATAGTGAAAACTTTAAAATTTTGGTCAAGCATTCCTAGGGGAGAAAAAACTTTTTGGTTAAGATACCGAAGCGTAGATCACTTCAAATCTCTTTTTCTGTATGCAAAGAAACCTCAAGTGACAAGATGGGTAACTTTGACTATGGAGACAAGGACGAAAATTAGCCACTACTTCTCCAAATTATATACATATATATGAACTTGCGTTCACTTTCGATGAACCTCCAACAGTTTCGACCAGAATAAAACACCTGTACTGCTTGTACTGACCTCCGTTCTGAGGAGACGGGTTCTTCTGCTGTAATAAGATGCAATCAGATAGTTCCTCCTCATGTCTCATACCTCAACTATAAATGTGTTTCCCGCCGGTGCTCAAATGGAAGTTCTGCAGAGAGAAATTGCAATTTTATTCCCAATGAAATAAGCAATGCTGTATTTTCCACAATCGATTTCACATCAAGTGTTTGTGGTAAAGATCCTTACCACGGCCTACAAAAGAACGGACTGTTTCTGATCCTCAAGTAAAATTGGCATCCCCATATACCAGCAACTCTTCGCTCGAGTAACCATGTACCCATGTAAAGAGGAAACAATCTACCCATGTACTAACTATGGAGCTTAACAAATGATTCAACAAGTGGATTTACAAGCTCAGGTGCTTCATCCTGCAAGGACAAATACAAACAAGTGAGACAGACGTTACTTGATGCATACAGATTGTTACTAAAATGCTAGGTAGATTACAGTACAAAAATAATCGACCAAACCCAGCTGCCGATAGAGCACCTGAGGGCAGTGTCCAACATTCGGGAGGACAACAAAATCTTCGACAGCATCAAAAGACCCGTAGGCTCTTCCAAGTTCCACAGGCTCCCATGGATCCTTCTCTCCCCAAGCTACCAAAACTGGACACTGCACAATCCAAAGCAAAACATTGTATTACTGACAAAATCGAAAGAATCGGTCAATCGCACAACTGGGGAATCCTAACCTTCACCATTGGAAGTAAGTCTTCAGGTAGAGGACCTCCAGAATAGCAGATGAACTCAAGGAATACATCCACAGCACCGGGATCGAGCCCTGGCTGCAAGATCATCTGAACCAATTCATCGGTGACAGCGGATTTGTCATGGTAACACTGAAATTTCAGCAGAATTGGAGAAGGCAAAGGTTGAGAAAATAAGTTCCAGTTTAAGTGAAAATATCCAAGCAAATTTTAAATAAGAGAAACAGAAAAGGTTGAGAAAATAAGTCCCAATGTAAGTGAAAATACCCAAGCAAACCTTAAATAAGTAAAACAGAAAATCAGATTCTGTACTTCAGAGACAATTGAACAAAAGCATCTCCATGGTTCATGAAAAGGTCCGATACAGTTTTCTTGTATTTGCATGAAGCTGTTTCAATTGCAAGTTTCTGGGAGGGAAATCCTATTAGTGTGCAATTAAGCCAAATGAAACTGTCCTCTAGAATGAAAGGTATACAACACATGCTTGTTATAACATGCATGCATACTATATCCGTTCCCTTATCAGATTCAAAATAATGTGCTATCAGGCATCACTCTTCTAAACTGAATGACAGAGCTCTCCCCTCCCCTCTCGCAGCGCTCCCTCAAGCGCCCCGACCCGCCGCGTCCTCCCCCCCCCCCCCCTCCTCTGCCCGCCTCCCTCGCCGCTGCCCGGCGAAGGCCGGCCGGCAGGGGCGTCGGCGGGGCCTTCTTCTCCCCTCCGCCTGTGGTCCATGGCCGGCGCGGGACGGCTTCTCGAGCGGGGGCGCTGGCCTATGGCGGGGGCCAGCGGCGCAGCGGCACTCCGTCGGGGTGGCGTCGGGGGCCCCTGGTGGCGACCTGGTGGGCGTCTACGGCACGGCGGCTGCGGCAAGGTCAGATCGGGCAGTGCGGGCCCACGCGCCTCCGGCCAGATCCTCGCGGATTTGGTCCCTGGCGGCGGCGGGCGGCACAGGGTGGCAGCGGAGCGCGGAGCACGCGGCTCAGACGTTGTCCGGTCACCATGGCCGTGTGGGCGGCATGGTGATCGGGGTGTGTCGTTCAATGGTGGTGGCGCAGTAGTCCGTACCCCAATTTGGTAACGGTGAGTATTGGCCGGGGTGAAAACCCGCTGCGTCTTGTCAGGCCAGCGGCGGCGGCGTTCTAGCGTCGTCCCCTTCTTGAAGGCGTCGTCGTGGTATCTCACTTGTCGCCGTGGTGCTCCGGGGGAAACCCTAATCCTTGGATTGGGCGGTGGCGGCGCTCCGGCGTCGTTCCCTTCCTGAAGGAACCGCCTTGGAGCCCATTGTTCGTCATGCATGGCTTCTCCTCATCGCGGTGGCTCATCCACGGTTGAGGGCCCCGACGACTTCATAGTAATGCTTAGTGTTTCATCCAATGTTTGCTTGGAGTAGTTTGGGGTGGTGTTGCTGTTTTCAGCATCCTTGTAGCGGCTTGGGTGTGTGTGTTGCATTGGTGTGGGGTGTGTGTTTGTATCGGCTTGTTTGGTGATGGTTGCTTTATATATAAAGTGGGGGAAAACCCTTTTTCGTCATAAACTGAATGACAAACATTAATGTGATACAAATTATCTTATACAAACTTCTTCATAAGAGAAAAATAAATAAGCTACACTGCCACTTCAATGGGGCAAACATACATATTGCTGGGAAGAATACACTTTGCCACTCTTCGTATGGAAAATGAATGAATTGTAAATTATGAAATTTCCTCTCAGATGGAGAAAGGCAAGCTTATAGGCATAATTTTGGTTTAGGGCTTAAGCTTATAGTAGCTTTCAGTTTCAGGGCAAGCTTATAGGCCTTAGCTCCAATACCACTAATGTTTATGGCACATCTAATTGTATTTACAGAAGGATTTGTTTCTCCTCATATGATTCGATTTGAGCAATACAGATCTTTTGCTTTTACCTATTCAAGATGTTCGTCATCTGAATATTATGTGGCATAGATATTTTTGATACGCCACAAATTATTCGTACATAATTTGTAGCATCTTTATAAAGATGGTAGGTTAAAATAATTACCTGACACAGAATATTTTTCACGGATTCTGGTGTTGCAACAACATTAAAGAAGAGCTTCCCAACAACAGTGTTCCTGACAACCAGAAAAGGCATTATACCGAACAACCAGTGAGCACCAATATAACGAGGAAGCATAAAATGTGAGTTACCTTAGGAGATTTTGAAATGATCTGATGAAAGGCTTTCCAAACCATGGCTGTTTGTTGATATGAAGCATCCTCAGTGAAATATCCAATAAAACAATACCTTTGCATGTTTGGGGTTCCATAACAGCTGCCTGCAGACCAACAAGCCCTGCAGAATAATGAAACAAACTGCAAGGGTTCAGAAAGATGTTTCTGCTGAAACAAACTGTCTCCAGTTCATATATGAATAAATAAACACAAGATTGATGATCAAGCTAATTTTAAACAACGTCATTCATTTACTCATCATGGTAATAATAAAAAATATAAACACTTCTAATTTCTGAGCCAGGATATTGCTATAAATTCATTGGCTACATAAAAATAGAATGTTCCACTGCTCTGCGTGAACATCCAACATACCTCCGATTGAATTGCATATGAAGAAAGCATCACTCTTGACAACTTCAGCACAAAATGTATTCAACTGTTCTCCCCAAGTCTCAAAAGTATAAAAGCTCTCTTCAAACTCGCGTGGATTAGGTTTATCAGAATAGCCATAGCCAATTAGATCAATTGCATAAACTCTATATGCCATGGCAAGAACAGGAATATTTTTCCGCCAATGGTCACTGAGAAAAGAAGAGAAATAAGTACAAGATTCCTAAGAAAAGGGAAGATAGCAACTTACAAGGCAGAGGAAACATTAAGATTCTAACAAAAGAAAAAGAAACCCAGTCTAACAGGGGAGGGATTTCATGGAATTTAATTAAGGTACAGTCCACCCCAGCAGGGGCGAATCTACTAGGCATGCTTTAACAGGCTTCAGCCTGCCCTCCAACAGGGGTGATTTCCTTTTTACTACTACCAACGATCAGGCCAGGTCAGTGCTTCCCAGCCCATCTCAGTGGCACAATTAGAGTTGAGCCTACCCTCCATTTATTCCATAGATTCGCCACTGCACCCCTGTCAGGTGAGATACGAGAAATTCCCTCATGACTGGGGTTGAACCTTGGCCAGCACTCAGCAGGAATGCACCACTGTGACCCTACCACTAGCCCAGTTCTAAAGATTTTAATAGAAGAACTAATATACTCTGGCAGACTCACATCAACTTTGCCATTTCTTCCATGACTATATATGCTATGTGCACCTTTAAAGTTCATATCACCATCACACAACATGCTGACGAAGCATCCAGACAGTTCCTACGGTATGCTAAAGATATTCACAAAATAGGTAAACGCATTGGCATTGCTAGCTGAAAAGATATATGCAGACATAAAGAACAAGTGGACTTGGTGTTCTAAATCTCTGGGCTCAAAACACCACACTCCTTATGGAAAACCTCCACAAATTTTATAACCATGAGAACATCCCATGGATTAATCTGCTATGGAATGCCTACTATTCTGAAAATACAGTCCCCCATGCAGCTGCACACAAGGGATCATTTTGGTGGAGATACTGTTTGGGATTAAATGATCTGTTTAGAGGGCTTGCAGCTTGTACTGCTAGTAATGGAAAATTATGAATACCGAGATGAATTATGAATAGTTATAGATTGCTACTCCGAATAGTAGACCCAACAATTTTACTGGTAAAGCTTTCTATATACTTTATTATCATCAGATACCAAAAGTATTGTCTTATATTCACAGCAGATTTTGAATTCGCTCACCACTATTCGAGATTTTGAATTAGCCACTATTCACATTGGAATGTGTCTTTTTTGTTCCTCGATGATTAGATTTTCGTTTCAAATTTTGTGGTACGGTAGATGCATAGTGCATCGTTGTCATTTTTTTGTGTAGATTGTTTAGCGATTGCTACTAGTCTAATCTTGCATAGCACAGTAGCACATAATAAATACTAAAAGAACTGTGCGCCAGCCGGACACTTTGGCAAATTGGTAGTACCAAAGTGTAACGGCGGTCTGATTACTGAAGAACTTTTGTTGCCTGCAAATCTATATATCCTAAATAGTTGATCCCCACTACTACTAATTCTCTTAGCATGTAGGCTATCCACGTCATCAAGTAGGTCCCACCTGTAAAATCTCCAACTGGTCTATCGAAGCTTCCAGCCGGCATCCCCGTTCCGAATCGCGCTACACCTACCTGTTCCATTCCTGCGTGGCCCATGTAGCCTGCTGCATATACAAGATTGTTGACCTATCTGCCAATACATGCCCTAAGAAAAGCCCACCCAGACATAATTGCTTGATTATAATTCATTCAATAGGAAAATCTGAGCAGCCCGTCGTCTCCCTGATTACTCCCAGTCCCCGCTGAATTGATTGATTTTGCACAACTCTCTTCGCATTCTACACCAGATCCTTTTCATCTTCTCCACTAAGCAAACGCAAGAATAACAGATGGAGTTAATCTCCCTTATATATAAGGAACGGATCTGCTCCATTCCCGTAGTCTTCAGCCATAACCAACGCCCCTGCTCTAGGTAATCAGGTTTTGCCCTCAGAAAATCAGTTTGCTGGATGGATGGATCTGAACCCCTGTTGACACCCGTCGTGCCGCCCCCATGTCATTACATCTATCGTTTTGGACAGGGCGATGAATCACAGAATCGGGAGGAGGCGTCGACTCGAAGCTTCCCCAAGCACTGGCGAAACACTTCATCACGGCATGACGCTATGCCTGCAGGTCGTTGTCTAAGCGCTCTGCGGACAAAGTTCCAGTACCATCTCTGGTCGATGCCCACTGGATCAAGAACAAGTCCCCTTCTGCTTTATTTCCTTCGACATCGACAAGTACCATATCTCACAATTTAACCTCGCCGTGTTGTTGATTTTGCTTACTGCATGTATGTTTCTACTAAGTTATATTACTGTGTGAAATTTAAGTCTGGTTTGTCATTTTATCAGATTCGGCCCCAAGCTGCTTGATGATTTGTGGCAGATTACAATGGCTATTTGTGCTTTCTTCCTGAATACTACATCACTTACTAATCACGTTTGTAGGTAAGCATCTCATCTCTGAAATTTATTTAAATTGGATGAACACATGACATGTGCCTTATAGTTCTCTCGGTACGCAAGACTACATAGGAATATGATTCCCTCAGTACGCAAGACTACATAGGAATATGATTCCCTCCATTTCATGCAATGAATGGTTCGAACAAATCAACTACAACCAAGGACTACACTTTATTATCCCTTCTATTTATGCAAGTCATAATGGTTACTCTATTAAAAAGAATAGGTTTGGATGAATTTAGGTACTCATATACGTCAGACAATTTTTTGTCTTTCTTTTCGTCCATTCTACACAGGGTGGACGGACGGACTGGTATCATGCGCATAAGGTGAAATGGTGACATCCTCAGGCCCCATCTCCGTTTGCTATCTCGATCATTCCAAATGACGCACATTACTCAGCTTGCCCATTTTGGAGCAGCAATTTTCTGCAGCCCATGTGAGCACTCACACATCCATTCAAGATTCCGAGAACTTCTTTTTGCGATCTGATGATACACGTAAGCATGCATGCAATTTCGTTATCATGTTCTTTTAATAGATTCTATTAATGCCATTCAGATAATTGTTGTACTTCCCTAGAAAAAAGATAATTGTTGTACTAAGTAGATGCGTCCTGATTTTTTTTTCATTCTTTCAGTTTTGGTGGAGCAGACACTGCGAGTTGGAAGGTCAGAAAACATGCCATTTTAATCGCTTATTTCCTCCTTTGGAGATTTAGTCTAATACAAGCTTCTGCATCAGTTTTGTCTTTTAGAAACCAGCTTTCGGGATTTACAGAAAACATTCAGTGGTTCATTTGCAAGTCTGATAGTTGGTGCTCCGATTCTGTCATCTTTTTTGGAGTTAATTTTTGCATATGTATTGTGTTATTATCAGGAACATTTTACTGAACATGTTTCAAATCATCACTTAATCTTTGTATACATCTTGCTAGATTACATAGCCCATTGAGTTTATATTATATCTTTTTTTTTACTGATTCTTTATATAACAACATGGTTGTTGCAAATGGTTCCGCAGCAACGCGCGGGGAATCTTCTAGTACTTACTGAACTGTAAACAAGAGTGTGCGTGTACGATGCGCACCTGTTTGCCCCGAAACCATGAATTAGAACCAGTGCAGGGCCAGACGTTCCGGCGCACTGATAACGAATGTTGTAGCCCTTCCAATTCCATGTACTGCACACGAACGAGCAAAGTAAAAATCAACAATACCATTATTTTTACTTATATACTTATAAGGGAACTTGCCGAATCAACCAGAAGTAGGGAAATGCAGAAAGCGCAAGCAAAACAGTCCAGAAATTGGCGCCAACCTGGTACGTGGCTGGGGCAGGGGCTCCGACGGGCCCGGCGCGGCGGGAAGGCTCTCCTCGGCCGGCTCGGCCTTGGAGGCCTCGGCCCGCAGCCGAGAGCGGGGCGAGTTTGCAGAGGAGAGCCGCGAAGACGGGGCGCGGTAGTAGACGACCGCGGCGGAACTGGTGCTGCGGCGGCGCGCGGGCAGGGAGACCACGGGGAGGGGGCAGGGTGGGGCCGCGCACGCCATCTCGCCGCGCGCACGGCACGGTGCTGCTGGAGGCTGCCGAGGACACGAGAGGAAAGCGAGGCCGCGGGGAGGGAGGGAGCTGGGAGAGAACCTTTTTTTTTTTAACGGAGCGAGTGGCGCGAGTCATCCATGTCTGATGGGCGTTCCGCCGCGTGGGCGAAACGGAACGGCGGAGGCGCGGAGCGGACGGCGCGGGGGTTTTTTGTGAGCCGCGCCGGTGGACTGGAGTCGACGAGTCTTAGCGGCGTGTTTGGTTACTTTCTTAGCTCGGCCTGGCTAAGACGAGAAAAACGAGACAGGCTGGGCAGGGCCTGATTTAGAAAATTGTTGTTTGGTTGCTGGGATCTTGTCATAGAAAAGCAATTTTCATCCCGTGTTTGATTGCATACATTTATGACGATTAGGAATTAACAACTATACTTAATAGGAAAGATTGCAGTATACGTGCAGGACGACTACGGTAGAGGTGTTGAGTATATGTGTTGTGCATATTGTGTATTGGGCCCACCTCCTAGTTTCCTTGTATAATTGAGGTCGTGGTCCACCGTTCTATATATATATATATATATATATATACGTCCGATTGCACCTGATCAATACATTGTGCAATTCCATCATCATACATGGTATCAGTTTCTGGGTTCTAACCCTAGCTTCCGCTCCCTCCGCCGCCGCCGCGCCCCCCTTGCGTCGTCGCCCAAGCCGCCGCGCCTTCTCGTCGCGCCGCCGCCGCTTCATCTCCCCTGCCGCCGCGCTCTTCCCCGCCGCCACTGCCCTCTCCCGTGCCGCCGCCGCCGCCTCACCAGCCGCCGCCGCATCTCACCCGCAGTCGCCGCCTCCTCTCCCCTAAGCGCCGCCGCCACCCTCCAGCACTCGCCGCCACCGCCCCTTCCCCGCTGCCGCCGCGATCCCCACTACCACAGTCGCCGTCGCATGTGACGCCCCCGGCTTAATCGTGCGCTAATCATACACGCAAATGCACACGATCAAGCAAATGACTCACTTGAAGATATCACAACACAACTTTAGACACAAATTAAAATAATACAAGCTTTATGTTACAAGTCAGGGGCCTCGAGGGCTCGAATACATAAGCTCGCTTACAAGCGTCAGCGGAAGCATCAGATATCTGAGTACAGATATAAAAGAGAGACAGATAAGCCTTTAAAAAAAAGCGAGGCAGAAGAAAACACTACGATCGAAAAGGCGCAGGCCTCCTGCCTGGGACCCTCCGAACCTACTCCTGGTCGTCAGCCAACTCGAAGTAGCAACCACCCTCGGGGTAGTAGTATTAGTAGTCGTCGGCGGGGGCAGCTGTCTCAGGGGCTCCGTCATCTGGTCGCATCAAACGGATATGGGGAAAAGAGGAAGCAAAGCAACCATGAGTACTCATCCGAAGTACTCAGCAAGCAAGGATCTACACTACATATGCAACATTATCAAAGAAAGGCTGAATATGTGGACTGGACTGCAGAAAAGCCAGAATTGAGGGAAGGCCTAGTCCTATCGAAGACTAGCATCTTCAGCATCTTCAAGCATCCTCAAGCATCTTGCAGCATTTAGAAGAGTACAGAAAAGCATAATATAAAGTAGTAGTAGTCATCATCCTCGCCCAGAGATCCTTTCTCGACTCCCTGCGAGAAAGCAATCCCAGAGCCATAATATCCAAATAATAAGTCTCAACCTCACCCAGAGATCCTTTCTCGACTCCCTGCGAGAAAGCGATCCCAGAGCCATACTATCCATTTCTCATCTCAAGTATCCAGTTCTAGTTGTATCGATCGGGATACAACTCCGAGCGTCCGTTACCGAGGATCCGGCTATGCATAGATTAGTTCTTCCCTGCAGGGGTGCACCAACTTACCCACCACGCTCGCTTAACTCTGGCCGGATACACTTTTCTGGGTCATGCCCGACCTCGGCCAAACGACACACCGCAACCCTACCTAGAGCTCAGTAGAGAGGCCCCCGTCGGTCTATATCCTAAGCGCTCAGGGGTCATGGGCCATCGCCCTTTGCACTCCGGGTCGTTGCGTGCAGGGCGGGTCCAGGCTCCACCACTACAGGATGGTGCCGGCCCAGCCCGGCCGCCATGGTGAACTGGACGTCTGACAGAGCTTTCGGCTGATGCCACGATGCAGAGTGCCCATAACTTTTCCCGCATGATGGTTAGTGCTATCGGGCCAGAGGCCCACTCGGATCAAATATCCAAATCGTTAGTGTTTTGGTAGTGCGGTAACGAGCAGAGACTCACGATCGATGTGAACCCGTCGCCCCATCTCGAGGACTTGCGACAAGGGCTAAGAATGCCTGGCCACGCCTCGTAATTATCTCTCAGGTACCCTCCAGGTCAACCCGACTTCCCATCACTCGCGGGTACCCCTCAGGGTCGACCCGTCTTTCCAAGTAACAGTTGTAAAGTCCAAGTATCCGTGTGTCCATAACATCAGGGGAATCCGAGGTATCACCCTCGTTGGATTCCTACTCGATGTATCTGTCAAGGTGAACTCGGAGGAATCACCCTCGATGGGTTCACACTTGAGGTGTTGCACGACAGCGTCGTTATCGGGAGTGGTGAAGGAGGAATCACCCTCGATGCCCATGACCCAATAGTTACTCTACAGAGTTAACATCAGAAGTGCTATACGAGGTATCACCCTCGGCACTCGATAGTAACCCTGCAGTGTCGTACCAAAAGGGGTGTGATGTGATGTGCCGGGCCCTGGTCATCTGATAATCCAGCGGGGCAACTGAGACAAGTGGGGTCACTGGGGGATTACTAACCAGCCTATACTAAGCAGTTTAGGATAAGCAGGTAGGTATCAACAGCAGTTACAAAAGCAGGCTATGCATCAGAAATAGGATAAACAGTAGCAGCAGCAATTTCTAATGCAAGCATAAGAGAGAAAGAATAGGCGATATAGGCATGCTCAAGGGGGGGTGACGAAGACATGTACCTAGGGTAGGGTAATAGGCCTGACCTAGACACCCTTACCCGAGGTCACTGCCCTAAGGCCAAGGACATTCAAGGGATAGCACCATCTACCGACTGAAATCGCCATAGGGTGCAACCCACTCGACCAACAGTTCACTCGAATAACCCAATTCCATTCGACCGGGGTGTACTCACTCGACCACACCGGAAACCACTCGGAAGACAGAAGATCTAAGGTCACTCAGAATGGCAAGGGTCAGGCGTTCACTCCGTAGTCTTAATGATCATTTATTTGCCTTTATTGCTGGCGTTATCAGTAACGTCCTGTCTTTATAGACATTGAAACCCTTGTAACATGGGACGGTTGGGGTCCTGGCGCACTCTATATAAGCCACCCCCCTCCTCAGGCACAAGGGTTCGCACCCCCTGTAACTTCACGCATAAGTCAATTGACCAAGCCTCCGGGCACCGAGACGTAGGGTTGTTACTTCCTCCGAGAAGGGCCTGAACTCGTAAATCTTGCGTGCACAACCTCACCGTAGCTAGGATCTTGCCTCCTCATACCTACCCCCCATTCTACTGTCAGACTTAGAACCACGACAGTTGGCGCCCACCGTGGGGCCGGTGTCTTAGCGACTTTCCGGTGAGGTTGCAATTTTTTCCGATTCCCATCATCATGGTTTCGGGTGGAGGTTTGGCTGAGGGCCACGAGATCCGTCTCGGTGCGCTCGTCTTCATCGCCGACGACTCCGCCTGGCTCCAGGAGGCCCCCCTCGATGTCGAGACATTCCCCGTCCGCGAGGCGACGCACTTTCGCGCATGTGTCCCCGATGTCCTTCTGCGGCAGCCGTCGACCCAATATCGGTCGTTTCCTACGGCGTCTTCGTTCCCCGCTGTTCGCCGTCGCAAGCGATCTGGTTGATTGCGGCTTCAGCGGTGGGTGAAGCATGCAGTGGCACGTCAATCGGCCACTCCTCAAGTCGCGGCAATCGAGCCCGATGAATCTCTCTACGGCCTGTTCGATCTGTCGACTGGCTCCGTCGAGACTCTGTCCGAGTGCGACAGCAGCGATCCTGCGGCGGAGGTCCTGATGGTCGACACGCCGCGTAGCCCACCTGGCATGCGTCGCAACGGAGGCGGCGACGGTGGTGGCGATCCATCGCGTGTTCACGAGGAATACCACCCCGAAACCCTCTCTTCGCAGCGGAGAGAGGAACTTCACCGCCGTAACGAGGAAGCACTCCACACGCCCATCGTCGGGGAGACCTCTGAGGCTCGGGCCTTCGAGGCAGCGCGCTTGGCCACTTTGGCTGAACGCACTCGACTGGAAAATCTTCAGCATGCACTCGACGAACGTGCTCGGCAGCGGATTCCTGAGTCCAGTCAACGGCGGCAATTGTTCCCTCCTGAACCTTAGGTATACCGCACTCCGATTCAGAATCTTGCAGCCGCAGCTCGTATAGCAGAATCCATCCAGCCATCCCAGTCGGAAGCTGGACGAGGTCTGATGCAGATCCGGGCTCTGCTCCGGGCGGCAGGAGACCAAAACACTGCAGTGTCATAGTCGCGTGACAGAATCCATAGCAGATCTGTGGTGGCTGACACAGTTCAGTTGGCTCACAGCCCAAGATCGCCTCCATGGCGTGAAGGGCGGGTGCATCGCCAGGATTAGCACTTGGGTCGGATCCACGAGCAGTACGATCATCGACTCGGCTGTGATGACCGCCGTCGAGCGCCTACACCCCTTCTGAGAAGCGGATCATATGTGCCCCGGCACTATGATGACAGGCGCCCGTACAGCGGAGGGCGGAGGACGCCGATCGACCCAAGAGAGCCAGGGTTTGATGCGAGGTCAATTTTAGTGCAAGGTTTGGTCGACAGGAACCGAGCACACAGAGAGGGGCAAGGCAGGGATCGCCCGAGTGGAAGCAGGATTCATGTTTCGGGTCCCGAGTGTTTTAGCAGAGCTATCAGAGCCGCTGAGATCCCCCCCCAACTTCAGGTTGGCGACTGGGGTTAGTAAGTTCACCGATGAGTCGAAGCCTGATACTTGGCTGGAAGATTACCGAGTGGCTATCCAGATCGGTGGTGGAAATGATGAGGTAGCTATGAAACACCTTCCTCTCATGCTGGAAGGGTCGGCCAGAGCATGGCTGAATCAGTTGGCTCCAGGCAGCATATTCAGCTGGGAAGAGTTAGCCCGAGTGTTTGTCAGGACATTTGAGGGCACATGCAAACGACCTGCGGGGTTGACAGAATTGCAACATTGTGTACAGAAGCCGAATGAAACTCTGAGGGATTACATCCAAAGATGGACCACATTACACCACACAGTAGAGAATGTATCCCAACACCAAGCAGTTTGTGCCTTCAAGGAAGGCGTTCGGTATCGGGAGCTTAACTTGAAATTCGGTCGGACAGGAGATATGTCTCTGACCCGAATGATGGAAATAGCCACCCGGTACGCTAATGGTGAAGAAGAGGACCGACTCCGCAGTGGGAAGGGCAAGCCAGTCGCCCAAGACACCGGAGTGGGTCAGAAGCAGAAACGCAAAGCCGAGCCAGCGGGTCCAGGTGAAGCTGCAGTTGTAACTCAAGGGAAATTCAAAGGAAAGCCCAAGGGACCCTAGATCCCCAAGAAGGTGAAAGATCAGGCTGGGAATGATGTGTTGGACTTGCCATGTCACATTCACACCAAGAAGGATGAAGAGGGAAATCTGATTTATCCCAAACATACCACTCGACAATGTCGGCTCTTAATCCAGCAGTTCCGAGAGAAACAGCCCATTGAAAAGGAAAAAGAGTCTGACAAGGATGGTGATCAGGAAGAAGATGATGACGGTTTCCCTAACGTCAATTCCACTTTGATGATTTTTGCTGACATTGAGAGTAAAAGTCGACTGAAAGTCATCAACAGAGAGGTAAACAAGGTTGCTCCGGCAACGACGACATATTTGAAATGGTCAAAGACTCCCATCACATTCGACCAATCTGACCACCCACCGCACGTTGCCACCCCCGGGAGACAAGCGTTGGTGGTCGACCCGGTCGTTGGAGGCACCCGACTGACCAAAGTCTTGATGGATGGTGGCAGCGGCTTGAACATTTTGTATGCAGAGACTCTTCGTGGGATGGGCATTCTGATGTCCAGGCTCAGTGAGAGCAACATGCGGTTCCATGGTGTCATTCCAGGGAAGAAAGCTGATTCACTCGGACAGATCACTCTTGACGTGGTTTTCGGTGACTCAAAGAATTACCGCAAGGATAAGCTGACATTTGAAGTTGTGGATTTTCACAGTGCCTATCATGCTATTCTGGGCAGAACTGCATATGCCCGTTTCATGGCTCGACCGTGTTACGTGTACCTCAAGCTGAAGATGCCTGGCCCCAAGGGCGTGATCATGGTCACTGGCAATCGGCAACGAGCAGAAGAGTGCCTCCAGAAGGGCTCTAAGATTGCCGATGAACAGATGGCAGCGATCGAAATGGAAGAGTATAAGAAGACTGCAGATCCGAGTGATTTGTTGCGCATTAAGAAGCCTGCTTCCGAGTCTGCATTTCAGTCGTCCGGTGAAACAAAGCCTGTTCACATTCACCTGGCCGATCCCAGTGCTGCACCGACTCATATCTCAACAACACTCGACAGCAAATAGGAAGAAGCGCTCATCCAGTTCCTCCGTGAGAACTGGGACATCTTCGCATGGAAGCCATCTGACATGCTGGGTGCACCCAAGGGGCTGGCTGAGCATCGTTTGCGAGTCGATCCAAAGGCAAAACCCGTGAAAGAGCACCTCCGTCGGTCCGCTGCGGAGAAGAGAAAGGCAATCGGCGAGGAGGTGGCTCGGCTTTTGGCAGCTGAGTTCATCCGCGAGATTTACCACTCTGAGTGGCTCGCCAATGTTGTCATGGTTCCCAAGAAGGACGATTCACTCCGTATGTGCATTGATTTCAAGCATATCAATCGGGCCTGCCTGAAAGATCATTTTCCTCTCCCCCGCATCGATCAGATAGTCGACTCGACTGCGGGATGTGAGCGATTGTCCTTCCTGGATGCATATTCCGGGTACCATCAGATCCGACTGTATGGACCTGATGAAATAAAAACAGCTTTTATCACCCCATTCGGGTGCTTTTGCTATGTCACCATGCCCTTTGGTCTCAAGAATGCTGGTGCCACATTCATGCGCATGATACAGAAGTGCCTGCTAACTCAAATCAGTCGGAATGTGGAAGCATACATGGATGACATCGTGGTTAAGTCGCGCAAAGGTTCCGACCTGCTGACTGACCTTGCTGAAACCTTTGCCAATTTGAGAAGATATGATATCAAGCTTAATTCGTCGAAGTGTACATTTGGAGTTCCAGGTGGAAAGTTACTCGGTTTCCTCATTTCCGAACGTGGGATCGATGCAAACCTAGAGAAAGTTGGTGCAATCCTCCGAATGAAACGCCCTGTGCGTGTACACGACGTTCAGAAGCTTACTGGTTGTTTGGCCGCTTTGAGTCGATTCATCTCTCGCCTCGGTGAAAAGGCATTGCCTCTTTACCGACTGATGAAGAAATCTGATAAGTTCGAGTGGACTCCTGAAGCTGACACAGCGTTTGCAGAGCTCAAAGCCCTGCTTTCCACCCAGCCGGTGCTTGCTGCTCCAATCAGCAAAGAGCCTTTACTGCTTTATATAGCAGCCACTGGACAGGTTGTCAGTACAGTACTCACGGTCGAGCGGGAAGAAGAAGGCAAAACTTACAAGGTTCAACACCCAGTATACTATATTTCTGAAGTCTTAACTCCATCCAAGCAGAGATATCCACATTATCAGAAGCTTGTCTATGGAATCTACTTGACCACGAAGAAGGTTGCACATTACTTCTCAGATCATTCGATTACAGTCATCAGTGACGCTCCGTTGTCAGAAATTCTAAACAACAGAGATGCAACTGGCCGAGTGGCAAAGTGGGCGATTGAACTCCTTCCGCTGGATATCAAGTTCGAGGCAAAGAAAGCGATCAAGTCTCAAGCAATAGCAGATTTCCTCGTCGACTGGATTGAACAACAGTTACCGACCCAGATACAGTCGGAACATTGGACTATGTTCTTCGACGGGTCCAAGATGTGGAATGGTTCAGGCGCTGGAGTGGTCCTGGTATCTCCACGAGGCGACAACCTCAGATATGTTCTCCAGATTCACTTTGATTCCTCCAACAATGAAGCTGAATATGAGGCACTCTTGTATGGGTTGCGTATGGCCATTTCACTCGGCGTCCGCCGCCTAATGGTTTACGGTGACTCAGATTTAGTGGTTAATCAAGTGATGAAGGAGTGGGACGTCAGGAGCCAAGCTATGACTGGTTATTGCAATGCGGTGAGAAAGTTAGAAAAGAAGTTTGAGGGGCTAGAGCTCCACCATATACCCCGACTGAAGAATCAAGCAGCTGATGACTTGGCGAAGATAGGATCCAAGCGGGAGCCTATTCCCAGCAATGTGTTTTTGGAGCATATTCACGCACCATCAGTTCAAGAAGATCTCTTCACAGAAGAGCCCCCACAGCCTAAAAGTTCCACTGATCTGACTGAAGTTGAAATCCCAGCTGTGGTCGACTTGATCATGGAAGTTTTGATTGTTATTCCAGATTGGACAGTGCCGTACATTGCATATATTCTCAGGAAAGAGCTTCCAGAGGATGAAGAAGAGGCTCGCCAGATTGTCCGTCGATCCAAAGCCTTCACAGTAATGGGGGAGCAACTCTATAGAGAAAGTGTCACAGGGGTCGTTCAGAAATGCATCACTCCGGAAGAAGGCCGAATGATCCTCGATGATATTCACTCGGGAACCTGTGGTCACCATGCGTCTTCTCGGGCCATCGTGGCCAAAGCGTACCGAGCAGGGTTTTATTGGCCACGGGCAAATGAGATGGCAAAGGAGATAATTGACAAATGTGAGGGTTGTCAGTTCTACTCCAACATGTCCCACAAACCCGCTTCAGCCCTGAAGACCATTCCACTCGTCTGGCCTTTTGCTGTTTGGGGTTTGGATATGGTGGGACCTCTGAAGACTGGCAGGAGTGGTTTCACCCATGTGCTTGTAGCAGTCGACAAGTTCACCAAGTGGATCGAAGCTAAACCTGTCAAAAACCTGGAAGCAAGTACTGCGGTCAGCTTCATCAGAGGGTTAACATTTAGATATGGAGTCCCACACAGCATCATCACAGATAATGGGTCGAACTTTGATTCTGATGAGTTTCGAGCTTTCTGTGCATCCCAAGGTACTCGGGTCGACTATGCTTCAGTCGCCCACCCTCAGTCGAATGGACAGGCAGAAAGAGCGAACGGCTTGATTCTCAAAGGTCTGAAACCTCGATTGATGCGCGACCTCAAACATGCGGCCGACGCTTGGGTAGATGAGCTACCGTCGGTCCTTTGGGGATTAAGAACAACACCAAATCGGTCGACTGGTCGAACCCCCTTCTTCATGGTCTATGGGGCTGAGGCTGTGCTGCCGAGTGACTTGCTTCACAATGCGCCCTGAGTAGAACTTTTTTCAGAAGCTGAAGTAGAACGAGCTCGAGAAGATGTTGTTGATCTTCTGGAAGAAGAAAGAGAGATGGCCTTGATCCGATCGACCATTTATCAGCAAGACCTTCATCGATTATATGCCAGAAATGTGAAGGGTCGAGCATTTCAGGAAGGAGACCTTGTGCTCCGAGTGGACCAGCAACGGCCTCACAAACTTGCCCCCGCTTGGGAAGGTCCCTTCATCATCACCAAGGTGCTCCACAACGGAGTGTATCACCTCTACAATGTGGAGCATAATAAAGACGAGCCGCGCGCTTGGAATGCGGAGCTACTCCGCCGTTTTTATACTTAAGTGTTCAGACAGATGAGATGTAATAAAGAGTACCTTTCAGTTCGTTTATCAAAGACATGGTTTTACAGTCTCCTAAATGATTGTTGTTACTAATACATGTGTCCAAAATCCCCCAGTGGGTGGCTTAGCCGTGAATCCGATTCGCCTAAGTTTGTAAAATCCTACCGAGTGACGAGCAACCCTCTCACTCGGAGGCTTAGCTGCAGTCCTGTACTCGCCTAAGTTTAAAAAAAATCCTACCGAGTGGTGAGCAACCCTGTCACTCGGGGGCTTAGCTGCAGTCCTGTACTCGCCTAAGTTAAAAAAAAATCCTACCGAGTGGTGAGCAACCCTCTCACTCGGGGGCTTAGCTGCAGTCCTGTACTCGCCTAAGTTTAAAAAAATCCTACCGAGTGGTGAGCCAACCTCTCACTCGGGGGCTTAATGCGCAGTCCTGCACTCGCCTAAGTTTAAAAAACTACCGAGTGGTGAGCAACCCTCTCACTCGGGGGTTAGTGCAGTCCTGCACTCGCCTAAGTTTAAGAAAATCCTACCGAGTGATGAGCAACCCTCTCACTCGGGGGCTTAGCTGCAGTCCTGTACTCGCCTAAGTTTAAAAAAATCCTACCGAGTGGTGAGCAACCCTCTCACTCGGAGGCTTAGCTGCAGTCCTGTACTCGCCTAAGTTTAAAAAATCCTACCGAGTGTTGAGCAACCCTCTCGCTCGGGGGCTTAGCTGCAGTCCTGTACTCGCCTAAGTTTAAAAAATCCTACCGAGTGATGAGCAACCCTCTCACTCGGAGGCTTAGCTGCAGTCCTGTACTCGCTTAAGTGTAAAAACATGCTCCATCCTGATCTACAAGGACGACGAGGTGCAGGTCGTCCGCGATCCTATCCTCAAAACTGCGTCTGTTCCGAGTGAAGATACAAGTTCCACTCGGAAATAAAAACAAGCATATTTAAGGGCAAACAAAGTTCGGACGAAGGAGCTTAAAAGTACTCGGGCATCAGGCCCGAGGAAGTTTTACGGTTACAAAATCACTCGGCATACCGAGGCAAATTGAACCGGATCATAAAAGTTCGGACGAAGGAGCTCAAAGTACTCGGGCATCAGGCCCGAAGGAGTTTTACAGTTACAGAATCACTCGGCATACCGAGGCAAATTGAATCAGATCATAAAAGTTTCATTCACTCCGCAGAGGGGCTGGCAGGCTCGACAAACTCGTCCAGGTCAATTCCATCTGCGATTCGAGTAGCAGCAGCAATGAAGGTCTCCATGAAAGACTGGAAGTCGAGTTTCTTGGTGTTGGCGACCTTGATTGCCGCTAGCTTCTCTTCTCTGGCTTCCCTGCAGTGGACGCGAACCAGGGATAAAGCTACGTCAGCACCGCATCGAGCAGCGGACTTCTTCCACTCCTGCACTCGACCAGGAATCTCGTTAAGTCGAGTCATCAGAGACTCGAGATGGTTTCGGAGCGTGTCCCCTGGCCAGAGCGCTGTGTCGATCCGCGAAACTGCAACCTTGAGTCGAGCAAGATATTCCAAGGCACTGGCGAGGCGAGACTCCAGTCGGAGCACATTCATGGTTGCTTCATCTGTGACAGGGGAGTTGATAGGGTCCAAGTTCGTCTCATCTGTGACTGGCGAGGCACCGGCGTCCGAAGGTTGAAGATGAGCTCGAGGAGCTCACGACGATGGCTCTCGACGCCAACGGCTGGGCGTAGTCGACGGAGAGGACGACGACGGAGCCTCACGACATCTTGGCGAAGCTCGGGGTCGATGAAGGGCGCGAGATCGACGGCAATGGCGGCGGCGACTTTCAGGCGCGGGAGAGAGATCGAGCGAGCGAGAGGGAGAGGGGAAAGTGGGCGCTAGGGTTCGCCTGGGATCCGCGGAGGTGCTCTTATCCTTATCACGACGGCCGCAGGGCCGGGAGATGGCCAGCAGCTGGCCATCGCCGGCTCGGGTGCGCGCGTGCGCTGACACGGGGAGGAGGGAGACGACGACGGCTCTGTTGGGCTGGGCTTGCACACTGTGCACTAAGGCCCAGCCAACAGTGACCCTTTTCTTTTTCTTTACTTCTTTTCTGTTTTCTGTTTTTTTTTATTTCTGTTTTGCAAATTGTTTAGCCACCATTTGAGTTTTGTAAAAAAAATATGTGACTTAGCTCAATAATTATAGTGTAATATTTACCACTGCCAGAAAATGGTTTGGAGCCAAAATGATTTTATTTGAATTTGAATTAAATTTAAATGGAAAGATAAGGTGTTGTTGGTCCACTGTTTTGGTTGCTAGGGTCAACTTGGGAATTTACTTAATGTTGGTTTTATTTTTATAATCATTCTAGGATTATTTGCAATACTATGAACATTTTAGTTTTGCAGTTTGAAGAAATAAATATTTGACTTTATTTCAAGTATGAATTTGAAGTTGGATTTGGGACAAGTGGCATTTTGACTTAGTGAAATATGATGACATGGCACATTAATTAGCTTGATGATAGGGTTAACATCTGGGGATGTTACAAAACTCCTCCACTACAAGAAATCTCATCCCGAGATTTAAGTGGGGAAGAAAAGGGTAACTTCGGGAGAACTGACCCTTATTGGGTTGATTATCTGATGGACAATTCAGGGAATGTGGTAGAAGTATCTCCTGAGTTGAAACTTAAGAAAACATCGAGAGCAAGGTATGAAGGTACATTAGGAAGTTTCAAGCGAATGGACAAACGATCGATACCTGAACAGAGTGGGAAAAGGGGTTCAAAGTATCGGGAATAGATCAACTCTCGGAGGGTGGCTCGTGATAACACACAAGGTCAAGAGCAAAGGATACTTCGGAATCAAGGATGTACAGGAGAGTCAGGTTCTGATCCTGTGGAACTGGGATGAGGGTCGATCGAGAGTAGGGAGAACGGTGTCATTTTACCCGTCACGACAACAAGGTATGTCAGAGGATAGTCTGCCAGTTATGTTGGCGGCAACATCGGTACCAAGGGCGAGGGATGAAGATAACCATTTTCCTGCTCGTTATAACGAGGCGGACCAATAGGCAAAGTTCTCGTCCATCGGGGGTTACCGGAATGTCATCAACAATAGTAACAAGGTCTCACTGACAAGGTTGTACATCGGGATGTTTTATAAGCAGTGAATTATTTCTGCTTATATCGTATAGATCACAAGAAAGATTAACAAACCAATGGAAAGGAAAATGTGATAATCAGGATTAATCAGACCAAAGGAAAGGAAAATGTGTTTGCACACAAGAATTGAGGGTATATCCTTCCCAAGGAAAAGCGGAGCATGATATACATGATAGGACAGCAAGTTCAAAAGTATTTAGACAAAGGGGCGAGGGAAGAATCATGATATTACCCACACCACGGTGTTTGGATAACAGATCAAGGAGCATCTGGCAATGTGCCTCCAATGTTCTTGTTGATATTCGGAATACCACAGTCATGCTTCGAGGTAGCATTAACATGGTGTTTCAAACAAAGATTGAGTCTGAAGGTCACAAGAAGTACAAAGGAATAATTCCAAGAATTTCAAGGAACGTAAGATATAACCAAAACATGACCAAGTCTGTATTGGTAGGAAGTCAAGGATGGTGTCAATGACAACACAAATCATCGAGGGGCAAGGATGGTATTTCTCTCATGAATTCGATTGATATCCTGAAAGAGCTCTGAATGTTGATGATGATCATGACACATTTGTCGAGAGGTTTCAAGAAGATGTAATCGGTCAGCGACGACATCAAGCAAAAGGAATGCCGAGGCAAAAGGTTATTGGAACCCCGGATACGACACAAGCTCGAAATCAAGCTTGTTGTTCGAGGTGAAATGATAAGATGAGGAAGATCGACGTAAGCTTCGCTCATCGTCGGGAGTTGTGCTCCAGGAATAAGGACCAGGTAGCACAGTTAAAATTAGCACGATAATGATATAGCCGCTCAGGCTAGGAATGATGGGATGGAGTATCATTCCAATAAGAATTCACAAGAGGTAGTGCAATGACACAATATCATTGAGATATCATGGGGCAATACTTGGAGGTAGATCAGAATAGAGGGTGGACAGGTGAAATGATCTGCAGAAGACAAGCATTTTAACTTGTCCGTTAAATGGAATCAAGGAGAAAATATGGTTGGAACCACGATTGCAAAGGATCAATTTACAGATACAAGATAAACTTATTCCAAGGAAATAATTATTTTTACGAGAGCTTCCATGATGAGTTCTACATCGGGTCCATGGGCATGAACACAAAGGTTTAAGGTCGACTCCCACTTCTTCAATGCATCGCCTGTCATTCACTCCTCGTTTTCGAAGAAATTGTAGTGCGGAAGATTTATCTGGTGAAGCACCAGAAGAGTATGACTCGCATAACTTTCGAGTTCACACGGATTAGGGAAAGCATAGGTTCAACCCATTGGGGCATCTTAGGAACATATACCACAACTTCATGAGTAAATAACACAAGCTCGCCAGCAGAGCGAGGTTGACAAAGCAGATAATACAATTTACCAAAGGCAATATGTATCAGGGGAAGAGCACACAAAATTTTGAATATGAAGGACACTGCCGGATAATAATCCAACAAAGGATTCAGCGGTCCTTAATGGATCTGATGTGAGTATCGGTACTCAATCAGAAGAAGGAAAGAATGCAAAGGCATCAGATTATAGGAACAGCTGAATAATTCGGCGTCCAAGTTGAAGGGAACTAGATGAACAATCAATTGCAACATGATTGGCCGAGATCCAACTCATGTCCAAAATGATGTCTGAGTCGGTAGGACGAATTATGGGAAAGAACTGATGATTGCGAGTATTCACACACATGTTGAATCAATGAGGCCAGAATGATAGTGACAAGGGATATCAACAATGATTACTTGTCATATGGAACTATCCATAATGCAAGCAAGCAAGAATTTCAAGAGCAATAGGGTGCAGAGGATTTTTGAAAGATCGATTAACAATGGGAAGAATGTTGCGAAGCACATGATCAACTAGGGATGAACGAATCCCTGATAAGTGTGAGGAATTATCCGCAGTGTGAAAGAAGCTGCACGGTAGTAGGCTCAAAGGATTCCCGGATTAACAAGGAGTATTACGGGGTATCTCGTACATAAAGGAGTAACTGGGAATGAAGATACAAACAGCAAAGATGTATAGCTGTTCACGGTGATCATCGGTAGTGGTGAACTTGCAAAAGCAATGGGCATAATGGTCTCGGGAAACATCGAGGAGTATCTTCGGAGTCTTCTGATGATGACACGCCATCTTCTGGAATGAGGGGGGGCTCTCCAGGAGAAAGTGGTTACGAGAACCTAGTGTTGGAGTTAGCAAAATCTTTAACCCGAATAAAAGAGAGATCAGAGTCCCAGAGTATAGACGAGGAATAAAAGATCCTAATACCACCCAATTGGCGACGTGGGCCCCTAAGCCACACAGCCATGTTAGTAAAATAGTTTTCATTGACTAGACTCAACTTTGGCCAAGGAGTTGGAAGGGGGGGGGGTTCCTACAGGCAGTTGGCTCTGATACCAACCTATGACGCCCCGGCTTAATCGTGCGCTAATCATACACGCAAATGCACACGATCAGGCCTAAAGACTCACTTGAAGATATCACAACACAACTCTAGACACAAATTAAAATAATACAAGTTTTATGTTACAAGCCAGGGGCCTCGAGGGCTCGAATACATAAGCTCGCTTACAAGCGTCAGCGGAAGCATCAGATATCTGAGTACAGATATAAAAGAGAGACAGATAAGCCTTTTAAAAAAAAGCGAGGCAGAAGAAAACACTACGATTGAAAAGGCGCAGGCCTCCTGCCTGGGACCCTCCGAACCTACTCTTGGTCGTCAGCCAACTCGAAGTAGCAACCACCCTCGGGGTAGTAGTAGTAGTAGGAGTCGGGTAGTAGTAGTAGTAGGAGTCGTCGGCGGGGGCAGCTGTCTCAGGGGCTCCGTCATCTAGTCGCATCAAACGGATATGGGGAAAAAGAGGAAGCAAAGCAACCATGAGTACTCATCCGAAGTACTCAGCAAGCAAGGATCTACACTACATATGCAGATTATCAAAGAAAGGCTGAATATATGGACTGGACTGCAGAAAAGCCAGAATAGAGGGAAGGCCTAGTCCTATCGAAGACTAGCATCTTCAAGCATCCTCAAGCATCTTGCAGCATTTAGAAGAGTACAGAAAAGCATACTATAAAGTAGTAGTAGTCATCATCCTCGCCCAGAGATCCTTTCTCGACTCCCTGCGAGAAAGCAATCCCAGAGCCATAATATCCAAATAATAAGTCTCAACCTCACCCAGAGATCCTTTCTCGACTCCTTGCGAGAAAGCGATCCCAGAGCCATACTATCCATTTCTCATCTCAAGTATCCAGTTCTAGTTGTATCGATCAGGATACAACTCCGAGCGTCCATTACTGAGGATCCGGCTATTCATAGATTAGTTCTTCCCTGCAGGGGTGCACCAACTTACCCACCACGCTCGCTTAACTTCGGCCGGACACACTTTTCTGGGTCATGCCCGGCCTCGGCCAAACGACACACCTCAACCCTACCTAGAGCTCAGTAGAGAGGTCCCCGTCGATCTATATCCTAAGCGCTCAGGGGTCATGGGCCATCGCCCTTTGCACTCCAGGTCGTTGCGTGCAGGGTGGGTCTAGGCTTCACCACTACAGGATGTTGCCGGCCCAGCCCGGTCGCCATGCTGAACTGGACGTCTGACAGAGCTTTCGGCTGATGCCACGATGCAGAGTGCCCATAACTTTTCCCGCGTGATGGTTAGTGCTAGCGGGCCAGAGGCCCACTCGGATGAAATATCCAAATCGTTAGTGTTTTGGTAGTGCGGTAACGAGCAGAGACTCACGATCGATGTGACCCCGTCGCTGTGGCGCCCTCGGCTTAATCGTGCACTAACCATACACTCAAATGCACACGATCAAGCCTAAGGACTCACTTGAAGATATCACAACACAACTCTAAAACATAAATAAAGGCATACAAGCATTATATTACAAGCCAGGGCCTCGAGGGATCGAATACATAAGCTTGATGACAAACAAGCATCAACGGAAGCGTTAGATATCTGAGTATAGATATAATACAGAAACAGAGATAAGCCTTTAAGAAGGCAGGGCAAAACAAAAGCTACGATCGAAAGGCGCAGGCCTCCTGCGTGGGACCCTCCGAACCTACTCCTGGTTGTCGGACGGCTCCTCATAGTAGTACTCGCCGGGAGGGTAGTAGTAGTAGCTGTCGGCGGGGGCAACTGTCTCAGGGGCTCCGTCATCTGGTTGCGATAAACGGATATGGGGAGAAAAAGAAAACAAAACAACCGTGAGTACTCATCCGAAGTACTCAGCAAGCAAGGATCTACGCTACATATGCAACATTTTCAAAGGAAGGCTGTATATGTGGACTGGGCTGCAGAAATGCCAGAATAGAGAGAAAGCCTAGTCCTAACGAAGACTAGCACCTTCATCATCTTCAGCGGTCTTGCAGCATTAGAAGAGTGCAAATTAGCATAATGTAAAGTAATAGTACTGTCTTCAACCTCGCACAGAGATTCTTCCTCGACTCCCTGCGAGAAAGCAATCCCAGAGCCATGCTATCCAGTTATCATCTCAGCTATCAGGTTCTAGTTGTATCAATCGGGATACAACTCCGAGTGTCCGTTACCGAGGATCGGCTATGCATAGATTAGTTCTTCCCTGCAGGGGTGCACCAACTTACCCACCACGTTCGATTCACTCCGGCCGAACACACTTTACTGGGTCATGCCCGGCCTCAGCCAAATGATACGCCGCAACCCGACTTAGACTTAACAGAGAGGTCAGCACGTCCGGGGGCATAGGTTTAGTCTGGACGCTCCTGCACATTGCGTACACCGCCGGTGAGCAGACCTAGCAACCCCCTAATACAAGCGCGGTTGCGTTCCCAGTCCAACCCAGCGTGTGCCGCTCAGTCGCTGATGTCTATTAAGCTTTGGCTGATGCATACGACGCAGAGTGCCCATAATTGTTCCCACGTGATGGTTAGTGCTATCGGGCCAGAGGCCCACTCGAATCAAATATCCAAACCGTTAGTGGATTAGGAGCGCGCGGTAACGAGTAGAGACTCACGATCGATGTGACCCCGTCGCCCCGTCTCGAGGACTTGCGGCAAGGGCTAAGAATGCCTGGCCATGCCTCGTAGTTATCTCGCGGGCACCTTCCAGGTCAACCCGACTCCACATCACTCGCAAATATGCTCGCGCAGGTACCCCTCAGGGCCGACCCATCTTTATCCAGTTTAATCAGTATCATCAGTAATGTAAAGGCAATCCGTGTGGCTACCACATCAAGAAGGAATTCGAGGCATCACCCTCGTTGGATTCCCACCTGATGTAAACATCAAGGTGAACTTAAGAGGCATCACCCTCGAGGTCCACACTAGAGGTATTGCACGACATTGTCGTTATCGGTGGTGGAGAAAGAGGAATCACCCTCGATGACCACGCCCGAGTAACTACTCCACAGAGTTATCATCAGAAGTGCTTACGAGGTTTCACCCTCGGCACACGATAGTAACACTGTGGTGTCGTGCAGAAAGAGGGGAGGTGATGTGCGGTGCCAGGGCCTGGTTGTTGATGACGATGATCAGGTCCTCTGATAATCCAGCAGGGCAACTGAACAACTGGGGGTCACTGGGGTACTAACCAGCCTATTCTAAGCAGTTTAGGATAAGCAGGTAATTATCAACAGCAGGTTACAAAATCAGGCCATGCATCAGAATAGGTAAAGCAGTAGTAGCAGCAATTTCTAATGCAAGCATAAGAGAGAAGAGATTAGGCGATATCGGAATGTTCAAAGGGGGGGTGCTTGCCTGGTTGCTCTGCGGCAAAGGCAGGGTCGTCAGTGGTGTCGTCGGTCTTCGGAGCTGCGTCGGTCTCGGGGACTACGTCGGTGTCGGGGTCTACCGAGAGAGAAGAGGGGGAGGAAACAGATAAATACACAGCAAATATATGCAACACAGAGCATGCTATGCTAACGTGCAGTGCAGGGTTGCCTAAAAACATGTCTAAGTCATATTAGTTATTTTAGGATTTAAGTTGGATTTATTAACCGGTATATATGCACTATTCATTTACTGGAAACAGGCTAAAAGTTGCGGGTTCACCTCCGTAGAGGGCCCCGACACAGAAACAGATGGCACGGTCGAATTCGTCTCGTCGTTCTGAGCAACTTTCATGTATAAGGTTTTTCGATCTGAACTACGAATTATTTTTTATGATTTTCTAAAGTTTTAAACATTTTCTGAATTTTATTTAAATAATTTAAATCACATTATCCAGAACAGTGAAAGGTGAAATCGGCATGACGTAATGATGATGTCAGCAGTCAACAGGACGCTGACCAGGTCAAACCTGTCCCGTGGGTCCAGTGGGACCCACATGTCAGCCTCTGTTAGTCTAACAATGAGTTAAACTAAACTAACAGACTAATTAGAGGGGTGGGCCCCAGGTGTGAGCGACTAACTAATTACTAATTAATTAGCAGATTTATTTGTTTTTAAAGTATTTTAAACTAGCAGGGCCCACACGTCAGTCTCACTGGGCAGCCCAGTCAGTAGTTGACTGGGTCAACCCAGTCAACTGGGATCCGTGGGGCCCGCGGTCAGTGGCACTAAGGTGGGGCCCGGAGGGCCACGTCGGCGGGCTGTGCCGGAGAAGCGCCGGCGACCTCTCCAGCGGCGGATGCGCGCCGGAGTTGGCCAGGAATCACGTACAGGGCGCGGGAGGGGGTGCGGCCAGGTGCGTTCGATGGGGCGTTTGACGCCGCATCGATATCCAGCGGTCCCGCGGGCTACATCGGTCGGAGCTGAGCGCTGCGACGACCGTGGCGGCGTCGGAGTTCGGCCACCACGCGAACGGCGGCTAGAGGGCACGGCAGGACCAGCGGGGAGGCTCTATGGGGTCCTAGCGAGGCCTAGAGCATGGTGGCGAGCTCAGGTGGGCATGACATCGGCGCGAACGACGGTGACGAGCACCCCGGCGGAGTGAGCTCCGGGCGGCGATGGCAGCGGCGGCTACGGCGAAATGTACGGCGCGAGGAGGGAAAGGAAGGAAGGGAGAAGCTCACTGGGCGGCTACGGAAAGCCCGTGCGAGCTTAGGAGCAGCAGAGGTCGACGGAGACGGCAGCGAGCGGCGGCGACCGAGAAGGAGAAATGAGGTCGATCCCGAGCTCGATGACGAGGTGCAGTCGAGGCAGACGAGCGAGGCGGAGCGATAGGGCACCTCGGCGAGGCGAACGGGAGGCGGTGGCCGCGGCTATGGCGAACGGCGGCGAGGGTGGCGCTCGGGCATCCGCCCAAATCGAGACAGAGAAGGGGGGGCGAGGGGAAATGGTGGCTAGGGTTGCGGGGGACGGGCTCGGGGGCTCGGGGCTTGCCCATATAGGCATCGGGGAGCCGGCGGATGGGCGACGCGCGGCGGCTGTCCGCGTGTCGACGCGGGCGAGCGACAGCGCGCGGGAGAAGGGAGATGAGGCTAGGTGGGCTGGGCCGAAACCTATAGCACGCAGGCCTAACTGCACAGTAAGCACTAGGCCTTTTCTATTTTCCTGTTTTCTGTTTTCATTTTAACTCTGTTTGCAAATTGTTTGAGCACTAAACGACTTTTATAAAATATGTGACCTAGCTCATAAATTGCAGTGCATAAATCTCTACCACCAAAAATTAGTTTGGGCAAAATATGATTTCATTTGGATTTTTATTAAATGAAATGGGATTACATGGGTGCTGTCTGCTACTGTTTGAAATTGTTAGAGTCAATTAACTAATTCTATAAACATTGATTACAATTTTATAATTGCCTTGGGGTTATTTGCAATATTATGAACATTTTTAATTTGCTGTTTGAAGAAATAATTATTTGACTTGCATTTGAACTTTGAATTTGAGTTGAATTATTTGTTGAATGCAATTTATTTAGGACGATCATTATGACATGGCTAATTAATTAGCTTGATGACAGGGTTGAGATCTGGGGATGTTACAGTCGCCCCGTCTGGAGGACTTGCGGCAAGGGCTAAGAATGCCCGGCCACGCCTCGTAATTATCTCTCGAGTACCCTCCAGGTCAACCCGACTTCCCATCACTCGCGTGTACGCCTCAGGGTTGACCCGCCTTTCCAAGTAACAGTTGTAAAGTCCAAGTATCCATGTGTGCATAACATCAGGGGAGTCCGAGGTATCACCCTCGTTGGATTCCTACTCGATGTATCTGTCAAGGTGAATTCGGAGGAATCACCCTCGATGGGTTCACACTTGAGGTGTTGCACGACAGCGTCGTTATCGGGAGTGGTGAAGGAGGAATCACCCTCGATGCCCATGACCCAATAGTTACTCTACAGAGTTAACATCAGAAGTGCTATACGAGGTATCACCCTCGGCACTCGATAGTAACCCTGCAGTGTCGTACCGAAAGGGGTGTGATGTGATGTGCCGGGCCCTGGCCATCTGATAATCCAGCGGGGTAACTGAGACAAGTGGGGGTCACTGGGGGATTACTAACCAGCCTATACTAAGCAGTTTAGGATAAGCAGGTAGGTATCAACAGTAGTTACAAAAGCAGGCTATGCATCAGAAATAGGATAAACAGTAGCAGCAGCAATTTCTAATGCAAGCATAAGAGAGAAAGAATAGGCGATATAGGCATGCTCAAGGGGGGGGGTGCTTGCCTGGTTGCTCTGCAGCAAGAGAAGGCTCAGCAATAGTGTAGCCGGAGTGATCTATCGCAAAGTTAAGAGCTACAGACGGAGCGGGAAAATATCTAGAATATTTTCCCGGTGTTAGACATCTGTCAGACATATGAATCGGAGGGGAAGGTTCCATGTTCATCATGCTAGAGGCATGTGACAGGTATGAGGAGGGCATATTCGGATTCGTCTCGTCGTTCTGAGCAACTTTCATGTAGAAAGTTTTTCGATACGAGCTACGGTTTAATTTCTACGAATTTTCAAAGTTTTAGTCATTTACTGGAATTGTTTTAATTATTAATTTTGAATTATCCAAAACAGTAGAAATACTTTTTATACTCAGAGAGAGATAGCCCTAGTGTATGACATGTGGGTCCCAGAGGCTGACTCAGCAGCCCAGTCAGCAGATCTTATCCAGAGGAATAGTAACAGGGGCCCCACCTGTCATGCTCAGAGAAGCTGACAGTATTTATTTTAATTAAACAGTGTTAATTAGCTGCGGGCCCCATCTGTCAGTGCCTATTTAGGGTAGCTTAATTAGTGATTAATTAAACCAGTGATTTATTAGCGTGTGGGGCCCGATTGTCAATGGCACACTGTGCCATGTCAGCGGGTTGACTTCGGTCAACGGGGCCAGTATGGGCCCCCGGGCCTACCAGTCAGTGGCACTGGGGTGGCCCCAGCGGTGCCATGTTGGAGTGGCCGGCGGCGAGGCTCCAGCGAGCCAGAATGCGGCGGCGCGCGTCGGGGCAGCGGCGGATTTTCGGCTACGGGCCACCGTTTCGAACGCGGTTGGGCGCGTTGGATCGGGAAGACGACGCCACGTTCAACCGGAGTGGTTGCGATGCCGTAGGTGGACGGGGGTGACGGCGGCGACCATTCCCGCGGTGGCCGGAGTTCGGCCAACGACGAAATCCTAGCTACGGCTCAAACGCAAGCGAACGGTGGGCACTGGCAGCACCACAAGAGTGCCCTGGGCACGTCCATGTGCTCCGGTGGCCATGGCAGCGACGGTAGCGACGGCGGCGACGGGTGGAGCGGCGGGAGATTCGGGCTCTAATGGCAGCGGCGGCTAGAGGGCAAGAGGGACGGCGCTAGCAGAGGGGAACGGTCGAGCAGCTCACCAGAGGAGCACACGATGGCTCGGTGGAAGCTTAGGAGCAGCAGAGCAGCGGCATTTGCCGGAGAAGCGCCGACGTCCGAAGGTTGAAGATGAGCTCGAGGAGCTCGCAGCGATGGCTCCCGATGCCAATGGCTGGGTGATACGTCTCCGTCGTATCTATAATTTTTTATTGTTTCATGCCAATATTATACAACTTTCACATATTTTTGGCAACTTTTTATATGATTTATTGGACTAACCTATTGATCCAGTGCCCAGTGCCAGTTCCTGTTTTTTGCATGTTTTTTGTATCATAGAAAATCCATATCAAACGAGGTCCAAACGCGATAAAATTTTACGGAGATTTATTTTGGAATATTTGTGATTTTTGGGAGTTGGAATCATCGCAAACGGAGGCCCACACACACCACAAGACACCTGGGTGCGCCCCAGGGCCCTGGCGTGGCGTGGTGGGTTGTGCCCACCTCATACGTCGGTTGGGGCTCTTCTTCTGGCGCAATAAATATAATTTATGGAAAAAGATCATGTTAAAATCTCAGCGCAATCAGAGTTACGGATCTCCGGGAATATAAGAAACGGTGAAGGGCCAGATCTGGGGAACGCGAAACAGAAGAGAACAAAGAGGGAGATCCAATCTCGGAGGGGCTCCCGCCCCTCCACCGCCATGGAGGCCATGGACCAGAGGGGGAACTCTCCTCCCATCTAGGGGGGAGGTCAAGGAAGAAGAAGAAGGAGGGGGCTCTCTCCCCCTCTCTCCCGGTGGCGCCGGAGTGCCGCCGGGGCTAGGATCGTGACGGCGATCTACATCAACAATCTTGTTACCGTCAACACCAACTCTCTCCCCCTCTATGCAGCGGTGTAACACCTCTCTTCCCCGCAGTAATCTCTACTTAAACATGGTGCTCAACTCCATATATTATTTCCCAATGATATTTGGCTATCCTATGATGTTTGAGTAGATCCGTTTTGTCCTGTGGGTTAATCGTGATCTTGGTTGCTATGATTGTATATTTTATTTATGGTGCTGTCCTATAGTGCCCTCCGTCTCGCGCAAACGTGAGGGATCCTCGCTGTATGGTGTTGCAATATGTTCATGGTTTGCTTATTGTTAGTGTTGCGGGGGTGAGAGCAGCCTAAACGCGGATAAGTGGGTTATGGCGTATGGGAGTAAAGAGGACTTATACTTAATGCTATGGTTGGGTTTCACGACCTTAATGATCTTTAGTAGTTGCGGATGCTTGCTAGGGGTCCAATCATAAGTGCATATGATCCAAGTAGAGAAAGTATGTTAGCTCATGCTTCTCCCTCATATAAAATTGCAAGAATGATTACCGGTACTTGTTATCGATTGCCTAGGGACAAATGACTTTCTTGTTGACAAAAGCTATCCACTTTTATTACCTCGCAATTTATTCATATTTTTATTCTCGCAAAGTACTCGTAGTTTTATTCTTGCAAAATAGTTTCATACTTGTTCTAGGTAAAGTAAACGTCAAGTGTGCGTAGAGTTGTATCGGTGGTCGATAGAACTTGAGGGAATATTTGTTCTACCTTTAGCTCCTCGTTGGGTTCGACACTCTTATTTATCGAAGAAGGCTACAAACGATCCCCTATACTTGTGGGTTATCAAGACCTTTTTCTGGCGCCGTTGCCGGGGAGCAATAGCGTGGGGTGAATATTCTCGTGTGTGCTTGTTTGCTTTATCACTAAGTAGTTTTATTTTCTGTTCTAAGTTGTTCTCTATCTTTAGTTATGGATATGGAACACGAAATACCAAAAAAATTAGTTGTACTTGCTACTCATGGAGATTGGGAAACTCCTAAAACCCTCGATGCTCGTTATGTGAAAGATATTATGCACTACTTTGATAATCCTGAGAAAACCCCTTTCAACTATATAATGGGAGTGATGTTGGATCAACGTGAATACTTTAGGGATTATCGCTTGACTCATAAAGGGAAATTGTTATGGGACCAAATTCATATGTTGCATTGGTATGCTCGGGAGCTATGCTTGAGATATGATTATACTTGTTGCTCTAGGATGAACGCTCCACATCTTCCCTCTGCATGCAAATTTAATGATAATGAAACCTTAGCTTCTTATGCTAATGGTATATATGATTATTATGATGTGGAACAAATAGAAGAATTTGTTGCTTTTAAGGGTGCTTATGAAATTGAATCTTTGTTTGAAAAGTTTGAAGATTTTGATGATTCAGTTTATAGACCTGAAAATTTTGCTATCCTTAAATATTGTTATGAGAATTATAAATACAATTCCGATATTGATGCATTTATTGAGAAAGTCTCCGCTGTCCAAGAAGAGACAAATATATTGCAGGAGTCTATGGAAGAAGGAATTGATGAAACTGTGAGCTCATTGGATGAAAAAGATGATGAGGAGAGTGAAGAACAAGTGGAGGAAGAGCGGATTGATCACCCGTGCCCACCTTCTAATGAGAGTAACTCTTCAACTCATACATTGTTTAATTTCCCTTCATTCTTGCCGAAGGATGAATGCTATGATAATTGCTATGATCCCGTTGATTCTTTTGAAATATCCCTTTTTGATGAACTTGATGCTTGCTATGCTTGTGGCCAAGATGCCAATATGAATTATGCTTATGGAGATGAACTTGCTATAGTTCCTTATATTAAGAATGAAATTGTTGCTATTGCACCCACACATGATAGTCCCATTATCTTTTTGAATTCTCCCAGCTACACTATATCAGAGAAATTTGCACTTATTAAGGATTACATGGATGGGTTGCCTTTTACCGTTGCACATGATGGTTTTGATGAATGTAATATGCATGTGCTTGCTGCTCCTACTTGCAATTATTATGATAGAGGAACTACATCTCCACCTCTTTATGTTTCCAACACGATAAAATTGCAAGAAATTGCCTATGCTATGTATTGGCCTTTACTTGATGTGCATGAATTGTTCTTGTATGACATGTCGATGCATAGGAAGAGAGTTAGACTTCGTCATTGCATGATTTATGTTGCTTTGTGCTCACTACTAAATGCCAAATCATTGCTAATTAAAATTGGCTTTGATATACCTTGGGATCCGGGTGGATTCATTACTTGAGCACTTTATGCCTAGCTTAATGGCTTTAAAGAAAGCGCTGCCAGGGAGACAACGCGGAAGTTTTAGAGAGTCATTTATTTCTGTTGAGTGCTTTTATAAAGTTTAAAAACAAAAAAAATATAGAGGGGAACCTTAAAACTTCACAAAAAGAGAAGCGATTGAAAGGTGATGCATTGGAGAAGTGAGGGTCGACCTTGAACACTTGTGTTCATGCTCATGGAAACAATGTAGAATTTTTCATGAAGATTATCATAAAAATAATTATCCCCTTGTACAAATCCATTGTATTATAAAAATAATGTGCCAAGATTTGCCTTTAGGATGATTAGATTGCTTGTTGGTATGTGCGGTGCAGAAACAGAAACTTTGGCTATAGTGTGCGATTTTAATTTTTTTACTGGAATGTAAAAAGCTTCTGAAACTTTTTGCACAGTCTTTATATACAAAATTTTTATTTTTTCCTAATTTTTCAGAATTTTTGGAGTACCAGAAGTATGGTATGCGTTCAAATTGCTACAGACTGTCCTGTTTAAGACAGATTCTATTTTTGATGCATTGTTTTTCTTGTTTTGATGAAACTATCGATTTTTATCGGTGGTATAAGCCATGGAAAAGTTATATTACAATAGCTACAATGCAAAAACAAAATATGAATTGGTTTGCAATAGTACTTAGAGTAGTGATTTGCTTTATTATACTAACGGATCTTACCGAGCTTTCTGTTGAGTTTTGTGTGGATGAAGTGATCAAAGATCGAGGAGGTCTCAATATGGGGAGAAGGAGGAGAGGCAAGAGCTCAAGCTTGGGGATGCCCAAGGCACCCCAAGTAAATATTCAAGGAGACTCAAGCATCTAAGCTTGAGGATGCCCCGGAAGGCATCCCATCTTTCTTCAACAAGTATCGGTATGTTTTCATCTTCGTTTCGTTCATGTGATATGTGTGAATCTTGGAGCGTCTTTTGTGTTTAGTTTTCATTTTTATTTTATGCACCATGCTGGTATGAGATAGTCCATGGTTGATTTATAGAATGCTCATTGCACTTCACTTATATCTTTTGAGTGTGGCTTTATAGAATGCTTCATGTGCTTCACTTATATCATTTGAAGTTTGGATTGCCTGTTTCTCTTCACATAGAAAACCGTTATTTGTAGAATGCTCTTTTGCTTCACTTATATTTGTTAGAGCATGGTCTTTTGTAGAAAGAATTAAAATCTCTTGCTTCACTTATACCTATTTAGAGAGTCAACAGGAATTGGTCAATTGCATGGTTAGTCATAAAATCCTACATAAAACTTATGGATCACTGAATATGATATGTTTGATTCCTTGCAATAGTTTTGCGATATAGAGATGATAATATGTGGGAGGTACTAGTAAACGGTTGTGGTTAGTAAGAATATTGGTGTTAAGGTTTGTGATTCCCGAAGCATGCACGTATATTCTCTCGTTATGCTATGAAGTTGGAGCATGATTTATTATTGATTGTCTTCCTTATGAGTGGCGGTCGGGGACGAGCGATGGTCTTTTCCTACCAATCTATCCCCCTAGGGGCATGCGTAGTAGTACTTTGCTTCGAGGGCTAATAAACTTTTGCAATAAGTATATGAGTTCTTTATGACTAATGTGAGTCCATGGATTATACGCACTCTTACCTTTCCGCAATTTGCTAGCCTCTACGGTACCGTGCATTGCCCTTTCTCACCTCGAGACGTGGTGCAAACTTCGCCGGTGCATCCAAACCCCGTGATATGATACACTCTATCACACATAAGCCTTATTATATCTTCCTCAAAAAAGCCACCATACCTGCCTATTATGGCCTTTCCATAGCCATTCCGAGATATATTGCCATGCAACTTCCACCGCTTCCGTTTTGATGACTTGAGCATTCATTGTCATATTGCTTTGCATGATCATATAGCTGACATAGTAGTTGTGGCTCAGCCATCGTGCATCATTTTTTATACATGTTACGCTAGATCATTGCACATCCTGGTACACTGCCAGAGGCATTCATATAGAGTCATATTTTGTTATATGTATTGAGTTGTAATTTTGAGTTATAAGTAAATAGAAGTGTGATGATCGTCAATTTTCATTATTAGAGCATTGCCCCAGTGAGAAAGGATGATGGAGACTATGATTCCCCCACAAGTCAGGATGAGACTCCGGACAATGAGAGAAAAAAAAAGGAAAAGAAAAAAAAGGAAAAAAAGGAAAAAGAAAAAGAAAAGAAGAAAAAAAGAAGAAAAAAAAGGAAAAGAAAAAATAATAATAAAAATACAAAGAGAGAAGGGGCATGCTAGTTCCACACTTGTGCTTCAAAGTAGCACTATGTTTTTCATATGGAGAGTCTCCTATGTTGTCACTTTCATATACTAGTGGGAATTTTTCTTTATAGGATTAGATGCACACCCACTTAGTTTTCATATTGAGTTTTCATACACTTATAGCTCTTAGTGCATTCTCCTCGCATTGATATCGATTGATGGGCATCTCCATAGCCCGTTGGTTAACTGCATTGATCTGAGACTTTCTTACTTTTTTGTCTTCTCTATATTTACCCCTATCATCATACTCTATTCCACCCATAGTGCTATATCCATGGCTTGCGCTCATGTATTGTGTGAGGGTTGAAAAAGCTGAAGCGCGTTAAAAAGTATGAACCAATTGCTCGGCTTGTCATCGGGGTTGTGCATGATAAATACTTTGTGTTAAGAAGACAGAGCATGACAAGACTATATGATTTTGTAGGGATAGCTTTCTTTAGCATTGATATTTTGAAAGACATGATTGTTTGTTGGGATACCTGAGTATTGATGTCTTTATGTCAAATTATAGACTATTGCTTTGAATCACTCGTGTCTTAATATTCACGCCATGATTAGACATATGATCAAGCTTATGCTAGGTAGTATTCCACATCAAAAATTATCTTTTTTATCATTTACCTACTCGAGGACGAGTAGGAATTAAGCTTGGGGATGCTGATACGTCTCCATCATATCTATAATTTTTGATTGTTTCATGCCAATATTATACAACTTTCACATATTTTTGGCAACTTTTTATATGATTTATTGGACTAACCTATTGATCCAGTGCCCAGTGCCAGTTCCTGTTTTTTGCATGTTTTTTGTATCGCAGAAAATCCATATCAAACGAGGTCCAAACACGATAAAATTTTACAGAGATTTATTTTGGAATATTTGTGATTTTTGGGAGTTGGAATCATCACAAACGGAGGCCCACACACACCACAAGACACCTGGGCGCGCCCCAGGGCCCTGGCGCGGCATGGTGGGTTGTGCCCACCTCGTACGTCGGTTGGGGCTCTTCTTCTGGCGCAATAAAGATAATTTATGGATAAAAATCATGTTAAAATCTCAGCGCAATCGGAGTTACGAATCTCCGGGAATATAAGAAACGGTGAAGGTCCAGATCTGGGGAACGCGAAACAGAAGAGAACAGAGAGGGAGATCCAATCTCGGAGGGGCTCCCGCCCCTCTACCGCCATGGAGGCCATGGACCAGAGGGGAAACTCTCCTCCCATCTAGGGGGGAGGTCAAGGAAGAAGAAGAAGGAGGGGGCTCTCTCCCCCTCTCTCCCGATGGCCCCGGAGTGCCGCCGGGGCTAGGATCGTGACGGCGATCTACATCAACAATCTTGCTACCGTCAACACCAACTCTTTCCCCCTCTATGCAGCGGTGTAACACCTCTCTTCCCTGCTGTAATCTCTACTTAAACATGGTGCTCAACTCCATATATTATTTCCCAATGATATTTGGCTATCCTATGATGTTTGAGTAGATCCGTTTTGTCCCGTGGGTTAATCGTGATCTTCGTTGGTATGATTGTATATTTTATTTCTGGTGTTGTCCTATGGTGCCCTCCATGTCGCGCAAATGTGAGGGATCCTCGCTGTAGGGTGTTGCAATATGTTCATGGTTTGCTTATTGTCAGTGTTGCGGGGGTGACAGCAGCCTAAACGCGGATAAGTGGGTTATGGCGTATGGGAGTATAGAGGACTTGATACTTAATGCTATGGTTGGGTTTCACGACCTTAATGATCTTTAGTAGTTGCGGATGCTTGCTAGGGGTCCAATCATAAGTGCATATGATCCAAGTAGAGAAAGTATGTTAGCTCATGCCTCTCCCTCATATAAAATTGCAAGAATGATTACCGGTACTTGTTATCGATTGCCTAGGGACAAATGACTTTCTTGTTGACAAAAGCTATCCACTTTTATTACCTCGCAATTTATTCATAGTTTTATTCTCGCAAAGTACTCATAGTTTTATTCTTGCAAAATAGTTTCATACTTGTTCTAGGTAAAGTAAACATCAAGTGTGCGTAGAGTTGTATCGGTGGTCGATAGAACTTGAGGGAATATTTGTTCTACCTTTAGCTCCTCGTTGGGTTCGACACTCTTATTTATCGAAGAAGGCTACAAACGATCCCCTATACTTGTGGGTTATCACTGGGCGTAGTCGACGGGGAGGACGACGGCTGTAGCGACCCGATCCGAATGGATCGAATCTCTGTGTTCAAGTGTCATCCCTGGATCGGTAATGCTGACACACACAGTACTCGAAGGATTTATAACAGAGTGCAATCACACACTTATTACATCGAATGTCTCAAAAGAGAACTGATTACAATAAATATGGCGTAAGGCCATCTAAATAAGATAACAGCGGAAGGCTTGGAAGATAAAGTGAGTCCATCAACTCCAACGGCATAGCTGAGTGCACGACAACGACCTAGCACACCTTACTCTTCGTCTGAAAAGTCTGCAACATGATACGTTGCAGCCCGAAACGGGTCAGCACATGGAATATGCTGGCAATATAACACAGTAGAGCAATGAACAGAATAACTGCTAATACTACATGCATATTTGGCTGGTGGAAAAGCTCTAGTGTTATACTGTTTTGCGAAAAGCCAATTTTTCCCTACAACAAAGGAATATATTTTATTTAACTATCATGGTGGTTGTTGAACATTGAGAAGGTAAATCCCCCTCTCAATCCCAATTAAAAGTAATCATTAATCCCAACAAATTAATTTAGAGTGATGGGATTCAATATGATGATCCAAGAACCAGATACTCAAGATGTCCATAACCGGGGACACGGCTAATCATGATCAGTTTGTACACTCTGCAGAGGTTTGTGCACTTTTCCCCACAAGACTCGATCTCCTCCGTTGGATTTCTCGCACTACATGGTGTTTGAGAAACGGATGACCGAGACACAGTCTTTCAGAAACATTTACTCTTTACTCTGGGTAGACAGTTACACCTACTTTCCCCTACATCTGCTAGCCTACCACTGAAAGAGGTCATGTAACATACTCAACTATGCTAGAGCCCATAATAGCTTGTGGCTGCACACGGAAGTTTCTAGCATGAATAATCTTATGATCCCTTTGAGCCTGGGTGGCGGACCGTAGGAGGATCACACGGTATATCCCCGGGATCTCCTAGGACAACACTGGTATATCCCCAGGTGCCCAAACAAGCAATCCACCCAGATGTGTATTAAAGTTGCCACCTTAAGTTGAACCATTAATTAAAATCTCACATCTGTCATGGATACACTCAACACCCAATCCACGTCTACGAGCATAGCATGGCAACATAAGCATAGCGTGGAAGTAACTCCCAAGGGTTTTATAATAAAAGGGCAATAGGTTCTACCTCATCATCTACTTCCCAGTACCCACAAGTTGATCACATCCTAGTCATGCAATATTTGAGGGTAAAACTAATGCATAAAAACTGGGTAACGAAGAAGTATAATCAATGTGTTACTTGCCTTGCTGACGATCTGCAAATCCTAGGGACTCGTAGTAGCACGCTTCGCACTCCGGGTACTCTATCGCAAACAAACAATAGCATACATAAGCAATCAAGCGAAGATGCACGGGTAAAATCCAAATGAGAAAACCTAACCAGAAAGTTCAACTGAAGAACTCCGGTTTGCAAAAAGAATCAAATCAAACGGAGCAACGAAACTCAAACTGCGAAAGAAACAAGCTTCGATTACTAATCTGGACTAAAGTCAAATTTTATAGTAGCAAAAACTTGTTTAAGTTGGTTAAACAGAAAGAGGGCTTCGAGACGAAGATCTAGGCGCTTGAATCGCCTGATTCCGACAAACGAGCGAAAAGTTATACTAACACGAAAATCGGATCAGAAATCGCGATCGAAAATAATCGCGGAAAATCCGAGAAAAAGAAAACTAACGAACAGGCTAACGAACGAACGTTCGCTGTCTGCGGTTAAACGGTGAAAACCGTTCGTTAAAACGAACGTACGGACGAACGTCCGCTAAATAACTAAACCGACGGAAAACCGATCTAAAAAGAATAAACCGGTATTTAAAAAAACCGAACCTAGATCTAGGGTTTAAACAAAAACCGATCGGTTTTCTCGCGAAAACCGAGGCGGCGGCGGGATTCCGGCGAGGCGACGGGGCGGGGCGCGGCGCGGCGGCGCGATGCGGCGGGCGGCGGCGGCGTGCGGCGGCTCGGCGGCGAGCGGCGGCGGCTGGCGCGGCGAGCGAGGCGGCGCGGCGGCTCGGCGGCGCGGCAGCAGCAGCGGTGAGGCGGCGCGGCGGCTCGGCGGCGCGGCGAGGGCAGGCGGCGGCGGCGGCTTGGGGCTCCAGGGGGGGGGGCGGCGGCTATTTAAGTGGGGGAGGGGGTGGCTTGGGTGAAGGGGGCGACGGGGCTGAGTCGGCGGACTCCTCCGTCGGAGGTCCGTCTCCGACACGGACGGAAGGCGGCGCGGGGCGGCTGGGCCGGCTGGTTCTTCGGCCCAGTTTCGTCCGTCGGAGTTTTTTTTTTGTAAAATATCCGCGCAGAAAAACAAAAAAGAAATAACTAAACGGACTCCAAAATTCCCGAAATAAATTTTCCCCGTCCTCTAAAAACTCTCCCGGACAGGTACATTTATTTGGGAACTCTAATGCAATTTTTTTTGAAAATGCTATTTTTCTAAATCCAATAAAATTGCAATAAAATCCAAATAAATATTATTTGATTTTAATATTTTTCCTCCATATTCCATTTATTTTGGGAGAAGTCATATTATCTCCTCTCATATTTTTAATATGAAATATTTTCGGAGAGAAAAATAGTTAACACCAAATTGGATCCTTGTTTCAATTTTGAGAAAATTCAATATGAAAACGTTGAAATCCCCAACTCTCTCCGTGGTCCTTGAGTTGCTTAGAATTTTCGAGGATCGCAAAACGAAATGCAATAAATATGATAATTCATGGATGACCTATGTATAACATTCCAAATTAAAAATTGGGATGTTACAACCTACCCCCTTAAGATGAATCTCGCCTCGAGTTCGGGTTGGCTAGAAAAAGGTTTGGGTGTCCTTTCCGGAGGGTCTTCTTCGCGCTCCCAGGTGGCTTCCTCTTCGGTATGGTGACTCCACTGAACTTTGCAAAACTGATAACTTTGTTGCGTTAACTCGGCTGGCAAACTCGAAAATCTTGACGGGTTTTTCCCTCGTAGTTTAGATCACTATCCATATTGAATTGCTTCTAGGGCACTGTATCTCTTAGAGAAATATCAGCCTCATCTCCGCATGGCACTTCTTCAACTGGGAAACGTGAAACACATCATGAACTCCTGACAGTCCTCCGGGCAATTCCAACTTGTAGGCAACTTCACCCATACGTCCCAATACTCGGTATGGTCCCTACAAACCTCGGGCTAACTTTCCTCTTACCTCCAAAACGTTTCACTCTCCTCGTAAGGTGTATACTCGTAGATATGCTCTGTCTCCGACTTCATAGGTTACCCTCCTTGCGTTTTGGGTCGGCATAACTCTTCTGTCTGGACTGGGCTACTTTCAGTCTATCTCGAATCAGCTTAAACCTTCTCTTCGATTCCTTAATCAAATCCGGCCCAAACACCTGACGGTCTCCAACTTCATCCCACATCAACGGTGTTCCTGCACCTCCTTCCATACAAAGCCTCGAAAGGTGCCATCTTCAAACTGGCTTTGCTTAGTTGTTGTATGAAACTCTCGCGTAGGGCAAATTGTCATCCCAACTAGATCATAATCTAGCGCACAAGCTCTTAACATGTCCTCCAGAATCGGATTGACTCTCTCTCTCGGTCTGTCCATCTTCTGCTGGATGAAAAGCTGTACTAAACTCTAGCCTGGTTCCCAATGTCTGGTGTAGTTGGCCGCCAAAACTTTTGAGTAAACTTGGTTCCCTCTATCTGATACGATGGTCCTCGAACTCCGTGCAGACATCCGATCCCTGGTCATATATATCTTGGCCAACTTCGCACTCTATATGTGGTTTTCACTGGAATAAAGTGAGCTACTTTGGTCAACCGATCCACTACTACCCATCATAAGAATCGTCACCTGATCGGGTCCTGGGTAATCCGGTGATGAAATCCATGCCAAGCTTATCCCACTTTCCATTCGGTGTATTGGCATAGGGCTGCAGCCATCCTGCGGGCTTCTGATGCCTCTGCCTTCACTCTCTGACTACAATCACCTACGGCTACATACTCGTCAATATCCCTCTTCAACCCCGTCCACCAGAACGCTCTTTTAGTGTCCAATACATCTTTGGTGTTTCCGGGGTGTATCGAGTATGGCGAGTCATGAGCTCCTGTAGTATCAACTTCCTTATCTCGGCATTATTGGGTACATACAACGGTCCTCAACCATAATGTTGTGCTCATCTTCAACGAAACCCTTTGGCTTTTCCTTTGCGCATTTATCCTTTATCTCGCAATTTCTTTGTCCTCTTTCTGAGCTTCTCGAATCGCTTCCAATATTTTGACTGAACTTCCATAACTGCAACAAAACCTCTATGGACTATCCCCAAACGAACTCCCGAGATCTTCGGATACACCCTTTGGTAACTCCGCTTTTGAGGGTATTGACATAACTCTTCCGGCTCAAAGCGTCTGCTACGACATTGGCTTTTCCTGGATGATAATGCAACTTCATATCATAATCCTTTATAAGTTCCAACCATCTCCTCTGCCTGAGGTTCAGCTCCTTCTGAGTGAAAATATACTTCAAGCTCTTGTGATCCGTGTACACATCACAACGATTCCCAATAAGAAAATGTCTCCAAGTCTTAAGTGCATGAACTACAGCTGCTAACTCCAAGTCATGCGTGGCATAATTCAACTCATGCGGCCGAAGCTGACGTGAGGCATATGAAACAACTCTTCCTTCCTGCATAAGTACTCCTCCCAGTCCTAAGCGAGAAGCGTCGCAATACACTTGGAAATCCTTGCGTATATCTGGCAGAATCAGAACTGGGGCTGTAACCAAACGTTTCTTCAGTTCCTGAAAACTTGCCTCACATTCATCTGTCCATTTGAACTTAGTGTCCTTCTTCAGTAACTCCGTCATAGGCTTCGCAATCTTGTAAAAATTCTCGATAAATCTCCGATAATATCCTGCAAGTCCAAGAAAACTGCGGATCTCCCCTACTGAGGTGGGTGCCAACCACTCAGTGACAGACTGAACCTTAGTGGGGTCTACTGCTATACCTTCGCCCGATATAACATGTCCAAGAAATCCAACTTCCTTCAACCAAAACTCACATTTGCTGAACTTGGCATACAACTGATGTTCCCTGAGCTTCTCGAGAACTAAACGCAGATGCTCCTTGTGCTCCTCTTCATTCTTTGAGTATACCAAGATATCATCAATGAACACCACGACAAACTTATCCAAGAACTCCATGAACACCTTGTTCATCATACTCATGAAATAGGCAGGGGCATTAGTCAATCCAAATGACATAACTGTGTACTCATATAGCCCATACCGGGTGGTGAAGGCTGTCTTAGGTATATCCTGTTCTCGGATCTTCAGCTGGTGATACCCTGATCTCAGATCGATCTTGGAGAACACTGTAGCTCCTTGCAACTGATCAAACAAATCATTAATCATTGGCAGTGGGTACTTGTTCTTAATCGTCACTTCATTCAATGCGCGATAATCAACAACCATTCTCAAGGATCCATCCTTCTTCTCAACTAAGAGCACTGGGGCTCCCCACGGTGATGAACTTCGTCGAATGTAACCTTTCTCCAATAATTCCTTGATCTGCTTCTTAATCTCCTCCAGATCATTTGCGGGCATCCGGTATGGTCTCTTTGATATTGGTCTGGTGCCTGGCAACAACTCTATCAAGAATTCAATGTCTCGATCCGGCGGCATGCCTGGTAACTCCTCTGGAAATACATCCGGGAAATCTTTCACAATAGGCACCTCCTCCTGAACAACTCCCGTGAGAGAATTTACTTGGCTCCTTCTAGGCACATGCCTAGATACATACTTGATCCTTTTTCCCTCCGGGGTGGTAAGCAAAATCGACTTACTCGCACAATCGATGCTTCCTCCATACATCGATAGCCAATCCATGCCTAGTATCACATCCAATCCTTGTGACTTCAAAACTATCAGGTCTGAGGGGAAAACATGACTTCCAATGATCAATGGCATCTGAAAACATCCTTGTCTTGCCATATACTCCGCACCGGGTGATCTTACTAACATGGGTGTCCTAAGTACCTTAGTGGGCAACTTATACTTATCCACGAATCCCCTTGATATGTATGAATGCGATGCACCAGTATCGAAAAGAACAATTGCAATAAAAGACTTAACCAAAAACTTACCGATAACTGCATCAGGCTGCTCCTCAACCTCCTCCACGTTCACGTGGTTCACTTGTCCTCGGTTGAATGGATTGGGCTTCTTCCCAGCGCTTCCATTACCATTGCCGTTCTTCAATTCTGGACATTCATTGGCATAATGTCCAGTCTTCCCGCACTTGAAACAGGTAATGTGGCTTTGATCCTTCTTGGCGGGTGTGGCTGGGTTAGAGCGGTTCTGATTACTGCCTGCTCCATGTCCATTTCCATTCTTGTGGCCATTATGGTTGTGTGAACTTCCTCCATTGTGGTTATGACCTCCATGGTTATGAACAAGCCCTCCCGAGTTCGGGGTGAACCGGGGCTTCTGCTGAGCTCCTGAGTTGAACTTCCCTTGTCCATACTTCCTCTTGCGGCTATCAATCTGCTGCTGCTTCCCTTCAATCATAAGAGCTTTGTCTACCAACTCCTGGTAGTTGTTGAATGTTGCTACCATCAACTGCATACTCAGCTCATCATTCAACCCTTCCATAAACTTCTCCTGCTTCGCGGCGTCAGTGGCCACATCATCCGGGGCATAGCGAGCTAATTTACTGAACTCATCCACGTACTGCCCCACGGTACGGTTTCCCTGGCGTAAGTTGCGAAACTCACGCTTCTTCATGCTCATAGCTCCTGCTGAGACATGTGCCGTGCGGAAAGCTTGCTGAAACTGATCCCAAGTGACATTGGCTATAGGGAATGTGGCTGTGTCATTCTCCCACCATGAGGCTGCGGGTCCATCCAATTGATGTGCGGCAAAACGCACCTTCTCAGCGTCTGTGCATCCTGCGGTGGTCAACTCCCTTCCAATCCTGCGTAGCCAGTCATCCGCAACTATTGGCTCGGTGCTACTGGAAAACACCGGCGGCTGCAACCTCAGAAAACGGGCTAAGTTGTCAACTGGTGGTGGTGGCGGCGGGTTGTTGTTGTCTTGGTTCTGAACTAGTAGCTGCATCAGGGTATTCTGCTGTTGAATCAACTGAGTGAGCTCCGGTGGGAAAACAAATCCGGTGTCGCGTCTCGGAGGCATCTGATGGGTTTAGAGGGAAGAGATTAGAATAGAGTAAGGTCTAGTGAGAAAGCACTACCCATATGCACATGAGACAAACACATTCATAACACACCACTCAATTCAAGCAAGAGCATACAATCGATCTAACTACCGTTACAAAAGTGCTCGGACTATTACTATTTACATGGGGAAAACACTAATGATAATATGGTGGTCATCTAGAAATTTTGATCGGTGGAAGACTCCATGATATCCGCTCCAGCTTCGTCTTCATAATCATCATCACTACTGTCGGGGTCGGAGTCGGTGTCGTCGATGATGATGTAGTCTTCAGATCGAATTTCCTCAGGTTCGTCGTCTTCTTCTCCGGGCGCGGGGTCTCCCATGAATACTCCTAGTTTCCTTGTCAGGTCGTCATTCTTCTCCACTAGTATTGCGATTTCCTCCTCGTATCCATCGCGTGTAGACTTGAGTTCCTCTTCTAGCTCCATGTTCCTGGTCATCACCTTCTTCAAATCTATCATGCTTGCACACATCTCGTTCTCCTGTCGACGAATGTGCTGGTTTAACTCCTGGATGAAAGCTGCAATGGACCTGTCCCTCCGGGTGCTGATCATCTCCCATTGCTCATCTCGGCGCCCACATAACTGGTAGATTGTGTCCTTAAGATCCTTGTGATACACCTCGCCGATGCGTCCCATGGCGATGTGGGCTGCCATGCTCTTTCCTAGACTCCAGGTTGGTGCATCAAAGGAAAACTCTATGGGCTCCGTAACTGGCGTGAATGTCCTTCCTGGAATTTGAACTCGAATCATCCAACGCTCCTCTTCTGGTACAGTGACGGTGTAGGTCCCGGTGAAGCTTGGTATTCCGATGTTCAGGTACCTAGTGACTTCCTTCAAGTGTCGTCCAAAAGGTGTGTCTTCATCCGGTTGTGTAAACTTGTTCCTTGAGTCCGCCATCCTAGAGAATAGAAGATGGAGAGAAGTCAGAAATGAGTAGAGAAGAGTGTCCTATGGCTTTTCTTAGTGGTCGTGTCCTACAGTCAGCGTGTGCTCTGATACCATCTCTGTAGCGACCCGATCCGAATGGATCGAATCTCTGTGTTCAAGTGTCATCCCTGGATCGGTAATGCTGACACACACAGTACTCGAAGGATTTATAACAGAGTGCAATCACACACTTATTACATCGAATGTCTCAAAAGAGAACTGATTACAATAAATATGGCTTAAGGCCATCTAAATAAGATAACAGCGGAAGGCTTGGAAGATAAAGTGAGTCCATCAACTCCAACGGCATAGCTGAGTGCACGACAACGACCTAGCACACCTTACTCTTCGTCTGAAAAGTCTGCAACATGATACGTTGCAGCCCGAAACGGGTCAGCACATGGAATATGCTGGCAATATAACACAGTAGAGCAATGAACAGAATAATTGCTAATACTACATGCATATTTGGCTGGTGGAAAAGCTCTAGTGTTATACTGTTTTGCGAAAAGACAATTTTTTTCCCTACAACAAAGGAATATATTTTATTTAACTATCATGGTGGTTGTTGAACATTGAGAAGGTAAATCCCCCTCTCAATCCCAATTAAAAGTAATCATTAATCCCAACAAATTAATTTAGAGTGACGGGATTCAATATGATGATCCAAGAACCAGATACTCAAGATGTCCATAACCGGGGACACGGCTAATCATGATTAGTTTGTACACTCTGCAGAGGTTTGTGCACTTTTCCCCACAAGACTCGATCTCCTCCGTTGGATTTCTCGCACTACATGGTGTTTGAGAAACGGATGACCGAGACACAGTCTTTCAGAAACATTTACTCTTTACTCTGGGTAGATAGTTACACCTACTTTCCCCTACATCTGCTAGCCTACCACTGAAAGAGGTCATGTAACATACTCAACTATGCTAGAGCCCATAATAGCTTGTGGCTGCACACGGAAGTTTCTAGCATGAATAATCTTATGATCCCTTTGAGCCTGGGTGGCGGACCGTAGGAGGATCACACGGTATATCCCCGGGATCTCCTAGGACAACACTGGTATATCCCCAGGTGCCCAAACAAGCAATCCACCCAGATGTGTATTAAAGTTGCCACCTTAAGTTGAACCATTAATTAAAAATCTCACATCTGTCATGGATACACTCAAAACCCAATCCACGTCTACGAGCATAGCATGGCAACATAAGCATAGCGTAGAAGTAACTCCCAAGGGTTTGTTATTAAAAAGGGCAATAGGTTCTACCTCATCATCTACTTCCCAGTACCCACAAGTTAATCACATCCTAATCATGCAATATTTGAGGGTCGAAACTAATGCATAAAAACTGGGAAACGAAGAAGTATGATCAATGTGTTACTTGCCTTGCTGACAATCTGCAAATCCTAGAGACTCGTAGTAGCACGCTTCGCACTCCGGGAATTCTATCGCAAACAACCAATAGCATACATAAGCAATCAAGCGAAGATGCACGGGTAAAACCCAGATAAGAAGATCTAACAAGAAAGTTCAACTGAAGAACTCTGGTTTGCAAAAAGAATCAAATCAAACGGAGCAACGAAACTCAAACTGCGAAAGAAACACGCTTCGATTACTAATCTGGACTAAAGTCAAATTTTACAGTAGCAAAAACTTGTTTAAGTTGGTTAAACAGAAAGAGGGCTTCGAGACAAAGATCTAGGCGCTTGAATCGACTGATTCCGACAAACGAGCGAAAAGTTATACTAAAACGAAAATCGGATCAGGAATCGCGATCGAAAATAATCGCGGAAAAATCCGAGAAAAAGAAAAACTAACGAACAGGCTAACGAACGAACGTTCGCTGTCTGTGGTTAAACGGTGAAAACCGTTCGTTAAAACGAACGTACGAACGGGCGTTCGCTAAATAACTAAACCGACGGAAAACCGATCTAAAAAGAATAAACCGGAATTTAAAAAAAACCGGATCTAGATCTAGGGTTTACCAAAAAAAACCGAACGGTTAACCGAAAAAAAAAACGACGAACGGCGGCAGCGGCTACTACCTCCGGCGAGGCTCCGGCGGGACGGCGGGGTGCGGCGCGGCGTGCGGTGGCGAGGCGACGGGGTGGGGCGCGCGCGGTGCAGCGGCGCGGCGCGGCGGAGTGCGGCGGCGGCGCTGCAGCGGCGGCGGCGAGCGGCGGACGCGGCGGCGGCGGCTGCTGCTGCTTGCTGCTGCTGCGGCGGTGGTGGGGTGGAGGGGTCGAGGCGGCGGGGCGGGCGGCATATAAAGGGGCCGGGGGGGTTGGCTTGGGGAGGGGGAGACGAGGCGGAGGCGGCGTCGGACTCCTCCGGCGAGTCCGTCTCCGGCACGGGACGGGAAGGCGGCGCGGGGCGGCTGGGCCTCGGCCCAGTGCGGTCCGGCGGATTTTTTTTTTTAATAAATCCTGACGCAGAAAAATAAAGAAAAGAAATACTAAACGGACTCCAAAAATCCTGAAATAAATTTTCCCCGTCCTCTAAAAATATGCCGGACGAGATGAACATTTATTTGGGCCTCTAATGAAATTTTGAAAAACACATATTTTTCCTAATTCAAATAAAATAGCGATAAAATCCAAATAAAATATTTATTTGATTTTAATATTTTTCCTCCAATATTCCATTTATTTTGGAGAAGTCATATTATCTCCTCTCATATATTTTTAATATGAAATATTTTCGGAGAGAAAAATAATTAAACCAAATTGATCCTTGTTTCAATATTTGAGAAAATTCAAATATGAAAATGGTGAAATCTCCAACTCTCTCCGTGGGTCCTTGAGTTGCTTAGAATTTTCGAGGATCGCAAAACGAAATGCAATAAAATATGATATGCAGTGAATGATCTATGTATAACATTCCAAATTGAAAATTTGGGATGTTACAAACCTACCCCCCTTAAGATGAATCTCGCCCTCGAGATTCGGGTTGGCTAGGAAACAGATGTGGGTGGTCCTTCCGGAGGTCTTCTTCGCGCTCCCAGGTGGCTTCATCCTCGGTATGGTGGCTCCACTGAACTTTGCAAAACTTGATAACTTTGTTGCGTGTAACTCGGCTGGCAAATCGAGAATCTTGACGGGTTTCTCCTCGTAGGTTAGGTCACTTTCCAACTGAATTGCTTCCAGGGGCACTGTATCTCTTAGAGGAATATCAGCCATCTCCGCATGGCACTTCTTTAACTGGGAAACGTGGAACACATCATGAACTCCTGGCAAACCTTCGGGCAATTCCAACTTGTAGGCAACTTCTCCCATCCGTTCCACAACACGATACGGTCCTACAAACCTCGGGGCTGACTTTCCTTTAACTCCAAAACGTTTCACTCCTCGTAAGGGTGATACTCGTAGATATGCTCTGTCTCCAATTTCATAGGTTACCTCCTTACGTTTTGAATCTGCATAACTCTTCTGCCTGGACTGGGCTACTTTCAGTCTATCTCGAATCAGCTTAACCTTCTCTTCGGACTCCTTAATCAAATCCGGTCCAAACAACTGACGGTCTCCAACTTCATCCCACATCAACGGTGTTCTGCACCTTCTTCCATACAAAGCCTCGCATTCATCTGTCCATTTGAACTTAGTGTCCTTCTTCAGTAACTCCGTCATAGGCTTCGCAATCTTAGAAAAATTCTCGATAAATCTCTGATAATATCCTGCAAGTCCAAGAAAACTGCGGATCTCCCCCATTGAGGTGGGTGCCAACCACTCAGTGACAGACTGAACCTTAGTGGGGTCTACTGCTATACCTTCGCCCGATATAACATGTCCAAGAAATCCAACTTCCTTCAACCAAAACTCACATTTGCTGAACTTGGCATACAACTGATGTTCCCTGAGCTTCTCGAGAACTAAACGCAGATGCTCCTTGTGCTCCTCTTCATTCTTTGAGTATACCAAGATATCATCAATGAACACCACGACAAACTTATCCAAGAACTCCATGAACACCTTGTTCATCATACTCATGAAATAGGCAGGGGCATTAGTCAATCCAAATGACATAACTGTGTACTCATATAGCCCATACCGGGTGGTGAAGGCTGTCTTAGGTATATCCTGTTCTCGGATCTTCAGCTGGTGATACCCTGATCTCAGATCGATCTTGGAGAACACTTTAGCTCCTTGCAACTGATCAAACAAATCATTAATCATTGGCAGTGGGTACTTGTTCTTAATCGTCACTTCATTCAATGCGCGATAATCAACAACCATTCTCAAGGATCCATCCTTCTTCTCAACTAAGAGCACTGGGGCTCCCCACGGTGATGAACTTCGTCGAATGTAACCTTTCTCCAATAATTCCTTGATCTGCTTCTTAATCTCCTCCAGATCATTTGCGGGCATCCGGTATGGTCTCTTTGATATTGGTCCGGTGCCTGGCAACAACTCTATGAAGAATTCAATGTCTCGATCCGGCGGCATGCCTGGTAACTCCTCTGGAAATACATCTGGGTAATCCTTCACAATAGGCACCTCCTCCTGAACAACTCCCGTGAGAGAATTTACTTGGCTCCTTCTAGGCACATGCCTAGATACATACTTGATCCTTTTTCCCTCCGGGGTGGTAAGCGAAATCGACTTACTCGCACAATCGATGCTTCCTCCATACATCGATAGCCAATCCATGCCTAGTATCACATCCAATCCTTGTGACTTCAAAACTATCAGGTCTGAGGGGAAAACATGACTTCCAATGATCAATGGCATCTGAAAACATCCTTGTCTTGCCATATACTCCGCACCGGGTGATCTTACTAACATGGGTGTCCTAAGTACCTTAGTGGGCAACTTATACTTATCCACGAATCCCCTTGATATGTATGAATGCGATGCACCAGTATCGAAAAGAACAATTGCAATAAAAGACTTAACCAAAAACTTACCGATAACTGCATCAGGCTGCTCCTCAACCTCCTCCACGTTCACGTGGTTCACTTGTCCTCAGTTGAATGGATTGGGCTTCTTTCCAGCGCTTCCATTACCATTGCCGTTCTTCAATTCTGGACATTCGTTGGCATAATGTCCAGTCTTCCCGCACTTGAAACAGGTAACGTGGCTTTGATCCTTCTTGGCGGGTGTGGCTGGGTTAGAGCGGTTCTGATTACTGCCTGCTCCATGTCCATTTCCATTCTTGTGGCCATTATGGTTGTGTGAACTTCCTCCATTGTGGTTATGACCTCCATGGTTATGAACAAGTCCTCCCGAGTTCGGGGTGAACCGGGGCTTCTGCTGAGCTCCTGAGTTGAACTTCCCTTGTCCATACTTCCTCTTGCGGCTATCAATCTGCTGCTGCTTCCCTTCAATCATAAGAGCTTTGTCTACCAACTCCTGGTAGTTGTTGAATGTTGCCACCATCAACTGCATGCTCAGCTCATCATTCAACCCTTCCATAAACTTCTCCTGCTTCGCGGCGTCAGTGGCCACATCATCCGGGGCATAGCGAGCTAATTTACTGAACTCATCCACGTACTGCCCCACGGTACGGTTTCCCTGGCGTAAGTTGCGAAACTCACGCTTCTTCATGCTCATAGCTCCTGCTGAGACATGTGCCGTGCGGAAAGCTTGCTGAAACTGATCCCAAGTGACATTGGCTATAGGGAATGTGGCTGTGTAATTCTCCCACCATGAGGCGGCGGGTCCATCCAATTGATGTGTGGCAAAACGCACCTTCTCAGCGTCTGTGCATCCTGCGGTGGTCAACTCCCTTCCAATCCTGCGTAGCCAGTCATCCGCAACTATTGGCTCGGTGCTACTGGAAAACACCGGCGGCTGCAACCTCAGAAAACGGGCTAAGTTGTCAACTGGTGGTGGTGGCGGTGGGTTGTTGTTGTTATTGTTGTTGCCTTGGTTCTGAACTAGTAGCTGCATCAGGGTATTCTGCTGTTGAATCAACTGAGTGAGCTCCGGTGGGAAAACAAATCCGGTGTCGCGTCTCGGAGGCATCTGATGGGTTTAGAGGGAAGAGATTAGAATAGAGTAAGGTCTAGTGAGAAAGCACTACCCATATGCACATGAGACAAACACATTCATAACACACCACTCAATTCAAGCAAGAGCATACAATCGATCTAACTACCGTTACAAAAGTGCTCGGACTATTACTATTTACATGGGGAAAACACTAATGATAATATGGTGGTCATCTAGAAATTTTGATCGGTGGAAGACTCCATGATATCCGCTCCAGCTTCGTCTTCATAATCATCATCACTACTGTCGGGGTCGGAGTCGGTGTCGTCGATGATGATGTAGTCTTCAGATCGAATTTCCTCAGGTTCATCGTCTTCTTCTCCGGGTGCGGGGTCTCCCATGAATACTCCTAGTTTCCTTGTCAGGTCGTCATTCTTCTCCACTAGTATTGCGATTTCCTCCTCGTATCCATCGCGTGTAGACTTGAGTTCCTCTTCTAGCTCCATGTTCCTGGTCATCACCTTCTTCAAATCTATCATGCTTGCACACATCTGGTTCTCCTGTCGACGAATGTGCTGGTTTAACTCCTGGATGAAAGCTGCAATGGGCCTGTCCCTCCGGGTGCTGATCATCTCCCATTGCTCATCTCGGCGCCCACATAACTGGTAGATCGTGTCCTTAAGATCCTGGTGATACACTTCGCCGATGCGTCCCATGGCGATGTGGGCTGCCATGCTCTTTCCTAGACTCCAGGTTGGTGCATCAAAGGAAAACTCTATGGGCTCCGTAACTGGCGTGAATGTCCTTCCTGGAATTTGAACTCGAATCATCCAACGCTCCTCTTCTGGTACAGTGGCGGTGTAGGTCCCGGTGAAGCTTGGTATTCCGATGTTCAGGTACCTAGTGACTTCCTTCAAGTGTCGTCCAAAAGGTGTGTCTTCATCCGGTTGTGTAAACTTGTTCCTTGAGTCTGCCATCCTAGAGAATAGAAGATGGAGAGAAGTCAGAAATGAGTAGAGAAGACTGTCCTATGGCTTTTCTTAGTGGTCGTGTCCTACAGTCAGCGTGTGCTCTGATACCATCTCTGTAGCGACCCGACCCGAATGGATCGAATCTCTGTGTTCAAGTGTCATCCCTGGATCGGTAATGCTGACACACACAGTACTCGAAGGATTTATAACAGAGTGCAATCACACACTTATTACATCGAATGTCTCAAAAGAGAACTGATTACAATAAATATGGCTTAAGGCCATCTAAATAAGATAACAGCGGAAGGCTTGGAAGATAAAGTGAGTCCATCAACTCCAACGGCATAGCTGAGTGCACGACAACGACCTAGCACACCTTACTCTTCGTCTGAAAAGTCTGCAACATGATACGTTGCAGCCCGAAACGGGTCAGCACATGGAATATGCTGGCAATATAACACAGTAGAGCAATGAACAGAATAATTGCTAATACTACATGCATATTTGGCTGGTGGAAAAGCTCTAGGGTTATACTGTTTTGCGAAAAGCCAAATTTTTTTTTTCCTACAACAAAGGAATATATTTTATTTAACTATCATGGTGGTTGTTGAACATTGAGAAGGTAAATCCCCCTCTCAATCCCAATTAAAAGTAATCATTAATCCCAACAAAATTAATTTAGAGTGATGGGATTCAATATGATAATCCAAGAACCAGATACTCAAGATGTCCATAACCGGGGACACGGCTAATCATGATTAGTTTGTACACTCTGCAGAGGTTTGTGCACTTTTCCCCACAAGACTCGATCTCCTCCGTTGGATTTCTCGCACTACATGGTGTTTGAGAAACGGATGACCGAGACACAGTCTTTCAGAAACATTTACTCTTTACTCTGGGTAGACAGTTACACCTACTTTCCCCTACATCTGCTAGCCTACCACTGAAAGAGGTCATGTAACATACTCAACTATGCTAGAGCCCATAATAGCTTGTGGCTGCACACGGAAGTTTCTAGCATGAATAATCTTATGATCCCTTTGAGCCTGGGTGGCGGACCATAGGAGGATCACACGGTATATCCCCGGGATCTCCTAGGACAACACTGGTATATCCCCAGGTGCCCAAACAAGCAATCCACCCAGATGTGTATTAAAGTTGCCACCTTAAGTTGAACCATTAATTAAAATCTCACATCTGTCATGGATACACTCAACACCCAATCCACATCTACGAGCATAGCATGGCAACATAAGCATAGCGTGGAAGTAACTCCCAAGGGTTTTATAATAAAAGGGCAATAGGTTCTACCTCATCATCTACTTCCCAGTACCCACAAGTTGATCACATCCTAGTCATGCAATATTTGAGGGTAAAACTAATGCATAAAAACTGGGTAACGAAGAAGTATAATCAATGTGTTACTTGCCTTGCTGACGATCTGCAAATCCTAGGGACTCGTAGTAGCACGCTTCGCACTCCGGGTACTCTATCGCAAACAAACAATAGCATACATAAGCAATCAAGCGAAGATGCACGGGTAAAATCCAAATGAGAAAACCTAACCAGAAAGTTCAACTGAAGAACTCCGGTTTGCAAAAAGAATCAAATCAAACGGAGCAACGAAACTCAAACTGCGAAAGAAACAAGCTTCGATTACTAATCTGGACTAAAGTCAAATTTTACAGTAGCAAAAACTTGTTTAAGTTGGTTAAACAGAAAGAGGGCTTCGAGACGAAGATCTAGGCGCTTGAATCGCCTGATTCCGACAAACGAGCGAAAAGTTATACTAACACGAAAATCGGATCAGAAATCGCGATCGAAAATAATCGCGGAAAATCCGAGAAAAAGAAAACTAACGAACAGGTTAACGAACGAACGTTCGCTGTCTGCGGTTAAACGGTGAAAACCGTTCGTTAAAACGAACGTACGGACGAACGTCCGCTAAATAACTAAACCGACGAAAAACCGATCTAAAAAGAATAAACCGGTATTTAAAAAAACCGAACCTAGATCTAGGGTTTAAACAAAAACCGATCGGTTTTCTCGCGAAAACCGAGGCGGCGGCGGGATTCCGGCGAGGCGACGGGGCGGGGCGCGGCGCGGCCGGTAAGAGAACGGAGGAGTCGGAGGAGGAGGAGTTGTATGGAGGGGATAGGAGGAGAGAGAGAGGGAGGGAATGGAGAGCGAGAGCGATGGGCGGCGAGGCGGTGGGCTGGGCGAAGGAGCGGAGAGGTCGGCGCGGCGGTCGCGGCAGGAGCGGCGAGGGCAGGCGAGGGCGGCGGCGGCTGGGGCTCAGGGGGGGGGGCGGCGGCTATTAAGGGGGGAGAGGGTGTGGTTGGGCGAGGGGGGACGGGGCGGAGGCGCGGCGGCGGCGGATCCTCGGCGAGTCCGTCTCGGCACGGGACGGGAGGCGGCGCGGGGCGGCTGGGCCGGCGGGCTCGGCCCAGTTCGGTCCGGCGGAGTTTTTTTTTTTTTAAATAATTCCGCGCAGAAAAACAAATAAAAGAAATACTAAACGGACTCCAAAATTCCCGAAATAAATTTTCCCCGTCCTCTAAAAATCTCCCGGACAGGTAAACATTTATTTGGGACTCTAATGCAATTTTGAAAAATGCATATTTTTCTAAATCCAAATAAAATTGCAATAAAATCCAAATAAAATATTTTTTGATTTTAATATTTTTCCTCCAATATTCCATTTATTTGGAGAAGTCATATTATATCCTCTCATATATTTTTAATATGAAATATTTTCGGAGAGAAAAATAGTTAAACCAAATTGATCCCTGTTTCAATATTTGAGAAAATTCAAATATGAAAACGGTGAAATCCCCAACTCTCTCCGTGGGTCCTTGAGTTGCTTAGAATTTTCGAGGATCGCAAAACGAAATGCAATAAAATATGATATGCATGGATGACCTATGTATAACATTCCAAATTAAAAATTTGGGATGTTACAACGGCGGAGCCTCACGACATCTCGGCGAAGCTTGGGGTCGACGAAGGGCGCGGGATCGACGGCAATGGCGGCGGCGACTTTCGGGTGCGGGAGAGAGATCGAGCGAGCGAGAGGGAGAGGGGAAAGTGGGTGCTAGGGTTTGCCCTGGGATCCGCGGAGGTGCTCTTATCCTCATCGCGACGGCAGCGGCGCCGGGGGATGGCCAACAGCTGGCCATCGCCGGCTCGGGTGCGCGCGCGCGCTGACACGGGGAGGAGGGAGACGACGACGGCTCTGTTGGGCTGGGCCTGCACACTGTGCACTAAGGCCCAGCCAACTGTGACCCTTTTCTTTTTCTTTACTTCTTTTCTGTTTTCTATTTTTTTATTTCTATTTTGCAAATTGTTTAGCTACCATTTGAGTTTTGTAAAAAAATATGTGACTTAGCTCAATAATTATAGTGTAATATTTACCACTGCCAGAAAATGGTTTGGAGCCAAAATGATTTTATTTGAATTTGAATTAAATTTAAATGGAAAGAAAAGGTGCTGTTCGTCCACTGTTTTGGTTGCTAGGGTCAACTTGGTAATTTAATTAATGTTGGTTTTATTTTTATAATCGTTCTGGTATTATTTGCAATACTATGAACATTTTAGTTTTGCAGTTTGAAGAAATAAATATTTGACTTTATTTCAAGTATGAATTTGAAGTTGGATTTGGGACAAGTGGCATTTTGACTTAGTGAAATATGATGACATGGCACATTAATTAGCTTGAGACAGGGTTAACATCTGGGGATGTTACACCGCATCTCCCTTTGCCGCCGCCGCTGACAACCCTAACCCTAGCCGCACCCCTCCCGCGCCATGTGTTCCGTCACTTCGTCCGGCTCCTTCAACCGCTCCAACCCGTTCGCCGACGCCAACCCCCCCCCCCCCCGATGCCGCCGACACCCGCAACCTCAACATCTACGGGCGGGTTCCGGTCCGTCTTGCTCAGACGGACTCCTCCTCCTACTACGCGTGGAAGACGTACTTGTCCCTCGTGTTCCGGGATTACAACCTCGTCAACCATGTGGACGGCTCCGTTGACTCCAGCCTCATGCCCACGCACCATGAGTGGTCCACCATCGACACCACGCTCATCCGGTGGTTCTTCCTCACCATCTCGCCAGACCTGTGTCACACGGTCGTGCAGGACGGTGATGACGCTCTCGCCATGTGGACCAAGCTGAACGGACTCTTCACTGACAATCATCTTCAACGTCGCATTTTTTTGCAGCAAGAGTTTTTTGGATGCCACCAGGACAACTCCTCCGTCGACGACTACTGTCGCCGTCTCAATACTCTTGCTGACGAGCTCCGCGGTATTGGCGCGAAGATCGATGATGATCTCCTCCTCAGCACGCTCATCGCCGGCCTCAACAAGGACTTCAGCAACGCCGCGGCGAACCTCACACTCATCCCCGAGCCCTCTGAAAGCACAAGTGCTCCCTGGGTGATTTTGGTAATTAATGTCAACATATCTATTGTTGGACTAATGCTTTTATCTAGTATATTTTAGATGAGTTCAACAATGGCGTGGTAAGGACAAGAGGATGTGAAATCCCTTCAAAATTCTAAGGACACAGATTGGCAAAAGCTCAAGACTCTTCATTTCTATTTTAGTGATCCAAGATCACATTGAATCCATAGGAAAGCCAATACTATTAAAAGGGGATGAGGTGTTGCTTAATGGTCTACTTGCTCAAAGTGCTTAGTGATATTGCTCCAAAACCCTCAGCCACTTTCTCATCCAAATATGTCCAAAACTCAAAGTCAAACTCGGCCCCACCAAAATGATCCATCCGGCGCCATCGAGTTCAGTTGACATAGCCACTGCCAAAAACCCTAGCAATTCGGTTACACCGATACGGATATCAGTCTCACCGAGATGGCCCTGCAAACTCTCTGTTGTCTGTTGCAATTATTTCGGTCTCACCGAAATATGCAATCGGTCCCACCGAGTTTGCTTGACCAACTCTCTGTTTGCTCTTTGCTGAAATCGGTCTCACCGAGTTCAAGCAATCAGTCTCACCGAGATGAGGTTTTTCCCTAGCCCTAGCACATCGGTCCCACCGAGTTGTTCCAGTCGGTCCCACCGAGATTCCTAACGTTCACATTTTGAACTGAATCGGTCTCACCGAGTTCTTCTATTTGGTCTGACTGAGTTGGGTGAAATGTGTGTAACGGTTGGATTTTGTGTGGAGGCTATATATACCCCTCCACCCCCATCTCCATTTGTGAGAGAGCCATCAGAACGTGCCTACACTTACACTACTCATTTTCTGAGAGAGAACCACCTACTCATGTGTTGAGACCAAGATATTCCAATCCTACCACAAGAATCTTGATCTCTAGCCTTCCCCAAGTTGCTTTCCACTCAAATCATCTTTCCACCATAGCCAAATCTATGAGAGAGAGAGAGAGTTGAGTGTTGGGGAGACTATCATTTGAAGCACAAGAGCAAGGAGTTCATCATCAACACACCATCTATTACCTTTTGGAGAGTGGTGTCTCCTAGATTGGTTAGGTGTCGCTTGGGAGCCTCCGACAAGATTGTGGAGTTGAACCAAGAAGTTTGTAAGGGCAAGGAGATCGCCTACTTCGTGAAGATCTAGCCGAGTGAGGCAAGTCCTTCGTGGGCGATGGCCATGGTGGGATAGACAAGGTTGCTTCTTCATGGACCCTTCGTGAGTGGAGCCCTTCGCGGACTCGCGCAACCGTTACCCTTCGTGGGTTGAAGTCTCCATCAACATGGATGTACGATAGCACCACCTATCGGAACCACGCCAAAAATCTCCGTGTCTACACTGCGTTTGCACACTCCAATCCCATCCCTTTACTTTCTTGCAATTAGCATGCTTTACTCTTTCCGCTGCTCATACTCTTGCCATGATTGCTTGAAATGTATTGTGAATGCTTAAACTTGTGCTAAAACTCCACCTCAACTTGAAGAACTTAAAAAATTGCCACTTGTATTTGTTGAGGGTCTAATCACCCCCTCTAGACCCCTCTTCTTGATCCTTTCAATTGGTATCAGAGCATTGGTCTCCATTGCTTTGGTTTAATCACCATTGGAGGAAGATGGATGAGTCTACGATTGGGAGTATTAGACGTAGAGTGCCTATGCTTGACGGAGAGTTCTATAGTGCTTGGAAAAATGAGATGCTTGAGATTTTCAATGAATATAATTTGAACAAGTATATTAATAGCCCTTGTGCGCCTCCTATTGATCCCTTGCATCCTACCCCCGATGAGTATCTTGACATGACCCGCAATCTTAGAACTATTGATCTTATCATGAGAGGATTGCCTAAAAATTTCCTTGTATGCTTGCCTACATTTGAATGTGCTTATTGTAGGAGAATGCGACCGAAAACAAAAAATTTCCGACCTACGCACCAGCCCAGGACCACTATGGAGACTGCATACAAGGTTTGATCTTTTTGTTACCGACTCGTAGCGCAGCGGAAGTAGAGTCGATGATGATCGGCGATGCAGATCCCCGTAGCTAGGATTTACAACCTCCCAACCGCGAGGATGTATTCCCTCGTCTGCCCCTCGGACAGCCCTCCGGGAGGCGGTCGAACAGTCCCTCGGACGGTGTCGCGGACAGCCCTTCGGGAGGACCTTGGAAACTCGGACGGTCACTCGGACAGCCCTTCGGGAGGCACTCTCGAACTAAGACCAAAACTACGATCTCTCTATAGATTTGCACACATACGGTGTCATATATCCGACAGGGCTTCGCCGTCCAGAACTAGTTCCCACCGGAACCCAGACAGCCTTTCGGCTTCTACGAAACTATTTCGCTGGGAGGGAGAGAGAAGCCAGAAAAGTCTATGGCATGTGTATGAGAGCAAGCGATGATCCTTTAGGCAGCCCCCTCCACCCCTATTTATAGGCCAAGCCCAAGGGTGGCTTCTCCAAGAAGCCAAGGGGGAAAATACCAAAAGGCCCTCAAGGTGGCTTCTCCAAGAAGCCACCCAAAAAGCACTTTCACTATTCATGATGACATTTTTCAGCGTCCGTCTGAACCAAAAATATTTATGTGGGCCTAGAACATTTCCTGTACCCACTAAAATAATTTTTGACGTGTTCCAGAACAATTCCGGATTAGTGATTTTTATCTGCGAAAAGCAAACAAGAATGCGTTTTCACTATTCATGAAGACAATTTTTCGCGTCCATTAAATCCAAAAATATTTTTGTGGGTCTTAGAATAATTCCAGTACCCACTAAAATAATTCTGGATGCGTTCCGAAACATTTTCAGATCAATGATTTTTATCAGCGAAAAGCAACCAAAGCAGTTCCGGCAGCTCCACAACATTTTTGGTTTTTATCCCGAAAAATTCCCAGAAGTTTCCAGAATGATTCTGGCACCCTCCAAGAATTATCAGGCATGAGCTGAAACCAATATGACTTAATGGTATACCCCGAAACAACTTTTCGGTTTTATGAAACTATTTCGCTATTCTCTCTCCGGAACTCTTCCGTTGTCTCCAAAACTTTTTCGGCGAATTTCTCTCAGACTCCCTGTCTAGTATTCAGCAGATAGATGACCCTATAGGTTCGGTGAAGTATAGACATGACCGGAACCCTTTCCGATCAATGATCAACATCGGAGCCGTGGACACCCATATTGACCCCTATACCCACACGAATGAATATTCGAGTGAACCTCCAGTTGTCGTGTGCTATTCCTGTTGCTTCGCGATATGTTACAAATACCCGAGGTGAGATGTATTGGCATCCCCGTGGATAAACAACTTTGTCCACTATGCCAGTTACCTCGTTTCCGGTATTGTTCTCTTTTCTCGTTCCTGTGTTCCGGCATCCCTGTGATCAAATCACACTGTGTATGGCCAGACGATGATGGATACCGTAACACCAAGAGGGCCCGAGAATATCTCTCCAACGCCGGAGGAGCAAATCCCAATCTTGAGCTATCAAGTTACTTGACATACTTTTCCATGAACCTGTAAGCCGCCGTAATAGCCACCCATTTACGGATGATGTTTAACAAACCCCAAAGTTCATGAAGCAAGTATGAAGAAACTCGATACTCTCATGGTCTAAGGAATTATGCAAACATTAACCATCTCTATGTTATTAACCATAAACTTGTGACGAATGTATCTCATAGCATAACATCAATTCGGTTCGATTCAACACAAATGTTCTTCTAACATTGTACCCTCAAAGTTGCTAGCATAGACATGCCCATGATTGGGAAAACATAATCATCATGCAACACCTGAGCTAGTCTTATAGGCACGACCAGGAATACATTTTACCGTTTATTATTCCATACGTGCACATGGGTTTTCCCCGAGCCTTTATGGATATACGGGCTCGGGAACCACAGCAGTTATAGCATGGAACATAAACATAATCATGAACTTGGAGATAAATAATAACATTTATTATTGCCTCTAGGGCATATTTCCTACAGAATCCCACTTGCATAGAGTCAATAATCTAGTTAATGCTAATGCACTTTACACCTATGGCACACTAGTGTAAAATATGCTTCGCATGTGGTATAGCCTGATGTCCAACGGATCTGACGACTTCAGCTCCGTGTGTATCTTTGCATATCCTCGCGTTTTCACTCTTTCACAAAATGCATATTTTGTGTGGACTTGGCTTTGTATATATGTGAATCACAGGTCGAACCTTGATTCCTCAGACTGAGCTATGGAGCAACTATCTGCAATAGTGTCCCATTGACCAAAGCCTTCTTGGAACCATACTAAGTTCATGAATGAACTATATGATTAAACATTTTCTTTGTCGCTTCGAAAGCGGCAACATACTTTGCCTCTGTTATAGAATTCGCCACAGTAACTTGTTTGGAACAGTTTCCAACTAATTGTGCCACCATATTGTGTGTTACACAAAACCCTCAATTTAAATCAAAAATCGCATGGAGAAATGATGAAGACTGTATCGATGTAACATTTTACAATGAACTCTTCATGATCTCCGCTTGCGAGAAAACATGTCATTAGTGCTACTTTAGTACTCAATGACCTTTTTTCACTGTTGTCCCATGATCAGTACTGTTGATCACTTTGGTATCTATACTCGCAATATCTTTGGAGTATTGGACATATCTGGTTGTTTTTACATACCATGGAATACATGATTAATCCAAACACAAGAGTGTGTGGAATCTCCATCATGTATTTTACTCATCAGTGTTTTGGGACACCGAGTCTTGCAAAAACTCTTTCCATGTGACTTCGGCAAGAATCACTCCTTGACATTTTTTAGTGCTAAACTGTTTTAGCATCTTGTCAATTTGTATTTTTGCTTAGCCCCATTAGGTAAATCTATCTCCATAGATCATCATGCCTAATATTGAGACTATTTAGCCCAAGCACTTCATCGAAAAACTATTTTCAAATGAAGTCCTAATTCGTGTCAAGAAATTTATTTCCATTTAACAATGTGTCAAGCACACAAGGTGTTTAGAAATATTATTATGCTCCCACTTACTTTCTTGAATCACAAGCATCTTCGTTACCCATTGATGAAGTCAAACCCCTTTGACCATTTCATCAAAACATGAAGATTCCAACTCCATTTTGCTCTCTTCTGTCCATCGCTGGAACTCTAAAGTTTGCACACTCACTAGCATCCTCTGGATTGACAAAATACCTTGGACTGTATCACATGCAAGTCTTTGGTTTCATTTCCATCAGATGGAAATCCTTTCGTCATCCATGTTTCATATCTCATGATTGAAATATGTATTAATTGCTAGTTTAACCTGATCTAACTTTAAGCATCGCTACGGTGAGACAATCTCATCGTAGTCAACTCCTTGAATTTGCAACAAGTCGAGCTTAATGGATAAAACATTTTTATCCGTATCAGTTTATAGTCCCATTACAATCCGTTAGACTCTATGTCTTTCGGAGGGTTTATCAAGATTTAAATCTTGAATCATTTATCGAAACTAGTGTATCGTAGGTATACTGTTGTCTAACAACAATATCTCGTTTGCGCACCTGAGAGGTTTGCACGAGCTTTGCCTACGTTGTTCAGCTGCAAGTTCGATCGAAGTCCATACATCTCATGTAGAGGCTTCCGTATCAGTCGTAGTAGGAAACTCTGGAATCACTTCCAAGGTTCCTTTCCTTTGACCTGATGACGAAGATACTTGTATCTTGTCGAGTTTCACTATCCTCCCACTCACCTTTTTGCAAGAACTATTCTCTTTAAAAGCATACCGTTTTGTGGCAAAAACCTTTGCCTCGGCATAGTGGTGGGGGAATACCCAATAACTTGGGATAACCTACAAAGCAGCACTTGTCTGATTTGGAATAGGTTTGTAACCTTTTACACAAGCCCCATATTCCAAATGTTTAAGAAAAGATATAACATGGTTGGGCGTACCATACCATGGCGTCATTTTAACAGACCCGATGGAGCTCTCTAAAGCATCACTTTAAAAAGGGATAATGGAAAATTTATTTATGTCATCTCTGATCTTACCATGTCACAAATGGTTTGATTACATCTTCACAGACATTCCACTCACAGTGGTGTTCCGGGAGGTGTAAGTTATGAAACTCTTTTCATAACTCATCATACATTCGCTAAACTTGTAACTCAAATATTCCTTTCCGTAATCTAATTGCAGACATAATTTTCTTGTTACAATAATTTCTTCTTCATTTTGAAAACCTTTCGAATGATTTCAAAAGATCCAGACTTACGTCTCATAAAGTAAATATCCATATATCTACTTGAGTCATTTCTGAAGATAGATAAATCCACTACTTGCAACAACATTTATTGAACTACACACATCAAAATGTATGATTACCAATAAGTTTGTTGCTTGTTCTGTATGGCCTATGAACGGTATTTCAGTCACTTGACTTTTCGGAGGAAAGTTGCAAGTGTTAGATGATTCAAAATCAAACGACTTCAAAATCCATCATAATGGAATTTTTCCATGCGGGTTTCTCCAATGTGACCAAATGAAGTGCCACACATGTGTGGTATTCTCTTAGTCTTGCGACATTTAGCGTCAGTGTTATGGATGTATCATTTTACCATCAATATTCATAACATACATCCCATCTTGTATGGAAGCATGGCCCTTCATGTTATTCATAATACCGAACAACAATTGTTCTTTTATGAACAACCCTTTTACAACAAACATTGTGCAACGGGCTAGAGTGTATGAAACTCTAAAATGAATTATGAAAGTAAATACAGAGGTAGTATATTAATATCATTATTCATAACATACATCTCATTCATAATGAAAGTATGGCCCTTATGTTTATTCATAACACCGAACATCAAAAGTTCTCTTATGAACAACCTTCTTGCAAGATACCTTATGCAAAGGGCTAGAGTGTGTAAAACTCTATAATGAATTATGAAAATAAATAGATAGGGAATACATCGATGGAAGGTATAGTAACTTTTACTATGTTCCCAGCGTGTACCTAAACCTCACTCCGGCAAGTCATTCAGGACGTAGTAGTTCTTGTATCGAGTTGCAAGAGAATGCAATCGAACGGATATTCCTGTGATCAACATTTAATCACAATACCCAAGAATTATGGACTAATAGTTTAATCACAATTCCCAAGAACTATTTCTTTTGACCAGCCTTCCTAAACATCAATAACTTGTATGACTTTCATACATGAGCTGGACATTCCAGTCTTCACTCTTTTTGCCTTTATACTTCTAACAGTTTAACTTTTAGTATTTCTCCTACTCTCAGAAGAAGCACCCAACTTAAGAGTGGCGTTAGCCCCAGACTTCCTAGGCGTGTAAGTCACACTAACACCCTTCAGACACTTCCTTTCTCTTTAAGTTGTTGTTTTATTCACCTTTCATCATATGACAGGCGTTCTTCTGGATCCCTCTCTTATCAGTCTAATGCATAGTAAACACTTTACTAATAATTTTGCAAACAAACATTGCTTTGGATATCTCATATCTTTTAGCCTTTGTTTGTCTCTGAAAATGATTTTCAGTTTTCATGAATATCACATAGCTATCCCAAACTTTTGAAGTTCGGGTCTCGTGGAAGCAAACGTATTGCACTTGACTGAAACGGAATTCTAGCTTTTGGATCGAAGGACGAGAGTCACATTATCCATAGCATTAGCGGGAGGATACCAAAAGCATGTGATAGGACAAAGTCCTTCTCGGCACTCTTGAGGACAATCCTCACATTACGTTACCAACCGTAAAGTTTTAACCAGATAAAAACAGCTTATTCAATTTTAATAGGGAAGGTGAAAATGCGAGCCATTATTCTACAACTATTTTGCAAATAACACTTAGATAGTGTTCATAATTAATTGTACTGAGAATTAAACATGTTAATTCAATAGTGTGCTCCCACTTAAATCAATATCTCTCAAAATTGATTGTGAGTGATACAAGACCCGCATATCAATTGTTCGCCATTGGTGTAACACCACTGATGACGAAAATCTCAACCGGTTGGCCAACTTGCCAATCACATCTCTATGAGACTCTTGTTCATCTTTCGATGGGCGTGTTCCGAGCTCATGGCGGTCATGCCTGAACGTCAAGACAAACAAGTGATATCGCTGTGAGGTCTCAACTCACCCGCCTCACACTTCTCTAATCGTTCGTACCCATGTGACACGGTGCACCCCGAAAAGATAGGTGTCGTGATGGTGCTACACTTGGGAGAACACTAACTACTTTGATATTTTTGTGAGAGATCACCCTAATAAAAGCGACTACCACGCAATCAAGAAGGGTGCACCAAAGGGATAAACATCTCAGGCAATTCATAATAGTATAATATGGTATAGCCCTTTCTGACGGAGAAGTCTTTCATTTCTTCGTCTTCGGCATTTGCGTCGGTGTTCACCTTCGCGAAGATTGCCAACACCTTGTCGATGCACCAGATAATATTGCTATCTCTATAGCTAATAAAATAAGTGCATTACTTAAGGTTGACACGCAGGCCATTAAAGTGACAATCATATGGCTCCAGCCATCATGCCGAATCATGACACACAGGTCATGTTAATTTATTTACATCATATAGTCATCTCATACATAATCAAATTATTATGAGCACCGCTATACCACATCACATGCAAACCATCCTGCAAAACCAAGTTAGACGCCTCTAATCGGTTCATGCAAAATTTTATTTTACGTGGCTTCTAAGGTTTCGAAACAAACCGAAGCTATCAACGTCCATCATCAAGCATGATTATCCAAGTCGCTAGATTAACAATGCGGGGTGTATGAAACATGATATAATAAAATCTCAAGCCCCATACTAAACTTCGTCATACGCATGACCCCCGTGCAGATCATATCTACATTGCCCTTTCATTTGCGAAACATCCATCTTTCTTTAACTATGGTGGAACCCAAAGAACTGTTAGCACTTCGTTGATCTGTCAATCAGCATACTCAGGAGCATCATGAAAGGATCGCGGATTGCCAGATGTTTGTGAGATTCCACCATGCCATCAAGATCAGGATTATGCAAATTCAAGGGAAGCAACAGGAACATCGGGTAACAGATTTCATCTGCTACCCGCACAAATAATTTTCAGTAATAGAACTCATCTACTACCTAATTATATTATGCAACACACATACATCTCTATGTATTCTAGATCGCAACCTGCATCTACGCATAGCACGGCTCATGATGCCACTGTAGGGGAACGCAATAGAAAACAAAAAATTTCCAACCTACGCACCAGCCCAGGACCACTATGGAGACTGCATACAAGGTTTGATCTTTTCATTACCGACTCGTAGCGCAGCGGAAGTAGAGTCGATGACGATCGGCAGTGCAGATCCTTGCAGCTAGGATTTACAACCTCCCAACCACGAGGATGTATTCCCTTGTCTGCCCCTCAGACAGCCCTCCGGGAGGCGGTTGGACAGTCCCTCGGACGGTGTCGCGGACAGCCCTTCGGGAGGACCTTGGAAACTCGGCCGGTCACTCGGACTGCCCTTCGGGAGGCACTCTCAAACTAAGACCAAAACTACGATCTCTCTACAGAGTTGCACACATATGGTGTCATCTATCCGGCAGGGCTTCGCCGTCCAGAACTAGTTCCCACCGGAACCCAGGCAGCCTTTCGGCTTCTACGAAACTATATCGCTAGGAGGGAGAGAGAAGCCAGACAAGTCTATGGCATGTGTATGAGAGCAAGGGATGATCATTTAGGCAGCCCCCTCCACCCCTATTTATAGGCCAAGCCCAAGGGTGGTTTCTCCAAGAAGCCAAGGGGGAAAATACCAAAAGGCCCTCAAGGTGGCTTCTCCAAGAAGCCACCCAAAAAGCACTTTCACTATTCATGATGACATTTTTCAGCTTCCATTCAAACCAAAAATATTTATGTGGGCCTAGAACATTTCTAGTACCCACTAAAATAATTTTCGACGCATACCGGAACAATTCCGGATTAGTGATTTTTATCTGCGAAAAGCAAACAAGAATACATTTTCACTATTCATGAAGACAATTTTTCGCGTCCATTAAATCCAAAAATATTTCTGTGGGTCTTAGAATAATACCAGTACCCACTAAAATAATTCTGGATGCGTTCCGAAACATTTTCAGATCAATGTTTTTCATCAGCGAAAAGCAACCAAAGCGGTTCCGGCAGCTCCGCAACATTTTCGGTTTTTATCCCAAAAATTTCCTAGAAGTTTCCAGAATGATTCTGGCAGCCTCCAAGAATTATCAGGCATGTGCCGAAACCAATTTGACTTAATGGTATACCCCGAAACAACTTTTCGATTTTACGAAACTATTTCGCTATTCTCTCTCCGGAACTCTTCCGTTGTCTCCGAAACTTTTTCGGCGAATTTCTCTCAGACTCCTTGTCTAGTATTCAGCAGGTAGATGACCCTTAAGCGTGTGACCCTATAGGTTCGGTGAAGTATAGACATGACTGGAACCCTTTCTGATCAATGATCAACATCGGAGCCGTGGACACCCATATTGACCCCTATACCCACACGAATGAATATTCGAGTGAACCTCCAGTTGTCGTGTGCTATTCCTGTTGCTTCGCGATATGTTACAAATACCTGAGGTGAGATGTATTGGCATCCCCGTGGATCAACAACTTTGTCCACTATGCCAGTTACCTCGTTACCAGTATTGTTCTCTTTTCTCGTTCCTGTGTTCCGGCATCCCTGTGATCAAATCACACTGTGTCTGGCCAGACGATAATGGATACCGTAACACCGAGAGGGCCTGAGAATATCTCTCCAACGCCGGAGGAGCAAATCCCAATCTTGAGCTATCAAGTTACTTGACACACTTTTCCATGAACTCGTAAGCCGCCGTAATAGCCACCCATTTATGGATGACGTTTAACAAACCCCAAAGTTCATGAAGCAAGTATGAAGAAACTCTATACTCTCATGGTCTAAGGAATTATGCAAACATTAACCATCTCTGTGTTATTAACCATAAAATTGTGACGAATGTATCTCATAGCATAACATCAATTCGGGTCGATTCAACACAAATGTTCTTCTAACATTGTGCCCTCAAAGTTGCTGGCATAGACATGCCCATGATTGGGAAAACATAATCATCATGCAACACCTGAGCTAGTCTTATAGGCACGACCAGGAATACATTTTACCGTTTATTATTCCACACGTGCACATGGGTTTTCCCCAGAGCCTTTATGGATATATGGGCTCGGGAACCACATCAGTTATAGCATGGAACATAAACATAATCATGAACTTGGAGATAAATAATAACATTTATTATTGCCTGTAGGGCATATCTCCTACACATATACTATATGGAGATATCTTGAGGAGCACTTTCCAAACTATTCCTTGAAAAATCTAGATGAGATTCTTCAAAAGTCCATTGCTTTTCATAAAATGAATCCTAGTGATCCTAAATTTGGTGATTGTCTTTTTGAGCTTTGTGACCTTATGCATGCCAAAGGAGATATTGGAGTCATTAGTAGCATCATTTCACAAGTCATTAGAATTCATAAAGATGCACATTGTCATGGTCGTAAATCTAATGAATCACTCTCTCTAGGTGATGATCTATCACATGATGATGTTGAACAATATTATGATGAGGATGATGATAGTGACTTTGATCTTGATGAGTCAATGAGACACTTTGATCTTATGGCTAACCTTCGTGGTTACATGGCCGGAGGAAAGGAATGGGTTCTTGATAGTGGATGTACCGATCACATGACCGGAGACAAGGACATGTTTCGTGAGAACGCTGAAAATGATGGTCTCCGAAAGTATGTCACTTTTGGTGATAACTCAAAGGGTAAGGTAGTTGGCCTTGGTAAGGTGGCCATGTCCCATGATAGCTCTATTCAAAATGTTATGCTCGTTGAATCTCTTGGTTACAATTTACTTTTCGTATCTAGACTAGCCGATTTCGATTTTAATGTTCTATTCACTGAAGTAGATTGCCAAGTGTTTCGAAGAGATAACCATAATATGGTCTTTACCGGTATACGTAGAGGTGATCTATACATTGTTGATTTCACTAAAAGAGCTCAACCTCGTACTTGCTTAATTGCTAAATCTTCTAAAGGTTGGTTGTGGCATAGAAGGTTAGGACATGTGGGCATGCGAAATCTTGATAAGCTTATCAAAGGTGATCATATCCTTGGTGTTAAAGATGTTATATTTGACAAGGATAGACTTTGCAGTGCTTGTCAAGCAGGAAAACAAGTTGGAGGAAGTCATCCCGTGAAGAACATCATGCCCACGAGAAGACCGCTTGAGCTACTTCATATGGATCTTTTTGGTCCCAAAGCCTCCAAGAGTCTCGGTGGTAACTCGTTTGGTTTGGTCATTGTTGATGACTTTTGAAGATTTACGTGGGTGTTCTTTCTTGATGATAGATCGCAGGTCCAAAAGATCTTCAAGAACTTCGCCAGGAGGGCCCAAAATCAATTTGAAGTGAAGATCAAGAAGGTTTGAAGCGACAACGGAACGGAGTTCAAGAACGCCAATGTGGATACCTTTCTTGATGAAGAAGGGATTTCACATGAGTTCTCGGCTACGTACACACCTCAACAAAATGGAGTTGTCGAGAGGAAGAACCGGAAACTTATTGAGATGGCAAGAACGATGCTCAACGAGTACAAGACGCCAAGACACTTTTGGGCGGAAGTAGTTGAGATAGCTTGTCATGCTACAAATCGACTATACCTTCACAAGCTTCTCGGCAAGACGGCATACGAGCTTCTCACCGGTAACAAACCCCAAGTTGGATACTTTCGAGTATTTGGCTCAAAGTGTTACATTCTTGATAAGCATCGTCGTTCGAAATTTGCCTCTAAATCTCATGAAGGTTTCCTACTCGATTATGGCTCAAACTCTCACACTTACCGTGTCTACAATAATTTCACCCGAAAGGTTGAAGAGATGGTAGATGTGAAGTTTGATGAATCTAACGACTCGCAAGTAGAGCAATTGCCAATTGATGTAGGAGACAAAGATCCTTCGGAAGCAATTCAAGACTTGTCTATTGGGAAGATTCGCCCAACGGAGGTGAAGGAAAGTACTTCATCCATTCAAGTGGAAGCCTCAACTTCATGACAAGGTGAACCACAAGTTGACTTGGAGGCATCCACAAGTGGAACACGTCCAGACGAAGGAAATGAGGAAGTACAACAAGAAGAACCTCATCGACCTCCTTCTCCACCTCCACAAGAGAACAACAACACCAACAACAATGAAGAAGGACAAGAAGAAGAAGAAGACAATGAAGAGGATGTTCCACCCTGACCCAAACAAAAGCTCTCACGAGTTAGAGCAAGAGTCTCAAGAGATCATCCCATCGAACAAATCTTTGATGATATTCAAACTGGGAGAATTACTCGCTCTAAAACTCGTTTGGCTAACTTTTGTGAACATTACTCATTCATTTCTAGTATTGGACCTATGAAGGTTGAAGAAGCTCTTGAGGATCCGGATTGGGTGAACGCTATGCATGAAGAGCTACACAATTTCGAGAGGAACCAAGTGTGGACTTTGGTTGAAAAGCCGGACGACAACCACAATGTCATTGGAACCAAATGGGTGTTTCGGAATAAGCAAGATGAGTATGGACAAGTTGTACGCAACAAGGCCCGTCTCGTCGCTCAAGGCTACACTCAAGTCGAAGGTATGGACTATGGTGAGACTTATGCCCCCGTTGCTAGACTTGAGTCCATACGCATCTTACTTGCTTATGCTAATCACCATGATATCACTTTATACCAAATGGACATTAAAAGTGCTTTTCTAAATGGTGAAATTGAGGAGGAAGTTTATGTTAAACTACCTCCCGGCTTTGTTAATCCTAAGAAATCTAATCATGTCTACAAACTTCACAAAGCTCTTTATGGCCTTAAACAAGCTCCTAGAGCATGGTATAAATGCTTGACCAAGTTTCTTATTGAAAAAGGCTTTGAAATTGGGAAAATTGATTCTACACTTTTTACTAAAAGGGTTAATGGTGAATTATTTGTGTGCCAAATTTATGTGGATGATATCATATTTGGTTCTACTAACCCCCATTTTAGTGAAAAGTTTGGAAGGCTAATGTCGGAGAAGTTTGAGATGTCTATGATGAGTGAACTCAAATTTTTCCTTGGCTTGCAAATCAAGCAAACTAAAGAAGGTACCTTTGTCTCTCAAACAAAGTATACCAATGACCTTTTCAAGAAGTTCAACATGCAAGAAAGCAAAGGTACTTGGATGAGCCCAAATCTATGAAATTGCTAGTCACTCACATTTTGAGCAATCTTTACATCACCAAGTCCCTACTATATGGATGTTGAAGACAAGGAAGCATGAACTCACTCAACATATCCTTTGACAACTTCTATATATCAAATTTCATTTGGTATCAAGTCTCATGATTGTCATTTTGGATACACAAGTGCTCTTCCTTGCAAGACTAACCCATGTAGGAAGATGAACTCAAACTACAAGTGGTGCTCACAATTTTTGATGGACTACATCAACCTTGAGCATCCAACACAAGTTCGACTACATGATCAAGATCAACACCACAACCCAAGGTATGATATTCCATCCTAGAGAAGTTTTGCTCCAAAATATGAGACAAAGCAACTCAACGAGATGTGGATACATCAAAATGCTTAAACGAAAAATGGTAACCCCATTTTGAGCTTAAACGACGAGTATGACCTATGATCAAGTGATCTCACTTGACCCCTAAGTCAATATACTCTAACATAGGTGACTTTGTCGCCGACCACATCTAGATGAAGTTCTCTAGTGTTTCTCTGTTCACTTACTTTGTGTTCTTGCATATATTTCTTGCTATCTTGTTCCCCTTTCAAAAAAAAAACTTCATCTAGTTCTCTTTTCTGTGTTTCTGTTAATTCATTGCAAATCTTTTAGTTAATTCCTTGCAAATCCTTGTGAGATTTAATTTGCCAAGTGAGCTGAGTTGACAAAAAATTTCCTCTGCATTGAACTCGGACTCACCGATCCAAGCCTATCGGCTAGACCGAACTACCAGGATATCTTGTAGACAGTTCATCGGTACAACCGACATGAACTAACCCGGTCTGACCGATATGCATCATCCATGACACAGCCAATTCGGTGTCACCGATGGAAACAGATCGGCATCACCGATTTCAACTCTGAGAAAATGTTTTGCCATTTTTACTGCCTATTTTTTTAGCTCCACTCAATGATTCTTTCCTCTACAAGCATCATGAATTACCTACTACTTTGTAGTGTCTCTCAAGGACCACACCTACTTGACTCATGCTCCAGAAGTGCCCTTCTTGGAAATTGATGTAAAAGGGGGAGAGAGAGCACATCAAAGCTTATCATATGAGCACATCTAAGCTCTTCTAGATGCTAGTAAAACAAAGAGGAGAGAAGTCACATGTATTTTAGAGGGGAAAGACATGTGGTTGACTACACCATTTCTTGCTCTGATTTTCTCTCACCCTACCTTCTCCCATTATCCAATATCGGATTCAGGGGGAGAAAGAGTCCATATCTAGGGAAGAAAATCTTTGGAATTCATTGCATATCTTTAAAATCTTTGGGGACATGTTAGTATCTAAATAGAGTACCTAGTACTCACCTATTACATGTCATCCCAGTCTTGGTACTTTTGTGGTTTCCTGAAATTGCTTTACCTAGAGTGTTCTTGTGTTATCTAGCCTTGTTTTCTCAAGTCCACTCCTTCTAAAAGCCAGCCCAAGACCACAAGGTAAGTATATGCATCATACTCATGTGCATGATGATCTCTTGCTAATGTACATATTGTTTGCAAGAAGAATTCATGAACATGGAGGTACACTTCTTATCCACATCATTTACTCTGATGCATATAGCCAAGATGCATGTAACTCATTGCTTGCTCTGTCATGCTTATGCATTCACATGTTCTTAAATTCTATCTTTACATGATTGCATGCATGTAGGGGGAGCCTATGCATGTTACATGTCTTTCCAACACTGGTACAGCGAGGTGCTATACAAACGGTTTTTAATCCATTTCCACGACGGCATTTGGAACCGTCGCCAAGTGAGCGACTGCGATAGGGGGGGTCCTTCCCACACAACCTAGAAATTGTCGGGGATATGGAGCCATGATCCAGAGGCCTTGCAAAATGTAATCATGTGCGATGCAGCACACAGTAAATTCTTTCGCATGTGTGGGATCGGTGATTAAACGTTTCTAATGATGCAGTGCAACCAAACGGTGTGTCGTAATGAACCGTTTGGGAAACAGTATGTAAGGCACACGGGCCAACATATGAACTGTGTGTGATATGTGCCCCATCGCACACGAGTTTTCTGCGGAACCCGTCTGCCATGCAAGACTCCATCGCACACATTTCCCAACAATTACCGTGTGCGATAATGTTCTATCACAAATGGTTCAGGAGCCCCTTCGCACACATACAAGTGCTGCAGACCGTTTGTGATTTCTTGTGTATCACCGACGGTTGCGGCAAGAGTGACGTGTGCTTTTCGTTTGGGATCCCACGCGTTTCCTGAAAAATTTACGACTGGGATTGTATTTTACATTGGGCACGGTTTACTCCGAGCTCTCGTGTGCGATAACGTGATATCACAAATGGTTCCGGAACCCCTACGCACACGTAGTAGTGCTGAAAATCGTTTGCGATCTGCTGTGTATCACCGATGGTTCCGCTATGATTGACGTATGCTTTCCGATGTGGATCGCACACACTCATTTAGTTGAGCCATGTGCGAAGCAATTGCTAGGTTAAAACAAAAATATCCCATTTTGAATCGGCATGCAAAAAAGCAAATTCGCCACAATATTCAATTGAACAAATAATGTCTACATGAAGAACATTCATCAGGTTTCACAACAATTGCAATTGAACATATGGTAGCTAAATTCCAATGATTTGTCGACACATATAAGCATTACATAATTAATCATAGTGTACGAAATACGAAGACCTCATCAGATGGAAAACAGTGGATCCATGCGTATATGTTTAGCGGCTAACTCTTACTCAATGTTTCAGGAGAAGGCATGCTGAAATCTTCATTATCACCAGTGGGATTGATGTAGTGATTCAGGAAGAAGTCGCTGATAAATCTCCGAACCATCAGCAATTCACCAGCGGGGAGCAGTTCATGGGTCCTCGGTTCTAAGATGAGCTGCAGTATTTTAAGATCAGAATGTGCCATATGAGTGGAGTAGAAGATATTAATTAAGATAGACTTAGTGGTACTAATTCGCGAGCATCTTCACAACTATCAACAGATTTGCAGATGGAGATCATGTGTCTGCAAATATAGTATCCACAAAGGTTGGTCCCTGCTTGTTGCTGAGGACACTAGAATTTTTTATACAGAATTAGTCATGTATTTGTCGTGTTAGGAACAACCTAACCGGTGTTAGATGTATTTTTTTCTTTGCACAGAAATAGAAAGAGGTTTATTTAGAAGCTTGAACATTTGACTAGCGTAAGAAAAGGTATTTGCAGACTATTGGATAAATTTTCCGAAAATAACAGATTTCAGTGTGTTACCAGAGAAACGATCTCGTGCTGCAGAGGTAGTTCCCTCTTGAATAGGTTCCCTGGTTTAGTTTTCCACAATGCGAGCACACTGCAAATGAAGATGAATTTTGACAACATCAATTAGTGAACCAGATATGAATGCAAATTAATTTCAACATCATAGAATTCAATACCTATCCTTGAATCGCTGAAGATGCATCAGATCCTGAGTGTTTGTTGACTCTCTAAGAGAATCCACGTAGTAAACTGTGTTCTTGTTTGGAACAATGAATACCAATATCCAGTGATTGCTACATATTAAGAAACCATGAACTTACAAATTATGTTGAAATCTGAAAGACAATCACTGTATGAGTGGTTGTTTACTTGACTTACCGTTCATTATATGGCCAGAGAAATGATTCTGCATGGGACGTGTTTTCGAAGATACGGACGACCGTGTTAATGGCCCAGTCCCATAGGTCCTTACCATCTAATGTTGTGCCACTTGCTAATGTAGGATCTATGAAATACACACTCTCCCTTTTTCTTCTCCGCGGGTTCAATCCCCTGAGAGGAATAAAATGCAGTTAGTTGTTTATCATTTACAACCTTGTATGGAGAAGTTGATCAGAGTTTGTTAAGTACTTACAAAATCAGGCATCTAACAAGAGTGACATCGAGCTTGTTGAAGTTGAAGAAGAGATGTAAGTCCTCGAAACTCACATTGATGGAACCAGCATCGTGTCGGAAATGATCTCTGTTGTAGTGGACTAGCAGAACATGATGACCTGCTGACATTTGATCCATGCAATATTTATGTAACTCGCGGCAACTGGAGCTACAGTCATCAAAGTATTCGCCAACAAGAAATGGCTGGCCATGGACGTAATTGCGTGCTTCAAATACATCTGCTTTATTTTTAGCAAGCTGCAAATCTATTTCTTCATCATCCATGCCGTCAGAAATAATATTACTCCCCGATTCGAACAACCTGCTATTAATTTGGCTCTGGGCGATGAGTGCTTTAAGTAAGAGGAAATCGTTCTCTTTCCTCTTTGCTCTCCCGGCGCGCTTCCTCGCGGGTGCAGCCTTTTTGGCCGCTTCCGTCTTGGTACTTGAAGCATTTCTGGTAGAACGTCTGGTTGGCTGAAAGGTAGACTGCCGAGCAAACGGTGAAGCTTCGACGGACTGCTTAGCAGACGGTTTAGCTATGCCGGACCGCTGAGCTAGCGGTGCTACTGTGATGGACTGCTGGGCTGTAGGAGCAGAGGCATCGGACTGCTGATCATGCGTTGAAGCTATGTCGGGTTTTTGCGCAGGTGGTGCCAACTTGTCGGTGTGCTGAGGAGGCCGTGCCAACGCGTTGGTTTGCTGAGCAGGAAGTGCTGACGCATTGGTATGCTGATCACGCGGCTGCGGACCGATGGACTGATGAGCAGTCGGTTTTGGACCTATAGACTACTTAGCAGGCGGTTCCGAAGCATCAGACTGCTTAGCAGTCCGTTCCACCAGGTTGGTCTGCTGAGCATGTGCTGCAGCTAGGTCTCCTCCCACTGCTTCAGCGGTCGACACCTGAACCGGTGGTGCGTCTTTAGCAATTGTAGGCCTTGCCACTGGCTGCTCTGGGGTGGACAATGACATGGCCTGTACGGCACAAAGTCGGGCCGGATGATCACAGGTTGATGCATCAGCCGTCGGCTTACGAGTATTAGGTTCTTTGGGGGAAGCACGTGAGAGCTGCTGTGGCAAGGAGAGAGTCACCGGTTGAGGGGCGACATTGGTTGCTCTTGGCGGGGCTTCAGGGATCTCATCCATGAACTCTATTTCCTTTCGTGGCCACTGGATGTGATGTAGCAGTGTTTCTCCCAAGGTCCTTTGCTCATCAAAGTCTCCTAGGACATTCTTCAGGGCAAATTCATTGAATCCAGGCTTTACTTCAGTCACGTAGCACTTCACACATCCCGGCTTCAATGGCACATTGTCCAACAAGAGGCTCTCTTCCAAGAAGGGTGGGCAAACCCAGGTTGTTGCACATTTTAATGTACCTTCATAATGTGTAAGCACGCCCTTCAGTATATCTTTCATTCCAGATAGATTAGATATAGCATCATCATGAGCAGCTGCAGTCTTAGTGTCGCTGGGGTCAGCTGATGCACAGCTACTCTTGTGCGGTGTTGTCGCGCAATAACCAGCATCCTCCATGCCCGCCTCCCCTCCCATCTGCTGGCTATCTGTCAGTGTTAGAGTCTTCTGCATCATCATTGACTCCTCAATATCCTTTCGAATAGCCGGATACATGTCCTTCCTCAACCTTTCATACAATTCATTCTGCTTCATTTCACTCCTCGCTTTTTTCATGCTGAGCCTCTCTTCTTTGCTGAGTGTGAAAGCCCTCTTGTGCGGGACATTAACACCTATCCCCCTTGCATGGCCAGGGGGCTCTCTTGTTTCCAGAGCATCAGATAGAATGTCACATGGCCCTGAGTTCCTGTAGAACCTTCCAGGGATCTTGGAATCCTTTAACATCATGCGATACAGTTCTTCGTCACGTGAGTTTTCAAAGTAATAAGTTCCGTCATCATGTCTCCTTGCACGTGCCCGCAAGTAGTTTGTAGCGCGTTCACCCCTGATTTCACTAAAGGCCGGTTTCCCACCCGCCGCTACTGCTTCTTTGTCCTCCTGGTCCCATATCGGTTTCATGCCGTAGTATCCTGCCACACCCATACGGTGGGGGTGTGTGTTCCTCTTCTGAAGTTCCGATTTCATGGCACTCTTCTCAGCAAACTCTGTAGTTGCCCTGACCCTTTTGAATTCTGCCCAGTCTGCCTTTGTAATTTGGGGGTATGCGGGGATTGGGTCCTTGCCTTCACTCAAGTACTTCTTGTACAGCACGTGCTTCCAGTTTCTCCAAGCATCCCTAGCCTTCTTCAGTGCAGCGTGTTCCACCTGCATTCTCCACTGCTCTGGAACATTGAAGTGATCCATGATCTCCTGGACTATCCTTTGCCATGTTTCTGTGTCAGCCTTCTGAAACCCAGGCAGATTAATGTTGAGCCTTGCCCTGCCAACAAATCCACACACACTCCTGAACCTCGTGCGTGCTTTATCTGGTTTAGTTGGAGCCCAAGACTTTAAATCGATCTTGGTTACTTCATATACACCTTTAGGCTAGTGCATGGGCTTCCTTGGAGCGTTCCTCCGTGTCCTGCCCGGAAGGGTAATTGCTGCAGCTCTATCCCGTTCAAGATTACTTGATCCCTCACCATCTGCTGAAGACCTAGGGTTGTCAGAATCAGATGAAGATACAAGCATGAGTGTTGTTGCTGCTACTCGGCATCTACAGAGAACACATGCGAAACTCAGGAAAGGAGGATAAGCATAAAACTAACAACTTGGTATCAAGCTGTCTAAACATGTCATGCAATAATTTAGAAAATGTACGGCTTATTTGTTAAGTTTGTGTGACTCGGGCGCCCGTGATCTATAAATCGGCAGTAACTTATTGGAACAAATACAGCTTATATGTACTAGTTAGGAAGGTAGATAATGAACATATATACGCTCTTCGTTATTTTATAGCCAATTTGGGAACATACGGAACGAAATAGGAAGAGGGATTGCGAGGAAATATGCCTCACCGCGATGGAGAGCAGTAACTAACATGTTTCTTAATGCAAACCCGGCCGGACCACAGGAGAGGCGAGGGTTACAGGATCGATATGCTCGAGGGTGGCTGGCGAGCAAACGAAGACAGCGAGACGCGGGCAGCCGCGTGTTGGGAATGTCAGTGGAGGTAGGGTTGACTCCGAAGAGCGGGCACACGGCCGGGGTGAGCACGCCGGCGCCGAAGAGGGTTCTGCTATGGAGCTGGGGGAGGGAGGAGCTGGCAATGGAGATTGGGTGGACTAGTTGAGTGAAACGCGGGCGGGCGGTGGGGGGGTGTTGGCGGCCTAGGTGAAAAGGGTGAAAAAATATCCCCGGCCACCGCGCGGAAAGGCCTATGCAAACGGTTGCCTCTAAGCGCTCGTGTGCACAAAGAGAATAATTTCGTTTGAAATAAAGACGTACTAATTTTGAAATGAAGACGTGAGTTCATCGTTTTGCCTCTAAATTTTTCCCATGTTAAGCAATCACCATTATACCACGGGTTTGATTTGCTGGTGTATTTCAGGTCTCGTGTGCTATATTTAAGACAATTTTTGGCATTTACCGTGCATTTTTGCATATAAGTCAAATCCTAGCCAGACTGCATTTGCTGTCGAAAGGGATGAGGATTGCCGTTCGATCTGGGAGCATCCACGGTGCAGACGTACGATCCGTGGGGTTTGGGTTCTAGCCAATCAGAACGCACGACTCAGATCACGCGCGCAGCAAGGGGGGCATCGGCCATGGTTTGGTAGGCACACGGCTTTCGTGAGTGAACCGTGTGCTATTTGAAAACATTTACATGAACTAACAGCATATTTTCGTTTGAATGAAAACAAGAGTTCATCGTTTCGCCTCCAAATTGTTTTCCACGGTAAGAAATCACCATTGTACCCTATGGTTCGATTTTCTCGTGCATTTGAGGTATCGTTTGCTATATTTGAGTCGTTTGCTATAGTCGCAACTACACGTGGGTGCTAGCTAGCAAGATCATTTGTGTGTCGCTTTGGGAGTTTTCATTCATTGTTCGAAAAACGGGAAAAAAATTCAAACAGTTCGGCCGCAGGGTGCGGCCAGAGGCGTAGGCCTTGTTGGTATTCTAATTACAGGAAATGCATATAGAGTCCAGAAATAACGAAAATTGGTGTGTCACTGTGGTGTGCTCTCAGGATCCCATGGAATTTTTTTGGTAAAGTTGGCACAAGTTTTGATGCTCACACCTTCCAAATCGGAGCATCTCACAAGAAGGATCATAGTTTCCAAAAGGAGACGCGGCACTTCGGACTCCAATCGTCAGTGACTACATCGTTCCACCTCGAAATTTTTTCACGGTAAACAATCACGTATATACCCTAGGTTTGATTTCCTGGCCCATTTCAGGTCTCGTCTGCTATATTTAAGTCATTTTTTTGCACTTACCTTGCATTTAGTGCATATAAATTCAAAACCGTTCTACAACTACATCTGGGTGTTAGTTAGCAAAGAAGGTGTACAAATCATTTGTGTGTCGCTTTGCGAGTTTTCATCCATTGTCCGAGAAACAGGGAGAAGTTTCAAACATTTTGGCCGTGAGGTGCGGCCACCGGCGTAGGCCTAGTTGTATTTTAATTACAGGGAATTCAGATGGAGTCCACGCATCATCAAAATTGGTGTGTGCCCGTGGCGTGCTCTCACGACCCTGGGGAAATTTTTTGGTAAAGTTTGGCACAAGTTTTGATGATCGCTCCTTCCAAACCGGAGCATCTCACATGAAGGACCATGGTTTCCAAAAGGAGACGTGTCAATTCAAACTCCAGTGGCCGGTGACTTCATCATTTGGCCTCATAAAAATTTCCACTGTACGCAATCACCATTATACCACGGGTTTGAATTTCTAACGCATTTCAGGTATCGTTTGCAATATTTAAGACATTTTTTGAATTTAACGTGCAATTTGTGGATATAAATAAAATCACAACCGGAACTGCATGTGCCGTCGAAAGGGATGAGGATCGCCGTTCGATCAAGGAGAATCCAACGGTGTAGACGTATGATCCGTGGGGTTTGGGTTCTGGCCAATCAGAACGCACGACTCAGATCGCGCGCGTGGCGGGGGGGCATCGGCCACGGTTTAGTAGGCACACGGCTTTTGTGAGTGAACCATGTGCTATTTGAAAACATTTACATTAACTAACAGCATATTTTCGTTTGAATGAAAACATGAGTTCATCGTTTCGCCTCCAATTTTTTTCCACGATAAGAAACCACGATTGTACCCTATGGTTCGATCTTCTGGTGCATTTTACCAGGCGGCAGGCCTGGCTAGCAATCTCAAACTTTGAATATGCAAAAAAAAAAGATCTTGTTTGCTATATTTGAGTCATTTTTTGCACACACACACACACACACATATATTTATATATATATATATATATAGTCGCAACTACACGTGGTTTTTAGCAAGATCATTTGTGTGTCGCTTTGCGAGTTTTCATTCATTGTCCAGGAAATGGGAAAAAACTTCAAACAGTTCGGCCGCAGGGTGCGGCCAGAGGCGTAGGCCTTGTTGGTATTTTAATTTCAGGAAATGCATATAGAGTCCGGAAATAACGAAAATCATCGTGTCACTGTGGCGTGCTCTCACGATCGCATGGAAATTTTTTGGTAAAGTTTGGCACAAGTTTTGGTGCTCACACCTTCCATACCGGAGCATCTCACAAGAAGGATCATAGTTTCCAAAAGGAGACGCGGCACTTCGGACTCCAAATCATCAGTTACTACATCGTTCCGCCTCGAAAAAAATCATGGTAAACAATCACGGATATACCCTTGGTTTGATTTTCTGGCCCATTTCAGGTCTCGTCTGCTATGTTTAAGTCATTTTTTGCACTTACCTTGCATTTAGTGCATATAAAGTCAAAACCCTACTACAACTACATGTGGGTGTTTTAGTTAGGCTATACTTAGGCTACTCATAGTGGAGAGTATCATATACTAGTATCATGCATATATATGATACTAGTGTATGATACTACCTTTAATTATAGTGCATAGTATAATAGTGTAGTATCATAGATGATCATATTTATTGCCATGCATGACACAAATTAGCATCGCATTTAACATGATACGGTATCTACCTATATGTTACTCTAACCTTCTCTATCTTCTTTAATTCTTTGCCACATCAGCATACTTGCTATTTCCGAGTGCATGATACTGGCTATGATACCACCACTATGGCCAGCCTTATAGTGGGGAGTATCATATACTAGTATCATGCATATGATACTAGTGTATGATACTACGTACCTTCATAGTGCATAGTATCATAGAGTAGTATCATAGATGACCGTATTTATGGCCATGCATGACACAAAGTAGTATAGCATTTATTATGTTACGGTATCTACCTATGTTACTCTAACCCACTCTCCCTTCTTTAATTCCTTACCACATCGTCATATTTGCTATTCCCGAGTGCATGATACCGGCTATGATACCCCCACTATGGCCACCCTTAGCAAAGAAGGTGTACAAATCATTTGTGCGTCGCTTTGCGAGTTTTCATCCGTTTGTTTGAGAAGTGGGGAGAAGTTTCAAACATTTCGGCCGCGAGGTGCAGCCACTGGCGTAGGCCTAGTTGGTATTTTAATTACAGGAAATTCAGATGGAGTCCGGACATCATCAAAATTGATTTGTGCCCGTGGCGTGCTCTCACGACCCCGTGGAAAAAATTTGGTAAAGTTTGGGACAAGTTTTGACGATCGCTCCTTCCAAATCGGAGCATCTCACATGAAGGATCATGGTTTCCAAAAGGAGACGTGTCAATTCAAACTCCAGTGGCCGGTGACTTCATCGTTTGGCCTCATAAAAATTTCCACGGTACGCAATCACCATTATACCACGGGTTTGATTTTCTGGCGCATTTCAGGTATTGTTAGCTATATTTAAGACATTTTTTGAGTTTAACGTGCATTTTGTGCATAAAAATAAAATTACAACCTGAACTGCATTTGATGTCGAAAGGGATGAGGATTGCCGTTCGATCTGGGAGCATCCAACGGTGCAGGTGTACGATCCGTGGGGTTTGGGTTCTGGCCAATCAGAAAGCACAACTCAGATCACGTGCGGGGTTTGGTCGGCACACGGCTTTCATGAACGAACCGTGTGCTATTCGTAAACCAGATTGCATATCTTTTGTTCACACATACTATAGTGAGATCAATTGAGTGTGCTACATGTATGATATAATAATAATAATAAACAGTTCATATTCATTGCCTGAGCTGACAGCATATCAAGGTCAACATATTAACGGTTCTTACATCAACAGAAAACCGGGCATAACTCACAAATTCAGTACACGTGACAGTTCTAAATTGAACGAATTAAGTTGCAGGGTAGGCATAAAGACTAGTCTTACGGCTTAATTCCCATGTACATGGGGGAAATTGGATCATTACATTGACCCCGAATGAACTTGGGTTTTCTGATGATTTTACGCTTCTCTGTTAGATGGGTGCGTGATCCCTTGGCTGGCAACTCAGCAAATTCAGCATACTCGTCCTCATCGGCAACATCCTCGACACCCAGTACCCTCCTCTTCCCATGCATCACTACATGGCAGTTCTTATGCAAGGGGTCTTCCACATAGAAAATCTGGGTAGCATCGCTGGCAAGAATGAACGGGTCCGCGTGATATGCCATCGTTGTCCTGTTAACACAGGTCTTCCAGTAATCATCAACCTTTACATGACCAAGAGGGATCCACGCGCACCTAAATAATGCCACCTTAACTTTCACATAGTTAAGCTCCCAAATCTCTTTGATGGTTCCATAGTATACCCTTTTATCAGCTTCATCTACAGTCATGCATTCTATTTGAACAGAGCTGTTCTGATATGAGGTCTTCTCATCATGTTCCTCAGTGTAGAACATGTATCCATTTATGTCATATGCTTGGTACGTCAACACCGTAGGTGATGGCTTTTGTGCCAACCACGTAGCAATGTCATCGATGGATCCTTGTGCCAAACGATTCTTCAGCCATTCGGCGTAGTTCTTAGTGTGCTCCTTCATCTCCACATCTGATGAAGGCACCATTGGTAAGAAGCTTTGGCGTATCTCTGCCAAGTGTTCTTAGGTACAAGCACTGAGAACTGGGTTGTTAAGCAGTACCGTCAAATGGGCTTTCTCTGCCAATTCTCCAGGTGTAGCCATTTGCGTGCCAGCAAGGACCGGCTTACCTTTCAGCCTTCCCTCGTGGCAAGAGAGGGGCAAACCTATAGGTCTTTGTTTCATGTATTCGGTGCAAAACTCAACCACCTCCTCCGCAGTATAACTTGGTAGGATGCTTGCCTCTGGATGGTTTCGGTTCTGACAATAGCGCTTCAGTATTCCCATGAACTGCTCGAAGGGATACATGTTGCAAAGAAACACAGGACCACAATACTTTATCTCGTCGACAAGGTGCATAGTGAGATGGACCATGACATCAAAGAATGACGGTGGGAAAAACATCTCTAGGTTGGACAATATTCTTGCAATATCCTCTTGCATATGATCCAACTCTTCAGGATCTACAACTTTCTGCCATAGTTGGTTGAAGAAATCACAGAGCTCAATGAGTGTGTTTCTTATATCTTTGTCCATCAAATTCCTGATGGCCACTGGGAGGATTTGTGTCGACATTATATGGCAATCATGTGACTTCATGTGTCCCAACTTCATTTTACCTGAGCTCACATCCACGAGACTTCTGATGTTTGTGGAGTAGGAAGAGGGTGTCTTAACTGACAACAAATAGGTGAAGAACTGTGTTGCTTCTTTTGTACTGAAATTGTAACTCTGGCGAGCTTTGATGAATTTGTCATCATCTTCTGCTTCACTCTTGCGTTTTGATTGATCAGCAAGCATATCGAGCCATGCACCGTCACCATCCTTTGTTTTACCTTTAATCTTGAGCAGAGTACCAAGGATGCTTTCACATATGTTCTTCTCTACGTGCTTGACATCGATGCAGTGACGTACACATAGAATCTCCCAGTAAGGTAATTTCCAGAACACCGATTTCTTCTTAAACACTTGACCCTTGGGTGTTTGTTTCACCGTCAAAGCGTGCTTCTTGCCAAGCATAACATTAATTTGTTTAGCCATGTTGTGGACCACCTCCCCATCATAGGGTCTTGGGCCCACATCTACCTCTGCCGTACCATCAAATTCAGCTTTCATCTTTCGGTATGGGTGATTTCTCCGTAAGAACCTACGATGACGCAAATACACGGTTTTGCGCGAGTTGGGAAGAAATCTGCTAGCTGTCCTATCCATGCATGTGACACACCCTACATCTCCCTTTGTTTTCTACCCCGATGTGTTGCCTAATGCCGGCATATCTTGAATGGTGTGCACCAGCATCACATGTAGATCAAAAATCTCCTTTCTGTAAGCATCATAACATTTTACAACAGGCGCATCTATCCACACTGTCAGCAGTTCTTCTACCAGTAGCTGAAAGTAAATGTTGATGTCATTTCCAGGTTGCTTCGGGCCTTGGATAATCATTGACATCATAATGTATTTTTTCTTCATACACAACCAAGGAGCTAGGTTATATATGCACAGAAGCACCTGCCATTTGCTTTGATTGGTGCTCATATCGCCAAAAGGATTCATCCCGTCAGTACACTCCCCGAGCCTTATACTTCTAGGATCCTTGGCAAAGTCTTCAAACTTGTTGTCGATTAATTCCCACTGAGCCCCATCTTTCGGGTGCCTCATATATTTATCCGCAGTTCGCTCATCATGATGCCACCGCAACCTCTTTGCCTCTCTAGGGTTTGCAAACAAACGCCTCAACCTTGGAATTAAAGGCAAGTACCAAACAACCTTGAATGGGATTCCTGTCTTGATCTCGTCGTCCAATTTGTACTTGTACTTTGCTCTCCTACGCTTGTATCGTGCATGCTTGCATGTGGGACATGCACGCAAATCTTTGTACTCACCACGGTACAATATACAATCATTCACACAAGCGTGTATCTTCTGTACTTCAAGTTCCAATGGGCAAACAATTTTCTTCGCTTCGTTCGTGCTTCTGGGGAGCACATTATCTTCTGGAAGAATTTCTTTGAAAAGACCTAACATCTCTGTGAAGCCCTTGTTTGATAGACCGTTTGCTGCTTTAAATCTGAGAAGCGCCAGGGTGGCACTTAACTTGGAATATTTCTTTTTGCAACCTGGATACAATTCTTTCTTGGAGTCCGCATCAATGGTTGGCAGATCCTTGTACCCAATCATATCCTTTTTGGGCCCTTGAAATCTGCAATCATAGCAGCAAAATCTGGCATATCAAGATTGTCGTCATCTGCGTCGACGTCTTGGTTTTCTAGTGGGCGTTTCGGCTTTCCGGTGTTCCATTGGTAGCGGACGCCTCTGCCCGATGTTTGATTCAACATCCATGTGACACTGATTGGGGTTTGGCATCTCGCAACCCTGGGTATATTCATCCATGACATGCTCTTCACCGTGTCTGGTCCAATGTGTATATCCATCCATGAATCCCCGAGAGACTAAGTGCCACTGGACATCTGCAACTTCACGTGACTCTGTATTGGCACAATCAGTACATGGACACAGGATGTAATCCGCATCACCAATTCTCCTCTTTGTACTTTCAGCCAAATTCATGAACTCTGTCACGCCACTGATGAAATCTGCGGTTCTCCAATTCTTCATCCATTCTGATCGTTCCATCTGCACCACACGAATGGTAATTAAAAACAAAACAACAACATTAATACACGGATTAACTGCTGCCCAAAGATGCGTGCATAAATCATAAGGTTTTATTTTCATAATTACTGAGGGCGCTCCATATTGTTATCGAGACGTGCAATGACAAAAATTAGTGGCCAGTCATTTTACACGCAGAGTACTAGTACAACACTACCCTTAGGAATTGAATACCTTAATTAAGCCACTCACGAAAAGAATACCTTAATTAATTAGCCACACGGCGACCTCCACCCAGCAGACAGAGAAGCGTGATGCGGCGGCATGCCGAGACAGCGGGGTCGAGGAGCAAAGCATAGTGCGGCTGCCGCCAGAAGTTCAACCTCCACTATCCCGCCATCGACCGCGATGGATGTGCTCGAATCACGCCGCCGCCGACCTCGATGGTTGAGCTCCTCCTATCTCCCGCCGCAGACCGAGGATTGACCTCCTATGACACCGCCATCGCCCACCGACTGAGGATTGACCTCTTCTCCGGTAGCCGCTGCCTAGGCCGCCGCCATCTCTATATGTAGACCGGCTGTTTTATTTTTTGACGGATATCCGCAAAGCAGCTGTTTACACGGTATCACTGTAACTCAATTATATGTATAGGGTAGTACATCACATACGGTTATGTAACAGCAACCGTGTCTCACCTACGTTGTCTTCTCACACGGTTTGGTGCGGAAATCATGTGTGAAGTTGTAATACCTAACACAAACGACATGTATAAACAGTGTGCCGTATACAACATATAGTGCAATAAGTAGTTCCCGACCGTTAGCTTATCCCCACAATTTCCCCATTCCCCCAAATCCCTAGATAGCCTCCAAATTCCCTCACGTGGCGCTGACATTGGGGGAATGCGGAAGAGTGGTGCTGATGGTTTCGGTGCGGCTGCTCCTGCTCGTATCGCCGCCACGACGGCGGTCGCCGCCGAGCACTTGCCTAAGGTGTACTACGGATCCGAATCGTCCTGTCAGGTTCCAATCTATCCTGATCTTTTTTAGCATGTCCAAAGTAGCTCCTTTTTGAATCCATCCTAAATGACCCCACCCCCCACCAGGAAAGCGATCTGCCACCGGATCCGGAGCATGACTCCAGACTCCCGCAACACGAGTTCGAGTCCGAGTTTTGCGCCACCGAGAAGTACCAAAAGCTGAGTTGTGTGCACGGGCACACTCCCGCTCGACGTGTATGCACGGAGGGATTCGACATTGGCAGGCGGTTTCTCAGTTGCCCCTTAGAGGTTAGTGCTAAGTTCATCATTTTACTTGAGTTAATGCTACCGCTCATCCTGAATACTATTTAACATTGGCAGGGATATGAGGCTTGTGCCTTTGTCAACTGGCTGGATGAAGAATGGCATGGCAGGGCTCGAAGTGTTATCACCAAGCTCGCAGAAGATAACGTAAAGCTGAAGAAGAAACTGGCTGATCTGGAATGTACAATCAGTACGATGAAGCAAGAAAGAATCAATCACAGGCAACAGATGAAAGCAAGAGACAAGAAGGAACTAGCATGTGTAGTTGTGGTTGTCGCATTAGCCATGTTCTATGCATTGTTTGCAATGATGATTAGGGGTTTTGTTTGACGGTATTGCTAAAGCACATCTAGATGTGCTCTAAGTAATGCACATCTAGGTCCTATGCCATTGATGTTACGCGAAGATTCGTGCAGATATTTTCCTTTGTCTTTTTTCTTTTCCTTTGTAGTTTGATTATTACTGGCTTCATCAATAAGAAGAGCTCAATGTATTGCTTGCCAACTGTCCTACTCCGTTCGTACCAGTACCGGTGCATAATCCCAAAACTCGTTCCTTGTTTTTGTCCTGAAAAAAGAAATCAGCCAATAGGAGTCCTGCGCAACCCCGGGAATTTGGAGCGACTAGGTACAAATAATTGTGGTTGATTATATCAGTGGTTAGATAATGCGTCAACCCCCACTTCAATTGGCATTTCCTCTTCTCTGCATACCCTGCTTAAGTGTCCACCATCTTCGTCATCCCCGGCAGGCCGCGCTACACACTTGCACACACCCTGCAATCTCGCTTTCTCATGGTTTTTATACGACCGCAGCCATGTTGAGCGACAGCGAGGACGACAGTTCGGCAAACAGTCTGGCGCCCGATGATAGGTCAACATCAGAATCATCCCGCTCGTCTTCCATGAGTCTGGCGTCGAGCCCAGACCTCGATTATATCCAGATCATGGAAGGGACGCCGCCTCCGGAGTCGTCAGACGACAACCAGACGGACGAGGAGCCGTCGGAGGACAAAGAAGAGGACGACGATGATGAGGAGGAGGAATGGTCGAACTAGGAGGTGGATGACGATGACAGCAACGACGATGACGACGATGGCGGCGATGAAAAGCCAACGGTCAGCGGCAAGAAGCGTCCTTGCCAAGACGATGTCGCGGGGCCATCCAACAACAACAACAACAAGAAGAAGAAGGACTAAATTAAGCAGACTGTATATATCTCTGTTTCCATTTGCTCATATTAATTTGTTATCTCTGTTTATCCTGTCAATCTCATCGCAGACGGTTAGTAATACGTATTCGACAGAGATCTTCTACATTATTGCCCACAGGTTGGTTTGTTGAACGGTGTGCCCTGACGAGCACACAATTCAAAAAAAAAGACCATATGGGCTGTCTATAATGATCGCACACAATTCTGATTACCTACCTGTTTGCCGGGTATCACACACATCTTGTTACGCCGAATCGTTTGTGTTCACCTCGATCATCGCAAACGGTTCATCGGAGCAAACTGTATGCTGTATATCGCACACACCTTGATCTGGCTGCCCATTTCTGTTGTTCTGTCTCATCACAAACAGTTCGTATGGATCAATCGTATACCCCGCATCGCACACGCAACTAAAATCTGAACCGTGTTTGATGTATCATTCATCGCAAACATTTTGCATCTTTTTTTGACTGTTTTTTTACATCACCGTTTGTGATTAATGCATCACACACAGTTTCATCAAAGGGTCTCTGATCGTAGTGTCACGTTAGCAACATCCTGCAGTACTGCAAAGCTTTACTTGTTACTCTTCATATCTTTTATCTAAAGCTTTGATGTATGTTGTCATCAATTACCAAAAAGGGGGAGATTGAACACACAAGTGCTCCCTGGGTGATTTTGGTAATTAATGTCAACATATCTCTTGTTGGACTAATGCTTTTATCTAGTATATTTCAAATGAGTTCAATAATGGCGTGGTAAGGACAAGAGGATGTGGAATCCCTTCAAAATGCTAAGGACAAAGATTGGCAAAAGCTCAAGACTCTTCATTTATATTTTAGTGATCCAAGATCACATTGAGTCCATAGGAAAGCCAATACTGTTAAAAGGGGATGAGGTGTTGCTTAATGGTCTACTTGCTCAAAGTGCTTAGTAATATTGCTCCAAAACCCTCAGCCACTTTCTCTTCCAAATATGTCCAAAACTCAAAGTCAAACTCAGCCCCACCAAAATTGTGACGCCCCTGGCTCAATCGTGCACTAATCATACACGCAAATGCACATGATCAAGCCTAAGGACTCACGGGAAGATATCACAACACAACTCTAAAACATAAATAAGTCATACAAGCTTTATATTACAAGCCAGGGCCTCGAGGGCTCGAATACATAGCTCGATGGCATACAAGCGTCAGCGGAAGAATCAGATATCTGAGTACAGATACTAAAAGAGAAACAGAAATGCCTTTAGGTAGGCGGGGCAAAATAAAACACTACGATCGAAAGGCGCAGGCCTCCTGCCTGGGACCCTCCGAACCTACTCCTGGTCGTCGGCCAACTCATAGTAGTACCCACCCTTGGGGTAGTAGTAGTGATCGTCGGCGTGGGCAGCTGTATCCGGGGCTCCGTCATCTGGTTGCATCAAAAAGGATATGGGGGAAAAAAAAGCAAAGCAACCATGAGTACTCATCCGAAGTACTCATCAAGCAAGGATCTACACTACATATGCAACATTTTCAAAGGACAAGGCTGTATATGTGGACTGGGCTGCAGAAATGCCAGAATAGAGAGAAGGCCTAGTCCTATCGAAGACTAGCATCTTCAGAGGTCTTGCATCATTAGAAGAGTGTAGATTAGTACCGTATAAAGTAGTAGTATCATTAAGTATCAACCTCACCCAGAGATCCTTTCTTGACTCCCTGCGAGAAAGCAATCCCAGAGCCATACAGTCATCAACCTCGTCCAGAGATCCCTTCTCGACTCCCTGCGAGAAGCAATCCCAGAGCCATAGTACCAATTCTAGTTGTATCGATCGGGATACAACTCCGAGTGTCCGTTACCATAGGGCAGGCTATCGATAGATGTTTTCTTCCCTGCAGGGGTGCACCAACTTACCCACCACGCTTGATTAACTCCGGCCGGACACACTTTTCCGGGTCATGCCCGGCCTCGGCCAAACGACACACCACAACCCTACCTAGAGCTCAGCAGAGAGGTCCCCGTCGGTCTACATCCTAAGCGCTCAGAAGTCTTGGGCCATCGCCCTGTGCACTCCGAGCCGTTGCGTGCAGGGGGAAGCCAGGCACCAGGGGGGCGCCGGTCCGTCCCGGCCGCAATGTTGAACTGGACGTCTGACAGAGCTTTCGGCTGATGCCACGATGCAGAGTGCCCATAACTGTTCCCACGTGATGGTTAGTGCTATCAGGCCAGAGGTCTGCTCGGATCAAATGTCCAAATCGTTAGTGGACTAGGGGCTTGCGATAACGAGCAGAGACTCACGATCGATGTGACCCCGTCGCCCCGTCTCGAGGACTTGCTGCAAGGGCTAAGAATGCCCGACCGCGCCTTGTATTCATCTCATAGTTAAACTCCAAGTCAACACGACTTCTCAAAAGACTATCGAGAACTCAGGTCCACCTCAACCGGGTGGTACCGCCTGTCCCTCCAGTCTTGCAGTAACAGTCTCACGGGTACCCCTCGGGGCCGACCCGTCTATAGCATGGCTCAGGGTAAAGTCACCGTATCCGTGTGTCCATAACATCAAGGGAATCCGAGGTATCACCCTCGACGGATGCCAACTCGATGTAACCGTCAAGTTGAACTTAGGAGGAATCACCCTCGACGTTCAAACTTGAAGTGTTGCGCGACAAGGTCGTATCGGAAGTGGAGAAGGAGGAATCACCCTCGATGACCACGACCGATTAACTACCCTACAAGGTTAACATCAGGAGTGCTGACGAGGTATCACCCTCGGCACTTGATAGTAACCCAGTAGTGTCGTACAACTAAGGGGGTGAAGTGCGGTGCCGGGGCCTGGTCTTCAATCCCGTTGATCGGGTCTTCTGTTAATCCAGCGGGGCAACAAGGGACAAAGTGGGGTTATCTAGTGGGTCTCTACCCAGCCTATACTAAGAAGTTTAGGATAAGCAGGTAAGGTATCAATAGTAGGTTACAATAAACAGGCTATGCATCAGAATAGGTAAAGCAGTAGCAGCAGCAATTCTAATGCAAGCATAAGAGAGAAAGAATAGGCGATATCGGTATGCTCAAGGAGGGGGGGTGCTTGCCTAGTTGCTAGGCGGCAAGGGCAAGGTCGTCAATGATGTCGTCGGTCTCCGGAGCTGCGTTGGTACCAGGAACTGCGTTGGAGTCTAACGAGAGAGAAGAGGGGGAGGAAACAGTATAAATACACAGCAAACAGGAGCAACACAGAGCAGGCTACGCTAACGTGCAGTGTAGGGTTGCCTAAAGACATGTCTAAGTCATTTAGTTATTTTAGGAATTTGTTTGGATTTATTTTATAAAAGCCAGGCACTATTCATTTATCAAAAACAGGCAAAAAGTTCCATGTTCATCTAGCTAGGGGCATCTGATAGGAATACGGGGGCGTATTCAGCTTTGTATCAAAATTCTGAGCAACTTTCATATATAAATTATTTTCATCGGAGTTACGGTTTAAAAGATATGATTTTCTAAAGTTTAATTGATTTTCTGAATTTTATTTAATTATTTAAATTCGAATTATCCAGAATAGTAAAAGATGACGCAAGCATGACATAGGTATGACGTCAGCAGGTCAAACCCAGCTGACCAGAGTCAAACCTGACCTATGGGTCCAGTGGGACCCACATGTCAGTGACTCGGCTATTTAAACAGAGTCAGATTAAGTTAATTAGGTTAATTAGTGGGTGGGGCCTACTGGTCAGTGGGTGTTTAGTATTTAAACTAATTAATTAACTAATTAACAGATTATCTATTTATTTTAAATCATTTAACAGGCAGGACCCACATGTCATAGACACAGGGCCGCCCAGTCAGCGTTGGCCGAGGTCAATGGGTCAACTGGGGGGCCCTGGGCCCACCAGTCAGTGGCCCAGAGGTGGCCAGGTCAGCGCCACGTCGGACCGGCCACCGGAGAGCGCTCCGGCGAGCCCCGAGCGCGGTGGCGAGCTCCGGCGAGCTCGGGATTCAGCTGTGGTGCACCATTTGCGACGTAATTTGCACCTACGGCCTCGTGAGACTTGCGCGCATCCAATGGTGGGGTTGGTTGACCGTGGAGCGGCCGGAATAGTCGCCGGCGTCATGGTCAGCGACGAAGCCATTCGGTCGAGCACGGGCGCGGGGTTTTTGAGCCGTTTTTTGAGCGGCTACGCGGCTACTGCGAGCACCCGGAGCACGACGGGCACGGAAGAAGGGCGCGGGCGGCTCTGCTCTATGCCGTTCGTCGACGTTGGTGGCAACCAGAGCAGCGGAGCCAAGGCGGCGCTGTTCGGGCTCGGAAAAGAGCAGAGAGAGAGAGAGGAGAGATGAAGCTCACCGCAGCGGCTCACGGCGGCCTTTGGTGGCTTTGTAGCGCAGAGAAAACTGACGAACGGGGCTGCGGTGCTCCGGCAATCCGCGTCGATCACCGGCTCGATTCGGCCAACGCCGTGGCTTCAGGCTCGGACGCGAGGTCGAGGAAGAAGGAGAGGACGTCGGCGGAGCCCGTGGACAGCTCGGGAGGACGGAACTGCGCCGGTGGCCGCGATGATGGCGAGCGGCAGCGACGGTGGCGCTCGGGCGATGTGGAAGTGAGTGGGGCAGAGGGAGGGGGATGGCTAGGGTTAGCCAAAGGGGTCGAGGGGGGGGGGGACCTTATCCCCACTGGCGGGCGTGGGACGGCGCGGTGTCGAGCGAGGAGAAGGGGGGCCGGGGCGCGGCGTGCGGGCGCGGCGACAGTGGCGCGCGGTGAACAGGGGAGGTAGGGGACGAGCGAGGGGAGTGGGCTGGGCCGCGCGGGTGACTTGAGCCCAGCCACAGTGGGCCTTTTCTTTTTCTCTTCTTTTCTGTTTCTGTTTTCTTTTTTGTTTCTGTTTTGCAAAATGTGTGGCACCCAAATGAATTTTGCAAAATACATGACCTGGTCCATAAATCACAGTGCAACATACCCTATCACCAAAAATTAGTTTGGGGTATTTATCATTTCATATTTATTTTATATTTAATTAATAGGTTATTAAATATTGTTTTCAGCCACTGTTTGAGGATGTTTAAGTCACTTATCCAATTTCAATAAGGTTGGTTACAATTTTATCATTGCCTCCAAATTATTTGCTATTTAATGAACATTTTAGTTTCTGGGTTTGGACAACTTTTATTTTCACTTTTAGTTTGAATTTCCATTTGAATTTGAATTTGAAAAGAGATATGATACTAATGATGATTAAGCACTGTTGATCATGATGACATGGCATAATCAAAAGGGTGATCACTGTAGCTAACCACTGGGGGTGTTACAAGTCTCCTCCACTAGCAAGAATTCTCGTCCCAAGAATTAAGAGGAAGACTGAAAGGAAGCGGGGTATTCTTGGAAGTTCTTCCAAAGAAATGTTCGGAAAATCTCGAACGACTGGAATGTTTTCGATCCCCTCAAGCGGAGAAGCGTTCAACGCATCCAAGGTGTATATTTTAGCCTCAGCATTTTGAGTTGTCTGGGCACGGTAATTCACTAGCCCAGCTGACTAACGGAGTATTCATTTACTCATAATGAGGGTCATGCATGAATGCAAATTTTCCAGAGATGAATGAATGTGATGCTGCTGAACTAAGTAAAACAGAAGCAGGTACTGAGTTAACGGGAAGGGTACCCATTTCGGTGGCAGGTGGATCCTGGACTTGTATAATATCAATGTTGTAAGCGTGTCCACGACCATATGTTTTTCGCTTCTGTGTTGAGCCCGAAGATGAGCCAACATCACGATAGCGCTTCTGCGACTCCTTATGCTTCATTTGAGCAGTCTCAAGCAGAATAGCCTTGTTCACAAGAGTAGTAAAGTCAGTGAAATCTTGAGCAGCGAGTGCAAGCTCGATGTCTGCGTGGAGTCCATTACGGAACTTCTCTTGTCTACAGGCATCCGTGGCGATGTCTTCTTCAGCATAGCGGGACAGGTCGAGGAATTCCCGCTGATAAGCTTCGACAGTCTTATTGCCCTGAGTGAGGTTGCGGAACTGGGTTTTCATCTGGTCCATGATTCCTTGAGGAATATATCGGGCACGGAAAACAGCCTGGAACTCAGGCCAAGTAACGGCTGTTCCAGCAGGCAGTGCATGTTTGTGGGTGTCCCACCATTGTGCAGCGGGACCCTTTAAGAAAAAGGACATGAAGGCGACAAAGTTGGCAGGGGAGACATTTGCAGACTCCATCTCGTGAGTGATATCGCAAATCCAGTCATCAGCATCCAGTGGCTTCTCAGAGTTGCAGAACTGAGTGGGGTCAAGACGCATAAATTCCGGCAGAGTTATTGAAGGAGGGTTCTGGTTCTGGTTGTTCAGATGCGGGAACTGATTCATAATCCCAGTCATGAACTGGCGGTTGAGCTCGAATTGTTGCATCATAGCTGCCATATAATCTGGCGGTGGTGGGCGTTCAGGGGCACGACCACGACCACCTGGTCTAACCATCCTGCTAAGTATGAACATGGGTAGTTTAGCAAAATAAATTGCGAGTGTTTAGCGACAAGCATGATGTAACTCGACAACTATTTAAGCTGTGTAACAGATACATAACAGTAGTCAATTAAGACATACAGATCCATACACAAAGTTGGTTACATGTGAATAGTATAACGGCGCAAATTCAAAAGCTAGATATGGTAGGCGGCGCGCAGGCACGCGGTAAGGAAGTACACCATGAGACATAGCCAAGGCTACATCAACGTCGGGAAGATCCACTGAAACGGGGTAGCTGCACGTGTGGACGACGAATGTTCGTCGCGGAAGGTTCCTGTGCTCCATGTGCACTCTGATGCAGAATCCGGTCTCGAGCTGAAAGAAGAGGTCCACGTACATGTGTGTGACCTCCTACAGCAGGCCAATCAATACCGGCATACATCTGAGTCCTGCTCGGGTAAAGGATGTACTCTGGATGTATCCCTGCATGAATAGCTGGTAGCAACTGTGTCATAGCATCATAGAGGCGTGCTTGAGTGGCAACCAACTCGACGGCAAGAGCCTGAACAGTGCGATCCAGTGCCTGAGTGCACTGAATCAGAACGTGCGGGTCGTAACGACGTCACTCATACGGGGCACAGATAGCTATGTAGTGTCCAGTAGCATCTCCAGCAGGGGCATACGGAATGTATCGGAACTCAGAGGCATCCAAGCTATCGCTGAACTCTCCTCGAAGACGTGCGATAGCAGAGTAGGCAGCATCATGTACTGCCATCTCAATCGTCACGCCGATACCGTGCAAAAGGTGCAGCTCAGTGTCTGAGTCATCTTGCTGACCATAGATACTAACATCAGCATGGTACTGCTCCTGGTTGAACTCGCGGTAGTCCTCGTAGACCATGTACTCGGGGTACCAGCGGTAGCCCAGCCTAGTCAGGTGGGCGATCAGGACAGCTGGAAAACCAGGGGCACCACGAGCCCAAGTGCGAAGCACAAGCTGCGTCGTAGGGCGTGGTGGAAACAAACGATCCATCTGAAACAGAGAAAAATTCAGGATTGTCAAATGACAATGAGGAGTATAATACAACTCAGAGAGAAAGGTTAAACAAAACAATGGAAAGGAAAATGATATCAGACTAATCAGATCAATGGTAAGGAATTAAGCACAGATATCCAGCTCTCCGGGTAGACGAGATTTATGAGATCCTAAGTGTCGGCTTTAGTAAAATTTCATTTAACCCGAATAGAAGAGAGGTCAGAGTCCCAGAGTATAGACGAGGAATAAAAGATACTAATACCACCCAATTGCCGACGTGGGCCCGTAAGCCACACAACCATGTTAGTAAAACGGTTTTCAAGTACTAGACTCAACTACGGCCAAGGAGTTGGAAAGGGGGATTCCTAGAGGTAGTCGGCTCTGATACAAACTTGTGTGGCACCCAAATGAATTTTGCAAAATACATGACCTGGTCCATAAATCACAGTGCAACATACCCTATCACCAAAAATTAGTTTGGGGTATTTATCATTTCATATTTATTTTATATTTAATTAATAGGTTATTAAATATTGTTTTCAGCCACTGTTTGAGGATGTTTAAGTCACTTATCCAATTTCAATAAGGTTGGTTACAATTTTATCATTGCCTCCAAATTATTTGCTATTTAATGAACATTTTAGTTTCTGGGTTTGGACAACTTTTATTTTCACTTTTAGTTTGAACTTCCATTTGAATTTGAATTTGAAAAGAGATATGATACTAATGATGATTAAGCACTGTTGATCATGATGACATGGCATAATCAAAAGGGTGATCACTGTAGCTAACCACTGGGGGTGTTACAGAAATGATCCATCCGGCGCCACCGAGTTCAGTTGACATAGCCAATGCCAGAAACCCTAGCAATTCGGTTACACTAATACGGATCTCGGTCTCACCGAGATGGACCTGCAAACTCTATGTTGCATGTTGCAATTATTTTGGTCTCACCGAAATGTGCAATCGGTCCCACCGAGTTTGCTTGACCAACTCTCTATTCGCTCTTTGCTGAAATCGGTCTCACCGAGTTCAAGCAATCGGTCTCACCGAGATGAGGTTTTGCCCTAGCCCTAGCACATTGGTCCCACCGAGTTGTTCCAGTCGGTCCCACCGAGATTCCTAACATTCACATTTTCAACTGAATCGGTCTCACCGAGTTCTTCTATTTGGTCTGACCGAGTTGGGTGAAATGTGTGTAACGGTTGGATTTTGTGTGGAGGCTACATATACCCCTCCACCCCCATCTCCATTTGTGAGAGAGCCATCAGAACGTGCCTACACTTCCACTACTCATTTTCTGAGAGAGAGAACCACCTACTCATGTGTTGAGACCAAGATATTCCAATCCTACCACCAGAATCTTGATCTCTAGCCTTCCCCAAGTTGCTTTCCACTCAAATCATCTTTCCACCATAGCCAAATCTGTGAGAGAGAGTTGAGTATTAGGGAGACTATCATTTGAAGCACAAGAGCAAGGAGTTCATCATCAACACACCATCTATTACCTTTTGGAGAGTGGTGTCTCCTAGATTGGTTAGGTGTCGCTTGGGAGCCTCCGACAAGATTGTGGAGTTGAACCAAGAAGTTTCTAAGGGCAAGGAGATCGCCTACTTCGTGAAGATCTACCCGAGTGAGGCAAGTCCTTCGTGGGCGATGGCCATGGTGGGATAGACAAGGTTGCTTCTTTGTGGACCCTTCGTTGGTGGAGCCCTCCGTGGACTCGCGCAATCGTTACCCTTCGTGGGTTGAAGTCTTCATCAACGTGGATGTACGATAGCACCACCTATCGGAACCACGCCAAAAATCTCCGTGTCTACATTGCGTTTGCACACTCCAATCCCATCCCTTTACTTTCTTGCAATTAGCATGCTTTACTCTTTCCGCTGCTCATACTCTTGCCATGCTTGCTTGAAATGTATTGTGAATGCTTAAACTTGTGCTAAAACTCCACCTCAACTTGAAGAACTTAAAAAATTGCCACTTATATTTGTTGAGGGTCTAATCACCCCCCTCTAGACTCCTCTTCTCGATCCTTTCACCCTCCTTTGCCAAGTTCGTGGCCTACCTCCGGCTGGAGGAGCGTCGGATGAAGCAGATCAAGGCGCGGGCTATCAACACCGCCCTCGCTGCCGGCACCACCCGCGGTGGCCCTCCTCCACCACCCGCCGCCCCTCCACTGCCGCGGCACCCGGCTCCCTACCAGCAGCAGCAGCTGCCGCTGCTGCCCCTGCCGCCGCCTCCCTATGGCGCCCCCGCCCCTCCCGCGCCACCCGCCGATCGACGCCGGGGAGGCCGACGCGGTGGCCAGCAGCAGCCACAGCAGCCCGCGAGGGCCCCTTGTCATTAGTAGCAGCAGCCGCAGGCGCCCCTCCCCCATGGGCTGGCGGGTACAACCCGTGGATCGGCGTTGTCCACGCGTACACCATGCCGGTCCCACGGGCGTCGGCCCTGACTCTTCCGGTGCCGCAACCCCTGGCGCATCAGGCGTACTATGCGGCTCCGCAGCCCTATGGAGGATACCCGCCACCGCAGCTGAGTGGTGGCTACGGCTTCCCGATGGCGTCTCTGTCACCTCCGCCGGCGCTGCCACCAGCGCCTTGGGACCCAGCGTTACTCGCCGCGCTGCACACCGCCCCTCTGCCGAACAACTACACTGGCGGCGGTGATTGGTACATGGACACCGGGGCCACTGCTCACATGTTCGCTCATCCTGGTAATCTTGCCTCTTTCACTCCCGTCACCACCGCCCACCGCATCATTGTCGATGACGGTTCCACCCTCCCCATTACACACGTCGGGCACACTTCATTTCCTTCTAATTCCATGCCTTTATCTTTGTCTAACATACTAGTGTCACCTCATCTTATTAAGAGTCTTATTTCCGTTCGTTGTTTCACCCGTGAAAATCCTGTTACTGTTGAATTTGACGAGCTTGGTTTTTGTGTCAAGGACGCTCGAACCAGGATGGTACTTCACCGATGTGACAGCCCCGGCGAGCTCTATCCGGTGCATCCGTCTTCCTCCACCACCACCGCACCAGTTGCTCTCTTCGCTGGTGTTGATCTCTGGCACGCTCGTCTGGGTCATCCCAACCCCGTCACTCTTCGTCATATTCTTAGGAGTTTCAGTTTCAGTTGTAATAAGATAGAGGATCATACCTGTCATGCTTGTCGTGTCGGCAAACACGTTCGTCTTTTGTTTAATAACTCCACCACCATTGCTTCTTTTCCATTTCAGTTAATTCATAGTGATGTGTGGACCTCTCCAGTTCCTAGTAATTCGGGCTATTTATATTATATGGTTATCCTTGATGACTATTCTCATTATGTGTGGACTTTTCCTTTGCGACGAAAGTCGGATGCACTTTCCACCCTGACGGCTTTTTACTCCTATGTCAGCACGCAGTTTGGGCGTCCCATTCTTGCTCTTCAGACTGGCAATGGAAAAGAGTTCGACAATCTTGCCTTCCACACTTTTCTGTCGCACCATGGCACAATTTTTCGTCTCACTTGCCCGTATACTTCACAGCAAAACGGTCGAGCCGAATGCGTCCTTCGCACTATGAATGACTGCGTTCGCACGCTCCTGTTTCATGCTAACGTGCCGCCTCGCTTCTGGCCAGACGCACTTGCTACCGCATCACTCCTTCTTAACCTCCGGCCATGTCGCCCGCGGTGGAACTACGCACCTCACCATCTCCTCTTTGGTATGCCACCCTCTTATGATGGTCAGCGTATCTTTGGGTGTCTATGTTATCCTAGCATTGCCGACACTTCTCCTCATAAACTTGAACCACGCTCTGTTGCATGCATCTTCATCGGCTACCCTTCTAACTCCAAGGGCTATCGGTGCTACGATCACGTCTCCCATCGCGTGTTCACCTCCCGGCACGTTTACTTTGATGAGCACGTATTTCCGTTTCAACAGGTACCCCCGGCGGTCCCTCCCATCGCTGACAATGTGTGTCGGGGATATCGTGCGACATATGCCAGGGGGTGGCTTACCGTGGATGGGGACAAAAGTACGTCGTCGGGCTCTAGAAGCGGGAGTGAGCGAGACCGCATATGCCTGCGAATCTTACCCAGGTTCGGGGCTCTCCTAGGAGATAACACCCCTAGTCCTACTCTGCGGGGTCTCCGCATGATCACTACCTCAACAAGTAGCTACAAACTTGCTCCTTGAGCTGTTTTGCTAGAGGAGGAAGGAGGGCAAGGCTAGCTCTACTCCACTCTCTATGTGTGTGTGTGAGTGCTGAACTGAGAAGGCTCTCTCCTCTCCACCAAGGTCCCAACCCCTTGCATGGGGTGACCTGGGGGGTTTATATAGGCCTACCCCCCAGGGGTACAATGGTAATCCGGCCGGGCGTAGGACCCGGCCGTCAGTGTCTCTGGTCGCCGGCTTCTCCGCCGATTGCAGGGGCCCGCCGCCTGGTGGGTCCCCCCGGCTGTCTCGTACTCGGCCGACAAGCCGGGCCCGCCGCTTGCGGGTCCTGTCGGCTGCGTAGCACTGTAGCCATGCCACTGATGATGCATGCTTGGTCGGGGAGAGCGTGGCTACAGTCCCGCCGCCTGGCGGGCATTTCACTATAGCCACTCCCCGTCTCTTCTGGTTAATGGCGCACAAACTTCAAGGAAGGGGGAGGGCCGCCTGCTAGGAGCCGGCCTCCCCCGAGCCGACTGGTCAGGGCTCGCCGCCTTCTGGCCTCTCACGGACAGGTAGGGCCCGCCGCCTGCGGGCCGTACCGACAGCCTGTCGTGGGAGCATGGCTTCCTCTTCCATGGGTGATGTCATGAGCAGCATGGCAACAGTGCCGTGTCGGGCGTGGGATGTCCGCTTGGTATGCTGCACTGTGGCCACGTTTTGCCCTGGATTCGGGGGTGGCAGGCTTGTACTGTAGCCACGCCCCGTCTCGTCGTGTTTATGTGGGTGCTAACTTTGAGGGCGCGAGGGGCCGCCTGCTAGGACCCGACTTCCCAGGAAGCCGCCTGCTAGGAGTTGGCCCACTTCATGGCCGTCTTCTAGATTCCGCCGCCTCCTGGCAACCGGCCGCTTGGACCAGCCGGCCCCAAGAAGGCGGTCCTTTGTCTTTGATGTTTGAGGGGCGCAGCCTGCCCCGATGTCTTGAAATACCAAGGGGAGTTGATGAGGCTACCCGTGGTCATTTACTCCGACAGTAGTCCCCGAAGCTGGTGGGGCGCTACGGCTGAAGGGGCGAGAAGCCCCAGCAGCTTCCTACTCCGGGTTGTCTGGTATCCTGCTTCGTCTGTCTTCCGAAGTGCCAACTAGTAGGAGTCGGCTGTGACCAGGCAGGCCGCCTGGTGATTTTGAAACGCCGTGGTGGGGGCCAGGTGGCATGCTAGCCAGATGTCAGGCTCGCCGCCCGTGCATGCCGGCCACGCGGCGTCAGCAGGCCAAGCTGACCTGCCAGCCCACGCGCGCGACGGGACGTCGCCGCATGCCGGGGCCCGCCACCACAGTGCCTCGGCACGCGCGCGGATCCGCTGCGGCCGAGGTAGACGGTTGGGCTTCTGTGGTAATTAATAGACGCCTTTACTGGCGCCGCAATCGTGGGATCGTGGGGGAGTGGGCGCAGTTAATCCCACGATCCCCCACGCTCTCGCCCCCTCGGCTCCGCCGCCTGGGGCTATAAGTAGGGGGAAGAGGGGGGTGGCAGACACATGCGCGCCCTCCTCTCCCCTCGCCATTCTTCTTCCTCTCCGCTGCTGCAGTGCCTCTTCCTCTCGCCGAAGCGCTGCCGCAGCTCACCGTCATCGAGCTTCTTCTCGCTGCGGCTTCCTCGCTCCGCCGCGGCTTCGCCCGCTCGTCACCGCGCCGCGCCTACGACAAGCTCCTTCGCCCATGGCGCGCTCACGGGCCGGCGACTGGGACGGTTCCAACGTCCATGAGGATCACCTCTCTTTCCTTCGTCAAACACGGCGGCTGCCCCGGGAGACGAACGTGCGGGTACGTGTCCCCCCCAAGGAAGAAATCTCGCCGGCGCCGGAGGGCGATGAACGCGTCGTCTTCCGGTCCCATTTTCTTCGCGGCTTCGGCCTTCCGGCGAGCGGCTTCCTCTGCTCCTTGCTCGATTTCTACCGAGTCCAGCCGCACCACCTCACGCCAAACACGGTGGTGCTGCTGGCCGCCTTCGTCACCATGTGCGAAGGGTACCTCGGCACTCTCCCCACCCTTGAGCTCTGGGGGGAGTGCTTTTATCTCAAACTCGGCACCGCCACCAAGGGCCAGGCGGCTCAATGCGGAGCCTGCGTGGCGGTGCAGCGTCCGGGCACCGGGAACCGCTTCCCACCCATCTCCCTGCTGCAGTCGGCCAAGCTGTGGCAGAAATCCTATTTCTACGTCAAGAATATCCACCCGACGAGCGACTACATCAACTTGCCGGCTTACGTAGCCGGCCCGCCAACTGAGCCGCGTGCCAACTGGCAGTACAGGCCGAGCTCCCTATCGGCCGCCTCCTCCGTCGCCCTCGCCCGACTTCAGGTGATGACGGAGTCGGAGGGCCTGAAGGGCTCGGACCTGCTGGCCGCCTTCGTGACGCGCCGAGTGCTTCCCCTCCAAGCCCGGCCTCACATCGTCAGCTGCATGAGCGGGCACCGGGACCCATGCCGGATGTGCACATGGGAGCTGCCGGACATGGAGGTGGCCCGGCTGGTCAACTACTTCTCCAACTGCAAGCTATCGGAGACGGATTGGCGGTTCGGCAAGCGGCCGTACGACCGCGCACATCCGTCGCCTGCGGTGAGTCTTGCAATTCTTTTTCTCTTTTGCTGGTCTGAGTTCTTGTTTTGCCATCTGACCAGTCGGCCATGGTGCAGGTCCTCACGACCCAGTCAGCCGCCGGCGCTCTGGATCCAGGTCAGCAGTATATGCCGGACCGAACGAGGAGCGACGTGGACGACCCCGACTTGGGGGTGGCCGCCATGGAGGAGGACGACGCCACAGGTGGCGGCGGTGGAGCTGGCGGCTCCGGAGGAGGAGGCGGCCTTGAGTCCTGGCCGGATGACGACGAGAAGGAGAACGAGCCGTGCCGCACGCACGGCACCGACAAGGCGGGTGCGAGTTCTTCAGCCGCACCGACTGCGCCAGGCGGTGCACCAAAGCGCCGAGCCGGCTCGTTGCTGTTCGGCAGCCGGCCGAAGAAGTCCAAGAACACGGCCGCCGTGACCAAGTGGCAGGAGGCCGCTGCGAAGGCGGCCCAGTTCTAGAAGACCCCGAAGCAGCCCCCGATGGTGTCCGCATAAGTGCTTGGTTTCTCTTGCGTTTTCTTTTCTTCTTTCTAGCAAACTCTTTCTGAGTTTCCTCTTGTCTTGCTTGAATAGGGCCCCGCTCTCTCTTGAGCGGTCCACCGCTGCTTCAGTGATCGGGGCGGCGGAAGGCTCCGCCAACACCTGCCGCGTGGACCCGCTCGCCGACCTCCAGGAGGCGACGAAGAGGAACGCGCGGGAGGCGCGCGAGGAGCGGGAGGAGGTGGAGCGGCAGAAGGCGGAGGCGGCCAAGGCGGCGAAGGCGGACGCGCATGCGGCGGCCAAGGACCAAGCCGACGCTGCGACCAAGGTCCAGGCGGACGCCGCAGCCCAGGCCCAGGCAGACGCCGCAGCCCAGGCCCAGGCGGACGCGGCCGCCAAGGTGCAAGCGGAAGAGGCCGCACGCGGCCGGACTCCGCAACTTGTCATCCCGCTGCGCGTAGTGCCACCAGCGCCAGAGAACCCGGCACCGACTGGAGGAGCCGGCAACGATCAGCCGGTCGTGGAGAGGAGAGGAGGCGACGCCATCGTCCCGAGGGCGGAGGTGCCCCCGCAAGCGCCGACTGCCGAGGCCCGAGGCAGTCGGTCTGACGTGCCACCGGCGCCGCCGGTCAGTGGCGAGCTGGTGGTGGGGGCGACCCCTGTGGTCCGTCCTCCGGGGCGCCGGCGTGCGGTGAAGGCGGCCTCGGCGCCACGGGCGCAAGAGATCGGGACCGCAAGCTCGTCGGCCCCAGATGCAGAGGCCACCAATGCCGCCCCACCAGAATGGACGCCTGGGGGCGGGACGGGCGTGCTGAACAAGGCCGCGCAGGACGTTCAGGCCCAGTTCCAGGCCCAAGGCACCGCCCTCCAGCAGTATACGAAGGCGTTCTTGGCGACGCGAGCGGCCGTCCGGGTACACTTCTTTGCTTTGTTTTTTTTATTCTTGCAATCTTCCGTGGGGGCGCGCCAGCGCACCCACTGGGTGTAGCCCCCGAGTTCCGGGCCGGCTGCTGAGCAGGCGGCTCGAAACTTTAAGGTAAGTTCCGAGTGCTAACTTGTTTTCTCTTCTTTTGTCTTCGTTGCAGGACTACCACAACATCTGTGCAGCCACCTTCAACTCCCAGGTCCAGGAGCTGGCTAAGCGGACCGCCGACCTGACCGAGAGCCGGAGTAAGCATTCCGTCTTCTTCCTCGCGGGGGCGCATCAGCGCACCTGCTGGGTGTAGCCCCCGAGATTCGGGCCGACTGCTGAGCAGTCGGGCCGGATCTTCCGGCAACCACTTTTCTTTTTGGTCAAATTTGTTGATTGTCTTCTCTTTCTCAATTTTGCAGGAGCCAACGCCACACTGCAGCAGCGCCTGGGTGAAGTCCAGACTGAGCTGCACGCCAAGGAGGAGGAGCGCAGCAAGGCGGCCCAGGAGCGCGACCGCCTGGCCAAGAAGTTGGCGGACCAGCACAAGGCGGAGCTCCGGAAACTCAAGGAGGCGGAAGGCGCCCTCCAGGCCGAGTTTGAGACCGAGCGCTTGAAGTGGGTCAAGAAGGAGGCGATCCTCGCCGCTGGCTATGGCGAGATTGAGGATATGATCGATGGTAAACTTCTTTCTTTGGAATAGCTGCTGACTGCATCGAGAGTCGGCTTCCGACTTCTGATCTTTGTTTTTTCTTTGCGTAGACTTCTTTCCTGGACACGCCGTTGCCGTCAGCCAGGCCATCGAGGCACGGCGCGACCAGCATAGGAGGGAAGGAGTGGAGATCCCGCTCGACGCGCCTCGAAACATGAACGAGCAGCTCCTGGCCGTCAGGATGCGCTTGCGGCCGATTCACCGTCTGCTTCGCCGCCTTCAACGCACCGGGTCCCAGCTAGTTTCTGCCCTCTGGCCAGGCGTCCAAGCTCCACGCACCCCCAGTCGGACCGCCGACTGGTTAGAGGTGGCGATCGGCCGCATCGAGGCTTGGAAGGGCTCCTCCGCTCGGGCAGGCGCCCGAAGGGCCTTGGAGTTCGTCAAGGCGTGGTATCCTGGGCTGAACCTAGCCCAGTTGGCCATGTTCCGGCAGGAGGCCAGGGAAGAGTTGGTGGCAGTGGGGCCTGCGCTCACTTGACGTGCGGCGGCGATCGCCGAGTACACCGAGACCGGTGTCTTCCTCCCCGAGCTGGACGAGGAGGGTGCCGAGGTGCCGCCGGACTGGTTCGGGCTGAACCCGGATGACGGCGAGGACTCGGCGGAAGAAATTGCCTCCAGTGACGAAGGCGAGGTCGAGGAAGACGAGGATGGTGAAGACGACGCACCGGAGGGCGGAGCGGACGGCCAGCCTCAGCTCGATCGGGCCTCGAGCAACAAGCTGTGTGCGAGTGCACCGACTACTGCTGATGGCAACCAAGCCGAGACTCGCCAGACAGCCACTCCACCAGCCGACGCCGCCGACTCCATCAACCTGCCGGACCCGCCTGCTGCTCCTCTGGCCTAGGCTGCCAACTTTATCTTATCTTTTCCTGCTTTTGTGGTCTCTAGAACGAACTTGTTAAATTTGCGCAGTTCCACCCACTGGGGGTGTATTCAAACTTTGTTGAATGCTGGCCGAGGGCCTCTTGCTATGTAATTTAATTTTTGCACAAGTTGTGCTTTACCGAGCTCCGACTTGTCTTGCTTTCTGTTCTTTTGGCTTTTTCCTTTGCCGCCTTCCCTTGGCTGCCACCTTGCCGGCCAGACAGCCGCTCTTCGGTCTGTTGACTGGGTCAAGTACTTGGCCATTTTGGGAAGGCAAGTACTTTGGCCGCTTAGAAAGTAGCAAGTTAAGTGAGAAGCCGGCCGGCCGGCTGCTCAGCAACCGGACGGCTAGGCGAGGAGCCGGCTTGGCCTATGTGAGTGCTTTCGTCCTTAGCAATTTTTCATGTGGGCACCATTTCCTGCGTTTGACTCTTGCCAGCCAGACAGTCGCTCTGCGAGCTGCGGCTTATGGCAAGAGAGGGCTTAGCTGCCGGCACACTACTTGTCCGACTGCAGGTAGCACTGACATAGTACAAGGCGGCAAGCCCCCGGGCCGACTGGTCGGACCCGGTGCCGGGCGGAGGAATGAAATAACACATTCACAGGCATGAAACTTATCATATAGATAAGAAGGGTAGCCCCCGAGTGCTCCTCGAGGGACCCGGTGTCTTTGCGCTTAATACAAAAGGTAGCGTGGTACATACTGCATTAACTGTAAAATCTTCGGAGGAGATTTGCGTTCCATGGGCGCTCTGTTTCCTTGCCGGAATCGTCCCTCTTGCGCGCCCTGGGCTTCTACGCGTCGATCAGGTAATAGGAGTCGTTGCCCAAGGCTTTGCTAATGATGAAGGGGCCTTCCCAAGGGGCCGAGAGCTTGTGCTGGCCGGCTGTTCGCTGGATCAGCCGGAGCACAAGGTCTCCCTCTTGGAAGGATCGTGGCTTGACCTTCCGACTGTGGTAGCGGCGCAGGCTCTGCTGGTAGATGGCGGACCGGCTGAGTGCTAACAGCCGGCCCTCTTCCAGCAGATCAACGCCGTCTTCACGTACTTCCTTCGCCTCCGCCTTCGTGTACATGGTGACGCGAGGTGAGTCGAACTCGATGTCAGTTGGGATGACGGCCTCGGCCCCGTACATGAGGAAGAAGGGAGTGAAGCCGGTTGATTTGTTCGGGGTGGTGCGGAGGCTCCAGAGGATGGCCGGCAGCTCGTCGATCCAGCAGCCGGCCGAGCGCTCCAGTGGCTCGACCAGTCGGGGCTTGATGCCGGATAAGATGAGGCCGTTTGCTTGCTTGACTTGGCTGTTTGACTGCGGATGGGCAACGGACGCTAAGTCCAGTCGGATGCCCTGCGTCGCGCAGAAACGGGCCAAGGCGCCTTTGGCAAAGTTAGTGCCATTGTCGGTGATGATGCTGTGTGGTACACCGTACCGGACGGTGATATCTACGATGAAGGTCACAGCAGTCGGACCATTCAGTTTCTTGATTGGCTTTGCTTCAATCCACTTGGTGAATTTGTCGATGGCGACGAGCAGATGGGTCATGCCGCCACGTGCTGTCTTGAATGGGCCCACCATGTCCAGCCCCCAGACGGCAAAAGGCCAGGTAAGGGGGATGGTCTTGAGTGCAGAAGCCGGCAGATGTTGCTTGGAGCTGAATTTCTGGCACCCCTTGCATTTCTTGACCAGATCCTTGGCGTCCTCCAAAGCAGTCGGCCAGAAGAAACCATGGCGGAAAGCTTTGGCGACAAGGGATCTGGAGGCTGCGTGGTGGCCGCACTCGCCTTGGTGTATGTCTCTGAGGATTGCCTTGCCTTTCTCTGGTTCGACGCCGCGTTGGAAGACATCGGTCACGCTACGCCTGACAAGCTCTTTGTTTACTATCGTGTAAGCTCCTGCCCGGCGTTGCACCTGCCGGGCCGAGATCTCATCAGCTGGCAGCTCTCCGCTCACCAGAAAGTTGAGGATGGGCTGCGCCCATGATGGTGCTTCGACTTGATCCACTGTCATTACGGCCACTAAAACTAGGGCGGTTGGGTTGGGAGGTGGCGGGGTGGAGTCGGCCGCGTCTTGCTGCGTTGTTGAAGTCCCCGGGCCGACTGCCACAGCCACCGGGCCGGGTTGTGGAGTCCCCGGGCCGGGTGCAACTGCTGCAGTCCCCGAGCCACTTGGTGAAGTCCCCGGGACGGCTGCTGCAGCCCCCGGGCCGGGTTGCGAAGTCCCCGGGCCGGGTGCGACTGCTGCAGTCCCCGTGCTGCCTGGTGAAGTCCCCGAGACGGCTGCTGCATCCCCCGGGCCGGGTGCGACTGCTGCAGTCCCCGTGCCACCTGCCGAAGTCCCCGGGCCGGCTGCTGCAGCCCCCGGGCCGGGTTGCGAAGTCCCCGGGCCGGGTGCGACTGCTGCAGTCCCCGTGCCACCTGCCGAAGTCCTCGGGCCGGCTGCTGCAGCCCCCGAGTCGGATCCGACTGCTTCGGGGGTAGCCGGCACGAAGATGGATTCTGATTCCGGGGAAGGCTTGATAGATGGCTTGTGGAGGCACTAAAGGGACACGCCGGCTGGTATGGCATGCCGGGTGGAGCCGATCCGCGCCAGGGCATCTGCTTGCTCGTTGTCGGCCCGTGGCACGTGAAGGAACTCGCACCCGTCAAAATATCTGCTGATCTGCTGGACGAGGGAGCGGTAGCTCGCCATGTTTGCATCCTTGGCGTCCCAGTCGCCAGACAACTGTTGGACCACCAAGTCCGAGTCGCCGTAGCACAAAATCCGGCGGATGCCAATCTCCTTGGCCAGCCGGAGTCCGTGTACTAGTGCCTCGTACTCGGCCACGTTGTTGGAGGTGGCAAAATGGATTTGCAACGTGTATCTGAGCTTGTCGCCTTTGGGAGAGGTGAGGACGATGCCGGCTCCCAAACCGGTGCGCATCTTCGAGGCATCAAAGTGCATCCGCCAATGAGTGGAGTCTGGAGCTGGCGGTAGGTACTGGGTCTCGGCCCAGTCGACGAGGAAGTCGGCCAGTGCTTGGGACTTGATGGCGGTGTGAGGCTGATAGAAGATGGTGTAGGGGGCCAGCTCGATGGCCTACTTGGCCACCCGGCCCGATGCGTCTCTGCTGCCTATGATCTCCGCAAGCGGGGCGGTGCAGACAACCGTGATGGGGTGCTCTTGAAAGTATGGCTTGAGCTTCTTGGCGGCAAAGTGCACGCCGTAGCACATCTTTTGGTAGTGGGGGTAGTTCTGCTTGGAGGCTGACAGCACCTCACTCAAGTAGTACACGGGCCTCTGGACCGGCTGTGCCTTGTCGTCTTCTTGGCGCTCTACCACCATGACTGTGCTGACCACCCGGCTGGTGGCGGCGATGTAGAGAAGCATGGGCTCCTTGGCAGCCGGAGCGGCCAGAACAGGCGGCGTGGTCAACATCTTCTTGAGCTGGAGGAAAGCCTCGTCCGCCTTGTCGTTCCACTTGAAATGAGTGGTTTTCTTCATCAACTGGTATAGGGGAAGAGCCTTCTCGCCCAGCCGACTGATGAAGCGGCTGATGGATGACAAGCAGCCGGTGAACTTCTGAATGTCTCGCAGTCGGGTGGGCCTCTCCATCCTCTCGATGGCCTTGATCTTGACAGGGTTGCACTCTATGCCACGCTCTGAGACAAGGAAATCAAGGAGCTAGCCGGCTGGTACTCCAAAGACACACTTCTCTGGGTTGAGCTTGATTTGAAAACGGCGCAGATTATCAAAAGTTTCCTTGAGATCTTCCAGGAGGGTACCGTGCTTCTCCGTCTTCACCAAAATATCGTCTACATAGACGTGGGCATTTCTGCCGAGTTGCTTGAGGAGGCACTTCTGCATGCAACACTGGAACGTGGCACCGGCATTTCTCAAGCCGAATGTCATGGTCAGGTAGCAGAAGGCTCCGAATGGTGTGATGAAGGCGGTCTTCAGGCGGTCGGCCGGGCTCAACTTGATCTGGTGGTACCCTGAGTAGGCATCCAAAAAACTCAGCAACTCGCATCCGGCTGTGGAGTCTATCACTTGGTCAATCCGAGGCAAGGCAAACGAATCTTTGGGGCAAGCTTTGTTGAGGCTGGTATAGTCAATACACATGCGCCATTTGTTGTTGTTCTTCAGTACAAGGACTAGGTTGGCAAGCCACTCTGGAAAGAACACTTCCATAATGAAGCCGGCTGCTAGAAGACGGGCTATCTCTTCACCAACAATTCTTCTCTTCTCCTCCGACAGGCGGCGGAGGGGTTGCTTGACTGGTTTTGCATCTACTCTGACATGTAGCTTGTGCTCGGCAAAATCCGTCGGAACACCCGGCATGTCCTTTGGAGACCATGCGAAGATGTCCCGATTCTCACAGAGGAAATCGACGAGCCCGCTTTCCTATTTGCTGTCAAGGTGAGCTCCTATGACAGCGAACTTCTCCGGGTGCTCTGGATCCAAGGGTATCTTCTTGGTTTCTTTGGCCGGCTGGAAAGAGCCCTGAGCTTCTGACTCCTTGGGATCTGGCGACAGGTCCGGCTGCTTGCCGGCCATGGCCACAACCCGGTCAAGGAGCCGCTTCTCGGCAGCAATCACAAGGGACTCGGCCAGCCGACTGCTGGCTGCGGCACACTCGGCAGACTTCTGGTAGTCGTCGGCTACAGTTATAATGCCCTTGGTACCCGGCATCTTCATCTTGAGGTAGGCGTAGTGGGGAACCGCCATGAACTTGGCTAGGGCAGGTCGGCCAAGCAATACGTGGTAGGGGCTCTCAAGGTCAACCACCTCGAACCAGATTGGCTCTCGGCGGAAGTGATTCTTGTCTCCGAAGAGGACGTCTATCTTGATCTTGCCGATTGGTGAGCAGGAAAGGCCAGGCACAATGCCATGGAATACAGTCCGGCTGGGCTGGAGCTGTTTCTCTTTGATGCGCAACTTTTCCATGGTATCGCGGTAGAGGATGTTGATGCTGCTACCGCCGTCTATCAGAATTTGGGAGAAACGAGCAGCTCGCCTCTCTGTTGCAAAGGTGGCATCCAACACCAGGGCATAGGAACCCGGAGAAGGCATCACCTCCGGGTGGTCAGCTCGGCTCCAACTGATTGGCTTCTCGGACCAGTGCATGAACTCTGGGGCTTCAGAGGCGACAGTATTCACCTCTCGGTGCTGTTGACGCCGGCTGTGCCTGTCGTCAGCCACGCTGGTGAAGATGACGTAAGCTCCGTGCTCTTCGGGGAACTCATCTTGGATCGCGCCGACCGACCGGACCGCCGGCTGCTGGGGAGGTGGAGGCGGCGGGCCAGCAGGCGGGGGAGGCAGTCCTTCGCCCCTAGCGATGCGGGTGAGCCAGTGGCACTTCCGGGTGGTGTGGTTGGATGGCTTCGCGCCGCTGTGGAACTTGCAGGGAGCGTCAAGGGTTTGATCAAACGAGAAGGCGGGCAACCAGGCAGGCTTGCCGCCCTTCTGGTGCTTGGGGCCGAGTTGCTCTTCTGGCTGCTGGTCTTCGACTGTCGCCACCTGCCGGCTGGTGGTAGCCGGCTGCTGGGCCTTGCGCTTGTTGTCGTTTGACTGTTGGCGCCGACTGGAATCACCAGCCGGCGTCTGAGGGGCCGGAGGGAGCATCTTTCCTGACGCGTCCACTTGGAGCTCCGACTTCATAGAGGAGTCGGCAGTGGCGTACTTGTCCGCTATGATTAGCAGCTCGTCGAGGGTGGCCGGCTCATCGCAGAGGAGTCGATGCTTGAGTAGAGTGCCCTCTCGGCACCCGGTAGTGAAGTACTCTATGGCTTGCACCTCATGCACCCCTTCGCAGGAGTTGTGCAGTTCGGCCCACCACGTTAAGTACTCGCGGGTGGACTCAATCGGGCCTTGGATGCACAGGGAGAGCTGGCGAGGCTTGGGTGGCCGCTTGTAGGTGCTGGTGAAGTTGCGGATGAAAACTTCGGTGAAGTCTAGCCAGCTGTTGACGCTGTAGGGATTGAGGCTGTTCAGCCATGTCCGGGTCGTGCCTTGGAGCATGAGCGGGACATACTTCACGGCGACACGCTTGTTGCCGTTTGCTATGTTGACTGCAGTGGAGTAGTCGACCAGCCAATCTTCCGGCTTCACAGAGCCATTGTACTTGGGGGTGTCCCGAGGGAGCGAGAACCCTTTGGGGAAGGGCTCGTCGCGAATGCGGGGGCCGAAACAAGGCGGGCCGATCGCATCTTCTTCTTCTAACGCCAGGGATCGAGCCAAGCGGTCGATCCGGTTGCGGGCGTCGTTCTCTCCGACTCCTTCACGGGGGCCCAGCCGGCCTCCGAGAGTCGGATGCTCAACAGGCGGCGGGGAGGCGCGCCTCTCCCTGCGCGGGGGAGGCGGATGACCGTCCCGCCGTTCCACTGCTCGTGGGCGGCCGTCTTGGTCGCGCTCGATGGAGATGCGGGTGCGGCTGCGGCTAACAACCGGTTCTTGGTCTCCTTGGTCGCGGGCGCCGCCTGTCGGCGTCCGGGAGGTCGCGCTGTGCTCTCGGCGAGGGGGAAGGTTCCTTGCCTGTAAGCCGGGTTCCACCACGCGGCGGCCAGCTTCTTGCTGCACGGCGGCCGCGCCGATGAGCTGCTGGACGTGCTCCGTCATGCAGCGACGCTCGTCGCCCTCCAGGCGGTCCAGCTCGTCCGCCGCCGCCTGGGCGGCGCGTAAGTTCTCCATTGGTGTGACGTAGACTGGGCGGTCGGCCCCCAACATGCTGGCGATGGCTGCGCCGCGCTGCCAGACCATACCCGCGCGGCTGGGTTCACCAGTAGCCGGCGTGCCGCAGACGGCACGGTCGATCTCGCGGTGGTAGGCCTCGGTGAGGCATCTCATGGCCGCCAACTTGTTGGTGCTGTCGAGGAGTGCGATACGGCACGCTTCCAGCATTTTGCCGTTCGCACCAGGCGTTACGGGTGCGGACAGGTCCCGCATTGCCGCCTGCAACGGGTCCCGGCCGGCCTGGTCGGAGGCTCCGTCGTGGCCGATGACCAGCACCTCGGTGACGGTGCTGGTGCTGGCGCTGCTGTCTGCAGCAGGGAGCGGGTCGTCGAAGATCACCACGTCACCGGGGAAGGCATCAGAAAGCGCGACGTCGGCGTCGATGACCATGTCGACGGACGGGTTGGTGGAGCCAACGGACTCCAGGTCGGAGATATCGTGCGACATATGCCAGGGGGTGGCTTATCGTGGATGGGGACAAAAGTACGTCGCCGAGCTCTAGAAGCGGGAGTGAGTGAGACCGCATATGCCTGTGAATCTTACCCAGGTTCGGGGCTCTCCTAGGAGATAACACCCCTAGTCCTGCTCTGCGGGGTCTCCGCATGATCACTACCTCAACAAGTAGCTACAAACTTGCTCCTTGAGCTGTTTTGCTAGAGGAGGAAGGAGGGCAAGGCTAGCTCTACTCACTCTCTATGTGTGTGTGTGAGTGCTGAACTGAGAAGGCTCTCTCCTCTCCACCAAGGTCCCAACCCCTTGCATGGGGTGACCTGGGGGGTTTATATAGGCCTACCCCCCAGGGGTACAATGGTAATCCGGCCGGGCGTAGGACCCGGCCGTCAGTGTCTCTGGTCGCCGGCTTCTCCGCCGATTGCAGGGGCCCGCCGCCTGGTGGGTCCCCCCGGCTGTCTCGTACTCGGCCGACAAGCCGGGCCCGCCGCTTGCGGGTCCTGTCGGCTGCGTAGCACTGTAGCCGTGCCACTGATGATGCATGCTTGGTCGGGGAGAGCGTGGCTACAGTCCCGCCGCCTGGCGGGCGTTTCACTGTAGCCACTCCCCGTCTCTTCTGGTTAATGGCGCACAAACTTCAAGGAAGGGGGAGGGCCGCCTGCTAGGAGCCGGCCTCCCCCGAGCCGACTGGTCAGGGCTCGCCGCCTTCTGGCCTCTCACGGACAGGTAGGGCCCGCCGCCTGCGGGCCGTACCGACAGCCTGTCGTGGGAGCATGGCTTCCTCTTCCATGGGTGATGTCATGAGCAGCATGGCAACAGTGCCGTGTCGGGCGTGGGATGTCCGCTTGGTACGCTGCACTGTGGCCACGTTCTGCCCTGGATTCGGGGGTGGCAGGCTTGTACTGTAGCCACGCCCCGTCTCGTCGTGTTTATGTGGGTGCTAACTTTGAGGGCGCGAGGGGCCGCCTGCTAGGACCCGACTTCCCAGGAAGCCGCCTGCTAGGAGTTGGCCCACTTCATGGCCGTCTTCTGGATTCCGCCGCCTCCTGGCAACCGGCCGCTTGGACCAGCCGGCCCCAAGAAGGCGGTCCTTTGTCTTTGATGTTTGAGGGGCGCAGCCTGCCTCGATGTCTTGAAATACCAAGGGGAGCTGATGAGGCTACCCGTGGTCATTTACTCCGACAATGTGGGACCCTCGTCGTCTCGCCCGGGGCGCTCGCGTGCCGCCCTCGGCCCGCCCTGGCTTTGAGGCGCGTCACCCGCCGCCTGCAGCTGCCTCCGGGTCCAGCGCCGGGCTTCCCAGCCCTGCGGGCCCCGCCTCGACGCCGCCCTCCGGCTCGGCGTCCGCCTCGACGCCTTCCTCTGGCTCGGCGTCCGCCTCACCGCCGCCCTCCGACGCGGCGGCCCCTACGGCCTCCCCTACCGGCCCGATGTCTGAGCCAGCCTCCGCCGCTCCATCGCCGCCGTCGCCTGGCGGGTCGGCCCCGACCGCGGACCGCGGACACGGCTCCCGCGGCGCCGCCCTCGGCTGCGGCCTCGACGCCTCCTGGCGCTCCTTCACCGGTGGCTGCGGGCTCACCACCCGCGGTCAGTCCGGTCACTCGCGCCCGTACGGGCGTTTTTCACCCGAGTTCGCACTATGCTTCGGACGAGTATGTCCACACGGCATCCACCTCTATGTCGTCGCCTTTGCCGTCCTCCGTTCGAGCCGCTCTTCGTGACCCGCTCTGGATGGCTGCTATGCAAGAGGAGTTTGATGCCTTGCTGCGCAACCGGATGTGGTAGCTTGTTCCCCGTCCCCGGCACGCCAACATGATTACCGGGAGGTGGGTCTTCAAACACAAGCTCTGTCCCGATGGTACCCTTGATCGCTATAAAGCGCGCTGGGTTGTTCGTGGCTTCCGGCAACGTGCTGGCGTCGACTTCACTGACACCTTCGCTCCGGTTCTTAAGCCCGGGACGATCCGCACGGTTCTCCACCTTGCGGTCTCCCCTGCCTGGATGGTGCACCAGATGGATGTCTCCAACGCCTTTCTCCATGGTCACCTCGAGGAGCAGGACTTCTGCCAGCAACCCACGGGGTTCATTGATCCGGCACATCCCGACCATGTGTGTCTGCTCTCGCGGTCCTTGTATGGACTCAAGCAGGCTCCTCGCGCTTGGTACCAGCGCATCACGGCGTTTCTGCATCAGCTCGGGTTTTGCTCTACCCGCTCGCACGCATCGCTGTTTGTCTACCACCAGGGCTCCGACACTGCATATCTGCTCCTTTACGTCGACGACATCATCCTGACAGCATGTACATCTGGCCTTCTCAGTCAGCTCACTGATCGTCTTCGCGCTGAGTTTGCCATCAAGGACTTGGGTCCTTTGCACTACTTCCTCAGTGTTGAGGTGGTGCATCGTCCGGATGGCTTCTTCCTTCACCAGCGAAAGTACGCTCACGAGCTCCTCAATCATGTTGTCATGCTTAATTGCAAGCCCGCCGCCACGCCTGTTGATACGAAGGCCAAGCTCTGCCACGGATGGTTCTCCTGCTTCGGATCCTGCTTTTTACCGGTCTATTGTTGGGGCTCTTCAGTACCTCACTCTCACTCGACCGGAGCTCCAGTATGCAGTTCAGCAAGTGTGTCTTCACATGCATGCTCCTCGGGGCGTTCATTGGGCCGCTGTCAAGTGGATTCTCTGCTATATCTGTGGCACTATGGACCTCGACGTCACGTTGCACGCCTCCACCGACACCGTCCTTACCGCCTACTCCGATGCCAACTGGGCCGGCTGCCCCAACACTCGTCGCTCCACTTCGGGCTACTGTGTTTTCCTTGGACCCTCGCTTATCTCGTGGTTGTCCAAGCGGCAGCCTACGGTCTCCCGTTCCAGTGCTGAGGCTGAGTATCGCGTTGTGGCCAACGTCGTCGCCGAGTGTTCGTGGCTTCGTCAGCTGCTCCAGGAGCTTTCATGTCCTGTGGACCGAGCAACGGTGGTCTACTACGACAATGTCTTGGCTGTCTACCTCTCCGCCAACCCGGTTCACCATCGTCGTACCAAGCATATTGAGTTAGATATTCATTTTGTTCGGGATCAGGTGGCCCTTGGCCATATTTATGTTCTACACGTTCCTACTTCCCAACAATTTGCAGATATCATGACCAAAGGCTTGTCTACGGCGTCCTTCGAGGAGTTCCAGTCCATCTTTGCCCCAGCAATGGCGCCGCTTCGACCAGGGGGAGGGGGGTGTTGAGTATATGTGTTGTGCATATTGTGTATTGGGCTCACCTCCTAGTTTCCTTGTATAGTTGAGGTTGTGGTCCACTGTTGTACATCATATATATATATATACACGTGCGATTGCACCTGATCAATACATCAACCACGGCGTGAGCGCCGACACCTGTGTACCAGCAGCCAAAGCAGACTTCCAGAAGCTCGGCGATGACACGAAAAGTGCCGAGCACATCGGCGACCTCGTTGGACTGCGGCGAGTCATTTCCTCAAACATGTTGAGCGCGCCTCCAGCCGAGGTGCCGTCCTACTTCCTCTGTCCGATCTCGCTGTAGCTCATGCGTGTCCCGATCACGCTGCACCTGGCTCCGACGTCGAGGGGGAGGTGGCCGGCCAGGGCGCTCGACGCCCATTCTCAGAACTTGGTTTCACCTTCAGGCACAGAAAAAATAGGCAGTGAAGTGGAATTTCGTTTTGTATTTGTGCACTTCACCTCCTTCTCGTGGTTGGAATCTGGACGAGCACCATGGGGAAATCCTCTGGGACGCCGGCCTCGACGTCGTCTGAGCCTTTATCGGCGGTGTTGGGGCACGGGCTTGATTCCCCTGAGCTCTATCCAAAAGCAGTTGAGGCAGAGGATGATCACGACGCAGGCGTTGGTGAGGAACTGCAGGGCGGGCCGAGTAGGCGGCGCGGACGCGCATCTAGGATGAGTAGGCGGCAGCGCGGGGCTCTCCACAAGTGTCGCGTCGGTGTCGGCTTCGGGCTCGGTCCGGTCCGCCGCCATCCACCTCCGCATGGCGGTCGCCATGGAGAGCGAGGCGGTGGCGGTCTCCGTGAGCTTCCCGGTGGCGCGATGCGCCTTGAGGAGCAGCACCCAGGTGATGTAGCGCGGCGGCGACGGGCGCCTCGGCCAGCTCACACGCAGCGAATGTTGCGGCCACAGCGGTGAGTCGCGCCCAGCGGCCGGATCCGGCGCGCGCGCGGGCGAGTTCGACAACCGACGAGGCTGAGGAGGGGTGGTTCATGGGCTGGAAGGTGAGGTAGATTGGGCGGTGCGGCCATGAGAGGAAGGAGGAAGAGGACGAGAGGCAGGCGTGATTAAGTGTAATCATGTTCCCAGCGAGCCACCCACATGCGCTACGAAGCATCGGTCGGGCCTGACTCGCTAGAAACTGTCGATTTAGACGTTTTCAGGTCCAGAGGTGCTCTAAGAAGCGTGTTGTGCAGGCTCAACAGTGTATGCAGACAACCAAATACTTTAGTACCCAAAAGATGCTGCATACGCCGGGTCTGGTTGGGCCTAATGCAGGCAAACAAACATGCCCTAGAGTTTTTCCGATGTCAAAGTCGTATCATAGCTTTATGGAAAATGTTTCAGAGTTTTTTTTAGGCAATGACATCATGCCCGCTTTATTGAATTGATAATATAGTGACATCAATGCAGTGGCACTCATTAGAAAATCCAAGGATTCATTGACCCACTTACAAGAAGGATTACTATCATAAAAAATGCCTTAGAGTTAAATGCACTGGAGGTCCTAAATCTTTTATCGAAGTGTCGATTTAGTCCTAGTTTTTTTCCTTCTGAAATACACGTTTAGGTTCCTGATTCTGTAGTAAGTGGTTCACTCGAGGCCTTTTTTTGCCTGAGCTCTCTCTAACCTACTCACGTGGCACGTTGACCGCTACCATGTCGACAGGGGGTTGGTCTTTTACAGGAAACCCCTTATAAACCCTCCTATTCTCATTCCCTAGTCCCCAGTCCACTAGGCAAGGGCATTGTCGGAGATCAAACGCCACGGTTCGTGGGAGAGCATGACGATGAGGCTTGGTAGCATACTGGAGTGAGCTACGACAACTGCATGTGTGTGTGCGGTCTTGCGGGTGCTAGCCCATGGCATCCTGTCCTAGGGGTATGACACATGTGGATATTTGAAGTGGATCGACAAAGAATGGAAGGGAGAGCGATGATCGTGATCCACAAATTGGTTGATGAAAATTTGACGCTATAGAAATCACAGATGGAGAAGGACAGTTCGAGAGCTTGTATGAAAGAAGAAAGAAAGGCAGTGAACGTCAATTTGAAGCATGCCATTAAGAGTAGGGATGGAAGGGATTTAGTTGCACCGTCTCAGTCATAGGTGGATGTGTGCTTATATATGCTCCTTCCTGCCTACCTACCCACCTGCTATGTGCCACTGGGTCCTCTTGTGGGCCCCTCATGGAAGTCTGTTGGGCTGAAGGTTATGGTGGGCGAGCCCATTTGTTGGGGGCATTGAACATTTAATCCTCTGGGTAAAAGCATGTTCCACACTCGCTAGTTTGGTACAGATGATTGTGGCTCTGCGGCTAGGCCATTACCCTTCTGGTCTCGCATGTTGGTCTATGTTTTGGGTTCCTCTCGGGTTGGTTAATACGAGCTAGGGGCTACAGTACACGGGAAGTGGTTATGGCACAAAGTCCGAGACGTTATTGCAGCAATGCAAGGAGTGGTATGTGCCGGCTGGAGTAATGCTAGACCACTAAAACTTACATGAGGTTTTTACGTAATGGCTGATGTGGAGGTAATTAATTGGATTAGGATTAGTGGCTGGGGCCCACCTTGGTTGAAATGGGGGAGGGGGGGGGGGGGGGGGAATTATGGAAGGCTAAGTAACTTTACGTAGGATCATTCGTAGGTCTAGCATTATCGGTGCCGACTGATACCCCTACTCTGCATCTTCCTGTACCGGCTTCAATGAGGGCCCCTCTTGTTTTCCTACATGTGCTTCCACTCTTTGGCCGTGCGACTCTTTCTGGGCCCGTATGTTTCTAGTCCCACGGGTCAGTGACTCATATGCGGCAGCTTACTGGTCGTCATCCCGTCGACGTGTCTTCACACTGTGGAAGGAGGGGCGGGCAGCGTTGCTTCTTTTACTCTCTCATCATCGCCCGCTCTTTCCCTGCTCCAGGGCTCGTGTCCACGTGTGCGAGTATGTGTGGTGGGTTCTGTCAGTTCGTTTGCCTGTTTGGCTCCATTGTCTTTATCTCATCTCCTTCCGTGTAGTCTTTTCTTCTTTGTGTCCTGCTTTCTTTCACGACCGCCGCCTTACCCTTCACACCGCGCACCCCTTACTTTGCTCCACTGGAAGGTTTCTTCGAAATTTCTCATTGGTCCTGCAATGGGGATGTTACCTGGTTGCGTGCTGCTTTGTTTGCCGGCCGGCAATGCTATTCGCCGGTCCTACTAGCTGATGTTTGGATCAAGTTTCGCTCTTTCGTGTGGCCAATCTTTTCAGCTCACTGATCGTGCTTCCATGTTAGGGTTAAGTCTTAAGTGGCTTCTTCGCTCCTGTATTCTTGCTATTTTCCTCCTACTTTCCAAGGAGTTTCTTCCATTTGGTTTCTTCTACCCCTTTATATCCCGGAACAGTAGTCCCTTCGGATTGTGCCGCGTCACCAAAGAAATTATAAAATAGGGGGGCAGGAGGGAGGAGCGAATGTGTTAGCGTGGTTTTTTATCATTGCTCTGATGTACCCTGGCGGAATGTTTATTCGTGCCGGGGTATCAGGGAAGAGAACGTTCCCCTTATATTAGGATCCTATAATGAAGGTGAGAAAAGCTACGTTGGGCGTTCACTGAATAGAGATATGGTGTGTTTCAGAGCTTGAATACCTCCAAAAATAAAACAAAAATGCATATCACTTGTTTGACTGCATTGTTCTGTTTATTGGCAATTCAACCATAAATCAGGTAAACCATCAGGTCATACATTTCAAGTAAAATGAGTACAACATAGATGTATATATAGGAGCCACTGGTCAGTTGATAGTTAGTTACACAATCCTACTTACCGCAAGAACATTGTCACCTTCCACCAGAGATGTCAGAAACTGCACCCATGCTGGTCGATGGTGCGTATGGCAACATTTTCTGGTTGAAGTCCCCATCATACATCCGCTCCAGCATGGTGAAACTGAGGTACGCCGACGACAAGTCCGGGAGGACCATGTCGCCGTCGAGGTACTGCATGACCTGCCGCATGGTTGGTCTTCCATTAGGCAATGGATGCGAGCATAACAAGCAATGGCACGAGGTTCCGGTGCCGTAGCCGTCTGATGCTTGCGACCTCGGCGACGAACTCCTTCATCCCCTGCCTTGATTCATGAGACACCCTCTTTACGGCGACCTCCATGTCCGGCTTGCGGAGCTTGCCCCTGTACACACTTCCGAAGCCTCCCGCCCCGAGCAGGTTCTTGTCGCTGAACCCCTTGGTCGCATGATACAATTCTTTGTATGAGAATCGGTGGGGGCCGAACGCGTCCTCCCAGTCCTCGCGCAGCTCCGAGAACTTGAGAAGCCGTCGTACAAAGATGTACACTCCGATGCCCAGAACGAATACCAGAGCTGCCAACGCTATGGGCAGCACGATCACCAGCACCCTGGGCCGTGGCTTTGGCCAGGCCCGTGGAACCGCCGGCAGCGCCGAGATGTCCAGTGCCGGGGCTGCCACGTCCAGCGCGAAGCTCCAGCCGAGGACGAAGTGGCGTGTGGTGAGGACACCTGTGGCCGACGAGAATCCGACCAACATCGTGCTCTGCACCACGCCCGAGAGGTTGACGGCGGTCCTGAGGAGGGGCTGCTTGGGCCTGGTCATGCCCAGGGGAGCCACGGTCACGACGACCTCCGTGGCCCCGCCGTTGTAGTCCACCCACACTTGCATGGCCTTCCGGCTGATCAGGCTTAGGTTCCGGAACGTCCCGGTGCCGTCGTCGTAGTACCCGGCCTCGGCGGAACGGAGCGAAACCAGGCTATCAACGTCGACGCCGACGTGATTGCTGTTGATGTCACGGAACTCGGCGTTGAAGAGCGTGTCGAGCTCCACGGCGAAGATGTGGTCGCTCCGGTTTCCACCGTCGGTGTCGTTGAGGAGGCCCAGGAACTGGCCTGGCATCGCCGTGGAGAGCAGCTCCCTGGACGCGGAGACGAAGAAGGCCATGCCGTGGCTGCTCAGGTCGGCGTACTGCCCGAAGATGGCGAAGACGAAAGTGGTCGAGAAGGACCGCGCGGCGCCGGCGCCGGTGCCGTTCGCCTTGCCGCGGAACGGCAGGGGGGACGGGTGGAAGGCCTGGCCTTTCGTCTGAATGGTGCCGTTGGTCAGCATGAGCAGGCCGTTGGGCATGACGACCGCGCCGTCGAGCGTCAGGTTCACGCCCGCGAAGCCGTTATAGGTGAAGTGCACGCCGTCGCCGTCGCCGCTCGCTGCAGCCACGAGGAGCAGGAGCAGAGTGACCAAGCGGTGAGGGCGGAGATGCATGGCTCTCGTTCGTGCCACTCTGCCTTGGTCAGTGGCGCAAGGAACGCCGGCTCTCTGTTCTTTCTTGGCTATGGGGTGCTTCGGGTCTGTGAATCCTCTGTTTCTTGTGTGCGAGTAGCGCGGTGCTTGCGGTCCAAGAGAAAAATTTCTTGGTCAGTGGTAAGGCAAAATTCGGGTAGACTTGAGGGGCTTGTGGCGCGTTCGACGCACGTACCGAGTACCGACTGAAAGCGACCTAATAATTGTGCGTTCTGGTCAAAGCATTTGGGGGCTGTCTTTCTCAGGCCGAAACGTCCGTCGACTTGTGGATGACTCCACTCTCTGAGTCGTCGTTATTACCTTGGCAAGTGGCCTTGCAGCACTAATATACTCCTAGGAGATTTGGAGTTAGAAACTTCAGATTTCCGCACCAGTTGAACGTTGAGTAGGATTTTGGCACTGTCACACGGTCTTGTAGCTATGTTATTAAGGGCCTGTTCTGAAGTCCTCCGGCTCCATGCTTCACAATCTAAATGTGCGGAGCTGAGCCGAACGTTTTAGCTCCAGGAAACTAGCTTCGAGAAGCCATTGTCGATCCTAGTGTAAATCGGAAGGAGCTTGAGAAGCTGGGAATCGCAGCTTCAGAAATCCATTGAAGCTTGGAGTTGGCTGAATTACAAGGGTTGACACCACCAAGTGAAGAAAACGTTTCGTTTCATCTCTCGCCTCTGGAAACATGCTCAGCATGTCTTTCCTTTCATTTTGGGCTGCATGCAGCCCATTTAACGATCTCCATCCAGCCCAACATGGTGCAGTAGCCGTAGGAAGCCCAAAGTGGGGACGGAGAAGTTGTTTTCAGTGCAGAACGGGCGTGAAATGCTCCGTGGGGCGAGAAGCTAGGTTGAGAAGCTGAATTTTTGGAGTTGGGAGAGTTGGGAGGACTTCAGAACAGGCCCTTAGTGCCTGTTCAGCAATCCACCACTCCGAGAAATACGAGAATCTGCGGAGCATCTGTTTCCCCGCTCTGTTGTTTTCAACTGAAACTCCGCCCGCTCCGGGAGCGGAGTCATGGAGTGTCGAGACTCCGAACAGGCCCTTACTTCCTGTATTTTGTGTCGGATGCTAGACATTTAAGAGATCGCTAGGCATCAGACTAGAGCAGGAATGCATCCAGATGCACCATAGGATGAAGAAAAACAAATCCATCCAATTTGCTAGCAGGCCTGCGCAAGAGGTTTTTATGTGCTTCATGTACGTAATAACTGCTTCCTCCGTCGGGCTTCTTTCTCGCCTTTGTCTTTCATAGGCAGTTTCCTCGCGTGAATGCTTCCCTTCAGTTTTTGCAAAAATGGCGCATCTCAGCCCCGAATTTGAGTATCATGGGATCCCGATGCAAACCGGCGTCGTGATTCGTGTCCTAGCATGAGTTCAGAAGCCGGTGCTACAGCTGGGATTAATCGGCCTTATCAGAATCCGCCGGTTGTGAACAATGGAGATGAAGATGTAAGATGGACAATTTTCATATAGTTTTAGCATTTTTGTGTTTTTTTTTCAAGAGTTGTGGTCGTTGTGATGGATGCTTACTGGCGGATGCAAGATTTTATCTTTCCAAACACAACGTCTAGGATTGTTGATAAAGATTTATGAATAATATCATGATACGTAGATAGAAGCATGATGTGCTGCCCTTTGATGCATTGCAAATGTCTGCCGGAAGCTTAGATGTTACTGTTATGTAGTTTCAGATATGTTCTTGTGTGTAGCTTCAGAATTGGTGCAATGATACTCTTTGTGCATCGTCTCCTTAATTCCCTTGTATAATTCATTGGAGTATGTAGCTTATATTTCTTATGTTGCAACCAAGATTTAGAGCATGAGATGGTTGATTAGGGATTGAAGCATTCATCCAAGTTGTAGAGTTCAGATTGAGATATTGTGGCATAACAGAATTTGGGAGCATGTTTGGATGTCATGGATGCAATGTCGATGCTAAAACTATTTTTCTTTGTAGGATGAAATCATGGATGACATTGAAGGTGACACATATATGTCATTTGTTGATGATGCAACAACTCCTCAACCAGTTGCGCCATATGTAGGTCTGTTGTTCGACAACATCGAGGAAGCACAAAGGTGTATAATAACTATGCAAAGATGCTTGTTTTGGCCCTAGGATTTGTTACACAAAGAGGACACATAAGAAGGGTTGCGACAAAATAATCAGGAGAGAGTTTGAGTGTGTTCATGCAAGAGGGGGAAAACTCAAGTAGGAGGAAAATAAGGTCGGTGTGATCCCTAATGGTATTCGCGACAGAAGACGATGGCACTGCATTGAACAAAGAACCATATGTTGGTAATAAAAGGTTGCTCCGCAACGGAGCAGAAACAAGGTGAATAGGCATGAATGCAGAGCACCGATGGCAATGGTATTGAGGAATGGAAAATGAGAATTCACTGTTTTTGAGGAGAAACATACACACCAATGATAAGTAGGAAAGAATGGACGAGGTTCTACAGATCACATAGGAAGGTGCCATATGAGGACTACATATTTCTCAGGACACTGCATAATCGGAACATACTGACCGCATTGATCATGGCTACACTTGGAGACTTCCATGGGAAACAAGGCAACCTACCGTATACTGACAGAGATATTGCAAACATTCGAACTAAGATGGGGAATGAGGTGTCTTCAAATGATATGGCAAAAATGAAGTATTTTGAGAAGCTTCATGCTGAGAGTCCACAGTTCTTTTATGCGAAGCTGGAAGATGAGAATAAAGCTGCGAGGGCACTTTTCTAGGTGGATGGACGAACCCGGGAGGCATACAAGAAATTCAATGACTCTTCTTTGACACTAGGTTCTGTACGAACAGATATGATATGTCATTTGCACCAATCGTGGGGATCAACAACCACATGGAGACCATAATGTTAGGATGTGCGTTGCTTCCGGATGGAAAAAATTGAGACATTCAGATTGGTGTTTGAGAAGTGGAGGGATGCAATGGGGGCATGATCTGTTAGAATAAGGCGATAGTCGATCTACCGAGGACTAAATAATCACACGAGCACGACACCGAGATTTGTTAACGAGGTTCACCGATGTGGCTATATCCCCGGGGCCTGACTACGGGCGCTTCTCCCCATGACACCGCTACAATACTGCACCCTGGCCGCCCGGGCGCCGGCACACGCCGTCGGCTCACCTGCGTGTCTGTGCTATTATGTTGGCATATGTTACATCGTGTATCTATCCCCTCATTATATAAGAGGCCTAGGATACAAGTGTCCTACTTGGACACGACTCCATATCCTGTCTACACACCGTACGACTCCAAATCCAACTGTAGCCTACCTTGTACAGATAATATTCGACACAACTCTAACAAACTCCACCTTGACGAATATTCTCCACCACCTTGGATTCATCCATGCGTTCGAACCTTCATGTACATTGGACATGAGATACGCCATGAGCACCGCTGCTACTCCCAGACTCCATGTGACTCCACCTGCAACTGTAGTCCCTTCTCGTCTTCTTCACAGTCAACACTAAAGCAAAATTAAGTTTCTCTTTACTCTACGTTGTGCTCCCAACTTCCGGAGTATCCGCTCAGCGCCATCACACATCGACACTGATCTGCATGAAAATGAATAACTCACATATTGGACGCCACATATAAGAGTTATCTGAACTCAACATCATCGCTCTTTCTTGACCGTCTGTTTGAAACTTGAAGGAATTTCACCGTCGCCCTGTGTCACCCTGAGTCAAATTCGTAGTTGTCTAACCTTTTTTTTTTCCGGATAGTCTCTAACATGTCCCATAGCTATAGCACTCCGCAACCTTCTGTACTTGTCATCCGCACTTTGCTATGTGCACTGAACACCACAAAATATACGGCCATATACTCTCTCAGCTTTTGACATTAAGACTTTCCGCCACTTTCGCAGATTCTTCATGGTCAACTCCTGTCCATCAACTGGCACCGATAGACCCAGTCACCAACTTGAATCTGGTACACATCAACACTGCTTCAGCACCCCTGCACACTTTGTCTGACCACATGTCTCACCATTAGTGTCTTGGTCTGTCGTTGTGTCCCGTGCTTACCACACACCTCGCCGCTATCACCGCGTCGAGCCTCTGCTGTCCTGGTCGAGTCTCTAGAGCCGCGGACCCACACCACTCAAACCCCTACTGCAGAGAACCACTGATCATCACCGACCGATGTATTACGGAACGAGTAAAGAGACTTGCCGGTAACGAGATTGAACTGGGTGTGAAGATACCGACGATCGAATCTCGGGCAAGTAACATACCGACAGACAAAGGGAATTACGTATGTTGTCATAACGGTTCGACCGATAAAGATCTTTATAGAATATGTAGGAGCCAATATGGGCATCCAGGTTCCGCTATTGGTTATTAACCAGAGAGGTATCTCGGTCATGTCTACATAGTTCTCGAACCCGTAGGGTCCGCATGCTTAACGTTCGTTGACGATATAGTGTTATATGAGTTATATGATTTGAGGAGGAGGAGCGCCGGAGGTTCAGCAGACGTCGGAGGAGGTTGCCCTGGCAGCGTACCAAGCGGCGTTCGGGTGGGCTGGCCCTGCTCCCGTCTTTATCGACCTCATCGGCGGCGATGGCGACGTCAAGGCGGAGGACGTCTAGGACAGCGTGCGGGCGCAGATTTTTTTTATGTTTTTAATTAATATTTAAGTGGACTTTGGCCGGCGGTTGACCGGCCACTTTAATGTTTAATTATGTTTATTTCTGCGATCTGTTTTTTTTTCTACGCCGGCAGATTTGGGTCCGCCTCCCGTTGGGTGGTCAAGCCGACCCATATGAAAATGCGGACGCGCACGTCCGTCTGGCCGACCCAAACGGATAAAAAGCGAATAAAACACGCGTCCATTTGGATCGCCGCGTTGGAGTTGCTCTTATTGATACATATCAATGACAAGTTGAATGACAATACAAATAACTCATGAATACATAAGAAAATAACGTAATCGCATGATTGTCTCTAGAACTTATTTTCAACAATAGACACAGACAAGGAGACGAATTAAATAAAGAACAAGAAAAATGATGGATAGCTGGCTAGCTAGATGCTTACGTCATGTCAATTTGCAACCACAACAATCCTCCTGAAAACACGAGCATGGCATGTACAGTACAAACCGTTACCAGGAGGGAAGGAAAAAAAATCGACATGATGGAACTACGCTCCCAAATATTAAGGGACCATTGATCATCGATGGATTGGTCTAACTAATTAACAATGATCAACAGCGGAATTAATTAATCGAATCAGGATTTCTTCTACCAAATCTTGGCCCTGCCGCTACCATTGTGCTTCTTGGAGGTGCCCCGGAAGTCGGCAAGGATCTGCTCAAGGCAGGCCACGCAGCACGGCAGCACGATGGGGCGGTCGCCAGGTTTGCCAAACTCCTCGGCCATGTTGAGGAGCTCCCGGAAGGTGTCGCTGGTGAGGCAGCCGATGGGAACGAAGAACCGGCTGCCGTCCCGGGTGTAGGCCGCGAAATGGCCCCGCGGGCACGACGCCACCGTGGCCGCTGCACCGGCGGCGGCGGTAGGGGAGGTGACCTTGCTGCTAGCACTGCCGTGCCATTTCTTGGAGATCTCCATTAGCCTCATCATGATCTTTTTTTTGAAACAAGGCAAAAGATTTGCCGTTTTCATTAATTAAGAAGAGGAGTAGACATGGTTTCGCCAAGCGGGCGATTACAAATTACTCTCGCGGCATTATATTACTCAAATACTTCGCACCCGCACGAGCCCAAAGAGAGGCTTCATCCTTAATCTTGGCGATGACGACGGTAGTAGGGGCGGCGGTGTTGCTGAAGATCCTCGCGTTGCGCTCGTTCCAGATTTCCCACGCAGCAAGCATCATCAAGGTGTTATGAGCCTTGCGCGAGTCACCCCTCTTGTGACAAACCTCGTCCCACCAAACTCTCACCGAGGGCACAAGTCTCCAATCTGTCGGGTCGATGTTGTGAAAACCAAGCGAAGTCTTAATCTCCGTCCACACTCTCACTGTGAACCGGCACTGGAAGAGGAGGTGGGCCGCCGTCTCTTGAACCTGCTTGCAAAGAGGGCAAAGGTTGCAATTCGGCCATCCCCGACGTTGCAACCTATCGGCGGTCCACACCCTATTCTGGATTATCAACCAAGCAAAAAATTTGCATTTTGGCGGGGCCCAAGCTTTCCAAACTGTTGAGATCATGGCCGAGGTGATGAGACCCTCAAACTGAGCATTGTACGCAGAAGACGCGGAGTAGACACCATCTTTAGTAAACTTCCAAATAATTGTGTCGTCGACTCCAGGGGTGCGTATGACATTAGAGAGCTTCTCCCAAAGGGTGGCGAATTGCTCAATATGCTCAAAGGTGAGGCCCTGAGAGGTAATAATGTTGCGAACCCAAGCATTGTCAGTGAGAGCCAAGTAGACGGAGCTTCTTTTCTTCCTGGATAGGTCAAAGATCTTCGGAGCAATATCCTTGGGACGAAAACCGTCCAGCCAAGGTGATTCCCAGAAAGTGGCGCGATGACCATCGCCGATGGTAACCCGAGTTGCAGCCGCAAAGAGATTTCTATCATCATCATTGCACGGCGTGCCCATGCCAATCCAAGGTTTAGTGGGGTCAGCCCACTCAAACCAAAGCCATCGTAGACGGAGAGCGGTAGCAAACTTTGCAGGTTGAGGACGCCCAATCCACCATATAACTTGGGCTTGCAAACCATCTCCCAATTAATTTTGCATTTCCCACCAGTGACCTTATCACATCCCGCCCAAAGATACGCGCGTCTAATACTGTCAATGTCCTTGATGACCTCGATTGGCAGATCCAGAGGAGTGAGGTGGTAGATCGCGATAGCAGTGAGGACTGCCTTGACAAGAACAATGCATCCTGGTGACGTAATGTGTCTGCCAAGCCAAGGGGTGAGCTTTCCGGCCACCTTGTCTTCCAAGTGCTGAAAGTGAACTCTCCGAAGTCTTCAGACCGAAAGGGGCAGCCCAAGATATCTCATAGGGAAGGTAGTTTGGATGGCTGGGAAGGACATGAGGATATCATCAAGATCAATGCCATCACAGCGAATAGGGGCCACATGACTCTTGGCGCAGTTAGTCACCAGACCTATCACATCTCCGAAATTAGCAAGGATGGATGCCAAGAATTGAATGTCTTCTTTTATTGGCTTGACAAAGATGGCAGCATCATCTGCATAGAGAGACGCACGGAGGGTCTCGGTTCTGGCAAGAATAGGGTGCAGCTGGCCTTGGCTCGTCGCTTTAGCAAGGATGTGGTGAAGTGGGTCGATGGCAAGGACGAAGAGAAGTGGGGATAGGGGGTTTCCCTGTCTCAAACCCTTACCATGCTTGATAGGGTCTCTGATGACGCCGTTGATCAGAACTCTCGATGATGCTGATGCTAGAAGGGCCGACACCCAACCTTGAAATCGGCTCGGAAAGCCAAGGTGACTCAAAAGATCCATCAGAAAATCCCATCCTCACCGAGTTGAACGCTTTCTTGATGTCAAGCTTGAAAAGTAGCATTGGAGACTTATTCCGCTGGAAGCGCCTCGCCAAGTTGCGCACATACATGAAGTTGTCGTGGATGCTTCGTTTCTTGATGAAGGCGCTTTGGGCGTTGGAGACAAGATTTGACATGTGCGGGGCAAGGCGGGTGGCCATCATTTTGGCAATGATCTTGGCTATGGCATGGATAAGACTTATGGGCCTAAAATCTGAGATGTCTTCCGCCCCATCTTTTTTGGAATGAGCGTGATATTTGCCGAGTTGAGCCAGTGAAAGTTTGCCACATGGTGGTTGGAGAAGTTGTTCACAACAAGCATGATATCTGGTTTAATAACTTCCCAGCATGCCTTGAAAAAGGCACCCGTGAAGCCATCTGGGCCGGGAGCTTTGTCAGAGGGTAAGTCCGAGATCGCACGCTTAACCTCCTCCTCTGTGAAAATGTCTCCGAGGTTGGTGAGATCACCATCCGGAATGGGAATATTATTCCAATTGAAGTCCTTTCCTCTAGGCACTCCCCTTTAGTGAAATGGTCCTGGATAATAGCTTTCTTGTTGTCATGGTCAGTGACCCATCCATTGTTGTGCTTGAGGCGGTGGATGAAGTTCTTTCTTCTACGGCAATTAACGCAGAGGTGAAAATATCTCATGTTATCGTCTCCCTCTTTGAGGTTGGTAATCCTAGAACTTTGCCTTTTGCGAGCCTTCTCGAGCACCGCCAAACTTACCACCTTTCTTTTAAGCCTCTTACGGAGCTCGCTCTCTTTCTGACTAAGCCTCACCATGATCGATCGACAGATAGATGTGTGCCTGTGTTTGTGTGTTTGTGTTTCTCCTGCATTTAGCACGATTAGGCACGACGCGTGACGCGTAGCAGGCGCACGGGACTAGCAGGAAATCGATCTCCTCTATGCACATACACGTGTGTACGATGAGGTTAGCACCTAGTCCACGTGCACGTACAAATGAACAAATCGATCGTTCGGAGAAATCAAACAAACAAACAAAGGCGCATGCACGCTTCGTTGGCCAAGCAAAAGACTTCTTCCCAGAGAGCAGCTATGTATGTTCCTCTGCCATGCCGCCGATATGATCCTCCATCAACATTGCTATTTTACGTCCACCGACAGAAAACACTTCTACTCTTCGTGCGTCGCATCATCCACCAACACAGGCGGGTCCTTATTAACTCGCCGGCTCCCTCGGCAGCTGCCAAGAAGAAGGGCTCCGGCAATGGCGGGCCGGACAAGCTCCATGCCGTCGGCACTGGGGTCGGAGCAGCGTCCCGGGAAGAGACACATGGCAAATCAAAACGAGCAGAAGGGGTGAGAGGCGAGGAGGAGAAGAGGGACCTTGACGAGCTCCATGGATGCGGCAGAGAACGGAGCGGACGGCAGGAGAGGAGGTCGAGAGGTTGCAACAAACATGTTCCTTCCCGACGATCCATACCTACTACATCAAGTGGAGCCGGATCCAATTCTAAACTGAACTCAAACAGTCCCTCTCCCTTTCCCGTTTTGTCTAAGCTGCAAGATGCAAAGGGGAAGAAGGACACGCCCAAAGCAACATCACATCCCATCTCTTTCCGTTTCTCACAAGAATCTTCGATCCTCACATGGAAAGCATGGCCTCTTGCCGTCGTCGTCCAAGTCTAAATCATATGCGCACCCCGCACGCGGATGGATGACTATTCCTTGTATATATAGAGGTGATGGCATGATGGAGAGAACATGCCCATGGCCGGAGGGAAGGCCGTACCACGGACCAGTGAGGTGGCACAAGCCTGTCTGATGAGCATCCCTAGACACGTAATCATTTCGTTTACAGGAAAGGGAATTAAATAGCATGAGTTTCTAAAAGATACATCGTTTACCGAAGGTATTTATTGCTCACATGTACCTTTCCGAGAGCTTACCCTGTGCAGGGTGTTCAACTAAACAATGCAACCTGTACCGAGAGTAACTCACGCAGGACTCCTTCCCAAAGAACTCTCTTGTTCTATGCCTCTTCCACTTCCAGCGCAGCACAAATTCCTAAACCCTTAACAGTAAACTAAACTGCTGATCTTACTCCATGGGTTAATTCCTTTGCATTTTTCGAAAATAAATCTGTTCCTTCAATGAATCTGAATAGGTACGTTCCATACTCAATCCACCATCTGTTTATTTGATGTTTTCATCCGGAATTCTCATATCTCTTCACTGCTTCTGCTTGCCTGCCCAGTAGTTTCGGTGCCACGATTGGACGCCATAACCCGATCGTTTGGCATCCGATTCATCAAGAGGAACGACTGGACCAGGCCCTGAACCAGACTATCAGATCGACACGCGCCATATAAATCTCCTAAAGTAGATAAAAGGCCGTCTCATCCTTCTTCTTTTCTATGTTCTGTTTTTAATACTCACAAACATTACATGATATTTGCCTTATAATTTTCTTTTCTGCAATGTCTTCTAGCTCTACAATGTATTACTTTTTATTTACAATGAGAGCAACTTTTTGGTACGATGTAGTTCTTCAAACAATTGTACTGCCAACATGAAATATTTCATAAAATTTGTTTTTCTAACTTCCTTTTTATAATATATGTTTCCTACTTCTCGATGCGATCGAGGGCCTAATTTTAGACTTCGTACTGGGTCCCCAATTTCTCTGGTACGGCCTTGTCTGGTATTTATCCTCTGCTTACTCTCGTTTAAAAATTAGTGTAATCATTCACGCTGTAGTATACCAAGATAATGAACCACATGATTCAAGTTTCGCGCCACTCTTAGTTAATTAAACTTTAGTGAACTAACTTTTGCCAGAATATATGTTGCTTACATCATGTTGGCTACTAAACTGTTTCACCCTAACTAGACCAGATGTACTTAAAACTGTGACCATTCCTAGCTCCCTATAGGTTGCTTCCATCATGTTGGCTATTAAACTGTATCACTCTAACCAGACCAGATGTACTTGAAATTGTTTCATCGTCATCTTGGCTACTTAAAACCACGACGAATTCAATCTATACCATGCCCGCGTCTCCTAAAAAAAAGGTTGATAAACAAGCATACATAACAAAATCATGGGCACCTCGTTTGGAGCTGGGGTGTAAACATTGTGCATACAGTTGAACTAACTAACATTGTACAGCCAGACAAGCCTACATAAAACATGATGAACTCAATTTATACCAAATTCAAATCTCCTCCAATAAAGGTTGATAATCCAATGCATATCGAGGCGTCACAAATTCCACATAAATAAACAAATTCCTGAGTCAGGCTTGGTTGAATACAACAAAATAAAAGTTTACATACTTGAAAGAAAGACGTCTCACTTTGATTCTACATATGTTTCCCAAATGGCAGACAAGACAAACTAAACCATGCACCTATCGAGTTATATTGTGGCTCATCATCGCCAAAAAATACCACATGTGTGAGCAAGACAAAAATGGGATCCATTGAAGGAAGCGCAAAAACTATAACGCCAAAGGAGAAAAAAAGATCATTCCTAATACTTAGGGATGGGAGTCCCAAGCCCATATCATCGCCAACACAGCCTAGCGGCTGGCTGGATCGAGCCCCATCAGCTTGACACCAACTCCATGTGGCGTATCAACTTGCCCCTGCCTGTGACTTCCAGCATTTTTATGTATCACCACCACCACAGACCACAAGCACTAGATCATCGGCCAGAGCAGAGCACGGTATAGCCATACCTCAAAGGCAATGTCCCAGAGCAGAAAAAGAGGAGAAAGGAGAAATCAGGGACTTACCTAAATAGCTGTAGCCAAGGAGGGAGTCGTGGGAGCCAAGGCCGCGGCTACGGGGCTACAACCCTGCCCTCTCGTTGGTGGCAGAAGCAAGGTGGCGCATCACCGTTGCCAGAGACCATCACCAGGTTGCACCAACAAGAGCTGAGGGTCAGGATGCACTCGACGCCAGGACCAACCTGCTCATACATCAGTGGTAGTTACTGTCAAACATCCCGGTCAATGAGTAAGATAAAATAAGGATTATGTCTACACTACACTTGACATGCAACAGTTGTATGTAATCTACGCCATTGCAAGAATTATATGTAATCTACACCGAAGCTAGAAACAAATGTAACAGCTAAGGGACCAATCAATATCATCAACAACCATTTTCATGATTTTAAAGCATTTGACAATGGAGATAATGAAAAAGTTTTCATCTTCAGGAGAACCGAATTAGGGTCGACTAGTTTCTAACTGCAAATTAATGGGGTGCACCCAACACACGGCAAAAAAAGAACTTAAAGATAGTGTCATGCAGCATGAACATGCAGCTTTAATCAACCAACAGGGTGCAGCTGAATCAACAACCTTCAGGCAGATCTTCGGCTGGCTCCTCTGCCGCGACAGGCTGAGCACGATGGCGAATCTTCACCGCAAGTCCATCACTTCCGACGACTCTTGCTCTATGTGTACCTTAACTAGGGAGGATGCCTCGCACATCGCCTTGTTCTGCCCTCACGCGATTCAGGTTTGGTCCATCTTGGGCCTTCAGACTCCGATCTCCATCGACCTCATCTGGGACACGCCAACCCCGGTCGGCCTCGACATCAACATTTGGCCCACCGTTGCTCTCGTCATCCTCTGGAAGCTTTGGGACTCCAGGAATGCTCGTGTTTTTCGCAACGAGCTACACTCAACACTTGATACTCTCCGGAATATTGTTTCGGACTTCACTCTTTGGGCCTTTAGATTTAAGGACCCCGTCAGTAGGGAGGCTGCCGTGTCTTGGCGCCTTTACCTCTCCTCTCGCTGTAACCTCTGATGTAACCTGCCCTCTTGGGACTTTTGAGTAATATATTCAGGTGGGGACCCTCTCCCCCCCGGTGATTGTTCAAAAAAATAATATGCAGTTCACCTTCAGACAATAATAATATGAAAAAGTTTGGATCTTGAGTTCACCTTCAGATCCATACCCACTAGCTTTACTAACCTTTGTGTGTGTGAAATACATTATCCTACATTCCCTCTTCTCAATGTGCATTTGGGAAAAGGTCACATGCTGACCGGCGATTAACAATGACAAAAGGCACTTTACTTTGCGACTTCACAGGCCTAGGTCCCAGAGCAGACTGAGGATAAAGGAGAGACAAGGGACTCACCTAAGTAGTGGCAGCCGAAGAGCGGACAACCCCGCTGCCTCGTAGGCACAGGAAACACGGCAGCTCACCAAACTTGCTGGAGACCACAACAACAACCACCAGGTCGCAACGACAAGAGGGTCTGATGTACTCAAGCCACTACAAAGAATTGCAGAGTAGCTAGTGAGATTACAAATATCAAGTCATGGTGGTTATCTTAGAAGTAAAATTACTTTCTGTTGACAGTGAATTGACTATTTAAATGTTGCTGATCTAAGTCTACAAAAATAAAGATCTATTAAATTATTTGCAAAATAATGTACAAGTTTCTTAAAGACAGATATAGTTAACAGCACAAGAGCACAAGAGCACAAGAACACAAGAGGATAAGCTACATGCTACATCCATCTCAACACCTGGTTTATTTCACAAGGAGCATACAGGAAAGCAGGGAAGAACCAGAAACAATATGGATATGCCTCAGTCCACAAATACATGGACATGCCTAAGCAATGATTGAAATTCCATTGACATGAAGTTGAGAGAAATATATGATCAAAGTGTTTAGAGCTAGTACAATCATAAGTCTGAATTTTTTTATTTGCAAGGATGGAAGTCAAAATAATTTGTATGTTTCTAGGTGAGATTAAATGAAGTTGAAGAGAAATAGTCAATTCTTTATCATGACAAGAGCATAATAACACATGTCTCACAATTCAGGAAAAATATATTTGCAAGGATAGAAGTCAGAATAATTCATATGTTCCCAGGTGAGATTAAATCAAGTTAAAGGAGAAAAAAATCCATTCTTTATCATGACAATAGCATAACAGCACATGTCTCACAATTCAGACAGAAGTGCTAAGACCGGACAATGGAGTAGCATATTTATGAGCCACTGTAAAATGCTCCCTAGTCTTTTAGAGCTAATCTAGCACTACAACCCTAGGAATCCAGAAACGCAACATGAAATCCTAGAAACCACCATAGCACACATGATGGCCACCAAAAAAGTCACAACAGCTCGATGGTCATGCAAGCACAGAGCATGAGAGAGGGAGAGAGCAGTGAGAGAGCAGAGAGAGAACCAGTGGCTTACCACTTATGGGTGGGAGGCAGAGCAACCTTGTGAGGACCGTCGTTATCGCTGTTGATATTGGGGTCAGACTCGATGATGTCCTTGTCGAGCTCGACACCTCGGGCGTGCGGTACCACATGGTCCTCGGCGCCTGCTGCTCCGAATCAAACAAACAAATGAATTAGGGGATCTGACAAAGACTGTAACTCCAAGCAACACTCGTTTGAGTGGAATCTGTGGAAGTAGCAAAACGACAATCAGTGCAAATGCTCAACTTTGCTCATAAACAAACAAATGTAGGCAAAAGAAAACGATGGCAATGGATGCACTAAATTCATGTAGCTCACACCTCACAGGCAATTCACAGAAATGGCACTTAAGCTCTAAGATTATGGACAAACAGCAAGTCATGCAAAATCTCCCTGTGTTGTGCTATCAAGCAAATAGCTGCAAGCTACTGGCAACTCCAACATGCTCACTACAGCGTGCACATCAGTTACAAACATACACCAGAAATCCCCAACATACAAAGTAGCTAGCTGTAAAGTAAACAGCTATGTACGCGCACATCACTGTGCTACGAAGACCAAAGATCAAACATGATGCTATTTTCTTGTCCAAAACTGATTGCTACCAAACAATAGCATAGAAAATCTCTACAGTTCATTATGCATAACACCACCACAGACCACAAGCACTAGACCATCAGCTTGACGGCCGGAGCGAATGCTCAATGCTCACAAGTTACTCAACTATATGGTTATTGTAATGGTTACGTAAGCTGAATTCTATTGGTTCAACATTGTACCTGGGAAGAAGATCAACGTATTCCAGAAATATATGTAACAGCCAATAGAGCAATCAATATCATCGGCCACATGACAGTCATGAATTTTTCGTCCTATTTGAACGGTTCAGAACAGAAACAACAAAGAATCAGAAGTTGTGACATAGGTCCTAGTTGGGCCAAAGGTGTGACATGATCCGGTCAACTTTGGAGTTCCATAAGCTTGATCTTGCAAAAATAAGCAAGTGAAACAGATGCTCACAAATTAGACTCAACTATGATCCTCGACCGACGTGCCACAAAGACTCTGCTCCGTCGTCTTCGACGGGCCATTTAATCGGTTCACAAAGCAGCGTTGTCTGCAATGGAGTTCTTTCAGATCTGGGTGTGAAGGCTGCTCATGTCTTTCTCCGACGGTGCCACGGTGACGGTGGTGATCGACGATGGGCATATGGATCTCTCAAAGTAAAGTTGTAAAATTTAATTTTTGGTAGTATTTTGTGCAAATCTCCAGTGTTTGTCTCATGGAGTGACCACATATGTACTCATTGTATTTTGTTTGTTTAATGGACATGTGGTAATTCCTTAAAAAAAAAACTATGCAAGGCACTCAATTTTTGTTGTACAAAGTCTACTAGGCATATTAACTTTGTGCTACTGATTTCCATGGATATGTATCATTTTTCTTTAACAGATCCGGTTGCCAATGAGGTGGCAACCGTAGACGCACCCAAGCTGCAGCTAGCCTAGAATCGGGGCCAGCGATTAACATGATAGGGCAGAAAGATAAACAGATTATAACTAGCTTTTTAATTCCACCAGCACTATCAATCTTAACCAGTTCCTATCTGCACCAACTAATCTCTGATCAAACACCTGGTATATTCATCAACATAGCAACATCACCAGATTAGAGGACCAATGGCTAAGATATGGCACAGCTGCGGCTCGACGGCCAGGAGCTCAGAGCAACCGGAGGCGAGGAGCAGAGGAAGGAGAGGAGCTGGAGGAGCTCACCGTGACGGTTTTGTAGCCGATGCCGAACAGCAGCGCCACAGCCGCATGGCAGCGGGGCCAAAAGAAGAAGCCGAGGCTGGAGACCGAGCCTACCACCACCACGCACCTTGCCTGGCATGATGAACCCCTTCTCCTCTGTATCAGTGATGATGTAGTACCATATCCTGCACAAGGAAAACACACATAACAAATCTTGAGCTCAAATCCAAAGAGAAAAGAACAAGTCATGGGGATCCAGAAAGAAAGGAGCAGCTACCTCACATATCCTTGATGCCGGGGCAGTGCTCCATGGACTCGAGCTTGGTGGCAACTCGCCCCATGCAGCCGTTGGTGACCTTGTTGAGGTTCACCAATGGCGTGTTCCCCATCAGCTGCACATGCATTGCAATACAGAGGAAAAAAGAAGTCAGCGTCAAGGACAGCCCACACACACATGCAGACATACACCACAAGTCCCCAACATAGAAAGTAGCTAGCTTTAAAGTAAACAGCTATGTACGCGTGCATCACTGTACTACCAAGACAAGATAAAAAATGATGCTATTGTTCTTATCCCAACAGACCACAAGCACAAGCACTAGATTATCGGCTTGACAGCCAAAGCAGAGCACAGCTCGAAGGATATGTCCCAGAGCAGATAAAGAGGAGAAAGAAGAGACCAGGGACTCACCTAAGTAGCTGTAGAAGCGGAGGAAGTAGTGGAAGCCGAGGCCAAGGCTACGGGCAGACAACCCCGCCGTCTCACCGGAGCCGGAAGCAGAGGAGATGCATCACTACGACAACCACAGGTCACGCCAATGAGAGCTGAGGGTCTGCGTGCACGTGACACCAGGACCAACCTGCCCATACATCAAGGTTAGTTTCTGCCAAACATCATGCTCAATGGGAAAGATAAAATAAGCAGCATGTCTACACTGAAATTAACATGCAGCAAGTTATATGTAAACCTGGTAAAGCATGTAATTACTCAAAGTGTTACCAACTAATCAATAAGAAAAAGAAAACTAGCACTTTGTTTTGACTTTTGATAGCCCAAATTGTCACATCTATGACATAGACATTGGAATAAGCTCTCCAAAAGGACATATGTAGAATGACGTATTAGCTACGTCTCCAACTCACATAGCCACCCAGGCCTTCTACAGAACGTATGAGGTCCCACTCTACCACATTCACATTTTGCAGCTTAGCCCTCACGAGATTCTGACAGATGCTAGCAAGAATGCAAATTTTGTTCAAGAGAAAGATGACATATGCAGATTAAAAACCGTAGCAAAATCCGTAAGTTCTGCAATAAGATGAACTAACATTTTGTCATGTGCATGCTCAATTGCACACACGGGCCATGGATATGCAATGGAAGCAGATATATCCATGCAATCTCTTTTGAACTAACAAATGCTACATTGTTCACACAATTTATAAGCACTTCACTTAATAAGAAGCAAGGTTTTCTCTAATGAATAAGATCTACTTTGAACAGGCAAAAACATATAACACAGAAAGAGGTTGGTATTAATAGTTGGCCCTGCTGTTCGAATCAGCATGCCCTACAGAGACCTTAGCTCAGCATAGAAAACCTCTCCAGTTCATTATGCATAGGACCATGGGACAGACCACCACCACAGAACACAAGCACTAGATCAATCAGCTCAACAGCCAGAGCAAAGCATGGTATAGCCTTAGCTCGAAGGCAATGTCCCAGAGCAGATAAAGAGGAGAAATGAAAGATAAGGGACTCACCTAAGTAGCTCTAGATGAGGATGGAGTCGTGGGAGCCGAGGCCGAGCCTACAGAGCAACAACCCTGTCGTCTCATCGGCTGCAGAAGCAAGGCGACGTATCACCGTTGCCGGAGACGGCGACCACCAGGTCGCGCTGACAAGAGCCAAGGGTCTGGATGCACTCGACACCAGGGCCAACCTGCCCATACATTAAGGTTAGTTGATGCCAAACATCCTGGTCAATGAGAAAGATAAAATATGGATTATGTCTACACTACACTTAACATGCAACAGTTGTATGTAATCTACGTCATTGCAAGAAATATATGTAATCTACACCTAAGCTAGAAATAAATGTAACAGCTAAGGTAGCAATCAATATCATCAACAACCATTTTCATCATTTCAAGCATTTGACAATGAAGATAATGAAAAAGTCAGCTCGGCTTCAAGAGAACCGATCTCGAGCCCACTAGTTTCTAACTGCAAATTAACGGGGTGCACTCAACACACGGCAAAAATTGAACTTAAAGAGTGTCACGCAGCATGTACATGCAGCTTGAACCAACCAACAGGGTGCAGTTGTATCCAGAACCTTCAGGCAGGAATAACAATAATATGCAATGATGCAAACTAGGGCAGTGAAAAATAATATTCAATGCAGATAATAATTATCCGGTTTATCCACAACCTTCAACTGTATTCGGTTTATTTCACAAGGAGCACACAGGAAAGCAGCGAAGAACCAGAAACATGATGGATATGCCTCAGTCAACAAATACATGGATATGCCTAAGCAATCACTGAAATTTCTATTGACATGATGTTGACAAATTATATTGATTCATTAGAGAAATATATGATCAAAATGTTTAGAGCAAGTACAACTAAAAGTAAAAAAAAAGTTATTTGCAAGGATAAAAGTCAGAATAATTCATTTGTTCCCAGGTGAGATTAAATCAAGTTAAAGGGGAAAAAATCCATTCTTTATCATGACAGGAGCATTACAGCACATGCTACATCTGTTGAGTCTCAGTAGAAAAAACAAACAAGTGTCCGAGATGGCAGCCACTGGAGAGTAGAGCCACTGGACTAGACACTAGAGTCGCATATTTACTAGCCACTCTAACGTGCTCCCTAGCCTCAGTGTGTACGCGATGGACACTAGAGTAGCATATTTAGTAGATAAAATCTTTTAGAGCTAATCTAGCACTACAGCTATAGGAATCGAGAAGCACAAATGTGGCATCACAGAACATGAAATCCTAGAAACCACCATAGCACACATGATGGACAGCACAAAATTCACCTTGGCTCTATGGCCGTGGAAGCACAGCGCCTAGGAGAGGGAGCGGAGAGAGTACCAGTGGCTTACCAACAATGGGTGGGAGGCGGAGCAACCTTGTGCGGGTCGTTGCCGTCACCGTCGCTGTCGCCGTCGATATTGGGGTCAGAGTCGATGATGTCCTCGTTGAGTTCGACAGCTCGGGCATGCAGTATCGCATGTTCCTCGGCGCCTCCTGCTCCGAATCGAACAAACAAAAAAAATAGAGGAACTGAGAGACTGGAACTGCAAGCAACACCTGTTTCAGTGGAGTCTGTGGAGGTAGCACAACAACAATCAGTGCAAATGCTCAACTTTGCTCATAGACAAACACATGCAGGGAAAAGAAAAACGATGGCATTGGTGCACTAAATTCCTGTAGCTCACGCCTCACAGGCAAGCACTTGCAGGCAATTCACAGCAATGGTACTTAAGCTCTAAGATTATTAACGAACAGTAAGTCATGCAAATCTCCCTGTGTTGTGCTATCAAGTAAGTAGCTGCACTGTTAAAAACAAGTAAATAGCTGCAAGCTACTAGCAAGTGCACCATTACAGCGTGCATCAGTTACACATATACACCACAAGTCCCCAACATACAAAGTCACTAGCTATAAATAAACAGCTATGTACGCGCGCATCACTCATCACTGTATTACCAAGACACAAGATCAATCATGATGCTACTGTTCTTATCCCAAACTGATTGTTACCAAACAGTAGCATAGAAAATCTCTACATTCATTATGCATAACACCGCCATAGACCACAAGCACTAGAGATCATCGGCTCAAAGGCCTGAGTAGAGCACAGATCAAAGGGAATGTCCCAGAGTAGATAAAGAGAAGAAAGGAGAGACCAGAGACTCACCTAAGTAGCTGTAACTGAGGAGGGAGTAATGGGAGCCAAGGCCAAGGCTACTGGGCGACAACCTCACCGTCGGCGAAGATCGTGACGACAACCACCAGGCCGCGGCGACGAGAGCTGAGGGTCTGAGTTTGTACTCAAGCCAACTATAAAGAATTGCAAAGGAGTAGCTAGTGAGATTAAAAATATCAAGTCACGGTGGTTATCTTATAAGTAAAATTACTTTCTCTTGACAGTGAATTGACTATCCAAATGTAGTAGATCTAATTCTACTAAAAAATAAACAGCATCTATTGAATTCTTTGCAAAATCTTGTACAGGTGTTTTAAGACAGATATAGTTAACAGCACAAGAGCACAAGAGGATAATTTAATTTAGTTACTACATGCTACATCTATCTCAACACCAGGTTTATTTCACAAACAATATGGATATATGCCTTGGTCAAGAAATACATGGACATGCCTAAGCAATGATTGAAATTCCATTGACTAATTCTCTTGACTCGTGATAGATATATATGATCAAAGTGTTTAGAGCTAGTAAAATTATTTGCAAGGATGGAAGTCAGAATAATTCATATGTTCCCAGTGAGATTAAATCAAGTTAAAGGGAAAAAATCCATTCTTTATCATGACAAGGGCATAACAACACTTGTCTCACAATTCAGATTTTTTTTTTTTTGCAAGGATAGAAGTCAGAATAATTCATATGTTCCCAGGTGAGATTAAATCAAGTTAAAAGGGGAAAAATCCATTCTTTATCATGACAAGAGCATAACAACACATGTCTAACAGTTCAAACAGAAGTGCTAAGCATAGGACTTGTGTTGCATCAGCGACCAAAAACCATGAGTAAATATTGACTGGATTTGTCCAGCTGTGCAAAAGGAAATTTATTCATTCAGAGAAGAAGAATTCAAAACCACAGCAAAATAGCAGTGTATCCATCATTCAGAGTTCAGTTTCCCGTTTAATTAGGTACTACATGCTACATCTATCTAAACATCTACTCCCTCTGTTCCTAGATATTTTTCTTTTTAGAGATTTCAAATGACTACCACATACGGATGTATATAGACATATTTTAGAGTGTAGATTCATTCATTTTGCTCCGTATGTAGTCACTTGTTGAAATGTCTAGAAAGGCAAATATTTAGGAACAGAGGGAGTAGTTTATTGCACAAGAAGCACACAGGAAAGCAGCCAAGAACCAGAAACAAGATGGATATGCCTTAGTAACCAAATACATGGACATGCCTAAGCAATGACTGAAATTCTATTGACATTACGTTGACAAATTCTCTCCATTCATTATAGAAATATATGTCAAAATAATTAGAGCTAGTACAAGTAAAAGTCCGAATGTTTTTAGATTATCGGCTCCAGGGTAGCATGGAAAATCTCTACAGTTTAATTATGTACAACAACACCACAAACCACCACCACTAGATTATTTCCTCAAAGGCCACAGCAGAGCACAGCTCGAAGGGTATATCCCAGAGCAGATACAGAGGATAAAGAAGAGACCAGGGACTCACCTAAGTAGCTGAAGTCGAGGAGTAGTGGGAGCCGAGGACAAGGCTACGGGGCGAGAACCCCGCCGTCTCACCGTCGGCAGAGATACGGGTCTGTGTGCATGCGACGCCAGGACCAACCTGCCCATACATCAAGGTTAGTTTCTGCCAAACATCCTGGTCAATGAGAAAGATAAAATAAGCAACATGTCTACACTACACTTAAAATCCAGCAAGTTACATGTAAATCTGGTAAAGCAGATAACTACTCAAAGTGTTACCAACTAATCATCCAGAAAAAGAAAACAAGCATTTTGTTTTGACTTTTTGTCACATTTATGACAAGAGACACCGAAATGCTCTTGAAATGAGCTTTCCAAAAGGACGTATGTAGAATGACGTATTAGCTACTTCTCCAACTCACATAGCCACACAGGCCTTCTACAGCACGTATGAGGTCCCACTCTACCACTTTCACATTTTGCAGCTTAGCCCTCACGAGATTCTGACATATGCTAGCAAGAATGCAAATTTTGTTGAAGAGAAAGATGACATATGCAGACTAAGAAAATGTAGCAAAATCCGTAACTTCTGCAATAAGATGAACTAACATTATGTCATGTACATGCACAATTGTCCACACAGGCCACGGATATGCAAAATGGAAGCAAATTACATATCCATGCAATCTCTTTTGAACAAAAAAATGCTTCATTGTTCACACAATTTATAAGCACTTAACTTAATAAGAAGCAAGGTTTTCTCTAATGAATAGGATCTAATATAAACAGGCAAAAATACATCATGCAGAAAGAAGTTAGTATTAGTAGTTGGCCTTGCTGTTCGAATCAGCATGCCCTACAGAGACCTTAGCTCAGCATAGAAGACCTCTCCAGTTTATTATGCATAGGACCATAGGATAGACCACCACCTCAGCACAAAAGCACTAAATCATTGGCTCAACAGCCAGAGCAGAGCATGGTATAGCCTTTGCTCGAAGGCAACGTCCCAGAGCAGACAAAGAGGAGAAAGGAGAGAACATGGACGCACCTAAGTAGCTCTAGCCAAGGAGGGAGTCGTGGGAGCCAAGGCCGAGGCTACAGAGTACAGAGCGACAACCCTATCGTCTCATCGGCTGCAGAAGCAAGGCGGCACATCACAGTTGCCGGAGACGACGACCACCAGGTTGCGTCGACGAGCCGAGGGTCTGGATGCACTCGAGACTAGGACCAACCTGCTCATACATCAAGGTTAGTTGATGCCAAACATCTTCGTCAATGAGAAAGATGCAACAGTTGTATGCTATTGTTCTTATCCCAAACTGATTGCTACCAAACAGTAGCATAGAAAATCTCTACAGTTCAATATGCATAATAACACCACAGAACACAAGCACTAGATCATCGGCTCAACGGCTGGAGCAGATGCTCACAAGTTAGACTCAGGTACATGGTTGTTGTAAGAGCGCTGCTAGGCGCCCGATGATTTTTTCACAATACTTGGCCGACGCTAGTTAAACACCATGGATCGAATTGCTACATGAAAAAATGAGACGCAGGATCACAGTGTCGTGTGCAGAGACATTCCGTTTTTGTAATGGTTACATAAGCTGAATTCTATTGGTTCCTAAAAAACTTGGAAAAGGAAGAAAATGGTTCCTGAAAAGGTCAGAAAAAACATTGGTTCCTGGGAAGAAGATTGACATATTCCAGAAATATATGTGACAGCAAGTGGAGCAATTAATATCATCGACAAGCATTTTCTTGACTTTTGACAATCATGAATTCATCCTATTTGAAAGTTTCAGAACAGAAACAACAAAGAATCAGAAAGGTGTGACATAAGTCCTAGTTGAGCCAAACATGACATGGTTCGGTTTCAGCATTGGAGTTCCATAAGCTTGATCTTACGAAAATAGGAAAGCGATGCTCACAAGTTAGACTCAACCATGTAAGGCACTCAATTCTTGTTGAACAAAGTACACTGGGCATATTGACTTTGTGCTACTGATTTCCATGGATATGTATCATTTTTCTTCAACAGGTCCGGTTGCCAATGAGGTGGCAACCCTAGACGCACCCAAGCTGTAGCTAGCCTAGAATCAGGGCATCTGATTAACATGACAAAGCAGAAAGATAAAAAGATTCTAACTAGCTTTTGAATCAATCTTAACCAGTTCCTAGCTGTAGCTAACCTAGACTCGAGCTTGGCGCATCACAAAACAGAGGAAAAAATAAGTCAAACAGCGTCAAAGACAGCACACACACACACACACACTTGGTAATTTTTCCTGTAAGATAGCTCACATGAGAATAACGAGCAGCAAAGCAAAACTGTAGAATTCACTCTGCAGCTGAAGGCGCGTTCAGTTAAATAAAGCATGGGGTTCACGGTATACATGAAGATAGCCCAACTGATGACTGACAAATTAGTATGGAAGATCTGTGTATATATATCAACAAATGGGCGGCATGAACCACCATGGTGCACTTGCCAGAATAAGCAGAAAAGGTAGATATATCTGTGAACAGAATTGGAAAAACGCCCTCTATGAGAAAAAGATGGTATTCATAAGCACAAATAATGGGGGAAGTATCCCACTCAATAGATAAAATGCAATTTTATCTCTAAATGTTCAATCCTGGGTTCACAGTGTTGTCATAATCCATGCAGACATGCAAATGCCTCTAGGATACCTCTGCTCTGGTACAGGCAGTGTCCATGCTTACCAGCTATCATGTGTATGTGACTTGATCCAAAAGTTCAACGAAATATCAGCATTACAAATTAATCAAGTAGCCAGGTATGTGCGCCCGCAAGGTAATTAGTCTACACAAGCTTCATCCACATATATATATGGTAAAAATTTGAGACAAACCAAGTTGGCGACACTCCAATTTCAGCAAGAACAAACATAAGAACTGGGAAAGGAATTTTGCACATTTCCAGAAGTGGGAGAGCTTACCTATTGTTATCTTGTCAAAACCACCACCATATAGGACGCCGTCATCACTGGGAATTCCCTGCTGAAATGACAAATCTGTTTCAGTATCTTACTTAAAGAGATAACAAAAAAAATATGAGTACAGGACAGAAATGCAATGCTGCTGAGCACCACCATATATGAGTACTGAAAATAACTAGCAGCAAAGCGAAACTGTATAGTTCACCCCCACATCCCAAGGTTCGGATCAGTTGAATTAAGCATCGAGTTCAAAGTATACATGAAGAAAGCCCAACAGATGATTGACAAACTAGCATGGAAAAATATATATAGATCAACAAACAGGAGATATGAACCACTGCGGTGCAGTTATATTAAAATGCACACAGACTCCCCTTGCAATAAAAATGAAGACATGCAGACCATCCACCTAAAGAAAATGGCCTGCAATTTTATCACTGAATTGGAAGCGCACTCTGTATAAGAATAAGAACTGGAAGTAGAGAAAGATCTGTGTACGGAATTGGATGCGCACTTTGTATAAGAATAAGATAGTATTCATATTGAAGCAGAAGTCCACCTAAAGATATGGCCTGCAATTTTATCACTGAATGTCCAATCCTGGGTTCATGACATTGCCGTAATCCATGTGGGCATGAGAATGCCTCCTCCGGGACCCATGTCAAAGAAAAGAAGTTCAAAAAAAGAAAACAAATGCCTCCAGGACACGACTGCTCTGGTACAAGCAGCTAGAGCCCATGCATGCCAGCTATCATGCGTATGTGGCTTGGTCCAAAAGTTCAACGGAAGATCAGCGTTACATATTAATCGAGTAGCCAGGAATGTGCAGCCTCAAGTTATCTAATCTACACAAACTTCATACACCAAGTTGACAGAGCTCCAATTTCAGCAAGATAACAAACATAAAAGCTGGGAAAGGAATTTTGAACATTTCCAGAAGTGGGAGAGCCTACCTAATGTTATCTTGTCAAACGCACCACCATATAGCACGCCTTCATCACTGGGAATTCCCTGGTGAAATCAGAATCTGTTACCACACATACACTTGGTACTTTCCTGTAAGATAGCTCACATGAGCACAACATATACGCATGGGCTAGCTTGCATATGTAAGCATGCATGAATAAGAAATGCATTTGTTACACAGAACAGAACTGCATAAGATAACTTAAGCATGCTTCAGAATCAACTCTAGCATGCTATACTCTACAATCAAAACATACAACAGTAAGAAGAGCTATTACATGCTATATCTAAATATAAAGGGACAGTAAGACAACCCATTCTCAACTTAGGCAATTACTGAGATGAATAAACTTTATCTAAGCATGTCTAGTAAGCAAAGGACCGCCCTAGCATGCAGGTACACAAGTTTGGATTCAGGAAATCGTTGATCAACTAAAGATTCATTTATGACCATATAAATGTATATGATGCTTGACATCATAACCGAGCCCTACCTCATTGCCTCGATGGCCTGTACCGCAAAATCTGTCACGGCTCAACGGGCAGACCATCTCAGGGCACAAGGAGAGAGTGAGGAGACCGGACTCACCAGAACTAAGGAATGGCCGTCCACCACCGCCTCTGTTGCAGAAAGACCGCTGTCATCACACGGCAGGGGAAGCTGAGGTAATTGACGAGGATGTAGTCCGCCAAGCCATAGTAACCGGACAAGGAGGTTACGACGCAGCTGAACATGGTAACCACAAAAGGAAGTCAGAGGTGACTAACTGTAAGATTATGTTACAGAAACATTAAATTTATATTATGATTCCCTTAGAAGGGACAGGGTTGCTTAAGAAACACATAATGTACATAGATACAGTACAACTGCAGACTGATCCACCAAATTTTCAATTCGCATTTAAAAATGTTAATTTGATCTCCATGATGTACACACAGATACAATACACATAGAAAGGAGGATTTGTTCTTTAAAAAACTACATAAGCAAAGCGTACGTCCGGAAGCTACATGACTATCAATCCTCTATCCCTTAAAGCATGCTGCATGCATATTGGTTTGACATGATAAGCATGTCAAAACTGGAATCCCAAGAAATGTAGTTGCACAAGATTAAGAAAGAACCATGCAAAGTAGATTTACTTGTTTAAGGGAGCAGCCCAAATAATAATTGCATCATGAAATCGATGCAAGTGGTTCAAACAAGTCAATGCAAAGACTGCAGGAAATGGTAGTGCTTCAAAGAAATTTATAGTGCTGAAAGCTGAAGGTTACAGCATGATAGAACATTCGAGTGCATTTATATTCAGCTCAATAGCATTTCATCCACAACCAAATTTGAGCCAACTGCAAGAACAATACAACCATTCAGTACCACCACCACATGTCACATGACCACATGACCGAACCCTAAATCATTGGCTCGATGGCCAGTATCACAATCAGCAACGGCTCGATGGCCGGACCATCTCAATGCAAATTGAGAGAGAGGGAAGACCGGGGACTCACCATAACCGAAGAAGGGGCAGTCACTACCACCACAGTTGCAGCCAAGCTGTTGTCATTATGCTGCGTGGGAAGCCAAGGTAGTGTAGGAGGAGGAGGTAGCCTTCGAGCCAGCATAGCCAGACATGGAGGTTATGACGCAGCTGAACATGGTAACCACAAAAACAAGTCAGAGATTATTAACTTTGTTACCAAAAGGAAAAATAGTCATCTGATCAAACTGACTTTCAGTATTGAATAATTTAAATCTCAACAGGGCAACACAAGATTTCTTAGTAATTTCACAATCTCTACAGGACCACAAAGCATTTCCAAATAAATTATTTTTATGTTTTTCACTCAGAAAATGAGAAGTTTCCTATTATCCCACTAGTAAAGTTGACTTCAGATGTAGAATGGCCATCACTAACACCTTAGCACACTATTTCTGCTAAGGGAAGTACAACAGGCAAAGCAAATGCAAAGGTTGGATCAGACTAAACATATATATACAAACCGATGTATCATATATAGTTCGGCTCTGTGTAACCATGTTAACAGCTAATTAACTGAATAATGAGAAAGATAAATTAAACATCAAGGTTAGTTGCTGCCAAACACACCGGTTAATGAGAATCATTGTCAGGGAGAACCTCTTGACATCAGCGGCAAATGTATTTGACCTCAAGGTAACTTCAGTCCGCATCATGGTAGGATCGCTTATAGGCAACCCTCATCATCTGGTTCAAGACTTTCAGAGTTTTGTACATTATTCCTCCACACAATCCAGTTAACCTTCCAAAGGCAAAAACCACTAGACATCTAGTTCAAGAATAGACGATGCACAAATCAGAGAAAACAAAAGCATGAATCCATGAGGCGGCTCAGATGTAAAATGGGTTGTAAGTTTATTTATTAGCACAAAGAGATAAATCCCTTAAGAGTGGTGCATGACTTTTCTCATCATAGCCTTTTGTTTCTACAGAGTAGACGCAATGTATCAGTTTGAATTTTGTTACCCAAAAGCATGTTAATTTTACAAACAGAATCAACAAGGAAAAACACATGTTAGCATTCTAAAAAAGAACATGTTAGTGAAAAGGTGACTGGCATATAGATGTAAACATTGCACCTATACGTACCTGCTCTGGACCTCCATCTTGTGCCTTGCACTGCAAGATGAATCTCTCTGACTCCTTGAGCATCTCACTACGTTCCGTAGAGGTCAGCCCACTAAGCGCTTCAATGGCAGAAATCATGTCTATCATCTGCACCCAGTAAACGAAATGAAGTTTTTCAGTTCAAACCAGCTGTGTGGCAATTATGTGGTGAAATAATACACATACTATCCTGGTTTGCCAGTAGTTATAGAAAATATTCCAACACTACAAGTGAATTCATTCTACGATCGAGTAAAACGTGTTAAAGAAGTAAACATTATGCTAGGTGATACTTCTCCAAAGTATAAGTTGCGTTATAGGAAACGATAGTCATGTACAGAGGTGAAGCCCAGCTCAACAATAACTCCATCATCCTGTGATAGATTTTGAACCATCACCCAGTTTCTATGCAGGATGCCCCAGCAATTTGACTAGCCAGGGCACAAAGTTATATTGTACTATTAGGTAAAAAATACAAATATGTAAGCAGCAAAAGACTGGACCTCGTTTCTCTTTGCTAAATAAATCAACATTACACCACAAACTAGACATGTTAGACAATGTACCGAAGTCGCCAGGCAGATTCCATTGAGCTTAAGCTTATTTCACATCAAACTTTAGCTTATATTTCACGTACTATTAGGTAAATACATACAAATGTTTTTTTAGATCATCAGGGGTCATTTCCCCGGTTCCATTTCAAAAAAATGTACGCAACCATGTTCAGAGTAGCTTCTAATACAACTACTAACCCACGATTCTATCCATCTGGACCAGATTCCAAAGAAACTACAAAAGAAAGACGGAACATAAAGGTAAAGGAGGAGTCAATGGATATTGCAAGAGCAGCCTCAGGCTCACAACTTCACAGGTTTTACTATGGAAAAAACGTAGAACTGGACTGAATAGATAGCAATACATACAAATGTGCTAGCAGCAAAAGCCTGAACCCCATTTACCTTTTTGCTAATTAAACAAACATTACATCATAAACAGGACTGATTCTTAGAAAAAATTCCAAAGTCACTAATGAGCTGACCAAACGAACCACATGAGATGGGAAGGAAATGGTGGTGGTGGTGGGTGACAAACATTGTGCCTAGTTTGGCAGCATAGCTTTTAATATACCACAGTATTACAAAACCTTGGTATTGCAATTCGTGGGCAACATATACTACGGTTTCTAGAAACTGCATTTTTCTCAGTTTTCGGAAAACTACCGATATGTTTGGCCGGTGTTGTTTTATCGTAGTTTTGACCGATTGCTACACAACTGAACCTAACTTAGCTACACCTAAGGACCTACACGGCTGGATCAATCAGCGTGTGGTAATGGCTGCCCAGCTGCACGCGGTGCTGTACCACCGGCTGATCGCTGACCTAGGAAGTTGCGGGCGCAATCAATCGTACTACACGCGCACATGGAATTGGTTGATGGGCTCAATCGATCGAGCGGGGTAGCGCATACCTTTCTTCCCACCATGTGGTGAGCTTGATTTGTGTGCAGCTAGCACCGCTGGAAGAAGATGGGCTCACAAGAAAAAGCCGCAGGGGAGAGCAAAGTAACTCTCGCGTTTCTCAGTTTACGAAAAAACGTAAAAATACCACGGTTTCTAAAACTGCTGTATCTTTTCATGCCAATTCTCTATACTGAGTGATAGCTTCACCAAACAAAATAGTACTCCTACTAAACACATGTGTTATCTCGCTCTCACACGGATTGATCGTCCCCTTCATATCGATCCCAACCGCCCACTCACGTTCGGCGGTGCGTAGATTACATCTTAGATTTCTTTTTCCGCCACATGGAACCCATTCACCAATAAATTAATTACAAATCTACGTGCTAAAATGGGTGATGTACCTATATGTGCCTGCTACTTGTTTTTATTTGGTTATAGGTTGAGAGGGCTTAATACAATTTGATGCTTCCCCGTATGACATTTTTTCTCATAGACGGTTTAATTGATTGGAATGGGATATTTTTGCACGCATAAAATTGTCTTTTTCTTTAAATAGTGAGGACACGTGTATAAACGACGTTAACGGTGACCATCTTTTCTCTACACAGTCGGATCCGACAGTGACGACCGTCCTTATTCCAGGGAACTATCGGAATCGCTGACAATCATCGAGGATGTGGCCTAACGTGGCAATACTCGAGGAGAGGCATCGATTTTGGGGCCTAGTTCGGCGCTTCTCATGACGATCCCTCGTGTGTTGACACATTCGTCGTTGTGTGCCTCACGAAGCCGCATCAGGGCCCCATACTCCATGCTTTGGACCGACCGTTGTGTTCTTCCTCGAGCATCGACCGCCATGCTGGGGCCACCACCCTCGCCTCAATGAAGAAGGCACAAATGTCAGGGGATAAAGGGTGTTCCATTTTTATTTATTTATTTTTGCTTTGCGATTTCGAGTTGGAAGCGTTGAAAAGTCAAAAGTAAAGTTTCCAAAGTTCAATCCAAATCAAGTTAAATTTTGATTTGTCCGAAGAGCTTGTGTTTCCATCGTGAGAAAGAATGTCGAGAGAGTTTTGTTCACGTGTTTAAAAGCCACGAGGTTGAGTGGATAGCGGCGGTGCAAAGGGACACCGGATAAGAAGATGGGTAAATTGAGTGGTTGGTGTAAAAAGTGACACATAACATCTAGACGATCAAATGGTTAGTTTGGGACTGCAAAGTAGAGTAGATGAGCATGCAAAGTGACGCAAACACGGGTGCGAGCAAGTGGCGGGTTAGGAAACAAAGGTAGGCCCACTACAACAACATGTGAAAAAAAAAACTTCGATTAAGATGTTGTTTAATACAAAATAGAAATGATAAAGCTCACTATGACATATCACTAGTAGCAGAAATGAGGCCTGGACTCAAAATATTTCGCCACGAATTTTGGACGAGAGCAGAAATGGGGGTTAGATCCGAAATATTTTGGTTGGGCGACCATATTACCCCTATGCTTGAAGAGGCTTGACCTAGTAGCTCGTATAACCTCACTTAGGACGTGTGATATGGTAGGAACCATAGAGGGGTGGATTTCTATGCACCACCCCGGCATGGCCTCCCGAAGGGGAGCAAAGTGACGAGGTTCTCGGTAACTACGGTAGAAATCATACAAGGGATGGATTTCTATGTACCACTCTGGCATGGCCTCCCGAAAGCAAGGAAAGTGACGAGGTTCAGTAACTACGGTAGAAACCATAGAAGGGATGGATTTCTATGTACCACTCCGGCATGGCCTCCCGAAAGCGAGGAAAATGATAAGGTTCATGGCAAGCTCAAGGCATGGCCTACCGGAGATTTGTATGTAGCCCGCGTTGTGGTTGGACGCTCATGGCAAGCTCCAGGTAGCCGCGATGGCAGTGGCCGGCGGTGGATGCGATGCGACGCACGCGGAGTAGATCGACGGCGTCCTAGCCGATCGATGCGCGAGTGCTTTCTCCGGTGGATCGAGTTGCATTGCAGCAAAGATTGTTTTTTCTTGGGGTTTGTTCCTTGGTGGAGGATGCATGGTGATGAAGTTCCGACAGCGACGTACGGTGAGGGTGCTAGCTAGGTAGGGACGTCCGGCGACCTCAAGTGGCCGGCGTCGTCCGTAGCGTCGTACGTCTGTGTGTGGGGACAGAGAAAGATGTGTGCTTTTTGCAACGCGCGCAATGATTATTTGATTAATCAAGAAGAAGGAAGGAACACGAAAAATAAGGCATCAACCGAGTCGTCCGGCAGGTTACGTGCACGTAAATTTGCAATCTTTAATGGAGGCGAGGCGAGGCGAGGCGAGGCGCTCTGTATATATCTCTCTCGGCGCCCACGTACACGCCGGCGGCAGGGGCCTGCATCTGCATGCACCCAGGAGAATCGCAGCAGACTCGGAGAATACGAGTAGAGAGGTCGCTGCAGTGAGGCGAGGTTTTTTTTCTTTCTTTTTTTTTCTTTTTTTGCGAGTAAGGCGAGGTTCTCCGCGTGGACGGACGCCGGCGGCACCTCCATCGGAAGAGCGAGCGAGCGAGCGGGAGAGATGGAAATCTTTGGAGAGAAGGGAAGGGAAGCCTCCCGCCCCAAGCAGCTTCTTTCTTGTCGCTGATTATGTGAAATCTTTGCGGCCAAGCCAGTGTACCTGGTGATGATCCATCATACAAATATTTATCAAGGCTTCCATTTGGCATGTATTCGTAAACCAGGAGAAGCTCCCCTTTGCGCCGGCAATAGCCAAGCAATGGCACGAGGTTCCGGTGCCGTAGCCGTCCGATGCTTGCGACCTCGGCGACGAACTCCTTCATCCCCTGCCTTGACTCATGAGACACCCTCTTTACGGCGACCTCCATGTCCGGCTTGCGGAGCTTGCCTTTGTACACACTTCCGAAGCCTCCCGCCCCGAGCAGGTTCTTGTCGCTGAACCCCTTGGTCGCATGATACAATTCCTTGTAAGAGAATCGGTGGGGGCCGAACGCGTCCTCCCAGTCCTCGCGCAGCTCCGAGAACTTGACAAGCCGTCGTACAAAGATGTACACTCCGATGCCCAGAACGAATACCAGAGCTGCCAACGCTATGGGCAGCACGATCACCAGCACCCTGGGCCGTGGCTTTGGCCAGGCCCGTGGAACCGCCGGCAGCGCCGAGATGTCCAGTGCCGGGGCTGCCACGTCCAGCGCGAAGCTCCAGCCGAGGACGAAGTGGCGTGTGGTGAGGACACCTGTGGCCGACGAGAATCCGACCAACATCGTGCTCTGCACCACGCCCGAGAGGTCGACGGTGGTCTCGAGGAGGGGCTTCTTGGGCCTGGCCATGCCCAGGAGAGCCACGGTCACGGGGACCTCCGTGGCCCGGCCGTCGTAGTCGACCCACACTTGCATGGCCTTCCGGCTGATCAGGCTTAGGTTCCGGAACGTCCCGGTGCCGTCGTCGTAGTACCCGGCGTCGGCGGAACGGACCGAAACCAGGCTATCGACGTCGACGCCGACGTGGTTGCTGTTGATGTCACGGAACTCGGCGTTGAAGAGCGTGTCGAGCTCCACGGCGAAGATGTGGTCGCTCCGGTTTCCGCCGTCGGTGTCGTTGAGGAGGCCCAGGAACTGGCCTGGCATTGCCGTGGAGAGCAGCTCCCTGGACGCGGAGGCTAAGAAGGCCATGCCGTGGCTGCTCAGGTCCGCGTACTGCCCGAAGATGGCGAAGACGAAAGTGGTCGAGAAGGACCGCGCGGCGCCGGTGCCGTTCGCCTCGCCGTCGCCGCGGAACGGCAGGGGGGACGGGTGGAAGGCCTGGCCTTTCGTCTGAATGGTGCCGTTGGTCAGCATGAGCAGGCCGTTGGGCATGACGACCGCGCCGTCGAGCGTCAGGTTCACGCCCGCGAAGCCGTTATAGGTGAACTGCACGCCGTCGCCGCCGCCGCTCGCGGCAGCCACGAGGAGCAGGAGCAGAGTGACCAAGTGGTGAGGGTGGAGAAGCATGGCGCGCCAAGGAACGCCGGCGCTCTGTTCTTGGCAATGGCAAATTGGCAATGGGTGCTGCCTGGGGTGTGTGAATCCTCCGTTTTCTTGTGTGCTTGCGGTCCAAGGGAAAACTTTCTTGGCCAAGTGGTAAGGCAAAATTCAGGTAGACTAGAGGGCTTGTGGCGCGTTCCAAGTACCGACTGAAAGCGATGTAGGCTTATTTGTTTGGGCTTTTGCTTCTGCTTTTGCAGCTTTTTCATTTTGATCAAAAAGCCACAAAAGCTATTTCTAAACAGGGCCGTAGATGGATGGGGGGCTGCTAGTTCTGCGCTCTGGTCAAACCATTCGGGGGCCAAAGGAAGACTAGCAATATCAAGATCCAGATGGCCGTTGCCAACTACTTATGTCATTCTAAGATGATGAAGCTCGACATCACTAAAGCTTTCGACTCTGTTCAATGGCCGTTCCTCTTGGAGGTGCTTCGAGCAATGGGATTCAGCGATAAGTGGAGAGAATGGATGTGTGGCTTGCTTTCAACTTCATCAACACGCATCATGGTCAACGGTATCCCAGGCAAGCCCATCCTGAATTGCGTGGGCCTCAGGCAAGGCGATCCTATCTCGCCAATGCTATTTATCCTAGTAATGGAGCCGCTCCATAGGCTGTTCGAGATTGCTGCCTCGCACGGCATTCTGAGCCCTCTGTCAGGTACGGGCATTACACAGAGGCTGTCCATGTTCGCTGATGATTTTCCTGAAGCCGTGGGATGAGGATCTTATAGCTTGCGATGCGCTCTTGCGTCTGTTTGGTGATTGCTCTGGACTACGCACAAATCTGGCCAAGAGTGCGGCCTTTCCTATCCGGCGCAGTCCGGAAATCATGCAGAGAGTTGGGGAGATTATGGGCTGTCCGGTGGGAGTGTTCCCATGCAAGTATCTAGGGTTGCCTCTCACCCTGCGAAAACAAACAGCAGCACAGCTACGAGGGCTGGTGGACCAGCTGGCTGGATGCCTACCACGATGGAAAGCGGTGAACATGCCAAAGAGTGGAAGACTGCTGTTAATTCAGTCAGTGTTGTGTGCCATACCGCTTCATGCAATGATGGCACTTGATATTCCCATCAAGACGATCACCCAAATGGAGAAGATTTGCAGAGGTTTTCTTTGGTGCGCGAAGGAGAAGGCAAATGGAGGTCAGTGTATGGTGGCCTGGGATAAGGTGTGCTCGCCCAAGTGGGCCGGAGGCTTGGGCTTACCGAACATGAGATGGCTGAACCTGGCCATGCAAGCCCGGTGGCCCTGGCTTCAGCGAGTGGATGGATCAAGGCCTTGGGCACATCTGGATATCACCGTGCCCCAGGAATCAACCTTGCTTTTCAAGGCTGCAACGAAGACCATGGTAGGCAATGGAAATAATGCATGGTTCTGGGAGGACAGATGGATTCATGGGGCGCGCGTGGAGGATATCGCCCCAAACCTGTACATGAAAGTGCCGTAGAGCACTCGTTGCACGCGCACGGTTAGCCAAGGCTTGCACAATGGCACCTGGGCAGTGGATGTGGGGCCTGAGCTCAATGTGATCATGCTCCAGGAGTATATGACCCTCTGGGAACTCCTCGCTGAGATACAACTTCAACCGGAGCAGGAGGATACCACTTTCTGGGCTTGGGAGACGAGTGGATGCTTCTCCACGAGATCGGTTTATGCAGCGAAGTTCGGGGCCAGGGAGGTCCTCCCCACGGCGGCATTCTCCTGGAAGTCAAGGGCGCCGTTACGTTGCCGCTTCTTTGCATGGCTGGCCCTGCAGAACAGATGCTGGACGTCCGATAGGTTAGCTCGCCGTGGACTGGAACACCAAGAAGCTTGCCCATTTTGTGACCAAGAAGAGGAGACCATCAATCACCTGCTCATTGGGTGTGTTTTCGCGAGACAAGTCTGGACAGGAGTCTGCCTAGCTACCAATCGACCGGAGTGGATACCGAGAGCGGGCACAACACTTGAGGAGTGGTGCAACACAAAGACAGACACGAGGATGGGTGCTAAGGACACTAGAGCCTTGTTGATCCTTGGTATGTGGGAGATTTGGAAGCACCGAAATGCAATAGTCTTTGACGGAGCCACGCCTTCAAGCTCACATGTGCTATGTAGGATAGTCCTTGAGGGTAGAATATGGAAGAGAGCGAACCTTTTTAAAGGCGATGTTGAGCCAATCTTCTCGGCGGTGGAAAGGTGGGCGAGTGAGAGAAGTTAGCCATAGTTGTGTAATCCTTGTGTGGGTGGAGTTGGGGTTATGTAACTTGTAATCTCCAACGTGGAGGGGCTCCTTACCCCATCCTCTTCTTCAATATATATAGTACGCACTCTCGTGCGTATTCGAGAAAAAAAAATGTCATTCTAAGACTGGATAGAGCCATGGAGGTTCGTGTGCTGAACTGGTTGGAGAGATGGTTGAGGAGAACACTCAAGCAGGCGGTTTTGGGGCTGGCTTCACTACAACGCACAATCGATAGGCAACGGTCACGCCTGAGATAGATCCGTGAGGGCGACGCTAACACAAAACTTTTCCAAGCGGTGGCCAATGGCAGGAGGTCCAAAAATTTCATCCCTCACATTAGGTACAATGGGGAGTTGATCACAGATCAAGATAGGAAGGAAGAGATCTTTACAGAGGCCTATGAGCAGTTATTGGGTCACACTACAGCTCGAGAAGCAGACGTGGATTTGGGCTTCCTAGATATGGTAGAGCATGATCTCTCGGACCTCAACGCTATATTCATGGAGGAAGAAGTGTGGAACACAATTAAGGAGATGCATCCGGAGAGGGCGCCGGGGCCGGACGGGTTTAGTGCGGCATTCTATCAGAAGGCGTGGCCTACTATCAAGAACGAGGTTATGGCGGTGATGCTCAAGCTTTATGTTGGGGATGGGCGAGGCTTTGGCAAGCTCAATCGTGCACATATCGTGCTCATTCCGAAAAAACCGGACGCCGAGGAGGTTGGGGACTTCTGCCCTATTAGTCTCCCTCACAGTGTGGCCAAGTTGTTCGCCAAGATGCTAGCAAATAGAGCGCGAAGAAGAATGAAGGAGATCGTGACGGCCAATCAATCCGCTTTCATTTACGGGAGGCATTTGCATGATAATTTTTTGCTGGTTAGGCAAGTTGCCAGGAAGATACATGCTCGGAAGGAGGCTAGTGTTTTCCTGAAGCTTGACATCTCACGGGCGTTCGCCTCTCTCAATTGGTCGTTTCTTTTCGATGTGATGAGAAGCAAAGGTTTCGGCCAGAAATGGTGTGGGTGGATTTCGATTCTGCTCAGGACTGCTAGCACTAAAGTGATAGTCAATGGGGTTCCCGGTAGAAGTTTTATGCACTCCAAGGGCCTTAGGCAGGGGGACCCCGTCTCGCCCCTGTTATTTGTGATCGCCATGGACGTGTTGTCTAGAATCATGATCAAGGCCGCGAGCATTGGAGTCATCAGCAACTTCACGGGCATCGCTGCTCACCAGTCGGTGTCGATTTATGCAGACGATGTGGCCATGTTCATCAAGCCTCGGGAGTTGGACCTCATGTTCGTCAGAACCGTTTTACAGGTGTTCGGAGCTGCTTCAGGCTTAAGGGTCAACTATCAGAAGTCGCTGGCGATAATGATCCATGGGAACAGTATCGACAGGGAACGGGTCAAGTCTCTACTTCACTGTCGCATGGGCAACTTTCCATGCAAGTATCTTGGACTCCAACTGGCCATCAGACAGCTCTCGAGGGTGGAATGGCAGCCCATGCTCGACCACGCGAAGAAGTTTGCCCCGGCTTGGCAAAGGGGACTGCTACACCGCCTAGGTCGGCTTGTGTTGGTTAAGTCCGTGATCGCGGCTAAACCGATTCATCATTTCATGGTTACGTAGGCTCCAGCTTGGGTGTTCAAAGAAATTGATCAGTGGATGCGTTCCTTCTTTTGGGCTGGTAAAGAGAAAGTGAATGGGGGACAGTGCCTGGTAGCTTGGAATTCGGTTTGCAAACCCACCTGGCTAGGTGGTTTGGGAGTTCGCAATCTTCAGTTGCAAGGTCTGGCTCTGAGAGTGAGGTGGGAGTGGCTTAGGCGGACGGACCTAGAGAGGCTGTGGCAAGGATTGCCAATGGCTGACGACAGGGAGGCATGTGCGGTCTTCGACAGCTTGGTGCACATTTCAGTTGGGGCGGGCAACAAAGTTCTGTTTTGGAGAGATAGGTGGATCCATGGCTTCGCGGTCAAGGACATTACGCCTTACATTCATGCTTTGGTGGACACGCGAACGATCAACCGGCGCACGGTCGAGGAAGGGCTAGATAACGGGAGGTGGCTGCTCAATCTTTCCGGCGAAATAAACTTCGGAGGCCACATGCAGCTTCTGCATCTTAACTTAGCGATCAACACGGTCATTCGCGACCCTTCTAGAGAAGACTCATTCTCATGGCCGGCGGATCCGTCCGGCAAATACACTGCCAAATCCACCTATTATAGGCTTTGTTTAGGTGCCGAGAGGGTACCATACGCCACTTGCATATGGAAAAGTTGGGCTCTTCTGAAGTGCAAAATCTTCGTTTGGTTGGCGGTGCAACACCGGATCTGGACGTCCGACAGGAGAGCAAGACATGGCCTTCAGGATGCTCCTTCAACTTGTTACACGTGTCTTCAAGATGAGGATAACGCGGAACATATACTGGTGCAATGCGTTTATGCTAGGGAAGTGTGGCATTACATCTTTGATGCGTTGAGCTTGTAGGGCAACATTCCGGAGCCGCAGGACTGTCTGTTGGATTGGTGGCTGACTCGGAGGGCACACTTCAGGAGGGGTTTCAAGCGTGGCTTCGATACGATGGTCATAGCGGTCACTTGGGCTTTATGGAAGCAACGCAACGCTAGAGTGTTCCATCGGACTAATCAGCAGATGATTGCGATAGACCTGGCCCTTGCCATCATTGCCGAGCTTAAGGAGTGGAGGTCAGCGGGATTGGGTGGTGGTGGTTTTACTGCGTTTTGTGAGAGTGTAGGCATAGGTTAGTTTTTAGGGTGTTTAAGGGTGTGCGCCTTCGATGGAAGTTCGCTTCCATCCATAGGCTTCTTGTATATTGACTTGTGCTCTCTCTTCTATAAAATTAAGGTACGCCATTGGCGTACTCTCGAAAAAAAACCATTCGGGGGCTGTCTTTCTCAGGCCGAAACGTTCGTCGACTTGCAGACGACTCCACTCTCAAGCCTTGGCAAGTGACCTTGCAGCAGTAATCTGAGAGATTTGGAGTTAGAAACTTCAGATTTCCACATCCGTTGAACGTTGACTGCGGTTTCGGCACTGTCGCACGGTCTTCTAGCTATGTTGTTTACTTATTTTGTGGTGTATGCGGCTCTGTCAAAGTAGTATAAAGAACATCCAAAGTAAAATATACATGGAGCCGCCGCCGCCAGCTGATCTTCTTCTCCGGCCATCCGCCTTCCTATTCTCCTTCCCTCCCCATCTGCCCCAAATATTCTCCAGTGCCACCCCAACCTCCTCGATCTGCAACCTCCTGCTGTCATGTCGTCCTTCTCTAAATCGAAGTCGATCTTGCTAGGAGCAAGGAGCCCTGCTGATGACGAGTTGTTCCCTAGTCGAAGGAATGGATCAAGGCCGTGAGATCCAGCCGGCGAGTGTCCACTGGCCGCATCAGCATGCCGAATGCATGGTGGGGGCAGCATGGATGAGCTGCTCATTAGCATCCATCCTGTGCACCCAGTCCCCGCCGCAGACGGCTGCTCTGCCCCCCTCGACAATACGCCTCCTGCTCGCCGCCTGGTGTGTCACCCTTGCTCACATCCCCCTGGATCCCACTAACCCCACCATGATATTCCTATTCCGGGGCAAGCAAAGTTGTTGACGTACGACAATCTTTAGGACTAGCAAGGTCCCTCTTGGTGGTTCGGCTGTGGGAATCGCGGTACACAGAGAGCAGATCTAGCAAGTAAACACACAAGATTTACCCAGGTTCGGGCCGCCGTGAGACGTAAAACCATACTCATTTTATGGTGGAATTATATGTGGAAAGATGCCCAAGTTACAAGAGAGTGCAAGCTTGCCGGCAAGTTTCTCGGAAGTGCAGCTATGTAATGCAAATGGGCAGAGTGTCGACTTTTGTAAAGGTTGCCATGGGCCTCCTTTTATAGATGAAAGGGGCTACCACAGTGGCAAAATGATAAGTACAAAGGAAGATGGTGGCTATAGTACTATCATACCTAACTTTGATGGATTAGGAGGAAAGCAATAAATGCTCCGTTAGGTGTCACGCTGAGGAGGAATGCCGACAAGGTAGTCCATCTTCACCTATGCCGCTCGCCCAGCTACCTTCTATTCTATCGACACGCCTCCTGGACGAGTGTCAATAAAGTTGTTCTTCAGCCTCGGCGCCGCCACGTGTCCTGACAAGCTTCACCTAACCACCTGCCCGCTCGACACTTGTTGGCAAGTCTCTGGCCATTGCCACAATAGAGCTTGCCGGTTTGGAGCCTTGTCGGCTTGAAGCCTGCCAGCTTGTAGCTTGCTGGCTTCTTGAATCTTGATCTTCAATACTTCTTTAGTACTTCTCGATGACCTACTTGGAGGTCTTCTTCACGATCTTGATTACCAAGTTTTGAGTGTTTAGGAAGCCATCCTCCGACAAGCTCTTATCGTTAGGAAGGCTGCAACTGTCTGCGCATCGTTAGGGTATGAACACCATGTTCAATACACCGAAAAAAATGCTTGATGAAATGTGACTATGGAATTGTTTTCTGTGTTGCTACATTGTTAATTCTGAATGTGTACTAGATGTTTTCCTGGGTGTGTGGACGATGCGGTGCATTGTTTGCTTGTGTATGTGTTTGCATATATCTTGATTGGTGGCTAGTGTGTGTGCAGGGTGCGAACGACCACAACGAGTAGGAGGCAAGTGTATTGCGGCGAGCAGCAAGACAGGGGCATGAAGCAGGCGAGCCGGTGTGCGGGGCGACCTACTGTTGCACTAATAGCCTTTACGGAGCACTGGCCGCCGGCTCTCCGGGGCCCACCGCCTGCCGGTGGACGCCCTGGTTGTGTGCAGTGGTCTGCTGGTGATGGCTCTCTCCGTCAACTTTTTCCACCGTCTATCAGAGAGTAGAGATCACATCATGGATTTGTCTTCGGAGATGTGCTCCCGTCGTTGTTGGCTGTTGAATTTGCGATGTAATCCGTCCCTGCATCCGTGTCTTTGATATGTCTCCGTCATATCTACTTTTCCAAACACTTTTGCTCTTGTTTTGGACTCTAATTTGCATGATTTGAATGAAACTAACCCGGACTGACGCTGCTTTCAGTAGAACTACCATGGTGTTGTTTTTGTGCCGAAATAAAAGTTCTCGGAATTGGACGAAACTTTTTGGAGATTTTTTATGGAATGTATAAAAATTACTGGAGCGAAGATCCACCGGAGGGGGGCACCTGTTGCCCACAAGGCAACATGGCGTGGCCACCCCTGGCCGCGTCGGGATACCTTGTGGGCCCATGAGGCTTCGCTGACCCTAATCTCAAGCCTATAAATTTCTTCTTCCCGAGAAAAAAAACTGATAGAGAAGTTTCATTGCATTTTACAATATGGAGCCGCCGTCACCTCTTGTTGTTCATCGGGAGGGCTGATCTGGAGTCCGTTCAGGGCTCCGGAGAGGGGGATTCGTCGCCATCATCATCACCAACCCTTCTTCATCACCAATTTCATGATGCTCGCCACCGGGAGTGAGTAATTCCTTCATAGGCTTGCTGGACGGTGATGGATTTGGATGTGATTTGTCATGTAATCGAGTCAATTTGTTAGGGCTTGATCCGTAGTATCCACTATGTTCTAAGATTGATGTTGCTATGACTTTGCTATGCTTAATGCTTGTCACTACGGCCCGAGTGCCATGATTTTAGATATGAACTTATTATGTTTTCATGAATATAAGTGTGTTTTGGATCCTATCTTGCAAGTTGTATGCACCTATTACGTGTTATGATCCGCATACCCCAAGGTGACAATAATTGGGATTCTTTCCGGTGATTACCGTAGTATGAGGAGTTCATGTATTCACTAAGTGTTAATGCTTTGTTCCCATTCTCTATTAAAAGGAGGCCTTAATATCCCTTAGTTTCCTTATGGACCCCGAACCACCGGAGGGTAGGACAAAAGATGTCATGCAAGTTCTTATTATAAGCATGTATGACTATATACGGAATACATGCCTACATTTGGAGCTATTGTGTATCGCTCTAGGTTGTGACTGTTACATGATGAATATCATCCAACACAATTATCCATCACTGATCCAATGCCTACGCTTTTCGCATATTGATCTTTACTAAGTTAATTTCATTGTTGCTGATGTTGTCACTGATCCAATGCAAGTTTCTTAGAGCTGTTTCATATGTATTTTGGTGATGTGGCATAGTAGTTAACGGGGAGAGAGAGAGAGAGTAGCTTAGGCTGCCCGTAGTGTATGATACTACTTTCGTAATGCATAGTATCATAAGTTAGTACTCCCTCCGTCCAGGTGTATAAGTCATCTTACGAAAACCAAATAATCCCAAAAGACTTAGGCGCGATGCATTAACTCCCACCTCGTTTCTTGTTTCTTGACATGAATAAAGGAATCAACTAATAATAGACGTGGGACGTGTATGTTTTTAATGACTTGAGACTACCTAGCACGACATGCAGTGGTCAGTTCATTGCATGCAATGGTATTAATGAGCAAATAATCATTAAGTTCTCTCATTTTCCCCTCCACCTTGGTCACGGTGCACAACGTAAGATGACTTATACACCGGGACGGAGGGAGTATCTTAGATTGCATTATTAATTGCCATGCATGACACAAAGTAGTACAACATTTAATATGATATGGTATCATAATTTGATACCACGTCCTCTCTTTCCTCATTTAGTTATGTGCCACATCATTAAAAAAAGTCTACTAGTTGGCATGCATGATATCGCCTATAATACTCCGAACCCTTGCACTTCGCCATGGAAAAAAAATCATTAATAACCCGATCACATGTATGCATGAGCCCCAAATCACTAAATTTAGATGCACTCTTGGGCTAGATAGCCCTGGATGATGCTTCCATCTGGACGAGACATGTTATGAACTAATCCTTTGATGACCCCATTCATCCTCTCGAACGGCATCATATTGTGCAGGAATGTCGGCCCGAGGTCTATGATGTCATCCACAATGTGGACACACAGATGCACCATGACGTCAAAGAATGCAGGCAGGAAGTACATCTCAAGCTCATTTAGTATCACAACGATCTCTTCCTGTAGCCTTCAGAGCTGCTTCACACTGATCGACTTTCGAGAGATATATAACGTCGAAAAAGTTGCAGAGACCAATAAACATGTCACGGACGTGCTTGTCCATTATCCCTCTAAGGGTAACAGGAAGTATCTGCGTCATCATCACATGACAGTCGTGAAACTTCATCCCGCTGAACCTTTTCTTCTTGGTGTCTAGAAATCTGCTTATCTTCCCACAGTAAACGGAACTAACTTTGATTTCGGTAAGGCACTTGAAGAATTGATCGATCTACTTCGAACTTCAGGTGAAGCAAGAAGGGGGGCAATAATTCTATTCCTTCTTGTTGACTTTTTTGCCCTTGTCCCCCGCCTCCGTCTCCGTCTCCTCTGACTTTTTATAGGGCGGCATGTGGAGATCTGCCCTGATCTTCAAATCTTCCAAGTCTCTTCTTGCCTTCAGCCCATCCTTGGTCTTATCCGGCATGTTCATCAGTGTTGCAAGCAAGCTCTCAAGGACATTTTTCGCGATACACATTTGATCAAGGCAATGAGGCGTGTCGAGTTTGGGCCAATACTCCAAGTCCCAGAAAACAGACCTCGTTTCCCAAAAAACAGACCTCGTTTTCCATACCTTCAGAAAACATACCTCGTTTTTCGTACCTTCAAGCCTTTTTCATCTTTCCCGGCGCGGGGCACTGTTCCCAGTTTTTCAACAGCTCATCTATTTCGGCGCTGCTCCTCTTACGTGGAGGTCCTCGATGCTCAGCCTCACCATTGAATAGATCTCCATGGTTTCTCCACGGGTCATCCTTCTCGAGCCATCTTTGATGCCCCATGTACACGGTTTTCCCAGACCCTCCATCTTTCGTTAGCTGCTGAGACGTTGGATCATCCATGTGAAGGAAATATGCCCTAGAGGCAATAATAAAGTTGTTATTTTATATTTCCTTGTTCATGATAAAGGTTTATTATTCATGCTAGAATTGTATTGATCGGAAACTTAAATACATGTGTGAATACATAAACAAATACCGTGTCCCTAGTAAGCCTCTACTAGACTAGCTCGTTGATCAAAGATGGTTAAGGTTTCCTAACCATAGACATGTGTTGTCATTTCATAACAGGATCACATCATTAGGAGAATGATGTGATGGACAAGACCCATCCGTTAGCTTAGCATATGATCGTTCAAGTTTATTGCTATTGCTTTCCTGAATGTCAAATACATGTTCCTTCGACCATGAGATCATGCAACTCCCGGATACCGGAGGAATACCTTGTGTGCTATCAAACCTCACAACGTAACTGGGTGATCATAAAGATGCTCTACAGGTATCTCCGAAGGTGTTTGTTTGAGTTGGCATGGATCGAGATTGGGATTTGTCACTCTGAGTATCGGAGAGGTATCTTTGGGCCCTCTCGGTAATGCACATCATAATAAGCTTGCAAGCAAATGACTAAGGAGTTAGTTGTGAGATGATGTATTACGGAACGAGTAAAGAGACTTGCCGGTAATGAGATTGAACTAGGTATGAAGATACCGACGATCGAATCTCGGGCAAGTAACATACCGACAGACAAAGGGAATTACGTATGTTGTCATAATGTTTCGACCGATAAAGATCTTTGTAGAATATGTAGGAGCCAATATGGGCATCCAGGTTCTGCTATTGGTTATTAACCGGAGAGGTGTCTCGGTCATGTCTACATAGTTCTCGAACCCGTAGGGTCCGCACGCTTAACGTTCGTTGATGATATAGTGTTATATGAGTTATATGATTTGGTGACCGAATGTTGTTCGGAGTCCCGGATGAGATCATGGACATGACGAGGAGCTCCGGAATGGTCCGGAGGTAAAGATTGATATATAGGACGATACTATTCGGACACCGGAAGAGTTTCAGGAGGTACTGGGTGGTCATCGGATCACCGGAAGGGGTTCCGGGAAGCCCCGGGAGGATGATGGGCCTATTGGGCCATTAGAGGGGAGCACACCAGCCCACAAGGGGCTAACGCACCCCCCTATGGCAGCCAGCCTAAGGGAGAAAGGAAGGAGGGGGATTCGGCCTCCCCCTTCCTTCCCTCTCCCCCTTTCCTTTCCCCCTCCGGCATATATGGTAGGGGGGCGGGGCGGCCAGGGCAGGAGCCCAAGTAGGATTCGGTCCTACTTGGGGCGCCTCCTGGCTACTCCCCTCACCCCCACCTATATATATGTGGGAGGGGGCGCCACACATAACCACGACAATTGCTTAGCCGTGTGCGGCGCCCCCTTCACAGTTTAGTCTCTCGGTCATATTTTCGTAGTGCTTAGGCGAAGCCCTGCAGAGATAACTTCACCATCACCGTCACCACGCCGTCGTGCTGCTGGAACTCATCCACTACCTCGCCGTCTTGCTGGATCAAGAAGGCGAGGACGTCACCGAGCTGAACGTGTGCTGAACGCGGAGGTGCCGTATGTTCGGTACTCGATCGGTTGAAGCGCGAAGAAGTTCGACTACATCAACCGCGTTGACAAACGCTTCCGCTTACGGTCTACGAGGGTAAGTAGACACACTCTCCCCTCTCGTTGCTATGCATCTCCTTGATAGATCTTGCGTGTGCGTGATGTCTACTACACAACTTGTTCTTGTAGACTCATGTTGGGCCTCCAAGTGCAGAGTTTTGTAGGACAGTAGCAATTTTTCCTCAAGTGGATGACCTAAGGTTTTATCAATCCATGGGAGGCATAGGATGAAGATGGTCTCTCTCAAACAACCCTGCAACCAAACAACAAAGAGTCTCTTGTGTCCCCAACACACCAAATACAATGGTAATTTGTATATAGGTGCACTAGTTCGGCGAAGAGATGGTGATACAAGTATAGTAATGATAGTAGATATTGATTTTTGTAATAGTAACAATAAAAAAACAGCAAGGTAGTAATTGATAAAACGGAGCACAAACGATATTGCAATGCTTGAAAACAAGGCCTAGGGTCCGTACTTTCACTAGTGCAATCTCTCAACAATGCTAATCTAATTGGATCATATAACCATCCCTCAACGTGCGATGAAGAATCACTCCAAAGTTCCTATCTACCGGAGAACATAAGAAGAAATTGTTTGTAGGGCACGAAACCACCTCAAAGCTATTCTTTCCGATTAATCTATCCTAGAGTTCGTACCAAAATAACGCCAAGCTATTCTTTCCGATCGATCTAACCAAGAGTTCGTACTAAAATAACACCATATGATACACATTAACCAACTCTAATGTCACCTAGATACTCCAATGTCACCGCGAGTATCAGTGAGTTGATTATACGATATGCATCAAACAATTTCAGATTCATAATACTCAATCCAACACAAAGAACCTCAAAGAGTGCCCCAAGATTTCTACCGGAGAAACAAAGACGAGAACGTGCATCAACCCCTATGCATAGATTACCCCAATGTCACCTCGGGAATCCGCGAGTTGAGTGCCAAAACACATATCAAGTGAATTAATATGATACCCCATTGTCACCACGGGTATTCATAGCAAGACATACATCAAGTGTTCTCAAATCCATAAAAGTATTCAATCCGATAAAACGAAATCTCAAAGGGAAAACTCAATTCACAACAAGATAGAGAGGGGAAAACACCATATGATCCAACTATATTAACAAAGCCCGCGATACATCAAGATCGTGACATCTCAAGAACATGAGAGAGAGAGATTAAACACATAGCTACTGGTACAAACCCTCAGCCCCGAGGGTGGACTACTCCCTCCTCATCATGGTGGCAGCCAGGTGCCACCACCGATGACTACTACTACCCCGAGGGTGCCTACTACTCCGTGGAGGCCGCCGATGACCAGGAGTAGTTAGAAGGCTCCCACGCAGGAGGCCTTGCCTTTTCGATCATAGTTTATGTTTGTGCTAGCCTTCTTAAGGCAGACTTGTTTAATTATGTCTGTACTAAGATATTGTTGCTTTCACTGACTCGTTTGTATCGAGCTGATGTATTCGAGCCCTCGAGGCCCCTGGCTTGTAATATGAAGTTTGTATGACTTTGATTTGTGTCTAGAGTTGTGTTGTGATATCTTCCCGTGAGTCCCTGATCTTGATCGTACACATTTGCGTGTATGATTGAATCAGAGGCGTCACAAGTTAGTATCAGAGCCGACTGCCTATAGGTAGCCCCCTTTCCAACTCCTTGGCCGGAGTTGAGTCTAGTCCTTGGAAAAGTTTTACTAACATTGTTGTGTGGCTTACAGGCCCACATCACAATCGGGCGGTATTAGGATATTTTATTCCTTGATCTTTACTCTGGGACTCTGATCTCTCTTCTATTCGGATTAAATGATTTTGCTAACTCTAACATTAGGATCTTGTGATCACATCCACCCAGAGGTTTGTACTACCCCTTTCTCGAATTGGGGGCCAGGATCTGCTTCACAGTCTTCACGGACCGCAGGATCCTTTTATCGAGGACACCCTGCGTCATCCCCTGCAGATTCCTCGCTCAAGTGGTTTTCTCTGATGTTGATGTAGCCTTTGCTATGTCTGGTTGTTGTATCCCTTCACCGCGTGCCTGTGTGCCGCCTAGTTGTCTAGTTGACTTTAATTTGAACCTAAATCAAAAAATAAACTTTATAAATTATATTGGATTTGAATTTGACTTTAAGGAAGGATTACTTGTATTTTAATTGAATTGAACTGGCTTGGTCAATTATGAAATAATTCATAAATTGTTATAAATGATCATTAATTCTTATATATAACAACAAGCTTGCCGCTGGTGTGGCTCAATTCACTGAGATGCGCCCCATGCTGGTGTCCGTGGATGCCTCGAGGGCTTCATACCCAATTCCTTCTCTGGTTAGCACCCTGCAGCCATCCCGACGCCTTTGTCGGCTCCATTCTAGCCATGGTGGGCAAGGCGGCGCTGCAGGACCATTCCGCCGCGGAGGCGTAGATCGAGGCACACTAGCAAACTGCCTCGCATCCCACGATGTAGAGGCCTATAGCTCTGGCTCCACCAACAACGTCGTCTTCATCTCCGACTATGACGAGTAGGCGCACGGTTGACAACCTCGTTTGGTAGTGGTGAGGAACTACACGGGTGTGCTGGCGAGATTATTTTAATTAGGTTTTATTTGGTGATTTGGACAGTGGTTTTCAAATATTAGATGCGTAATGGATTGAACTAATTAAGGTTAACTATGGTGTAGTTTAATTGATATTTCATCTAATGTTATTATCTAACACATGAGGGGTTATGTGACACGAGGGATTAACTGAAATTAGGGACCCATGTGTAAGTGGAAGTGGCAAGAAGAAGACATATATGATGCATTAGTATTGTGTGTTAATTAGTGCGCGTTACTAGTATAATACTTATTATTGGTGTGCTCTTCAGGTGCCACGAATGGGTGTAAGCCTCACTGCTGGGGAGTAAGTTTACTAGTGGCATGCCATCAATACGCTACTAGTAAGAAGTTATCAATAGCGTGATACTAGTGGCGTGCCATCCACATGTCACTTATTATGATGTTTGCTTGCCCTGTACTAGCGGAATATCTTTTCGAATTAGCTGGGCAAATCCCATCTCCAACAACGTCTCACGACATGGTTTCATGACTAGCCGAAAAGCTACTTTTATAATTACTTAGTTATAGAGTAGTGTTTGATAGACCTTAAGTAAGTTGATTCACATCCGGAGTACATTCAAGGCCTCGAGTCTAGAACATGTCATATATATTATCTCAGAGACTAACATATGTCAATATCTCGATGGGTCTAAAAGCAGGTTAGTCCGACTCTATTATCCCCATCTCCAAGTTCATACTGTCAGGTTAGTATCTCTATGCTCATGATTTGTGAAATATAGTCATCAATCGAATCATATACTATTCAAAGTATGTGCGTTTGCATAACCTTATCAACTAAGAACCATTAGAACAACCGTCATATAATATCCAGTATCATAAACAAGCCCCATACTTATTGATACATTATCAATGACGATGTTCAACGATAATACAAATATCTCACGAATACATAAGAAAATAACATAATCGCCTGATTGTCTCTAGACCATATTTTCAACAATAGACACAAACAAGGAGAAGAATTAAATAAAGAATAAGAAAAAAGATGGATAGCTGGCTAGCTAGATGCTTACGTCATGTCAACTTGCAACCACAACAACCCTCCTGAAAACACGAGCATTGGCATCTACAGTACAAACCATTATCAGGAGGGAAGGCAAAAAAAATCGACATGATGGAACTACCCTCCCAAATATTAAGGGACCATTGATCATCGATGGGTCGGTCTCACTAATTAACAATGATCAACGGCGGAATTGATTAATCGAATTAGGATGTCTACTACCAAAGCTTGGTCCTGCTGCTACCGGTGTACTTCTTGGAGGTGCCTCGGAAGTCGGCGAGGATCTGCTCAAGGCAGGCCACGGAGCACGGCAGCACGATGGGGCGGTCTCCAGGTTTGCCATACTCCTCCTCGGCCATGTTGAGGAGCTCCCGGAAGGTGTCGCTGGTGAGGCAGCCGATGGGAACGAAGAACCGGCTGCCGTCCCGGGTGTAGGCCGCGAAATGGCCCCGCGGGCACGACGCCACCGTGGCCGCTGCACCAGCGGCGGCGGTAGGGGAGGTGACCTTGCTGCTAGCACTGCCGTGCCATTTCTTGGAGATCTCCATCAGCCTCACCATGATCGATCGATAGATAGATGTGTATCTGTCTTTGTGTGTTGTGTTTCCTGCATTTAGCTTGTGGCTAGTGAGATGTGAAGGTAGCGGGAGCTCAGGTGGGGTATAAATAGATGCTTAGTGTGGCGCTGTGGCGATTCAGGCTGTAGTGGGGCTCTGGCATTTGCATGGAGAGGATTGGGATGGATTGGAGAAGTTAATGAGAAAATTAAAGGAGGGGGCAGAGGAGAACATAATTCATCATTGACTGTATTTGTGTGGCGTGTGATGTTGGAACTTTTGGAAGATAGGTATATATGTCAAATTCATCCTGATGATGACAAAAATAGTAAAAAGGGCAATGTTCCATCAAGTAAGTGAGAATATGTACAAGAAATGTTTGTGCACCATTCCATCTGACATCATATTCGCAGTTTCACACACTTATTAATATGGTTAAATAATGAAGTAGTACTGTATTACCAAGTTTTTCAGGTGATGTTTAGGTGTGTATTGTCAAGCTAGTTACTAGATGGTACATCATCAAAACTTTTCTAATTTTAACATGCATAATGCATAATATAGCGCAACCGGTACGGTGAAAACATAATTTGTCGTACGTGTATTCAACCTGTCACGAGTCACTGTGCAAGTAAATACGTGGTGCAGTTTACTGTATGTAATCTTCCTCATTTACAGTATGCCTGCAGAGTACGTACGTCCTGTTCATGGGATATTTTTGGGCCCGAAACCTGGCCTCACTCGCATGTTATATATCCATATTTGGTATATAGATAATCTGAAAGGAAATCAACATATAATAATCAATAACATGTGGTCATACAGGCAGCGGAGGACAGTAGGGCCGTGTGCTTCGCTAGCAAAACCTGGGTCATCTTGGACCACATGTTTCCAGGACACTTGTCGCGCCAAGGCAGCACATGCATGCAATCAAAATTCCAGATTCCACCCCTAAAAAATAATTTCAGATTCTGGGTACGTACGTACGGCAGCATGGTACATTTATTCATGAATACTACTCCCTCCGTTCCTAAATATAGGGTGTTTAGTTTTTGGCACGGAAATTAAAGAATGCACGTGGAGGAAAAATTTCACAAGTTTTGAGCGAGATTACACCTGACTAATTGGCTTGAGAAAATAGAGGAGCTTGCCTGATATATGGAAATGTAATCAAATCCGTAAAACAATTATCCAAACGAGTGGTGCAACGCAATACACCTTATATTTCGGGCTTTTTCTTAAAAATCTATACACCTTATATCAAGGAACGGAGGGAGTATGATATATCCCTGTACTCCCTCCATTTCACAATGTAGTGTATACTAAGTTTTTTATGTATACTAAGTCTTTTAGCTATTCGCATCTAAAACACTAATTACATAAAATATTAAGATATACTTTATGATGAATCTAATGATACTAACTTAAATCTTAGTCAAATATACACTTGTTCAACTTTTGAAAACATAATATACACTACTTTGTTAAATAGAGGGAGTATAACTACATGTCTACATGCACGTAGAAAACCATACAGAGAACTTGTACGTACATCGGTCGGATCTAGATAGGACCGGCAGCAGCGGCAGAGACACAGCCCACTCTTTTCAGTCCTAGCATGCATCATGGCCGCCTGCCAGCTAGGGACAAATGCTAGAGACCGTCGGAACGACACAATATACAGCATGACTAGTGGCCAATGCTAACTGCAAAGCTGAATGATCCATGTCGTCCAATACCATATTTTCACCGTCCAGTGTACGTTTGTACACCTTCTTTTTAGTTGTACGTCTGCATATCTTGACTGTCGACGTTCGAGCCATTATACAAAAGCATGTAGCATTCATGCAATTTGAGAGTTTATGTCTATATATGTATACATTCCATCTATTTTACAACCGGCTGTAGAATAGTTATTCTACAACAAGTTTCTCCTGTAAAATGACTTTTTTTGAAGTGTTTGTAGGACTGACGCAAACGGCAAATCATATACGCATGGAAAGACATCAATTAGGTTTAACTTTTTCATTCAGTATAATTTTTTAGATTTGTGACGGTGTAAGAGGTGTTTTAAAAACCGTGCAATAACCATTGTCGGAATGATAAACAATAACCGTTCAAAATGCATGCAGAGGCAAACTGGTAGGGCATGCATGGTGCACGAAGAAGAGGATCCCAAGCGGAAAGATTGGCTCCACTAGGCATGGATCCATGCACGGATGGCCCTGGAGGCGCTGGCTATCTTTCTCAAAGTTCCGGCAGCGTCATGTGCTGCACATTGGCAACCACAGGTTGCTGCATCGGCCATGTGGTGCCCGCGTGCTCATGGACCCGGATTATCTGGCTGTTCAAAGCTCGATCTCCACCTCATTGGCCTACATGGATAAGCATCGCCCTCCGGTCCCTCGCACATATATCGATCGACTCAAACATTTACCAACCTTATACTTTCCACCCCTAAAACCACATATACTTTGTTTCCGCTTTCATCTGTATATATTCGTACAAGGGGTCAGCCATGATGAAGGCATCAACAGGATCTGTAATATGCTATTTTAACCAAAAAAAATCTATTTTAACCATTAGTATCATAGTATGTTAGGTATATCCTCCGTCCGGGTTTATGTCTTGTAAGTATTTGAAAAAAATGATCTCTAAATTAGGTAATAAAATTATTATTTGATTCACGTTAAAGAAAATTCAATGATACATTTTTTGTCGCTCAAAACTTATATTTGGTGAGCAAATTAATAATCAAGTCTTCTTAATAAAATGTGTAGACCTTATTCTTTTTCTTAAAAGGTTCATCCCTGCTACAAGCAATCCTCTTAATATGCAGCCTCCACCTCACCAAGTGTGGCGTATGAGCATCTACTAGAATTATTTTCCATCCATGCACCACATCCACTATCTTTAATTCTTACAACATGCATGCTCCCATCTCACCAAATCATGCATGTTAGCCACATCAAATTTGTTACTCCCTTCATCCAAATATATAGGGCCTAATGTGTTTTTTCAGGTTGGCTTTGACCATTGATAAAATTAATAATATATGAAATGTATGATATAAAAATTATGTCATTAGAATGTCATATATTATTTCTTCAACATGTGGTCAAAGATAACCTTGGAAAACATATTAGGCCATATATATTTGAATCAAGGGAGTGCGTAATTCTCGATGTCATGCCTCTTTAGACAAATTCATGTCATTAGCATGTCATCTTAATCATGTGATATGGAAAATTCTCTGGAATTGGCGGTAGACATTGACCGTTTGGATGACTTAAAGAGTGAAAATATGAATTGAAGAAGGCCGTACGTGCATACAAGTATTGGATAGTGTGTCATCTATGCATTAATACTAAAACAATTTTCTTGAAAATCTCTGCAGTGCTACAAGATTTTTGGAGATATGTTCATAGAGACGGAAAATAAAGGAATTCAAATATTAATCTGGCAATCTTGACTTGAGATGTTTTCTCATTAAAAAAATATTTTAATTTAATTCTAAAAAATTCAAACCATTGAGCTGCTAACTTAAAAAAAAATGCTAGGATGCAATAATAATATCACATAGGCAAATGTCTTTTAGTGCTTCCGCAGCAGCGTGCGGGGAATCATCTAGTAAACTAGAATGTATGAGGCATTAAGTAGCAGTACAAAATTATGGGAGTTTTATATAGTAAATTAATATATCATAAATTATAATAGTAATATCCGTACTTTAGCAAAATATTCAGTCGGTAATAGTCATTGAGTTTTCTATCATGTACCTAAATATAACCATGCGCTCATCAAGCTAGCCAATCGAGCTAACCCTACGCGCACGTTATGATTGTAGCTAGTAGAACCAACTTGCCTAAAAAAAGCTAGTAGAACCAACCCACCCCATGCAAACCTTATGATATTTTTTTAAACACAAACGCAAATGCTCATACATACACACATACACTTATAATATGAACACGCACACACGCACACACACACACACACACACACACACACACACACACACACACACACAAACAGTCTCTCTCTATCCCTATGAGCATCTTCGAGAGACTGAGCTGACACGTCAACTTGAGATTGACGAAGTCATCGCACGTGCTTCTGTAGTTGGGCAGTCTGTCCAAGCGGTTGCGCGGTCGTAGGTGCGTGGTCTCACTAACGCATAGGACACCCATGTCAGCGGCAGCGCGGTCGTAGGTGATGGGTGCAGTTACTGGCACTTGGGACACCAGCGGCAGGCCTATCTGTCAGCGGGTGCGCGGTTGTATGTGGGCAGAATGGGCGAAAAAAAGAGGTCGATTATTACGCCAGGAAGGGTATTCGAACCCGAGACCACTCGCTCGAAAAATGGCGCAAGCGCCAACTGACCAAGAATGCCTAAGTGTTTTGAAACACTCCTCACCGTTTTATGTAGTAACAAAAGCGAAGGACGGACCGACCGTTGAGTCACTCTATGTTGTATACCGTCGGGGGTGTGAATGGTTTTTTAAAACCATTTGGTGTGGTGGATGAACTTGGGACAAGCAAAGTAGGAATTCCAAACCATTTTGTATGAATGGTCAACATTAAAAGTTTGGCCCCATTTAAAAAACAAAGAAAATAAAAAATGTCTTAAAAATTGAAATGCTTTTGCATTGAGCCATCTTATGTGCACTAGTTTGTGAGAAAAATCATAAACTTGCAATACAACAAGTTTGAAGAAAAAATCTTCACAAAATGGCCTATCTAGTATGAACTTGCATGGATTTCAAGGCATATGCGCATGGAAATGACCACATATATGAAATAATAACATGCCCAAATTTGGCACAACTATTGGTGTTACCATTGTGGACAATGTTTCCATAGGAATTTGTGTTTATTTTGTAATAAAAAACAAAAAATTCAATTTTCAAGTCCTAGAAATGACTTTTTTGTGTAGGAAGTGCCTAAAAAAATTTGTAATTTGTGTCATTTCATTTTTCATCAAAAGTAGGCCCCATTTGGATGGCCACTGACCAAGTTTCAATAATTTCAGAGTATTATTGCTATATTCCATCCATTTAGTTGAATTTTAGTGAATTATCAGAACTTGCCCAAATGCGAACTACAAGTGTGATGTAGTTTGGTCTTGAAAATTTCCAAAAATAATTTTGTGCTCTAATGTTGGTGGTGGATGAACTTGGGACAAGCAAAGTAGGAATTCCAAACCATTTTGTATGAATGGTCAACATTGCAAGTTTGACCCCATTTTGAAAAAAAAACAAAGAAAATTACAAAAGCCTCAAAATTTCAAATGCCTTTGCATTGAGCCATCTTATGTGCACTAGTTTGTGGGAAAAACCATAAACTTGCAATACAACAAGTTTGAAAAAAAAAACTTCACAAAATGGCCTATCTAGTATGAACTTGCATGGATTTTTTTGAAAGATCCAGCAAAATGCTGGCTTAATTCAAATTTAGCAGGAAGCAACGGAAGAACAACATGGGGAGGATCCGAAGATCAAAGAAAAATAAAAAGGAGACAATAGCCCTATTGGTTGCAGAATAACATTACACACTCATGGCGGGTCGCCATCCACCCACGACTAAAACAGTGCAGCTCCGACTCTGATGAAGAACTACTAAGGAGAAACTAGGCAAACTGACGTCACGAAAGATCACCGAATGAACCACGTGTCGCCTGTCATCGTACACCACTGGGGCCCTGCCCACCTCAGCTTCCACTTCACACCAACAAACAACCGAGGCAATCCTACGGACACGCCGGAAAAGAGTCGACTATCCCAATCAATGCCACCATCTCCGACATCGCTCACCCCCATCATCGTTGCCACATAAATCTAGCCGCCCACATCGCAAAACGGACACCAGCCCAACACAACGTCGTGCACGTCCAATATTCAGGAAGCACCAAAGGAACCAAGATCTTCAAGATGGCACCCTCAAGAGGGGAAATGACGCAGAAGACGTAGCCACCGCCCGACCCTGCAGCAGGATCTAGAGTTTAGACTTTCACCCGAAGATCTCGAACTAGGAGTTGAGGCATATGCACATGGAAATACTCACATACATGGCATAATCCATGATAACATGCCCAAATTTGGCACAACTATTGATGTAACCATTATGGGCAATGTTTCCATAGGAATTTGCAAGTATTTTGTAATAAAAACAAAAATTTCATTTTCTGTCGGGCCCCTTTCTGGGAATAAATCTCAGAAAAGGTCCTAGTCACACCAGCCCCAAGATCAACACAACTGGTGGACTTCCTTGATACAGATAACCAGTACAAATAATATTACACAGGGTTGAGTCTGAAGGCTCAACAAAATTATTACAAACTCGCCAAATATATGGCAGCGGCGGAATATGACAGTGGTGTGGTGGTGGTACATCTCTGATACAATAACGTAAAGCCAAGCGTCAGAGTGAGGCTTGACTATTTTATTGGTGTAGTAGAAGCTCAGCGGATGATACATGTGGTAGTCTCCTATCTCACAGGTTGACTGACTGGGACTCCTCTATGCGTCGGGCTCGCTAGCGCAATCCTTCTCCACAAGCTCGTCCTCTTCCAAGTCTGGCCAAGTAAATAGCCAGGGACAAGCCAATGAGTACGTTGGAATATACTCGCAAACATTATGAACAAAAGATATAATGGATGCACATGCTCATGCTGACTAAAATCCTGGTCATGACATAATTATAAAATGATGCGGAAGTAAATAAAACATGTTAGCCATAACCAGTCTCTTAAGAAAATAAAAGCAAGTGAATGCCACGGGTAGTCTAGCCAGCCCAAGTGACATTCCGAAAAAAATAAGAGAAATTCCGGTCGGGTGTCTACAAGAGTTGTGGCGAGATAAACCGCCTGTTAACTCGAGAGACGCCACGAGAGGTCTTGAAAAGAAATGCCTGTCAGGCGTCAAGTGACGCCACGGTTGGACTTGAAGAGAAATGCCAATCGGGTGTCCACAAGAGTAGTGGCGAGATAAATCGCCTGTTAACTCGAGAGACGCCACGAGAGGTCTTGAAAATAATAGTTGAGTGCCCGGGGTAGTCTAGCCAGCCCCTGAGACACTCAGGAAGAAAATAAAATGAGAGAAACGGTTAGTCCTCAATATTATGCATAGTCATAATAATATTTAATAAGCATAAAATAATCAAGGTAGCAACAGGGTATCAAAAATTATACTGCAAAAATGAGTCAGACACATTTTAATTATTTCCTCCGAAGACCGATACCGGGACCGACACTTGACCCACCCAGCTACGCCCTTTGACCGAGGACACGGCTATTCGAACAGTTTTAACTCTGCAGAGGGTGTACTCTTTACCCACAAGTAAAGGATTTCTTTAGTCAGTACCGTGACACTGACTAATTCCTATTACGGTCTTTGGGTTGAAAACACACCTGACCAGCACACACCAGAATAACTCTCCGGATGCCAGGAATCACCCAAAGCATCGTTCAAGGAAAACTCTGAGACGGAGAGACCAACGTCCTGCATGGGATCACTATTAATACGCGCGGATTACAAGGGGTGCCCCCCTCTCAGTCACAACCGGAAACACCCATGCCCCCTGACCTGATGACAGGATTTAGTCCAAGGCCTTTGGAAACCCTCATCGTGGCCCTTTGTACGGTGTGTACCTAGACAGGGGTTAACAACTTACTCAGCCACACCTTCCTTGCGGAAGGACCCGTGGCAGCACGGTATCCAGCTAGGTGTAACGGAACAAGACTCGATCTAGGCCGACTTAGGAGGTGTTAATTAACATCACCGGAATATTCCACTTAAGTTACAGGACACCACCGTGTCAAGCATAATGGCCCGTGCCCACCGGCACGTCCAAGGCAGGAGACACTCTCCCGTATTTCCACAACTTTACCATGTCAGAAGAATCTTTTGCTTGAGTGATGTGCAAGTTATGAGCAAAAGAGATATGACCATGCATGCAAGTGCTAGTGACATACTACACATATGGTGCAATATCAACCGATGCAACATGCAAATGCAAATGCAATCACCATATCCCAAGTTAAATAATGCTTGCATTGTCCAAAGTAGTCAGGTGAAAACCCTTCAAAATTGTCGGCAAAGTTTCCCTCTTCTTTTTCTGAAAATTCAAAATCAACTCAAATTAAAAAAATTGGTAACAGTACAAAAAGTTGTCCCAAAACATTTTTAAATAAATACTAAAAAAACTAGAGAGAAAAATAAGAATTTAAAAAAAAAGTTCAACTCAAACGGAGTTGTGATTTAAAAGTTATTAAACTTTCAAAACCAGGGGTTTTTCTGTAAAAAGCCAGTCCCTGTGCGTTTATAAAGAAAACGCTTCGGGCCGAAATACGCTTCTCAGCGCGGAAGGCGTAAAAGTCAAGATTACGCCTTCGTTTTTAGACAGAAAAAAAGAAAAGAAAAAGCGCGAGGTGGGGTCCACCCGTCAGGTTCAAATATTTGAACCTGCGCGCGGAAACAGAGAGGAGACGGCATTCGCCAGCGGTGATCGCCGGGGTCTTGGAAGGCGGCGATGGTCAGAACATGACCAGGGAGGGGTGCCGCGTCGGAGGGAGGTGGTGGTGGTCGCCGGGAAGCACCTGAACGCCGGCGAGGTCGACGGTGGCAGACGGTGGTTCGGTGGCGTTGGGAACTCGTCGGAGAGAGCTCGGGGAGTGGAATTGAAGCGGGGAATCGATGATTTGGTGGAATATAAGACTACTAGCAAGATTTGAGCAGTTGAGGTGGAGTAACGACGATGAACGGATCGGTGACAGTGGCGGCGGAGCGGTGGTCGGAGGGGAAGAAGAAGACCTCCTCGAGGTCGGGCGAGTGGTGTAGGGGCGATTGGGAGGTGGTGGAGGCGATGGGTGAGAAGAACGGGGCTCGGGAGCCTTTATATAGGCGATCCCGAGGCGGTCCGGCGGGGTTCGGATCACGCCGGAGTTATGATGGTCGGCGAGGTCGGTTTGGGCGGTGGTCGTGGTCGGTGAGTGTCAGTGAGGGTGGAGGAAGCTGCCCGAAGCATCAGCGCGGATGAGTTCGAGCTCGGGTGCCTTATCCACGGCGAGGTCGGTGTACGGGTGCGGCGGACGTGCCCGTCTCCGGCGACTGCCGGATGGGGTCCAGAGGTTTGGTCAGTGCACGGAGCTGCGGAGGAAAGCGACGCGTGGAGAGGGAAGTAGGTTAGCAGGGTACGGTGCAGTGAATGAGGCCGGTGGCGCGAGCTGATCCGCTCGGCCTGCCGTGGCCGAGCGTGGTGGCCGTTGCACCGGCCAGCCTCCGGCCTGTTGACGGCGAGGGGCTGACGAGGAGGCCCCGCGGCTGCACATTTAAGGCGAGGGAAGGCGTGGAGGAGAAGAGGATGGATGGAGTGCAGTGCACGGCTCGATCACTCCCTGTCCCCTGAAGATTCAGTTAACTGAATCTTATTCAGCTATGAACAGTGCACATACACTCATATGATCCCATGGCAGAGAGTGCTAGGGATTTTTTTGATTTTTGAGGATTTTTGTGGTGATGTGTTGATGCATATGAGAGGGCCTGGCAAAGTTTGGGAATTTTTGGAGCATTTAAAAATATGTTTGGATCAGAAATATTGAATCTGGTCCAAATTTGAATTGAGTGGAATTTGAAATTTTTGAACTGTGGCACCCCATGTTTTTGGAAAAATGGGTTGTGGGTACCATATATTTGCTGGGATAATTTTGGTGGAGGTGGCATCCTTGTAGAAATGGTGGTTCCTTTGTAAACCATAGAAATGATGGAATATATGAATTCCAACTTTGGAATTTATTTGGGTGGCGAAAAATATTTTTGTGGGGTGGGAAAGAGTTGGATTCTGTCCTAGATGAGGTGAGTGACTTGTGGGATAAATTTGGAGTGGAAGAAAATTTGTTGGATGGATTTTAGTAGAGCTAAAAGGAGGTGAAAGGGTTATTTCCTTTGAAAAAAAATTAACTATCCCCAAAACTTTTCTTGCTAAAATAAATTGTTTGAAAAAAACCCAAAGTAATTATCCACATAATATTAAACTCTTCAACCAGAATATATAAAGAAGATTAGAACCCAAATAAAATTTGAAAAGGTTTTCAAATTGAAGAAAGGTGATATGACCAAAAATGATTTTCAAAACTTTTATTTTTAAAGGAAAGATTTCAAATATTCGGAAAAATATTTTTGGGGTGTTACATTTTCCAAGTCCTAGAAATGACTTTTTTTGTGAAGGAAGTGCCTCAAATAATTTTGAAATTTGTGCCATTTCATTTTTCACCAAAAGTAGGCCACATTGGATGGCCACTGACCAAGTTTCAGTAATTTCAGAGTATTATTGCTATATTCCATCCATTTAGTTGAGTTTTAGTGAATTCTCAGAACTTGCCCAAATTTGAACTGCAAGTGTGATGTAGTTTGGTCCTCAAAATTGCCAAAAATCATTTTATGACCTAATGTTGGTGGCGCATGAACTTATGACAAGTAAACTAGGAAGTCCAAACCATTTGGTATGAATGGTCAACATTGCAAGTTTGACCCCATTTAAAAAAACAAAGAAAAAAATCCTCCAAAATTGAAATGCATTTGCATTGAGCCATATTATGTGCACTAGTTTGTGGGAAAAATCATAAACTTGCAATTCAACATGTTTGAAAAAAAACCTTCACAAAATGGCATATCTAGTATGAACTTGCATGGATTTCAAGGCATATGCATATGGATATGGCCACACACATGGCATAATCCATGATAACATGCCCAAATTTGGCACAATTACTGGTGTTACCATTGTGGACAATTTTACATAGGAATTTGCAATTATTTTATAATAAAAAACAAAATGTTTATTTTTCAAGTCCTAGAAATGGCTTTTTTGTGAAGGAAGTGCCTCAAATAATTTTGAAATTTCTGCCATTTCATTTTTCATCAAAAGTAGGCCACATTGGATGGCCACTAACCAAGTGTCAGCAATTTCAGGGTATTATTTCTATACTCCATCCATTTAGTTTAGTTTTAGTGAATTATCAGAACTTGCCCAAATTTGAACTACAAGTGTGATGCAGTTTGGTCCTGAAAATTGCCAAAAATCATTCTTCTCTAATGTTGGTGGTGTAGGAACTTGGAAAAAGCAAAGTAGGAATTCCAAACCATTTGGTATGAATGGTCAACGTTGAAAGTTTGACTCCATTTTGCTCTAATTTTGGTGCTGTTTAAACACCCAATTATTTTAACAAATTAATGAAATGTGGTCACCACTTGTCACAGACATGCAAACAGGGAAAAGTTGGACATTTAAACATGAAAACAACACAAATTTCATTTAAAATTTATAATTTTTACAGACATAATCCCTAAACATAGCTATTAACAAAATAACGCTAGTTCATAAACGTAATCTACTGATCGTCGACGTGCACGTTGGTACGTCCATTTTGCATCATGTTTTTTCTATTGTTATTTATATTGTTTTAGATCAATATTCCATTTTATTATGCAATTCTAATGCGTTTTCTCTCTTATTATGCAAGATCTATATGAAGAGGGAAATTTCTGCCAGCTGGAATTCTGGACCTGAAAAGAGCTACATGAGAGATAACTATATTCTTCGGAGCTTCAAATGACCTAAAAATTTATGGAGATTTATTTTGGAATAAATAAAAAATACCGAAAGAAGAAATACCAGGAGGGGCCCCACCAGTGAGCCATAAGCTCAGGTGGTGCACCCCCTAGGGTGTGCCATGTGAGCTTCTGGGCCCACCAGCAGGCCTCCGTGGCCCTACTTCTCCCATATGAAGCCATTTGCCCTAAAAATCAAGAGAAGACTTTCGGAATGAAGCACCGCTGTCTCGAGGCGGAACCTGGGTAGGAGCACTTTTACTCTCCGACAAAGGGATTTCGTCGGGGATACTTCCCTTCGGGAGGGGGAAATTGAAGCCATCAACATCACCTATGACCCTCTCATCGTGGGAGGACTCATCTCCATCAACATCTTCACCAACACCATCACATCTCAAACATTAGTTCATCTCTGGTATTTAATCTTTGTTCCAAAACCTCAGACTGGTACCTGTGGATTTCTAGTACTACTGATTACATCTTGTAGTTGATGCTAGTTGGTTTACTTGGTGGAATATTATATGTTCATATCCTTAATCATATATTATACTCCCCTGATCTTGAACATTAATATGATTTGTGAGTAGCTCCGTTTGTTCTTGAGGACATGGGAGAACTCTTGTTATAAGTAAGCATGTGAAGTTGGTATTCGTTCAATATTTTGATGATATTTATGTTGTTCTTCCTCTAGTGGTGTCGTGTGTGATGGAAATATGCCCTAGAGGCAATAATAAAATGGTTATAATTATATTTCCTTAATCATGATAAAGGTTAATTATTCATGCTAGAATTGAATTGATCGAAAACTTAAATACATGTGTGAATACATAAACAAATACCGTGTCCCTAGTAAGCCTCTACTAGACTAGGTCGTTGATCAAAGATGGTTAAGGTTTCCTAACCATAGACATGTGTTGTCATTTGATAACAGGATCACATCATTAGGAGAATGATGTGATGGACAAGACCCATCCGTTAGCTTAGCATAATGATCGTTCAGTTTATTGCTATTGCTTTCTTCATGTCAAATACATATTCCTTCGACTATGAGATTATGCAACTCCCGGATACCGGAGGAATACCTTGTGTGCTATCAAACGTCACAACATAACTGGGTGATCATAAAGATGCTCTACAGGTATCTCCGAAAGTGTTTGTTGAGTTGGCATAGATCGAGATTAGGATTTGTCACTCTGAGTATCGGATAGGTATCTCTGGGCCCTCTCGGTAATACACATCATAAGAAGCCTTGCAAGCAAAGTGACTAATGAGTTAGTTACAGGATGATGTATTACAGAACGAGTAAAGAGACTTGCCGGTAATGAGATTGAACTAGGTATGAAGATAGCGACGATCGAATCTCGGACAAGTAACATACCGATGGACAAAGGGAATTACGTATGTTCTCATAACGGTTCGACCGATAAAGATCTTCATAGAATATGTAGGAGCCAATATGGGCATCCAGGTTCTGCTATTGGTTATTGACCGGAGAGGTGTCTCGGTCATGTCTACATAGTTCTCGAACCCGTAGGGTCCGCATGCTTAACGTTTCGTTGACGATATAGTGTTATATGAGTTATATGATTTGGTGACCGAATGTTGTCCAGAGTCCCGGATGAGATCACGGACATTACGAGGAGTCTCGAAATGGTTGAGAGGTAAATATTGATATATAGGACGATGGTATTCGGACACCGCAAGGGTTTCGGGATGCACCGGGTAGCCATCGGGTCACCAGAAAGGGTTCCGGACTCCCCCGGTAGGTGTTACGGGCTTAATGGGCCAAGGGAGGGACAGACCAGCCCACAGGGGGCTGGTGCGCCCCTCTCCCTGGCCGGCCAGCCCTAGGGAAGGAAAGAGGGGAGGGCTAGCCCCTCCTGCCTTTCCCTCTCATGGGAGAAAGGAAAGGGGGGGGGGGGGCGCCACCCTCCCCTGCCTTTCCCCCGCACCTATATAAGGCAGGGGGGTGCGGCTTGGGAGAGACCCCAAGTAGGATTCCTCCTACTTGGGTGCCCCCTTTGGCTGCTCCTCCCTCCCTCCCACCTATATATATGTGGGAGGGGGGCGCCTAGCACACAACAGACAATTGCCTAGCCGTGCGCGGCGCCCCCCTCCACAGTTTACACCCCCGGTCATATTTTCGTAGTGCTTAGGCGAAGCCCTGCGGATATAGCTTCACCATCACCGTCACCATGCCGTCGTGATGCCGGAACTCATCCGCTACCTCGCCATCTTGCTGGATCAAGAAGGCGGAGGACGTCACCGAGCTAAACATGTGCTGAACGCGGAGGTGCCGTATGTTCGGTACTTGATCGGTTGGATCGCGAAGAAAGTTTGACTACATTAATCGCGTCGTGAAACGCTTCCACTTACGGTCTATGAGGGTACGTAAACACACTCTCCCCTCTCGTTGCTATGCATCTCCTTGTTAGATCTTGCGTGTGCGTATAATTTTTTTTGTTTTCCATGCAACGTTTCCCAACAGTGGCATCAGAGCCCGGTCTATGCGTAGATGATATGCACTAGTAGAACACAAAGAGTTTTGGGCGGTGATAGTCATACTGCTTACCACCAACGTCTTATTTTGATTCGGCGGTATTGTGGGATTAAGCGGCCCGGACCAACCTTACATGTCCACGCACATGAGACCGGTTCCACCGACAGACATGCAACTAGTTTTGCATAAAGGTGGATGGCGGGTGTCTGTTTTTCCTACTTTAGTTGAATCAAATTTGACTATGGCCAGTCCTTGAAGAAGGTTAAAACAGCAAACTTGATGAAACACCATTGTGTTTTTTGCCGTAGGTAAGAACGGTTCTTGCTAGAAGCCCGTAGCAGCCACGCAAAACTTGCAACAACAAAGTAGAGGACGTCTAACTTGTTTTTGCAGGGCATGTTGTGATGTGATATGGTCAAGACATGATGTGATATATGTTATTGTATGAGATGATCATGTTTTGTAAATTATCAGCAACCGGCAGGAGCCTTATGGTTGTCTCTTTATTGTATGAAATGCAAACGCCATGTAATTGCTTTACTTTATCGCTATGCGTTAGCAATAATTGTAGAAGCAATAGTTGGCGAGACGACCACGACGCAACGATGGAGATCAAGGTGTCGAGCCGGTGCCGATGGAGATCATGATGATGCTTTGGAGATGGAGATCAAAAGCACAAGATGATGATGGCCATATCATGTCACATATTTTGATTGCATGTGATGCTTATCTTTTATGCATCTTATTTTGCTTAGAATGGAGGTAGCTGATATGTCTCCAACGTATCTATAATTTTTGATTGTTCCATGCTATTATATTATCTGTTTTTGATGTTTTATATGCATTAATATGCTATTTTATATGATTTTTGGGACTAACCTATTAACCTAGAGCCCAGTGCCAGTTCCTGTTTTTTTCCTTGTTTTAGAGTTTTGTAGAAAAGGAATACCAAATGGAGTCCAAAGGGAATGAAACTTTCGCGATGATTTTTCTTGGACCAGAAGACATCCAGAGGGCTTAGAGTGCACGTCAGGAAAGCCACGAGGCAGCCACAAGGTCGGAAGGCGCACCCAGGGGGGTAGGGCATGCCCCCCACCCTTGTGGGCCCCTCGTGACTCCACCGACGTATTTCTTCCGCCTATATATTCTCAAATATCCCAAAACCTACCAGGGGAGCCACGAAACCACTTTTCCACCGCCGCAACCTTCTGTACCCGTGAGATCCCATCTAGGGGCCTTTTCCGGTGTCCTGCCGGAGGGGGATTCGATCACGGAGGGCTTCTACATCAACACCATTGCCTCTTCGATGAAGCGTGAGTAGTTTACCACAGACCTACGGGTCCATAGCTAGTAGCTAGATGGCTTCTTCTCTCTCTTTGATTCTCAATACAAAGTTCTCCTCGATGTTGTTGGAGATCTATTCGATGTAATACTTTTTTGCGGTGTGTTTGCCGAGATCCGATGAATTGTGGATTTATGATAAGCTTATCTATGAATATTATTTGAATCTTCTCTGAATTCTTTTATGCATGATTTGATATCTTTGCAAGTCTCTTCAAATTATCGATTTGGTTTGGCCAACTAGATTGGTTTTTCTTGCAATGGGAGAAGTGCTTAGCTTTGGGTTCAATCTTGCGGTGTCCTTTCCCAGTGATAGTAGGGGCAGCAAGGCACGTATTGTATTGTTGCCATCGAGGATAACAAGATGGGGTTTTCATCATATTGCTTGAGTTTATCCCGCTACATCATGTCATCTTACTTAATGCGTTACTCTGTTCTTATGAACTTAATACTCTAGATGCAGGCAGAAGTCGGTCGATGTGTGGAGTAATAGTAGTAGATGCAGGCAGGAGTCGGTCTACTTGATACGGACGTGATGCCTATATTCATGATCATTGCCTTAGATATCGTCATAACTTTGCGCTTTTCTATCAATTGCTCGGCAGTAATTTGTTCACCCACCGTAATATTTTCTATCTTGAGAGAAGCCTCTAGTGAAACCTATGGCCCCCGGGTCTATTTTCTATCATATAAGTTTCCGATCTACTATTTTGCAATCTTTTATTTTCAGATCTATAAACCAAAAAACCCAAAAATATTTTATCTTTTGTTTACTTTTATTTATCTATCTCTATCAGATCTCACTTTTGCAAATAACCGTGAAGGGATTGACAACCCCTTTATCACGTTGGGTGCAAGTTGGTGTTTGTTTGTGCAGGTATTCGGTGGCTTGCACGTTGTCTCCTACTGGATTGATACCTTGGTTCTCAAAAGCTGAGGGAAATACTTACTCTACTTTGCTGCATCACCCTTTCCTCTTCAAGGGAAAAACCAACGCAAGCTCAAGAGGTAGCAGGAAGAATTTCTGGCGCCGTTGCCGGGGAGATCTACGCCAAGCCAAGACATACCAAGTACCCGTCATAAACTCTCATCCCTCGCATTACATTATTTGCCATTCGCCTCTCGTTTTCCTCTCCCCCACTTCTAAAACGATTTTCGAATAGATTTGCCTTTCCTCTCACTATTCTCGTGTGTGCTTAAATTCGTTTTTCTATCGCTATGGCCGACTCCAAAAGGGCTAAGGGTTTGCTCCCAGGTTTTAGTGCTTTGGATGACCCCTCTGTCCTTTCTAAGCTCATAAATAATGATGCTATGGAAAGACTTACCGGGGTTGTTAAGGAAAATTTTAACAATTTTGATGAAGATGATCCCGGAATATTTCGTTATTTACTTGATGAATCTTTGAAAGATGCTTGGGATAGATTACTGAGGATTCGAGCTAGTTATGTGCCACAATATCATATTGAGTTTTACTTAAAAAGCTTTTATGTTGGTTTACCCCTTTCTTTCAAACAAGTTTTGGATTCTATATTTGATAATGGTTTTCTTGAGGGGGATGCCATCGACACTTATGAAAAGATGAAAACCATATTTGGGCACCCCAAAGGTGAAGGTGTTGAATCAACGACTCTTATGTGCTTTTATCAAAATGAAATAATCAAAGAGATGAAGACTAGTTTAGATGCAAATTTTCGAAGTGTGCTTAATATTTATTCCACTATTAATGGGCACGTACTTTCACAAAATAGGAAGATAAGTTCTCTGGACAAGAAATTCTCTCTCTACTACCAAAAGGGAGAAGATGATAACACTTAGATCTATTCGTGTTTTTATGCCTAGCTAAGTGCGTTAAACAATAGCGCTTGTTGGGAGGCAACCCAATTTTATTTTTATTTTTGCTTTTTTGGTTCTGTTTTGCAATAAATTTCTCATCTAGCCTCTGGTTAGATGTGGTTTTTTGTTTTAATTAGTGTTTGTGCCAAGTAAGACCTTTGGGATGGCTTACGATGATAGTTGATTTGATCCTGCTGAAAAATAGAAACTTTTTCACTCAGAAAAACAATTCTTATTTTTTACTGGAGCGTGTAAAAACTCTGAATGTTTTACACAATATTTATATACTAATTTACTATGTTTTCCTAATTTTTCAGAATTTTTGGAGTTACATAAGTATTATAAAAATTCAGGTCTTCGCAGACTATTCTGTTTTTGACAGATTCTGTTTTCTTTGTGTTGTTTGCTTATTTTGATGCATATATGGCTAGTATCAGGGGGTATGAACCATGGAAAAGTTGGAATACAGTAGATATTACACCAATATAAATAAAGAATGAGTTCACAACAGTACCAAAAGTGGTGATTTATTTTCTTATACTAACGGAGCTTACGAGATTTTCTGTTGAGTTTTGTGTTGTGAAGTTTTCAAGTTTTGGGTAAGGATTTGATGGACTATGGAATAAGGAGTGGCAAGAGCCTAAGCTTGGGGATGCCCAAGGCACCCCAAGGTAATATTCAAGTACAACCAAGAGCCTAAGCTTGGGGATGCCCCGGAAGGCATCCCCTCTTTCGTCTTCGTCTATCGGTAACTTTACTTGAGGCTATATTTTTATTCACCACATGATATGTGTTTTGCTTGGAGTGTCTTGTATGATTTGAGTCTTTAATTTTTAGTTTACCACAATCATACTTGCTGTACACACCTTTTGAGAGAGACACGCATGAATCATGATTTATTAGAATAGTCTATGTGCTTCACTTATATCTTTTGAGCTAGGCAAAATTGCTCTAGTGCTTCACTTATATCTTTTTAGAGCACGGTGGTGGTTTTATTTTATAAAAATTGATGAACTCTCGCACTTCACTTATATTATTTTGAGTGTATTTAAAACAGCATGGTAATTTGCTTTGGTTATAAATTTAGTCCTAATATGATAGGCATCCAAGAGGGATATAATAAAAACTTTCATATAAAGTGCATTGAATACTATGAGAAGTTTGATTCCTTATGATTGTTTTGAGATATGAAGATGGTGATATTAGAGTCATGCTAGTAAGTAGTTGTGAATTTGAGAAATACTTGTGTTAAGGTTTGTGAGTCCCTTAGCATGCACGTATGGTGAACCGTTATGTAACGAAGTTGGAGCATGAGATATTTTTTGATTGTCTTCCTTATGAGTGGCGGTCGGGGATGAGCGATGATCTTTTCCTACCAATCTATCCCCCTAGGAGCATGCGTGTAGTACTTTGTTTGGATGACTAATAGATTTTTTGCAATAAGTATGTGAGTTCTTTATGACTAATGTTGAGTCCATGGATTATACGCACTCTCACCTTTCCGCCATTGCTAGCCTCTCTTGTACCGCGCAACTTTCGCCGGTACCATAAACCCACCATATACCTTCCTCAAAACAGCTACCATACCTACCTATTATGGCATTTCCATAGCCATTCCGAGATATATTGCCATGCAACTTTCCACCGTTCCATTTATTATGACACGCTTCATCATTGTCATATTGCTATGCATGATCATGTAGTTGACATCGTATTTGTGGCAAAGCCACCATTCATCATTTTTTATACATGTCGCTCTTGATTCATTGCACATCCCGGTACACCGCCGGAGGCATTCACATAGAGTCATATTTTGTTCTAAGAATCGAGTTGTAATTCTTGAGTTGTAAGTAAATAAAAGTGTGATGATTTTCATTATTAGAGCATAGAGCATTGTCCCATGTGAGGAAAGGATGATGGAGACCATGATTCCCCCACAAGTCGGGATGAGACTCCGGACAAAAAAAAAGAGGCCAAAAAATGAGAGAAGGCCCAATAAAAAAAATGAGAGAAAAAGAGAGAAGGGACAATGTTACTATCCTTTTGCCACACTTGTGCTTCAAAGTAGCACCATGATCTTCATGATAGAGAGTCTCCTATGATATCACTTTCATATACTAGTGAGAATTTTCATTATAGAACTTGGCTTGTATATTCCAATGATGGGCTTCCTCAAAACACCCTAGGTCTTCATGAGCAAGTAAGTTGGATGCACACCCACTTAGTTTTCTTTTTGAGATTTCATAAACTTATAGCTCTAGTGCATCCATTGCATGGCAATCCCTACTCACTCACATTGATATCTATTAATGGGCATCTCCATAGCCCTTTGATACGCCTAGTTGATGTGAGACTATCTCCTTCTTTTTGTCTTCTCCACAACCACCGTCTATTCCACCTATAGTGCTATATCCATGGCTCACGCTCATGTATTGCGTGAAAGTTGAAAAGGTTTGAGAACATCAAAAGTATGAAACAATTGCTTGGCTTGTCATTGGGGTTGTGCATGATTTGAATATTTTGTGTGATGAAGATGGAGCATAGCCAGACTATATGATTTTGTAGGGATAAGCTTTCTTTGGCCATGTTATTTTGAGAAGACATAATTATTTTGTTAGTATGCTCAAAGTATTATTGTTTTTATATCAATATTAAACTTTTGTTTTGAATCATACGGATCTGAACATTCATGCCACAATAAAGAGAATTACATGATAAATATGCTAGGTAGCATTCCACATCAAAAATTCTGTTTTTATCATTTACCTACTCGAGGACGAGCAGGAATTAAGCTTGGGGATGCTTGATACGTCTCCAACGTATCTATAATTTTTGATTGTTCCATGCTATTATATTATCTGTTTTGGATGTTTTATATGCATTAATATGCTATTTTATATGATTTTTGGGACTAACCTATTAACCTAGAGCCCAGTGCCAGTTCCTGTTTTTTCCTTGTTTTAGAGTTTTGCAGAAAAGGAATACCAAACGGAGTCCAAACGGAATGAAACTTTTGCGATGATTTTTCTTGGACCAGAAGACATCCAGAGGGCTTGGAGTGCACGTCAGGAAAGCCACGAGGTAGCCACAAGGTCGGGAGGCGCGCCCCCACCCTTGTGGGCCCCTCGTGACTCCACCGACGTATTTCTTCCGCCTATATATTCTCAAATATCCTAAAACCTACCAGGGGAGCCACGAAACCACTTTTCCACCGCCGCAACCTTCTGTACCCGTGAGATCCCATCTAGGGGCCTTTTCCGGCGTCCTGCCGGAGGGGGATTCGATCACGGAGGGCTTCTACATCAACACCATTGCCTCTCCGATGAAGCGCGAGTAGTTTACCACAGACCTATGGGTCCATAGCTAGTAGCTAGATGGCTTCTTCTCTCTCTTTGATTCTCAATACAAAGTTCTCCTCGATGTTCTTGGAGATCTATTTGATCTAATACTTTTTTGCGGTGTGTTTGCCGAGATCCGATGAATTGTGGATTTATGATCAGCTTATCTATGAATATTATTTGAATCTTCTCTGAATTCTTTTATGCATGATTTGATATCTTTGCAAGTCTCTTCGAATTATCGATTTGGTTTGGCCAACTAGATTGGTTTTTCTTGCAATGGGAGAAGTGCTTAGCTTTGGGTTCAATCTTGCGGTGTCCTTTCCCAGTGACAGTAGGGGCAGCAAGGCACGCGTTGTATTGTTGCCATAGAGGATAACAAGATGGGGTTTTTATCATATTGCTTGAGTTTATCCCGCTACATCATGTCATCTTACTTAATGCGTTACTCTGTTCTTATGAACTTAATACTCTAGATGCAGGCAGGAGTCGGTCGATGTGTGGAGTAATAGTAGTAGATGCAGGCAGGAGTCGGTCTACTTGATACGGACGTGGTGCCTATATTCATGATCATTGCTTTAGATATCATCATAACTTTGCGCTTTTCTATCAATTGCTCGGCAGTAATTTGTTCACCCACCGTAATATTTTCTATCTTGAGAGAAGCCTCTAGTGAAACCTATGGCCCCCGGGTCTATTTTCTATCATATAAGTTTCTGATTTACTATTTTGCAATCTTTTATTTTCAGATCTATAAACCAAAAAACCCAAAAATATTTTATCTTTTGTTTACTTTTATTTATCTATCTCTATCAGATCTCACTTTTGCAAATAACCGTGAAGGGATTGACAACCCCTTTATCGCGTTGGGTGCAAGTTGGTGTTTGTTTGTGCAGGTATTCGGTGGCTTGCGCGTTGTCTCCTACTGGATTGATACCTTGGTTCTCAAAAGCTGAGGGAAATACTTACTCTACTTTGCTGCATCACCCTTTCCTCTTCAAGGGAAAAACCAACGCAAGCTCAAGAGGTAGCAGTAGCATTATAAGATGATCCCTTCACTAAATTTCAAGATAAAAGTGTTCTCCCCGAGTATGCACCGTTGCCAAAGTTCGTCGTTTTGAAGCACCACGTGATGATCGGGTGTGATAGACTCTACGTTCACATACAACGGGTGTAAGATAGTTTTGCACATGCAGAATATTTGGGTTAAACTTGATGAGCCTAGCATGTACAGACATGGTCTCGGAACATTGGAGACCGAAAGGTCGAACGTGAGTCATATAGTAGATATGATCAACATAGAGATGTTCACCATTGATGACTACCCCATCTCACGTGATGATCGGACATGGGTTAGTTGATTTGGATCACGTATCACTTAGACAACTTGAGGGATGTTTATTTAAGTGGGAGTTCATTAGTAATTTGATTAATTGAACTTAAATTTATCATGAACTTAGTCTTAATAGTTTTGCATATCTATGTTGTAGATCAATAGCTCGCGATATAGCTCCCCTATTTTTGATATGTTCCTAGAGAAAACTAAGTTGAAAGATGATAGTAGCAACGATGCGGACTTGGTCCGTGATCTGAGGATTATCCTCATTGCTGCACAGAAGAATTATGTCCTTGATGCACCGCTAGGTGACAGACCTATTGCAGGAGCAGATGCAGACGTTATGAACATTTGGCAAGCTCGATATGATGACTACTTAATAGTTTAGTGCGCCATGCTTTACGGCTTAGAACCGGGACTTCAAAAATGTTTTGAACACCATGGGGCATATGAGATGTTCCAAGAGCTGAAATTGGTATTTTAGACTCATACCGGTGTCGAGAGGTATGAGACCTCTGACAAGTACTTTGCCTACAAGATGGAGGAGAATAGCTCAGCCCGTGAGCATGCGCTAAGAATGTCTGGGTACTACAATTGCTTGAATCAAGTGGGAGTTAATCTTCCAGATAAGATAGTGATTGACAGAGTTCTCTAGTCACTATCACCAAGCTACTAGATCTTCGTGATGAACTATAATATGCAAGGGATGACGAAAACGATTCCCGAGCTCTTCACATGATGAAATCAGCAAAGGTAGAAATCAAGAAAGAGCATCAAGTGTTGATGGTTAACGAGACCACTAGTTTCAAGATAAAGGGCAAGGGAAAGAAAGGGAACTTCAAAAGAATGGCAAGCAAGTTGCCACTCCCGTGAAGAAGCCCAAAAGCTGGACCTAAGCCTGAAACTAAGTGCTTCTACTGCAAAAGGAATGGTCACTGGAAGCGGAACTGCCCCAGATACTTGGCGGATAAGAAGGATGGCAAAGTGAACAAAGGTATATTTGATATACATGTTATTGATGTGTACTTTACTAGTGTTCGTAGCAACCCCTGGGTATTTGATACCGGTTCAGTTGGTAAGATTACTAACTGATACGTCTCCATCGTATCTACTTTTCCTAACACTTTTCCTCTTGTTTTGGACTCTAATTTGCATGATTTGAATGAAACTAACCCGGACTGACGCTGTTTTCAGCAGAACTACCATGGTGTTGTTTTTGTGCAGAAATAAAAGTTCTCGGAATGGCACAAAACTTTTTGGAGAATTTTTATGGAATAAAAGAAAAATACTGGAGCCAAGAACCACCGGAGGGGGCCCCCTAGGTGAGCACAACCCACCAGGGCGCGCCCCCCTCTTTGCGCGCCCAGGTGGGTTGTCCCCACCTGGTGGCCCCGCAGACCCTGATTCCGACTCCTTAAATACCTATATTTGGAGAAAAAATAGAGGAGGAAGAATTATCACGTTTCACGAGACGGAGCCGTCGCCACCTCCTGTTCTTCATCGGGAGGCCAGATCTAGAGTCCGTTTGGGGCTCCGGAGAGGGGGGTCTTCGATCTTCGTCATCACCAACCCTTCTCCATCGCCAATTCCATGATGCTCCCCACCGGGAGTGAGTAATTCCTTCGTAGGCTCGCTGGTCGGTGAGGAGTTGGATGAGATTCATCATGTGATCGAGTTAGTTTTGTTAGGGCTTGATCCCTAGTATCCACTATGTTCTGAGATTGATGTTGATATGACTTTGCCATGTTTAATGCTTGTCACTTTGGGCCTGGGTGTCATGATTTCAGATCTGAACCGTTTATGTTGTCACCATTATATCTATGTTCTAGATCCGATCTTGCAAGTTATATTCACCTATTACGTGTTATGATCCATAAACCCCGGAGTGACAGAAGCCGGGATACTTTCCGGTATGACTGTAGTTTGAGGAGTTCATGTATTCACTATGTGTTAATGATTTGTTCCAGTTCTCTATTAAAAGGTGGCCTTAATATCCCTTAGTTTCCAATAGGACCCCGCTGCCACGGGAGGGTAGGACAAAAGATGTCATGCAAGTTCTTTCCATAAGCACGTATGACTATTTATGGAATGCATGCCTACATTATATTTATGAACTGGAGCTAGTGCCGTATCGCCCTAGGTTATGACTGTTATATGATGAATATCATCCAACGAATTCACCGATCCAATGCCTACAAATTTCTCTTATATTGTTCTTGCTACAAAATCACTGCTATCATTGTTACCGTTACTGTTACTGTTACTACTGCTATCAAAACTATCATATTACTTTGCTACTGATCACTTTGCTGCAGATAATTAATCTCCAGGTGTGGTTGAATTGATAACTCAGCTGCTAATACTTGCAAATATTCTTTGGCTCCCCTTGTGTCGAATCAATAAATTTGGGTTGAATACTCTACCCTCGAAAACTGTTGCGATCCCCTATACTTGTTGGTTATCAAGACCTTTTTCTGGCGTCGTTGCCGGGGAGCATAGCTATATTTGTTGAGTCACTTGGGATTATTATCAATTTATCACTATGAAGAATCTGAAGGATACCAAGACTAAGATATTTCCCTCTAAGACGAGGGGAGGTAAGGAACTGCCATCTAGCTCTGCACTTGATTCACCTTCTATTTTGAGTAAACTTGCAACACCACCACATGTTAGTAATCCTGATATGTCGCAAGTTATTGATGGTGCTACTTCTATGAATGTTACTCATGATGATGCTAGTACCTTGCTTGATGATGATGTGCCACTGGGTGATTTTCTTGATGAACAACTTGGTAAAGCTAAAGTTTTTGAGAATGCTGAAATTGATGAAACCACTGTTCAAAAAATCTTTCGATTCAGCAATTTATCGTCCGATTTATCGCTACTCTTGAGGTGACCGATAAGATTATGCCTTATCTTCACCGTTTACCGTTTGGGCCAATTCATTGCTATAACAAGAGATTTATCATGAATCTTCCGATAAATCGGGCCTATTCATAGCACTATGTTTGCAAAAACTATGTTTATTTGCGTTTTGTGGACCTTGTTACGCTATATGTACTATTGTTCTATTTTTTTTGTCATTATACGAGGATTCAAAGGCCAGGAATCAAGGTAATACTTCTGTCCAATATTGTTTTGGTGTTTAATATAGCATATTTTAGTGTTGGGAACATGGGATTTACAAAAAAATGATCGATTAATAGTCGACCGATAAAATCGATTAATCGGCCGATTTCCGATTAATCTCTAGTCCCCAGCTGACCGAGACGTTAACGATAAGCGATATCCTCAACAGTGGATGAAACTGATGATATACCTGAAACTGAAAATCTTGAAACACCTATTAGACCTAGTTCTCCTAGATATGAAGTGCCTAAGGTACCTGAAGGTTATGTTATGGATGAGGAGACAACTAGAGATTTTCTTGCTTGCAATGACAGAGATGATCTTAAGAAATTATTATGCAAACTGAAAGAGAAATCTTTGAATGCTAGAATGAAATGTGATCCTAAGTTTGCTGCTTCACCTATCTTTGTTGATGATAAGGATTATGAATTCTCTGTCGACCCAGAGTTAATTACTTTGGTCGAATCTGATCCTTTCAATGGTTATGAAACTGAAACTGTTGTGGCACATCTCACTAAATTAAATGATATAGCCACCCTATTTGCTCATGATGAGAAAATTCGCTATTATTATATCCTGAAGTTATTTCCGTTCTCATTAAAGGGTGATGCTAAGACTTGGTATAATACTCTTGCTCCTGGTTGTGTGTGTAGTCCCCAGGATATGATTTACTGCTTCTCTGAAAAATATTTTCCTGCTCATAAGAAACAAGCTGCCTTACAAGAAATATTTAACTTTGTGCAAATTAAAGAAGAGAGTCTCCCACAAGCTTGGGGGAGGCTTCTCCAATTGCTTAATGCTTTGCATGATCATCCTCTTAAGAAAAATGAAATACTTGATATCTTCTATAATGGACTAACCGATGCTTCTAGGGACTTCCTAGATAGTTGTGCTGGTTGTGTTTTTAGGGAACGAACTATTGAACAAGCTGAAGAATTATTGAATAATATATTGAAAAATTATGATGATTGGACTCTTCCTGAACCACCGCATAAACCCACTCCAAAGAAGAGGGGTATTTTATATCTCAGTCCTGAAGATATGCAAGAGGCAAAGAAATCCATGAAGGAAAAAGGTATTAAGGCAGAGGATGTTAAAAATTTGCCTCCTATTGAAGAGATACATGGAATTGACACACCACCACCCAAGGTGATAGAGATAAATTCTTTAATGAAATTTAATGAAAAGGACAATCCTTATAATATACATCCTAGTCAATGCCTTTATGAGTTCGATAATTATATTAGAAAGCAAGACCATTTCAATGAAAATGTTATGAAACAATTGAAATACAACTCTGATATGATTACTCGCTTGAGTGACTTGTTATTTAGAATTTCAAATGATGTTAGAGGTGTAGGAAAGCATGCCTCTATGGTTCAAACTCAAGTAGAACAAGTTGCTAAATCCCAAAGAGAGTTGCTAGATGAAATGAATAATAATATAAATGACTTTGCTGTTAGAGTAGCAACTAGAGGAGGTAAAATGACTCAGGAACCACTTTATCCTGTAGGACACCCTAAAAGAATTGAACAAGACTCTCAAAGAATTAACACTGATGCACCTGGTCCTTCTAATAAGAAGAAGAAAAAGAAAAATGATAGGACTTTGCATGCCTCTAGTGAACCTGAAATAGAAAAACCTCCTGATAATGATAATGATGTTTCTATTTCTGATGCTGAAACTCAATCTGGTAATGAACACTCACCTTCTGATAATGAAAAAGATAATGATGAGGTTCATGAAGATACTCAACCAGACAATGATAACCAACCAGATAATGATATTGAGATAGAACCAGCTGTTGATCTTGATAACCCACAACCCAAGAATAAAAGATATGATAAAAGGGACTTTGTTGCTAGAAAACATGGTAAGGAAAGAGAACCATGGGTTCAAAAACCCATGCCCTTTCCACCTAAATCAACTAAGAAAAAGGATGATGAAGAATTTGAATGCTTTGCTGAAATGATTAGGCCAGTCTTTTTGCGTAATCGCTTGATTGATATTTTAAAGATGACCCCATATGCAAAGTACATGAAAGACATCATCACTAATAAGAGAAAAATACCGGAAGCTGAAATCTCAACCATGCTTGCTAATTATTCTTTTAAGGATGGGGTACCCAAAAAACTTGGAGATTCGGGAATACCAACTATACCTTGCTCTATCAAAAGAAACTATGTGAAAACTGCTTTATGTGATTTAGGAGCCGGTGTTAGTGTTATGCCTTTCTCTTTATATAAAAGACTTAATTTGAATAAACTCACACCTACTGAAATATCTTCGCAAATGGCTGACAAATCAACTGCCATACCTATCGGTATTTGTGAGGATGTGCCCATTGTTGTTGCAAATGTTACTATCTTAACTGACTTTGTTATACTTGAGATGCCCGAGGACGACAACATGTCGATTATCCTTGGTAGACCATTTTTGAATACTGCAGGGGCTGTTATTGATTGCAATAAAAGCAAGGTCACTTTTCATATCAATGGTAATGAGCATACGGTGCACTTTCCGAAGAAACAATTCCAAGTGAATGGTATTAATGTTATTGAAAAATCTCCGACATTCACTATTGGAAGTTTTCAACTACCTCTACCTATTGCCGAAAAGAAAAATGAAATACTTATTGTGGGGGACATGCATATCCCCGTTGAGGTAACATAGTGTTTTACGAAATTTCTTCGGTTTCATGCTAATTGAAAGTGGTTGTTAATAAGACTTGATCAACCTTATTAATGGATCATTTTTTAGAGGTATGAGGTCGATGAATTGAGTAGGAACTACTTTCTGTCCGTACTTCTATTTTCTATTTTTCTTAGTTAAATAAAATAAATGCCATGTTTTATCTGTTTTCTGAATCTCCCATGCAATAAAAAATGACCCAAAAATAAAAGTTCTCAGAATACCTTGAAAATTTAATACGATTTTTTTCTGATTTTTTCTGAATTTTTGATGCAAATAACACGAGAGGGGGGTGCACCAGGTGGGCACAACCCACCTGGGTGCGCCCTGGTGGGTTGTGGTCCCCACGTGGGCCCCCTCACTTATCTCTTTAGCCCATGCCATCACCTACCTCCAGAAAAAATTCACCATTGCTCTCTCTCTTGTGTTCTTGCTCTCAAACCCGCGGATTTCGATCTCTTTGCTCGAAGCTCCATTTCCGAAACTATTTTGGGGGATTGCTACTTGGTATGTGACTCCTCCATTGGTCCAATTAGTTTTTGCTTTGGTGGTTTATATTTTGAATAATTAGCTACTCTTGGTGCTGCTGTAGATGAGCTTGCATGTTGAATTCTTAGAGTTCTTAGTAGTTTAAAAGCTTGATATGGCCTCTATGCATCCCTATGAGTAGTTGTGATACAGGGCTAACCCGGTGTAGGCCGATCTTTCACGATTGGAGTGGATTCCCTCGAAGAACATGAAGAACACGATGAACACGGGGAAGTACAGAGAGAAATCACAAGGGGAAACACTCAAGAACAAGTCCAATCACACATCCACTAGACAATCAAACACACAAGACCCACAAGGTACATGAACAACAAAAGGAAAGATACAAGGTAGAGTTCATCTCCAAGAGGAGGTCTTGATGATATCCTAGATGGATCTTCCCTTGCGGGGGCTTGACGATATCCCGCAGGATCTTCTCACATGGAGGTCTTGAACTCCATGGGAGTGGTAGTCTCTCTCTCTCAAGAGTAGAGGTAGGTAGGAGCAAAGCTCACATACAAATGAGCTATCATATTTGCTAACCCTAGAAAGGAGGTGGAGGTGGAGTATATATAGGCAAGTCCACGAAGGGGTAAGTGAGAGGGGGGATACATGGGCCTCGGGCCCTGTTCATGCACGCAGGCAGGGTCCGGATATCCGGCCGTTCGCGGGATGCCGGATGTCCGGGGCACTCGCCGGATGTCCGGCCTTGCGGTGGCCGTTCCAGTCCTCCTCTGGATAGTCGTTGCCGGATTTCCTGGAGGGATGGCCAGATGTCCGGGGCTTTGGGAGGAGCCGGATGTCCGGGGTGATGGCCGGATGTCTGGGCTGGCGCTGGTCCATTTCCAGTGCTCTCTGAGTAGATGTAGCCGGATTTCCGAGCGAGGGACCGGATGTCCGGGGGAAGGCCGGATGTCCGGGACATGGCCGGATGTCCGGCTGCTGTAGCTTCAGCAGCATCGTCTTCCTCCATCTCCGCTTCCATGCTTCCCTCGCGGATGGTGTAGTTGTTCCTTGGCGCTTGCAGTCCTCCTCCTCGTCCGTGAAGCTCCAACAATACCTATGCATGCACACGGGAGAAGCGTCAAGTAGTATACCATCCTCGAAGGGGTCAAGTGAGCACGTGTAAAGGAGATGATTCACCTTTGGGTATGTGAAGTAGATGTCGCACGTGTCACTTGCCGAACGGACTCTTGACATGGTGATGTCCGTAGGATGCTCCGCATCAAGTTGCTATCAGTCTTGTGAAGTTTTGTTGAGAAAAATTTTGTGCACTAAAAATTTCAGAATTTTGTTCATAGGAAAAGGATGAGTTTCTTTAGGAAGTTTGCTTCCAAGAAGAGCTCCAAGGGAGTTATTAGGGAGTCATCAGACAATGATCTCCGCACCCGGAGAATGGCGGAGGTACGGTCGTGCGAATGGCCGCACAACCCATTCATGGATGGAGCCAAAATCCGTCAAGATTTTGCACAATTTGCTGCTAATGCCGGCCTCACCGACTTCATCGCAGCTGAGTGTGAACAGTATCATCTCCTCACAAAATCCTTTGTGCAAAGTTTTCATTTCTTAAGTAGGAATAACCCTCCTGAGGTGCAGTTTAATTTATATGCTGAAACCCGTCAGATACCGCTTACTGAATTTTGTGATATATGCTTGATCCCTTCTGACGGGGAATTAAGAGAGCCTAGGCCCACAGAGTTTGAGAGTTTTTACCGCACTCTGTCAGTGGGGGATGAGAGAGGGGTGTCGAGTGTCACCGCCACTAGCTTGCAGTTTCCTTCAGTGCATTATTTTACTCTATTCATTGCGAAGTGTTTACTTGCTAGAGAGAAGGTTGGTGCACTTAGTGCCCCCGATTTCGCTGTCTTACGCCTGCACTTTACGGCGATAATAGCTACAGCCTTGGGGCTATCATTGCACATCGCCTGCACCTTAACAGGTCCAAAGGCAAAATTCATGGTGGTATTTACGCTACTCGCTTAGCGAGTCATTTTAATGTTTAGATACGCCCGCATGATCATCCTTTGCCTAAGGTTTACCTAGATCGCCAGGCGATGGTAGCTCATCAGTTTCTTGATGGCGAGGACACTATTAATAGTGCTCCTTACAACCAGGTTTTCAGTGTGGATACCCGTGATATTATCCCTTTGCCTGCACCTGCTTTGTTTGATTCTATTGCAAGGAGAGGATACAGGATCATGCCTGAGGACATTATTGTCTATCGGAACAACCTGGCGGCAGCTGAGGAGGAGCCTCAGGATTGGGATGCTCAGGTACCCGCTCCACAACACTTCAACATAGGACCTGATGGCTTCTACTGACGGTGACTACCAAGTTAGGCCAAAAGCCTAAGCTTGGGGGAGTACGTATTTCCACCGACCTTATATTCATGATCACACATTTCATTCCAGTTGTCGGTGTCCACACTTTTTCATTGTACTATCCATGCTAGATTTATTTTCTCGCTTTCTTCTTGTGTGTTTGAAAAACTTTGAGAAAATACAAAAATATTTCCTGCTTCCTTTTCGGTTTTTATTTCTAGTTTAATTAGATGTAGTATTAAAAGAAAACCCAAAAAGATTTCTCGATTCTTCTTCTTGCTTGTCGAGAGCTTTCCCGTGTAAATAGTTTTTCTTGTTTTTGTTTTTTCTGTTTTAATTTGTTTCTTCTAGAAAAAACTAAAAACTCCAAATATATTTCAGTGTGTTTCTCTGAATTTCTTTTCCGTTTATTGAGTCATACCAAGGAGAAGACCACGATGAAATTGTCGAGTGGCTCTCATATGCATTATTGTTGATCTAATAAAGAGCCCAAATTACCTTGTCTTCTCCTTTGAATAAAATTGTTTGCAGATTCCAGCTTAGTCCATGGCGCTCTTGCACTATTATTATTTTCCTATCATTCAGTCGTGCAAGTGAAAGGCAATAATGATGATATTTGATGAACTAGCGGTGGCAGAGAGAAACGGGTATGAACTCAACTTGTTCTGTTTTTGTAAATATGTTTAACCTAGTATCCATGATTCAGCCTATTATGATCGAACATGTTTGTAATGACAATTAGCGATTATAGTTTCTCATGCCATGCTTAAGTAGCTAGGAGTGGATAATGATTTATCTTGGATGTCAACATTGCGTTAAAATGATTGTGATGTAGTATGATGATATGGTATCCTCCTCTGAATGTTCGGGTGGCTTGAATTGGCACATGTTCATGCATGTAGTTGAATCAAAACCAACATAGCCTCTATGATATTTATGTTCATGGTGTTCATATCCTACTCATGCTAGTATCCAATGTTACTTATGCATAATGCATGTTCATGATCATTTTCGCTCTCTAGCTGGCCGCTTCTCAACCTATTTGCTAGCCTTCGCCTGTACTAAGCGGGAATACTGCTTGTGCATCAAAATTCTGAAACCCAAGTTATTCCAGATGAGTCCACCATACCTACCTATATGCGGTATTACCCTGCCGTTCTAAGTAAATTTGCATGTGCCACCTCTAAAAACTTCAAATAAATATCCTTTTTTGTGTGCTTGGATTGTTCATAGGGTGACAGGAGGTAGTCAGTATCTTCCATGCTAAGCGGGTTATTCTCATGATGAGTGTTTATTAACTCATCCTTGCACGAGACGGGCGATAATAGGGATTCCCAGTCCCGAATTCAAAATTGCAAATAATTAAACAAAATTCCCCCAGGACTGATGTTGGTATGGATGGTACCCGTGGATTCGGCTAGCCGTGGAGTGTGTTTGTTGGTGGAGGGGGAGTAAACCTTTACTTTTTATCGCTTGGGAACCGCCACTAATGTGTTTAGCATGGAAGATACCGATAACTGATGGTCGCCAAGTAAACAAGAAGGGGGCATTTCTCAAAATTTCATTTACCTTTGTTTTAAAAATTTGAGCTCTGGCACCGCTGCAAATCACTGCTTCCCTCTGCGAAGGGACTATCTATTTACTTTTATGTTGTGTCATCACCTTCTCAAATAAGTGCCAGATCCTGAGAGCACTATTGTCATCCTCATGCATTGTGTGTAGCTAATGTTGGGTGCATCATGACTGGATCTTTTCGACCATGAATTACAATGTTTAGTCGCTGCTTGAACTTTGGAGGTGCTCTGCATTTATGTTTTGCGGTCTCAGAAAGGGCTAGCGAGATACCACTATTGTCATATTATATCATGGTTGTTTTTACAAAGTGTTGTCATTTGAGATATCTCATTATTGCTCGCTAGTTGATTATGCCCTTGATATGAGTTAGTATGATTTTTAAGAGTTATTGTCGACATGGTTGGTCATGATCTTTGCTGAAAACCTGGGTGGTACTTAAGCTTATTTATGTAAACAAGAGCAAAAGAGTTCATAAAAGTTTTTCTTTTTCACTTTCAGTTTATCAACTGAATTGCTTCAGGACAAGCAAAGGTTTAAGCTTGGGGGAGTTGATACGTCTCCATCGTATCTACTTTTCCTAATGCTTTTCCTCTTGCTTTGGACTCTAATTTGCATGATTTGAATGAAACTAACCCGGACTGACGCTGTTTTCAGCAGAACTACCATGGTGTTGTTTTTGTGCAGAAATAAAAGTTCTCGAAATGGCACGAAACTTTTTGGAGAATTTTTATGGAATAAAAGAAAAATACTGGAGCAAAGAACCACCGGAGGGGGGCCCCTGGGTGAGCACAACCCACCAGGGCGCCCCCCTCCTGGCGCGCCCAGGTGGGTTATCCCCACCTGGTGGCCCCACAGACCCTGATTCCGACTCCTTAAATACCTATATTTGGAGAAAAAAATAGAGGAGGAAGAATTATCGCGTTTCACGAGACGGAGCCGCCGCCACCTCCTATTCTTCATCGGGAGGCCAGATCTGGAGTCCGTTTGGGGCTCCGGAGAGGGGGACCTTTGATCTTCGTCATCACCAACCCTTCTCCATCGCCAATTCCATGATGCTCCCCACCAGGAGTGAGTAATTCCTTCGTAGGCTCGCTGGTCGGTGAGGAGTTGGATGAGATTCATCATGTAATCGAGTTAGTTTTGTTAGGGCTTGATCCCTAGTATCCACTATGTTCTGAGATTGATGTTGATATGACTTTGCCATGTTTAATGCTTGCCACTTTGGGCCCGGGTGCCATGATTTCATATCTGAACCATTTATGTTGTCACCATTATATCTATGTTCTAGATCCAATCTTGCAAGTTATATTCACCTATTACGTGTTATGATCCATAAACTCCGGAGTGACAGAAGCCGGGATACTTTCCGGTGATGACCGTAGTTTGAGGAGTTCATGTATTCAATATGTGTTAATGCTTTGTTCCGGTTCTCTATTAAAAGGAGGCCTTAATATCCCTTAGTTTCCAATAGGACCCCGCTGCCATGGGAGGGTAGGACAAAATATGTCATGCAAGTTCTTTCCATATGCACGTATGACTATTTACGGAATGCATGCCTACATTATATTTATGAACTGGAGCTAGTGCCGTATCGCCCTAGGTTATGACTGTTATATGATGAATATCATCCAACGAGTTCACCGATCCAATGCCTACGAATTTCTCTTATATTGTTCTTGCTACAAAATCACTGCTATCATTGTTACCATTACCATTACTGTTACTACTGCTATCAAAACTATCATATTACTTTGCTACTGATCACTTTGCTGCAGATAATTAATCTCCAGGTGTGGTTGAATTGACAACTCAGCTGCTAATACTTGCAAATTTTCTTTGGCTCCCCTTGTGTCGAATCAATAAATTTGGGTTGAATACTCTACCCTCGAAAACTGTTGCGATCCCCTATACTTGTGGGTTATCAGTAACTCAAAACAGGAGTTGCAGAATAAACAGAGACTAGTTAAGGACGAGGTGACGATGTGCATTGGAAGTGATTCCAAGGTTGATATGATCACCACTGCACACTCCCTCTACCTTCGGGATTAGTGTTGAACCTAAATAAATGTTATTTGGTGTTTGCGTTGAGCATGAATATGATTAGATCATGTTTATTGCAACGGTTTTTCATTTAAGTATGAGAATAATTGTTGTTCTACTTACATGAATAAAACCTTCTATGGTCATACAACCAATGTGAATGGTTTATTGAATCTCGATCGTAGTGATACACATATTCATAATATTGATGCCAAAATATGAAAAGTTGATAATGATAGTGCAACATACTTGTGGCACTGCCGTTTAGGTCATATTGGTGTAAATCGCATGAAGAAACTCCATGCAGATGGACTTTTGGAATCACTTGTTTATGAATCATTTGATACTTGAGAACCATGCCTCATGGGCAAGATGACTAAAACTCTGTTCTCCGGAACAATAGAGTGAGCTAATGACTTATTGGAAATAACACATACTGATGTATGCGGTCCGATGAGTGTTGAAGCACGCTGTGGGTATCGTTATTTTCTGACCTTCACAGATGATTTGAGTAGGTATGGGTATATCTACTTGATGAAACACAAGTCTGAAACATTTGAAAAGTTCAAAGAATTTCAGAGTGAAGTGGAGAATCATCATAACAAGAAAATAAAGTTTCTATGATCTAATCGCGGAGGTGAATATTTGAGTTACGAGTTTGGCCTTCATTTAAAACAATGTGGAATTATTTCACAACTCACGCCACCTGGAACACCACAGCGTAATGGTGTGTCTGAACGTCGTAACCGTACTTTATTAGATATGGTGCGATCTATGATGTCTCTTACCGATTTACCACTATTGTTTTGGGGTTATGCATTAGAGACAGCCACATTCACGTTAAATAGGGCATCGTCTATATCCGTTGAGACGACACCGTATGAACTGTGGTTTGGCAAGAACCTAAGATATTGTTTCTTAAAGTTTGGGGTTGCGACACTTATGTCAAAAGGCTTCAGCCTGATAAGTTCGAACCCAAATCGGAGAAGTGCGTCTTCATAGGATACCCTAAGGAAACAATTGGGTACACCTTCTACCACAGATCCGAAGGCAAGATCTTTGTTGCCAAGAATGGAACCTTTTTAGAGAAGGAGTTTCTCTCGAAAGAAGTGAGTGGGAGGAAAGTAGAACTTGATGAGGTAATTGTACCTTCTCTCGAATTGGAAAGTAGCACATCACAGAAAACCGTTCCAGTGATGCCTACACCAACTAGAGAGGAAGCAAATGATAATGATCATGAAACTTTAGATCAAGTTGCTACTGAACCTCGTAGGTCAACCAGAGCACGATCCACACCGGAGTGGTACGGTAATCCTGTTCTGGAAGTCATGTTACTAGACCAAGGCGAACCTATGAACTATGAAGAAACTATGATGAGCCCAGATTCCGATAAATGGCTTGAGGCCATGAAATCTGAGATAGGATCCATGTATGAGAACAAAGTATGGACTTTGGTGGACTTGCCCGATGATCGGCAAGCCATTGAGAATAAATGGATCTTCAAGAAGAAGACTGACACTGATGGTAATGTTACTGTCTACAAAGTTTGACTTGTCGTGAAAGGTTTTCGACAAGTTCAAGGAGTTGACTACGATGAGACTTTCTCACCCGTAGCGATGCTTAAGTCTGTCCAAATCATGTTAGCAATTGCTGCATTTTATGATTATGAAATCTGGCAAATGGACGTCAAAACTGCATTCCTTAATGGATTTCTTAAAGAAGAGTTGTATATGATGCAACCAGAAGGTTTTGTCGATCCTAAAGGTTCTAACAAAGTGTGCAAGCTCCAGCGATCCATCTATGGACTGGTGCAAGCATCTCGGAGTTGGAATATACGCTTTGATGAGGTGATCAAAGCATATGGTTTTATACAGACTTACGGTGAAGCCTGTATTTACAAGAAAGTGAGTGGGAGCTCTGTAGCATTTCTGATATTATATGTGGATGACATATTGTTTATTGGAAATGATATAGAATTTCTGGATAGCATAAAAGGATACTTGAATAAGAATTTTTCAATGAAACACCTCGGTGAAGCTGCTTACATATTAGGCATCAAGATCTATAGAGATAGATCAAGTCTCTTGATAAGATTTTCAATGAGTACATACCTTGACAAGATTTTGAAGGAGTTCAAAATGGATCAGTCAAAGAAGGAGTTCTAGCCTGTATTGTAAGGTGTGAAGTTGAGGAAGACTCAAAACCAGACCATGGTAGAAGATAGAGAGAGAATGAAAGTCATTCCCTATGCCTCAGCCAAAGGTTTTATAAAATATGCCATGCTGTGTATCAGACCTATTGTGTACCTTGCCATGAGTTTGGCAAGGGGGTACAATGGTGATCTAGGAGTAGATCACTGGACAGCGGTCAAAATTATCCTTAGGACTAAGGAAATGTTTCTTAGTGATGGAGGTGATAAAGAGTTCATCGTAAAGGGTTACGTTGATGCAAGCTTTGACACCGATCCAGATGACTCTAAGTCTCAATATGGATACGTATTGAAAGTGGGAGCAATTAGCTAGAGTAGCTCCATGTAGAGCATTGTAGACATAGAAATTTGCATAATACATACGGATCTGAATGTGACAGACCCGTTGACTAAACTTCTCTCACAAGCAAAACATGATCACACCTTAGTACTCTTTGGGTGTTAATCACATGGCGATGTGAACTAGATTATTGACTCTAGTAAACTCTTTGGGTGTTGGTCACATGGCGATGTGAACTATGGGTGTTAATCACATGGCCATGTGAACTAGATTATTGACTCTAGTGCAAGTGGGAGACTCATGGAAATATGCCCTAGAGGCAATAATAAAATGGTTATTATTATATTTCCTTAATCATGATAAAGGTTTATTATTCATGCTAGGATTGTATTGATCGGAAACTTAAATACATTTGTGAATACATAAACAAATACCGTGTCCCTAGTAAGCCTCTACTAGACTAGGTCGTTGATCAAAGATGGTTAAGGTTTCCTAACCATAGACATGTGTTGTCATTTGATAATGGGAGCACATCATTAGGAGAATGATGTTATGGATAAGACCCATCCGTTAGCTTAGCATAATGATCGTTCAGTTTATTGTTATTGCTTTCTTCATGTCAAATACATATTCCTTCGACTATGAGATTATGAAACTCCCGGATACCGGAGGAATACCTTGTGTGCTATCAAATGTCACAAAGTAACTGGGTGATCATAAAGATGCTCTACAGGTATCTCCGAAGGTGTCTGTTGAGTTGGCATAGATCAAGATTAGGATTTGTCACTCCGAGTATCGGAGAGGTATCTCTGGGCCCTCTCGGTAATACACATCATAAGAAGCCTTGCAAGCAAAGTGACTAATGAGTTAGTTACAGGATGATGTATTACGGAACGAGTAAAGAGACTTGACGGTAACGAGATTGAACTAGGTATGAAGATACCGATGATCGAATCTCGGGCAAGTAACATACCGATGGACAAAGGGAGTTACGTATGTTGTCATAACAGTTCGACTGATAAAGATCTTCATAGAATATGTAGGAGCCAATATGGGCATCCAGGTTCCGCTATTGGTTATTGACCAGAGAGGTGCCTCGGTCATGTCTACATAGTTCTCGAACCCGTAGGGTCCGCACGCTTAACGTTTCGTTGACGATATAGTGTTATATGAGTTATATGATTTGGTGACCGAATGTTGTTCGGAGTCTCGGATGAGATCATGGACATGACAAGGAGTCTTGAAATGGTCGAGAGGTAAAGATTGATATATAGGATGATGGTATTCGGACACCGGAAGGGTTTCGGGATGCACCGGGTAGCCATCGGGTCACCGGAAAGGGTTCCGGACACCCCCGGTAGGTGTTATGGGCTTAATGGGCCAATGGAGGGACAGACCAGCCCACAGGGGCTGGTGCGCCCCTCTCCCTGGCCGGCCAACCCTAGGGAAGGAAACTGGGGAGGGCTAGCCCCTCCTGCCTTTCCCTCTCATGGGAGAAAGGAAAGGGGGGGGGGGGGGCGCCACCCTCCCCTGCCTTTCCCACGCACCTATATAAGGCAGGGGGGCGCGGCTTGGGAGAGACCCCAAGTAAGATTCCTCCTACTTGGGCGCCCCCTTTGGCTGCTCCTCCCTCCCTCCCACCTATATATATGTGGGAGGGGGCGCCAGCGCCCCCCTCCACAGTTTACACCCCCGGTCATATTTTCGTAGTGCTTAGGCAAAGCCCTGCGGATATAGCTTCACCATCACCGTCACCACGCTGTCATGCTAACAGAACTCATCCACTACCTCGCCATCTTGCAGGAGCAAGAAGGCGGAGGACGTCACCGAGCTGAACGTGTGCTGAACGCGGAGGTGCCGTACGTTCGGTACTCGATCGGTTGGATCGCGAAGAAAGTTCGACTACATCAATCGCGTTGTGAAACGCTTCCGCTTACGGTCTACGAGGGTATGTAAACACACTCTCCCCTCTCGTTGCTATGCATCTCCTTGATAGATCTTGCGTCTGCGTAGAATTTTTATTTTTTTCCATGCAATGTTTCCCAACAGTGTGAACGTCGACTACATGACACTTCACCATACTTGGGCCTAAGGGAAGGCATTGTGGAGTAATAATTGGATGATGGGTTGCTAGAGTGACAGAAGCTTAAACCTTAGTTTATGCCTCTGTAAGGGGCTGATTTGGATCCATATGTTTCATGCTATGGTTAGATTTATCTTAGTTCTTCTTTCGCTATTGCGGATGCTTGCGAGAGGGGGTAATCATAAGTGGGTTGCTTGTTCAATTAAGACTAGCACCCTAGCACCGGTCCACCCACATATCCAATTATCAAAGTGTGAACGTGAATCAACTAAAACATGGTGAAAGTTAACTAGACAATATTCCCATGTGTCCTCTAGAACGCTTTGCTTACTATAAGAAGTACTTTCAGCTTGTCCTCTGATACAAAAAGGATTGGGCCACATTGTTGTACCTTTGTTAATATTGTCATTTTCTAATTTTTATGAATTATCTTGCTATCAAACTATTTGGTACTACTACTTTAAGCACTTGTAGGAAATACCTTGTTGAAAACCATTTGTCAATTCCTTCCGCTCCTCGTTGGGTTCAACACTCTTACTTATAAAAAGGGCTATGATTTGTCCTGTTAGCACCGAGAGTATATCGACCAGGGGGGTGAATGGGAGATGCAAAATTTCTTTCGAAAGTATTGAAACTGATCCCAATCACAGCAGCAAAATAAGTTAACGAAGGAAATGAACTGAATCAATCTTCTTCGTTAGAAGCATATTCCTCGATGAAAGATGTGATAACAATACGAGCATGGGAAATGACTGGTTTAACTACGATGAGAGTAATGCAACATGCAAACAGATGCAGTAGAATGAGATACAACATGACGCGGATGGTGAACAATATGCTGGAAGGTATACCGAGGAGAATTGAGAATAGCTAAGCAAGATGATGAAAATGCATTGTAATGAGATACAATGATAAACTCGAGTGAACAACACAGATACAGATATGATAGAAAAACTACGATGAGTGATAACGATCAGATAATCTATCGACACAGAGCACAAATGAAAACTGCTGAAGGAATTGTAGTAAAGTAGAATGAACCAGCGGTGCTCAATGGCGACAGAGAGATTTGGTAGACCAGTTCACCCTTCTGCCAAAGGGTTACGTCTGATTGGAGGGGCTGTGACTTAGCACGGAAGATAAACTCTCTTCACCCTATTCTTCTTCAACTCGAAGCTGATCAGACTTTCGTTGATTTCACTCATGGTAGATCCTTGTCAGCGATCTCCAAACCTTGGGTCGACCTTCGCGAACCACAATTACTCTTGGCTGCTGAACATCTAGCTCGGTGAAGACAACAACACTTCAACACTCGAGCAGAAACCTATCCGTCTAGAGAGTGCACAGCTCTCAAGAGTAATAGGTACAAGAACTCTCACTCAGAACTACTATGATACTAAACCACTGTCTAAGTTTGGGCTCTTGATTTTCTCTCGGTGGATCTTAAACTCAAATCACTCGGAGAGGGGTTGCTCAAATCAATCTTCTCAGAAATCTCAAGTGAAACAGCCCATGGACAAAGTTGGAGCAGGGTGGCTATTTATAGCTGCAGCCTTCCCTGATGGGAAAAGACCAAATTGGACATCGAGAGCAGCAAATGGCCGAACGACACGAGTCCAACGACCGTATTTGAGCACAACGGTAACATTACTTGCAGAGCAAGTAATGCTAACTCCTCGGTCTGAGACAAATCTCACGCAGCGAAGAAGATCATAGTCTCTTGCTGGTAAGTATTTCCTCGGAACACAAATAGATTTCTCTCGCAACTTTCATAGGTTTGGGCTAAGCATCACAGCGAATCTAAGCTTCGAGAACCTATACCCCTCTTAATAGTACGGAGGTCCTATGACTCAAATAAATAGAACAAAGACAAAGAAATGAATACTATGTCTTCACTTTGTCTTTGACTTCCATTCGCTGCAGTCAATTTCTTCGGACGACCAAACTGAAACATATGCTTCGCTTTAGCAGTAAGTGTTCGAGGGGTTAATTCCTTCACATCAAACATCTCGTCTATATAACTTCATCAAATTTAGCTCGATCTTCTCTGCAACGCAGATATACTTCGGTGAAGTTCCTCGAACTTAGCACCAGAGACAACATTCTCTTCGATTCTGTATGGACTATTTCTCTCTGTATGAACTAGCAAACAAATTAGTCCATACATGTTTCTGTCAATAATCTCCAAAACACAAGGTAGGCAGATATTGCACCAACAATCTCCCCCTTTTTGGACGATTGTTGACAAAATAGATCACATCAAAGGATAGATAAAGAATGGAATGTAATGCAAAGAATAATAAAAGATGAGAGATAATTACGAAGATAAAACATGCTCCCCCTGAGGATATGCATCAGAGCATAAAATAAACCGGAGGCCGGGGAGGTAATTCTTCGTATGAGTGTCATTGACAAATGATCTTATACTTGACTCCTTTCAATGCACTCGACGGTGTCTGAGGTGATTCCTGTCACATAATCTTCGAAAAGAATTAGATATAAGATAAACTGTGAAAGATTTGTGACGAATGATGTAACATGAAGGTTTTCTCAGAACACAATTTGAATCCACACGAGATGTAATTTTCTTGCATGTTAGATATCCGAGTATGATCAAAGCAAAAATAAGAATGAGTGAATTTGCTCGGAGTGGATAAACTTCAGATGTAGTTTTCCTGCAATAGTGATGATACGACGAATATTTGCGAGGAAAAAACACTTTGTCAGTTATAAGGATAGCTTTCAAGTCACTGACTTCATTTTCCTGCAAGGTTAGATAATTGAAGGATAATAATTATAGCATATCCAACCATGACAGATATAATTCATGTATTACTCAGTGTACTTCTCCCCATTTGTACTATCACTCGATGATTTTTCTGTTCTTGTAGAACAAACACTTTCCTGCACGATAGAAAGATATCGGAGATAATAAAAAACTTTTGATTGTACCTGCAAACAGATAGTGCGAAGCAAATAACATTGCAGGGGGGCGGGTTATTAACATTACATGGCGACCGAGTATTTCAACACCACAAGTGGCGCATTAAGTTCATCAAGCAAATTGTTCAAGGAAAAACCAAAAGGCGAATGAAAACACCCTGCAAATACCCCGATAAACTATCACTCGATGTAATTCTCCCCCTTTTTGTCAACAAGTGTCAAAAAGGAATGAGAAAACATGCGAGGAACTACTCTGTGGGAGAGTCCTCAAAATCAGAATTAAAACCACTCAACGAATCAGAATCTGAAGAGCGAGGAATGGTCGAGGCATAAGCAGGAGTGGCAACATGGGCTCTGGATGACTTGGAGCGATGAACATCTGGCTTGTAGATGAGAGTACCGGCTGTATCTACAATTTCATCATCATGACCGACAAACAGAGGTCCATGGAAGCAGAACGCTGTGGGAGCACAGGAGTTTTCCTTCGGATGCGAGGAATAACAAGTAAGTCTAGATAGTCATAATCCTTCTTGATGCCCTTGGCAAACAGCTGCTTGCGAGAATAATGTTGTCTCAGCAGAGTCCAGGAGCGGTTCTTTGCTTCCTTCTCGTACAGAAGAATTTGGCGAGTATGATTATGAAGTAAATTCAACTCAGTCATCAATTCTAGCTTTTCCTTTTGATCTAGCTTGATGTGGCTCTCCAATGCCCGCTGTGTGGGAATGCAAATCTCATAAAGAGGTGGATTTTCCTCACGAGGGATTACAACCCTGGCTTTCTTGACCTTAGGAGCATTTTCAAACGCAGGCGCAGTGGCAGCAGCATCAACAGGTTCCTTCCCTTTTCCAATATCCTTCACCATACGGAGAGTATCACGTATTGGTGGCATGAAACCTTTTGGAATATAAGCCCAGAAGAATTTCTCATTGATGAGCTGCTCGATTGCAAACATGATCCATGGAGCATATGGCTTCAATGATTGATGGCTGTCAGCTGCACAAGCCAAGTTTTGAATGAAAAGGTCAGGAATATCGAACTTAATTCCTTGAGACATGGCCAGAAGTGCATTTCCCACAATGCCATTGATGGAATTTGGTTTGTTCATTGGCGTGAGAGTATTGCATAGAATGTGAAATAACACTTTGTTATCATAGGCCAACTTCTTGGGATCAACATCAATGCATTCGTCACCAACCAAGTTGGGATCCATCAGAATGTGGAGTTGTGCTTCGAATACTTCCCAGTAATGCAGCATGTGCTCTCTATCCTTTTCAAACTCACACCGAGGAAGATTTCTCATGGCCAAAAACTGATCTGCCGAGCATTTGATCTTTTCTCTGCCTGTCATCCATTCGAGAGTCCAGGATGAGGTGTTTCCAAGCTCTCCTGAGATACATAAAGTGGCATAGAACTGAAGGATAATTTCTCTGTTCCAGCCATGATTGAAGCACATGAATCCTTTCAGGAGGGCATGTTGAATATGCTCGATTGCATGGAGGAAACATGGCATTTCTTTGAGCTCAGTGAAATTTAATATCTTATGATTGAAAATTCTATTCTTGCCAAACAAGATCCGAGCATAATGTACAACTTATTCTTCAGTCCAAAACCTCGGTGACAGTGAAGTTCTTTCTCCTTCTTAAGGGCTTGTCCCAAAGAATTCTAGCTTCGAGAGATGAAGCTATTCATTAAATGCAGGACCATTGGGGCCAAACTCAGCTGGAAACAAAGGAAATGATTCCTGGGGATTTTTTTGATTCTCTTCATCGCTAATTTCCATCGGCTGAACATCATCAGAAGCTGGCACATTTTCATCGATTGGCTTTAGTGGAGCAAGAGGACTTTTCACTTTCTCTAGAGGTGATGGCATTGGGGCACTGGTCTAGCCTTCAATTTCTTTCACTGGAACACCTTGAACGGCTTTCTGGTTCTCAGGCACGAGGGCCTTTTCTTTCGGTGAACTCTCAACAGTGGGAGGCACGACAACTCCTTCTATCACTTGGGTGACAACAGCTTCTCCTTTGGTCTCCTGGGGCACAACTGGTGGTGCAACAGGTGGTACAACTTGTTCATGAGCCATGGGCTCTTCAACTTTCTTTTTTCCCTATTCTGGCTTTAAAGCCTAAGAACCAGGGGCAAGATCAACCTCCATCTGGGTGGGAGCACCAGATGAGGTGACCGGAGTGGTATTCCCTCGGGAAGCATCTTGCTCCCCCTCAACTTTATCATCCTCCTTGATGGATCCGGAGGGTTCAACTTGCATATCCTTTGGTGGCGATGAAACTACCTTCTCAACCTCTATCTCTTCGTCAACTTCCTCTTCAGGGGCTTGCTGCTTGGGCACGATATTTTCTTCATCATTCTGGTTCAGAAAAATATCCACCACATCAGGTTCTTGAGTAGCTGTGGTAGGAATGATAACTACAGCAGGCTCGGTTTGTTGCATGGTGTCTTCCTCGTGACGAGGAGATGGTGGTATCTGTTGCAGTGGAGCACTTGTGTCGACAGGAGCATCAGTTGCTACAGTTTGAATACGGCGATCTGAGATTGCCTTCGGCTTATTAACTCTTGCCTTAGCTTTTTGATGCTTCTCTTCTTTTTCTCTTCGTCGAGCAAGAATTGCTTGACGTTTAATCTCATCATTTCTTCGATCACAAAGCTGAGAAACATCCATCTTCAGCGTTGAATGCCACTCAATCTTGTTATTCCTCATAACAGTGAGGGCTTTGGTAATCTCAAGAATCTCCTTGTTCATCTCTTTCCTTTCAGAATCAGTGCTGGCATCCTTCCTCGTTTGCTCGAGGAGTTTCTTGTCCTAGACAGCTTGGTTCAGTTCCTTGGTAATCTCTGCCAGCTCAGCAAAGTGTTTTGCTACCATCTTGTTAACATCATCTGGAAGACCCAAACTGCTCAGATCAGCTAGTTTTGCATCATAGGCAGCACCTTCCATGATATCAATGATAAGATCAAAGTCATACTTCAGTTCCTCTGTGGGAGCAGGAACACTTGATTTGGCTTTCTTAACAGAAGCAGAAGCTTTATCTTCGGGCAAAAGCTTTCTCTTCACAGAAGGGGCAGCAGAACCCGAATGTTTATCAGAGACTGGAGCAGCTGCAAGCCTTGGTGACATTCTCAACGGAGGTGAAACTTTTGCTGGTGAGGGGGTTTGATGCGGCTTGTCCAGAAGAGCTCGTTAATCATACATAGGAATCTCTTCGGCAACATTATCATCGGAAAAATCATCAGATGAGGCAGAAGCTGCCTTCTTGGATTTACTGGCGACAGATTTCTTTCTTGAAGCTCGAGGGGAAACAGACTTCCTCTTCTTCCTTTCCTTTCGGGCAGAAGCCCGTTCCTTCATTTCTTGCACATCTTGTTGAGTTAACTCAACATTTCTTTGTTCCACTTGATTTTTCTTTGAGGCCTTGGCTTCACGCTTTGCCTTGGCCTTTCCTCTCTTTTCCACTTCTTTGGGAAAATCAGCAATGGTTTTCATTGAATCAGCATGAGCATTCATAGGAGGAGGTGGCCTGACTTTTTTGTCATCTGGACCGTGGCAGCCTTCAGCTATGCAGTCATTCCAGGGTGGAGTGAAGGCGAATAGGATTTGATATTTCCTTCGGACATTTTCATGATTGAACCATGTAGGAACGAAGTATGTCTACCAGAGGGGGGGGGGTGAATGGAAGTTTTAAATTTTCTTTGGAAAACTTAAATCTCTCAGAACCCAGCAGCGGAATAAACAACAAACAGACTAAGAAAAACTACAACATATGACCGAAGGGAAACTAAAGCATGCATCAAAGTAAAATACATGAATAAAATGCATTGAAGGTAAACTTGAGTAACAAAGGTAACCAATGGTGCTCGATGGCGACAAGGAATTTGTTCGACCAGTTTGTCCTTCTGCACAAGGACTACGTTTGGTTGGAGGGGATGTGACTTAACACGGAAGATAAACTCTCTTCACCCTATTCTCCTCGACAATCGATTCGTCAACCGATGTCGATCACTCGTGGTAGATACTTGAAGGCGATCTCCAAACCTTTATAGACTTCTTCTTCGAGAACCACAATTACTCTTGGTCTCTGAATTACTTGACACCTAAGCGTCTAGAGAGTTTGCAGCTCTCAAGAGTAATAGGCAGAGCATACTAAACTTAGATTCCAGTGATGCCGAACCACTATCTAATTCTTTGGCTCTAGGGTTTTTCTCTTGGTGGATTTTAAACACAAATCGCTCAGAGAGGGGGTTGCTCAACAATCTTCTCAGAAATCAAACATAGCAGCCATCGGACAAAGCCGGCGCGGGGTGGTTATTTATAGCCGCAGCCTTCCCAAATGGGAAATGACCATTTTGGACACGAGGTTCAGCCAATGGCCAACCGACATATTCTTAACTATCAGATTTTGGAGCAACGATAACATTACTTGAGGAACAAGTAATGCTAACTCCTCGGTCTGAGGCAAATCTCTCGCAGCGAAGAAGATCACAGTCTCTTGCTAGCAAGTATTTGCTCAGAGCACAAAGAGATTTCTCTCACAGCTTTCATAGGTTTGGGTTTAGCATCAGAGAATGAAAGCTTCGGAACGCTATACCCCTATTAATAGTACGGTGGTCCTATGACTCAATGAAAGAAGAAGAACAACGAAATAAATGCTACGTCCTCACTTCGTCTTCATTCTTCCTCGAACGCAGTCATTTGCTTCGAACAATCACCGAATTAATTGCTTAAACTTCAGCAATTTTTAGGGGTCACTCTCGTTAGCTTTATCTTTGGTGATAACCTTCGCTGCCTCGCAGGGAGATTATCTTCATCGTTTTCATCAAATTGCTCGATTACTCCAGGGACCTGTTACTCTGTGTGCACTAGCAAACACATAAGTCCCGAACTGTTTATGTCAACAAACTCCAAAACATAAGGGGCCTATCATTGCACCAACAATCTCCCCCTTTTTGGATGGTTGTTGACAAAACAGATAATCATCAAAGTGAAGATAGATAAGAAGGTTTTAAATTGAACAAGAGTGAACTTGCGTTACTTGAATCGATGATGAAATATACTCCCCCTGGATGTATGCAGGTTCAATTGATATATAATGGAATTCCTTGCAATTCATTTGAGAGTGTGGAGAATTTTCAATCATATGAGGTAATGATTCGCACTGATGACGGATAATCCAATGAGAGAAAAGTGCAATCATTCATAACTTCTGTTAACAATTTCACCTGCAAAACAAAGAGCTTCGAGAGAGAGCAGTGCAGCAGGTGGGGTTATTAATATTACATCCCATAACAGAAGTTTTACTTCAGGGCACATGAAATGGTGCAATTGTCTCAAGGATAGAGCGAGAAAAACATCAACACCAAATCCAACAGAGTAAATCTATCAAACTCTTGATGTTATTCTCCACCTTTTTGTCAACTAGTGTCAAAAAGGTGATGAAACAACATGAGTGGAAAACTGTGAATATGATTCACTCTGAGGCATCGTCTGAGGAATTGTCTGACGAAGTTTCTGATTCGGAAGTGTGCGAAATCTCTTCATCTTCAGTGGCAACAGCAGCAGCTGATCCTTCGAGACTGACTTGGGTCTTGGATGAGGAAGGAATATTGGGGTCAGCCTCATCACACTTGCGAGACAGAGGATTTTCTTCAGAAGGCTTGACAGTTGGTGAAGTGGCTTCTGATTCATCGAGGAATTTACGTAGCTGTATTCGAAGTAAATTCGTTGTAGGTTCACGAGCTGGCAAAGGTGGAGTGGAGCGATCGTGAAAATTTTCATCAGTAAAGCCTTGGTCAATGTACTGATAGAGTTCTGGAAGGTGAGATTTGCTGAGTTGCTTCTTGGAGAAAAATTTCTGAAGCAATTTCCATAGGCGCTTCTTGTTTTCTGCTGTAATCATGTGCACAACTTTTGTTCGGTTGTGAATAGCATTAAGTTCGGCAGCCAGATGTTCTTTCTCTTGGCAGTCTTTGGCCATATGCTTCAATAGCAATTGCTGAGTGTGCATGATCACTTCAAGATGTGAAGGAGGTTGAGTATTCGGCAGACGATCACGCTTGGGCAGCTTCGGTGCATTGAAAGTGTTGTGATAGTCAGAAGTGCTTAACCCTGGTGGTTTTCCTGAAGAAATGTCTTCCATAACTTTCAGTGTATCATGCACAGGAGCAATGAAGCTCTTGTGACTGACTTTAGCAAGATATTTGGTCTTCATTGCATAGTCAACCACTTTCTGAATCCATGGTGCGAATACTTTGATGGTTTTAGGACACCGAGCTGAATCCATTAGGATGCGCAAGAACATGTCTTCGACATCGAAGATATAACCCTGAGAGATGGCATGGATGGTGTTCCGAAGAACATCAGGTATTACATTGTCAGTATTCATTCCAGCCAGCGGACAGATGGTATATGTGAGGATGTGGTATAGAGTCTGATTGTCGAAGGTTAAATGTTCAGGCAGAGGAGAACCATGGTAGTCATGAATCTTTTCTTTATCCATTGTGCATCGGAAATCTTCATCAGTGACTGCATCAATGTTGTGAACACGAATATCAGTTTTGCCATGTTCAAATAAAGGAAAATGAAAATGGGAGACAAAGTCCATAGCAGAGCATTCGATTCTTTTTCCTTCTGTCATCCATTCCATTATACAAATATGCATAAAACCGAAGAATAATCTCCTTATTCCATGGATGCTGATAGCCTAAGACACGAGTGAGACCATAGTCTTTGATGTCTTGTAGAATTTGATTGAAGCATCCGATGCTTTTCATGGCTGCAAAGTTTGGGAACTCATAGGGAAACTCTTCAGGCTGTCATACAGAATACGAGAGTAGTATATCGCCTGTTCCTGAGTCCAAAATCCAGGAGAATCAGATGTCTTGGGTTTGCTGTAAGGACTCTCTCGAAAGAAAAGTGGGTGCGTATTTCTGTTGAACAACGGTCCTTTGATGCCGACACCGATGGAAAACAAGGGCAGTCGCTCGCGAGGATAGGGGTATTTTAGTTCTTCAACAGAAAGTACTTCATCGCCATAGATGACAGAATCCGAATGATGAGCTGATGGTGAGTTTGCTGCAGAAGGGTTAACATCTGAGGGTCTTTGAGCTGTGATGAGTGAAATCCTCAAGGGAGAGGGATTTGTCACTAGTGCAGGGACAGATTCAGGCACCGAAGCTTTATCATTCAGTTGGGGCAGTTGAGGAATTGCTTCTGAAGTTGGTGGAGCAAAGGGAGGAACCAAATCTTTAGGTTCTTCGATGACAGGAGAATCTCGTTGTTCTGACCAAGGAATCTCTCCTTCTTTGGATAGTTGACGCTGAGTTGGATTTTCATCATGAGCGGGAGTAACCACAGGCACTGCTTCAGTTGGCCTTGGTGAGGATGGCTCATGTACAACTGGTTCTTGAGGAGCCGAAGAACTAGCTTGCACAGGAGAATTTTCTTTCTGAGTGTCAGCTTCTGGAGGGGGAGGAGCATTCTTCTTTGCAATTTTCTTCTTTTTCTTCTTCGAAGGATCAATGTGTCCTTTGGCAAGATCATTGTAACCTATCACATTTGCTTGATGATCAAGGCAAATTTTGCGAACAATTTGGTCCAGATCCGAATGAAATCCCAGCCTTCTGTGACGAAGAACTTTCAACTCCTTATTGATATCAGCATAGGATTCTTCAAGCTGCCTGATGACAAACTTGGACTTAGTAGCTTTCATGCAGTTTCAAGCTCCTTGAGTTGACCAATAAGGTCATTTATCTCAACTGAATCATTTCTCATGTCTTCGATCAGAACAAAAGCTTGAGAGATAACTTCAAAAGGAATTGGCAAAGTTGCCACTTCTCCATCAAATAAATTTTCAACAAAACGGTCTTGTTGCTCCATGATGAACTGATGATCAAAAGAATGTGGTGCATCAGTATCTTTTTTAATCTGAGCAGTCGATGGAGCAGAGGGAGCAGTCTGAGCCATATTTTGTTCGATCGGAGGCATAGAAGCCAGAGGTTGAGTCAGTTTCCAGGCAAATCGTGCAGCTTTTTCTTTCACAACATCAGACTTGGGAACTTCCTGCTTGGCATCAGTTCCTTTGATTTGCTTCAATTTGTCTTTCGGAAGCTTTTCTCCTAGCTTTGCGGTGTGTGACGCCCCCGGTTCAATCGTACACTAGTCATACACGCAAACGTGTACGATCAAGCCCAGGGACTCACGGGAAGATATCACAACACAACTCTAAACACAAATAAACGGAGGTCCACAATATTATAGACCAGGGATCCGAAGATCCGAATACATAAGTCAGTCATACAAATAATATCTGGGTACAGACATAGTTAGACAAGTTCTGCCTTAAGAAGGCTAGCACAAACAGCGACACTAGATCGAAAGGCGTTGGCCTCCTGCCTGGGAGCCTCCGATCCTACTCCTGGTCAGCTGGCTCGATCCAGTAGTACGTGCCCTCTGGACCCGCCTGGTAGTAGGCTCCGGTGGTGGCGTCTGGCTCCTGGACTCCATCGTCTGGTGTATCATCAAGGTGGGGTATATGGGGGAAAAGAGAAAATAAAGCAACCGTGAGTACTCATCCGAAGTACTCAGCAAGCAAGGATCTATACTACATATGCAACATTATCAATGGAGAAAAGGCTGTATATGTGGACTGGGCTGCAGAAATGCCAGAATAGAGAGAAAGGCCTAGTCCTATCGAAGACTAGCATCTTCAAACATCTTTTCAAAGCCATCATCTTGCAGCAGTAAAAGAGAGTAGAATAGCATTTTATTTAGCAAACATGTTGAAGTACAGCTCAAAGATCCTTCCTCGACTCCCAGCGAGAAAGTAATCCCGAAGCTTCAATTAAGTAACAAGTATCCAGTTTAAGTAGTAGATCGGGATACACAAACTGAGCGTCCTTTACCGTAGGACCGGCTATCGATAGAAGATTCATCCCTGCAGGGGTGCACTACTGTTACCCAACACGCTCGATCAACTCTGGCCGGACATACTTGATGGGTAATGCCCGTCCTCGGAAGATCAACACGAAGCAGCGCTCTACCTAGGCTCAGCAGAGAGGTCAGCACGCCGGACTAACCTATGCACCCAGGGGTCTCGGGCCATCGCCCTGGGCACCCTGCGCGTTGCGTGGCTGGCCGGGGTGCAGGCGCGACACTGAACTCGCCAGTGAAGTATCCAGCCCAATCCCGACGATCAGCCCGCACGGTGAATCGTGACGTCTGATAAGGTTTCGGAGAAACGTACATCGCAGAGGGCCCCATAACCATAATCCCGCGTGGTGGTAGTGCGTATAGGGCACGTCGACCCACTCAGATCACACACCCGAATCCAATAGGCTCAATTAGTATCAAGCGGAGACAATCAGAGTCTCTGATGCTCCGCCACAATGTCACACTCGAGTGCCCTTCCGGCACACCCGAAATCATAGATCCCCAGCGGGTACCCATCAGGGTGGACCCGCCTGTGACAAAGGTCAAGTAACCGTGTGGTCATAATCATCAGGGTGAACGTATGAGGTATCACCCTCGAGGTTCTCACTGAGGGGTTGCACGACAGAGTCGTATCGGACATGGAGAAGGAGGAATCACCCTCGATGACCACGACCGAACAGCTATGCTGCAGAGTATTCATCAGGAGTGCGTTACGAGGTATCACCCTCGGCACTCGATAGTAACTAAGCAGAGTCGTACAACTAAGGGGGATGTGAAGTGAGGCGTCTGTCTCTGATCGACGATCACGTTGATCGAGTCGTCGATGAACAAGCAGGGGCGACAAAGTAAGGTGGTGGGGTCACAGATGGTTCATACCAACCTATACTAAACAGTTTATCATAGGCAGGTAAGGTAGCAATGAACAGGTTACAACAGCAGGCTATGCATCAGAATAGGAGCATACATTAACAGTAGCGAAATTCTAATGCAAGCAGGAGAATAGAATGGGCGATATCTGGAATGCTCAAGGGGGGGGAGGGGCTTGCCTGGTTGCTCTGGCAAGAGAGGGAGGTCGTCAACGGGCTGCTCGTCGGTAGAGTAGTCGTAACCTGGTGCAGCGTCGTCGGTCTCAGCGTCTATCGAGAGAAAGAAGGAGGGGGAGAGAAACAATAAATTCACGGCAATAATGCAAACAACATGTATGACATGTCTAAATGATATGCCGGGGTGTTCTACTGCCTAACTAAATGATTTAGTTAATTTAGGAATTTATTCGGATTTATTTAATTAAAGTTGGGCACTATTCATTTACTGAAATCGGTCTAAAAGTTCAACGTTCTTATAGCTGCGGGCATCTGACGGGAATACGGAGGATATATTCGGGTTCGTATCGTCGTTCTGAGCAAGTTTCATGTATAAAATATTTTCATCGGAGTTACGGTTTATTTAATATGATTTTCTAAAGTTTTTATTAATTTCTGAAATTTAATTAATTATTTAATTCAACATTATCCGAAACAGTGCTGATGATGACATCAGCATGACCTCATGCTGATGTCAGCGGTTAATTAAGTTAATTACTAATTACTGTTTAATTAACACTAATTAGTTAATTAGATTAACCTAATCAGGATTAATTAACTAATTAATTAACTAATTAATTAATTATTTATTTTTATTTTGCTTTTATTTTATTTTCTATATTATTTTCTTTTTCCCTTTTCTTTATTCTCCTTTCTCAATCTAGTAAATAGCTAGGCCTCAAAATGGTTTTTGTAAAACATGAGACCTAGTTCATAAATACCAGTGCATTATTCCCTAACACCTAAAATTAGTTTGGACAAAATATAATTCCATATTTATTTCAGATTTAATAAATGGTTATTAAATATTATCTTTATCCACTGTTTGAGGTTGTTCGAGTCACTTATCCAATTCCAATGATGTTGGTTTCAATTTTAGAATAGCCTCTGGAATATTTGTTATTTATCTGACATTTTAGTTTCTATCTTGGACAACTTTTATATTCCACTTTCATTTAAATTTGAATTTGACTTAGGAGTTGAAATGCAATATGATGCTAATGATGATTATGCACTATTAAGCTTGCTGACATGTCATTATCAAAAGCGATTACTGTTGCTAACCACCGGGGGTGTTACACGGTGCGAATAGGTGCTTCGACCACCAAGTCTTGCAAGTTAATTGCATCAGGATGAGGTTCGGTGTTCACCTTGTCAACCATGGTAATAGTGGTTGGTGGGGTCTTCCTCTTCAAGGTGTTCTTCTTCGGGGGTGCAACTGGAACAGCATCCACACGAAGATCTGGTAGAACAGTGGATGTGGTGACATTCACTTGTTCGGAGAGAGTTGCATCGATTTCCTCCCAGGTAAGCGGTGGATCATCTTGATCAGAGGAATCACTTTCAGGTTCAATTGGCTTCACAGGCCTTTTCCTTGGGGCGCTCTTTTCTTCAGAGCAGTAGATTTTGGATCATGCTTATTCTTTGTTCTGCGCTCGTCTTTTCCTTCAGCCCTTCTCTTCTCGACGTCTGACTTGATGAGACGATGATTTTCTTCTTCCTTTGCTTGATCTTTGGCGACCTTCTTGGCACGCTTCTCAGCATTCTTGAGGTGCTTGGCCTTTTCTTCGGGATAGGAATCTGGATTGTTGATGGAAGTTTCATGAGCATCAGGAGGTGGTGGAGGTCTTTGCTGTGGTCCACCAACTCGAATGAGCCCAATCTCGCGACAGTCACCCCATGGGGGATGGAAGGCAAAGTTCTTGGCATACCGAGGGTGAACCATCTTGTAGTTAAACCATTTCTTGACCCAATGGCGCCGAATCTTTTGCACATGTCCTTTTCTCTGATTTGAATCTTCTCCTCGAATGGTGTTATATTCATCGTGAGAAACAAGCTCAGCTGTATTTTTGATTGGTTGTCTACCACCTCTACTTTTCTTCGGGGCATTTGCTTCTTGCTCATTTGTATTTTGTTCGGCATGTTTTCTTTTGCTTGTTGATGGGCCTACCGTTGGGCCCTTTGGTGATTTGGACTCGTCAGCAGTTCCCTTGGAAGCTTCTTCATCGTCAGCCATACTGTGAATCTTGGCAGAATCTGCAACTGACTGCATTGACCTGTGAAAGAGAATAGAAGCGAGGGAAAATGGGGACAGAGTCACAAATGCTCATAGCGAAAGATTTTCTCGAACAAAACATTTTGAGGAAGAATCAGACACAGAATTTGTGAACTGTTTCAATAGAATGAAACATATAGATCGAGCTAGTAAGTCCGAATAAAAATACTAGACAATGAGCTAGGCATTTCATTCAAGCGAAGCATAATCACAAACCCTAGATCTGACAGATTCGGATGCGAGGAAAAACTACAAACCACATCCGCTCTAGAGAAGTAAAAACCTAGATCTAAGATAAGTGGTAAAATCGGTGAAAATTAACCATGGACGAACTCGAATTGGAAGGAAGGAAATTCAAGCATGAACTACACGTACCCTAGCTTGGTGATGTGCAGCAGCTACGGCGGCGCGAGGGAGAAGATATCCCGCGGCGGCATGGAATGACTACGGCGACCTCTTTCTGGCAGCTAAGCGGCGAAGGGGTCGTCGGCATCGAGCTCAAGGAGGAGCAGTGCGGCGAGGGTTTAGGTGGAGAGAGGGAGCGAGGAGAAAGAAGGAAGGAGGATGAAGGGGTGGTGCGGTTTATATATAGGCGATGAAAATAACCGCACACCGAGGTTAAGATCAAACGGTTTCTATACGGGGGCGATTGCAATTCAACGGATAGGATGGACTGGCAGTTGATGAGCAGCATGTGGCAACCGTCACAGAACGTGGTCCTGACTTGGGCGGGAAAGCCCAAACTTTGGACAGCTTTCGCCAAAATAGATTAAAGTTCGGTCCAAAACAAAATTGTGGTCAAGGACACCAGATGAGTTTCGTTCCAAATAGAATTGAGCATTTGTAATGGAACAACATAGACTGGAAGAGATAGATTAGAGGAAAAAAACAGGGTCCTAGGCATTTCACTCAGCAGAGAGCAAAGGAAACCGAGCAAATAGCAATGAGAGAAATGCATTTGGGCAGAAGTCAAATCCATCGAATCGAAAAGAAACTCATCGAAGAGAAATTATGGTGGCGTAACCCACTGTATAAGAACTGTATGACCCCGAGCATCGCACAATTATCATGGCACCCGGTGAGTCTAGTTCTTCGTTAATGTATTCACTCTCAGAAAGAAACTTTCACTTTGTCGAAAGTTTCAGACTATTCGAGTGTTGTGCACCCATTCCTTTCAAAGATGTGGCAGTGTTAGCACGGGTGCCGAGTCCAGCTTACTGCACGTTTGTGAAGTCTAGGATATCTAGCTCACACCATAATGCATAGAATCTTTTCTCGTTGAGAGGCTTGGTGAAGATATCAGCAAGATTTTCTTCGGTCTTGACGTGATTGACAACAATATCCTCTCGAGCCACATGATCACGAATAAAGTGATGTCTGACGGCAATGTGCTTCATGCAAGAATGCTGCACATGATTGTGTGCAATTTTGATAGCACTCTCATTATCACAATAAAGAGGTATATGCTTGACCTTGATGCCATAATCCTTCAGTGTCTGCTTCATCCACAATAACTGAGTGTAACAAGAGCCAACAGCAATATATTCGGCCTTAGCCGTAGATAGAGATACACAATTCTGCTTCTTGAAGACCAACAGACCAAGGATCTACTGAGGAAATGACATGTCCCCGAAGTAGATTTCCTATCAACCAAGTCACCAGCCCAATCTGAGTCTGAATAACCAACAAGATGAAACTGTGCTCCCTTAGGATACCATACACCTAAGGTGGGGGTGTGAACCAAATATCTCAGAATGCGCTTGACCGCTTGGTGATGTGATTCTTTCGGTGTAGCTTGATAGCGGGCACACATGCAAACACTCAACATAATGTCAGGTCTGGATGCACATAGGTAAAGAAGAGATCCAATCATCGAACGATAGGCCTTCTGATCATAATCCTTACCGTACACATCTGCATCTAGCTTACCATTCATGGGCATTGGAGTTTTATAGCCCTTCATTTTGGAATCTTGCATTTTGAACTTCTTTAGACACACCTTCAGATATTTTTTCTTGAGAAATGAAGATGCCATTCGCTTGTTGACGTATTTGCAGTCCGAGAAAGAATTTGAGTTCACCCATCATGGACATTTGATTTTATCGGACATCATTTTCCCGAATTCTAAGCTGCAAGCATTGTTAGTACAGCCAAAGATAATATCATCCACATAGATTTGACAAACGATAATCATTGTCAATTGCACAAGTTAAAAGAGTGGGATCAGTGGATCTTGGTTTGAACCCCTTGTAAAGCAAAAACTTCTTTAGGGTGTCATACCAAGCTCTAGGGGCTTGTTTTAGCCCATATAAGGCTTTCTTCAACCTGAAAACTTTGTTAGGAAACTCAGGGTGTTCAAAGCCAGGTGACTGTCTAACATAAACTTCGTCATCAATTTCACCATTGAGGAAAGCACTTTTCACATCCATTTGATATAGCAGGATATCATTGTAATTTGCATAAGCAAGTAGAATGCGAATAGCCTCAAGGCATGCAACAGGATCATATGTTTCACCAAAATCAATGCCTTCTACCTGTGTGTACCCTTGAGCAACAAGTCGTGCTTTGTTCCTTACCACAATACCATTTTCATCTTGCTTGTTGCGGAAGTTCCATTTTGTGCCAATGATATTGTGCTTCTTAGGATTCAGTTTGTCAACCAGTTCCCATACATCATTTAATTTGAATTGCACCAACTCCTCTTGCATGGCATTCATGCAATCTAGATCATTCATGGCTTCTTCATATTTGGTAGGTTCTGCTAATGAAACAAAGGAGAAACTGCTACAGTAGTTAGCCAAACGAGTACGCGAACGAGTTGTGGGTCGATAACCTGGATTCTCAAGTTCATCGAGAATTAGTGTGGGATCAACTCGATTTGCCACTCGAGGATGAGCATTTTCTTCGTGATGGTCATTATCATCAGCATCTGCATTTGTATCATCGTTTCCTTCAGGATTGCCATTTTGATCGGCATTTGTGTTCTGATTGCCATTTCCATTTGGAGGAGAATTTGCTTCGGCAGATGCTTGACGAAAACTGCTTTGAGTCATGGGAGCATCATCATCAGATGACTCAGGTGCATTTCCTTCAACATGCTTGACACTCCCAATGGCCATTTGCCGAATTGCGTCCGATATCAGCGGTTCATCTATCACATTTGGCAAGTGCTCCTTTTGAGAGCCGTTAGAATCATCAAACCGCACATTTACAGTTTCCATAACTTTCATGTGGTGAGAGTTATAGACTCGATACGTATGCGAGTTTGAGCCATAACCAAGAAGAAAACCTTCATGTGCCTTAGGTGCAAACTTGGAAGAGTGATTCATATCAAGAATATAGCAAGGTGCACCAAAAACACAAAGATAAGAAACATTTGGTTTCTTGCCAGTGATAAGCTCATATGAAGTTTTCTTAAGGAACTTGTGAAGATAAACACGATTGAGAACATTACAAGCAGTGTTAATGGCATCAGCCCAAAAACGAATGGGAGTTTTATACTCACTGAGCATTGTTCTTGCCATTTCAATGAGAGTTCTGTTCTTCCGTTCAACAACTCCATTTTGTTGAGGAGCGTAAGCAGCAGAGAACTCATGAGTGATACCATGATCATCGAGAAATTCAGCAATGTGAGTATTTTTGAACTCAGTTCCATTGTCACTTCTAACATGCTTAATTCGCACATCATATTCATTCTGGGCCTTCTTAGCGAAACTTTTGAAGATTTCTTGAGTACAAGTCTTGTCTTCGAGGAAGAATACCCAAGTGAATCGAGAGAAATCATCAACAATAACCAGGCCATAATGACTGCCACCGAAGCTTGTATAATTTTGAGGACCGAATAAATCCATATGAAGAATTTCCAGTGGTCTTGTTGTGGTCATGACTGTCTTGGATGAATGATGTTTCTTAGCCAATTTACCAGCTTCACAGGCAGCACAAAGACAATTCTTGTCAAATTTCACATCAGGAATGCCACGAATATGCTTTTTCTTCACCAGATTCTACAAGGTTCTCATACCTGCATGACCAAGTCTACGGTGCCACAGCCTTCCTTCGGTTGCTTTTGCAAGCAAACAAGTTTGGACTGAGGGACCCTTAGGGAAATCCACTATATAGAGATCACCCTTTCTAATTCCCTCAAAGACGAATGAGATAAGATTGAATCACAAAACTTGCCAACTGACATAAGATTGAATCCAAGGGATTGAACAAGTAGCACATCATCAATAGATTTGTTCTTGGAAATAGCAATTTTACCGAAGCCAATTACCTTCCGTTTGCTGTTGTCGCCAAAAGTGATATACTTCAGAGGAGAAGCAGTTAAGTTGGGGTCGACAAACAACGACTTGTCTCCGGTCATATGACTAGTGCATCCACTGTCCATAATCCATTCAGTACACCCGGAGACATAGTCCTGCAAAAGAATTAGGCTTTCTTAACCACCCACATCTTTGCAGGTGGCTTCGAAACAAATGAACAAGCAGGATATGATTTTTTTTGATAAGCACAGTTGTTGCTCGATGCGGAGTGAGAGTAATTGAAGGAATAAGCATTAAAATTCCTTCCAGATGAATGAGCATAGTGATTGTATCATGTATGCATATATTCATTCTATCAAATTCTTTGCTCCTGCAAGGTTAGACGAGTAGAAATAGGCAGGGCATCAACAGTTTCTTAGTTACCCAAATGGTTTTCTTTGGGGAACCATTTCTGTTGTTCGGTCCAACATAGCGAGCAATTGTTTCACCATGTTGATCTTTGAACAACTTATAGTTGTCCAGGGAATCATCATCAGGATAATCAGGAATAGGAGAGTTATATCCCGAAAGCAATGCATGGTTGAGCGTTTTGCTCTTTGCAGGAACCCACACAGTCTGAGGATATTGATGTGGTTCCCAGTAAGTGCCATTGTCATTCAGTTTCCTTTCGAAACCGATCCCTTCCTTTCGGGGATTTTTGTGAAGAATAGATTTCTTCAGAACATCGCAAAGGGTTTGATGCCCTTTGAGAGATTTGAACATTCCTGTCTGAAGAAGATCCTTCAACCTAGCATTTTCATCAGAAACAGAACTATTTTCCTCGATTGAGGGGTTAGCACTCACAGATGATTCAGCATTGTTTCTTTCAAGAAATTTTAAACATGGTGGCTCAAACACTTCAGGTTTCTCCTTGAGTTGTTGGGTGAGAAGAGAGTTTTGTCTCAACAAGTCTTCATGAGCCTCTCTCAGTGCCTCGAGTTCCTGTTTCCTTTTCAGGAAATCATAGGTCAATCTCTCATGGTGTGCTGAGAGAAAATCATGACGAGTTGTGAGTTCATCCATTCGCGACTTGAGAGTAGCATACTCTTCGGTCAGTGATTGATTCTTTTCCATCTCCTCAACCAACAACCCTTTGGACTTCCTGAGGGTTTTCTCAATTTTCTCAAGAGAGTTTTGTTGAATGTTGGCAATTTTGATCAACTTAGCATGGTCATCCTCATCAGAAGAATATTTATCACTGGAGTGAACCTTGTGATGTTTGGTGGGTACCTTTTCTTTTGAGGCTTTGGCCATGAAGCAGTAAGCAGGAGTTTCATCATCGCTTGACGGGTTCCCAAAGAAATTCGTTGCCGGTGAAGAGGCGCATGCTATGCCAGCCATGCCTGAGTCAGAATTCTCATCAGACTCATTTTCTTCTTTGGAAGCAAACAAATCTTCTTCTTCAGAATCCATCTCCTTGCCGATGCATGCCTTGGCCTTGCGATAGGTACTCTTACAGATGGAGGAGGACTTGGAAGGATTCTTTGAGGAAGATCTTGACTAAGATTTCGAAGTGGAGCTGTCCTTCTTCTTGAAAAACTTCTTAGTTTTCTTCTGATCATCGGAGTCGTAGTTGTTGCTCTTGCCTTTGCTTCGATAGTTGCTCGAGTCATATCTCCCACTCGCACGGATTTCAGCTTCCTAGAGAGGGCAGTCTGAAATGAAGTGTCCTGGCTTTTTGCACTTGAAACAGGTGTATTCTCTGGTAGGTTTTGAAGATTTTGAACCTCCGGAGTTGCTTGAACTTCTTTTCTAGGAACTGGCTCTTCTTATGGAAATGTTGGAATCGTTTTGTGATTAGTGCGAGATCCTTGCTGAGTCATTCTGGATCATCAGAATCTTCTTCATCATTTCCATCGGAGGAGGAATCAGCCACGGCCTTGAGAGCATGGTTTTTGTGTTGAGTTGAGCCATACAGATCTCTCTTTTCTTCTTCTTGTTCTTCGTGAGTGTTCAGTCTCTCCATAACATCAGCAGAATTGAGGCTCTTGAAATCAGGGCGTTCACGAATCATCAGAACAAGCGTGTCAAATGAGGTGTCAAGGGATCAAAGCAGTTTCTTAACAACTTCATGGTCAGTGATGTCTTTGGCGCCGAGTCCTTGAAGTTCATTTGCTATGTCACTGAGGCGATCGAAGGTTTGCTGACAGCTTTCATTTCCAATGCGCTTGAAGCAATTGAATTTCACTCGAATAGTATCAATTCGAGCTTCCTTTTGAGTTGACACTCCTTCATTGATCTTTTCGAGGACATCCTACAGTTCTTTTGCAGTCTCACACTGTCGGTATCGAAGGAATTGAGCTCGAGAGAGATGGCCACCAATTTCATCTTTGTCTTGAGCGTCTAGCTGATTGAGCTTCTTTTCTTCATCGGTAGGTGCTAGAGGAATTAGAACTATGAACCCAATGTGCATGACATTCCACATGTCATCATCTATAGCTCGAAGGCGGATCTTCATCTTCTCCTTCCAGAAGGGATAATCCGTCCCATCGAATATGGGAATCTTGAGATGTGACTTGTAGTTCACTGAAGACATACTTAAACTCCAAAGTCGTTAGACTAAAATGAGCAGAGTCAAGGAGTACCTTGCTCTGATACCAATTGTAGGAACGAAGTATGTCTACCAGAGGGGGGGGGGGTGAATGGGAGTTTTAAATTTTCTTCGGAAAACTTAAATCTCTCAGAACCCAGCAGCGGAATAAACAACAAACAGACTAGGAAGAACTACGACATATGACCGAAGGGAAACTAAACCATGCATCGAAGTAAAATACATGAATAAAATGCATTGAAGGTAAACTTGAGTAACCGAGGTAACCGGTGGTGCTCGATGGCGACAAGGAATTTTTTCGACCAGTTCGTCCTTCTGCACAAGGACTACGTCTGGTTGGAGGGGCTGTGACTTAACACGGAAGATAAACTCTCTTCACCCTATTCTCCTTGACAATTGATTCATCAACCGATGATGATCACTCGTGGTAGATACTTCAAGGCGATCTCCAAACCTTTACAGGCTTCTTCTTCGAGAACCCCAATTACTCTTGGTCTCTGAAGAACTTGACACCTAACCGTCTAGAGAGTTTGCAGCTCTCAAGAGTAATAGGTGGAGCATACTAAACTTAGATTCCAGTGATGCTGAACCACTATCTAATTCTTCGGCTCTAGGGTTTTTCTCTCGGTGGATTTTAAACTCAAATCGCTCAGAGAGGGGGTTGCTCAACAATCTTCTCAGAAATCAAACGGAGCAGCCACCGGACAAAGCCGGCGCGGGGTGGCTATTTATAGCCGCAGCCTTCCCAGATGGGAAATGACCATTTTGGACACGAGGATCAGCCAATGGCCAACCGACACATTCTCTACGGTCGGATTTTGGAGCAACGGTAACATTACTTGAGGAACAAGTAATGCTAACTCCTCGGCCGGGGCAAATCTCTCGCAGCGAAGAAGATCACAGTCTCTTGCTGGCAAGTATTTGCTCGAAGCACAAAGAGATTTCTCTCACAGCTTTCATAGGTTTGGGTTTAGCATCAGAGAATCAAAGCTTCAGAACGCTATACCCCTCTTAATAGTACGGTGGTCCTATGACTCAATGAAAGAAGAAGAACAACGGAATAAATGCTACGTCTTCACTTCATCTTCATTCTTCCTCGAACGCAGTCATGTGCTTCGAACAATCACCGAACGAATTGCTTAAACTTCAGCAATTTTTAGGGGTCACTCTCATTAGCTTTATCTTTGGTGATAACCTTCACTGCCTCGCAGGGAGATTATCTTCATCGTTTTCATCAAACTGCTCGATTACTCCAGGGACCTATTACTCTGTGTGCACTAGCAAACACATAAGTCCCGAACTGTTTATGTCAACAAACTCCAAAACATAAGGGGCCTATCATTGCACCAACAAACCACTTCTTCGTCCAATGGCGGTGAATCCTTTGCAACCTGTTATTTCTTTTGGTGGCTGTTTCAACTCCAGGTGGAGTTTTTTAAGGCTTGGGATCAGACATCTCAGCGGCGGTGTTCCTTTCTCTACCGCGGCCACCCTTCTTGGGATTTCCATTAGAGAACAGGGTCTTGGAATCGGTGATTTGCTCATCCTCACGCTGACTATGAGCTGAGGGAATATCATCTTCTTCTTAGTCTTCAAATTCAGATTCAGGTTTCTTCTTCGGAAACTTTGGATGCTTAGATGCTTTTCTTTCACTAGCCAACTTTGCTTTTTTAGCCACATGTGACAGCTGAGGTATTTCATCCTCGAACCCAGACTGCTCTTCCGAACTATGAGCCATGACCACTCCTGGGAGAAAAACAACAATGCGAGGGAAAACAGGAAGGGGTCATAAACATGCACAAAAGCATTTTTGACTGAAAATGACTAGTTTTTTGGAAGCATCGAAGGAATCCATGGTATGTATATTTGAAAGATATCATCGATACAATTGCAGATCACCATGAGGCAGAGTAACAACTTATCTAATCTTTCGGAAAGATACACATGAACCCTAGATCTCGAAAGACTGGTACGAGGGAAAAACTACAAACCGTACAAGCCATAACTTAGAGAGCCCTAAAGATCTACCGCAAGAAAATAAAGCAGGAGAAATTGCATCGGTAAGAACAGCCCTAGAACAGAGGAATAGATAGGGCTAGCTCCAGATCTGTGCGCCCTAACTTGGCAGCAAAGATCGACTACGGCAATGCGGAGTAGAAGAAGTACCGCTGTGGCGCGACCAATGACGGCGAAGCTTCACCGGAGTTGCATGGCGAGATGCGACGTTAGCGCTGCTTCGAGCTTGGACTTGGGTGGAGAGCGAGAGGGGGGGGGGGTTGAGGACAAAACTGAGAAAGAACAAAGGAAGATGATGCCTGGAGGGGGGGGGGGTTTAAATAGCCCGAAGGCGAAACTGCTTCCTCCAAAATCTACGGCCGAAAAACAAGGGACGCTCCACATTCAACGGATGAGATCACGATCGTGAGATTGTGGGCACGTGTCAGCTGTTTCCTGTGAGAATCTCGGTAACTGAATGGAAGGCCGAAGGGTTTGAAGAAGGGCAATCACCAAAACAGATAAATGTTCGAAGTTGATTTCATTCGCGACCAAGGACGCCGGATTGAAATCTTCTTCAGATCAAGTTGCATGTTTATGACGAAAAATACGGATTGACAAGAAAGAGCAGAGCCCAAATCAAGACACTCAGCCAAACAAAGGATAACACAAAACCAAAGAGCTCTGCGTGAGTTGACATACGGACAGAATGCAAACGCAAACACAAACAAACAAAAAGATACGAAAGAAAACACAATGAACTAGCACCAACAATGGATCTCAGGTTAATAGATGGGCGATGAAAATCCCTGAGATAACACTTGTAAGAAGGGGTTAATTCTCTTTCACAACCCACACTTGTGTGGGCAACGAGGATCTCATTTTCTTTGTTTGAGCAGTAGCATTATTTCGGCGAGATCTGTGAGACATTTGTGCACTTTGAGAGTAATCCTTTGAATAAGCATTCAAGTTGTTTCCAAAGACATGAGTATAATGATTTGAATGGGAACACATATACTCCTTCTGTCAAAGGTTTGATCGATACCCATTCGAAACTTTTCCTGACCCATTCTGCGAATGAAAATCATTGTCTCGAAGAGAATTACTCTGCATGTTCAAGTTAGCAGTGACAGATAGATTTTCAATGATGCATTTCTTTACACAGATTTGCTTCTTGGGTAAACCAGACCTGCAGTTAGTCCCAATATATTGAGCGAAAACCATACCATTCTGTTGTTTGAACAGTGTGTAATTAGAGTCATCGGACTCATCAGAAATGGCAGGAATGGAAGAATCATATCCTGACAGAATTGCAGGTTCGAGTGTTTTGCTTGTAGCAAGAACCCAACTTGTTCGAGGATATTGTTCTAGAGTCTAGTAAGTTCCATCAACGTTGAGTTTCCTTTCGAAACCCAATCCTTCCTTTTGAGGATTTCTATGCAGTATTGACTTCTTGAGCACATCACATAGGGTTTGATGTCCTTTTAGGCTTCTTAGCATTCCTGTCTCAAGCAAGTCCTTTAGCCTGCAATTTTCATCAGCAATAGCAGCATATTCCTCGGAGGAGGGGTTAGAATTATCTTTCGTAACTGCTGCAATTTTCTCGATGACTGCATTAGAGGTTTCAACATGTGAATCAGCATTACTATGCTCTAAGAATTTTAAGCAAGGAGGATCAAAATCATCAGGAAGACGATTAGATTGCTCAGCGAAGAGAGAAGCTTTTTCTAACACCAGCTCATTATGAGATTCTTTCAGTGACTCGAGTTCTTGATTCCTGTTAAGGAGTTCATATGATAAACTCTCGTAGTCAACTGTAAGGAAATCATATCAATTGGTAAGATCATTAATAGTTTAGGAAAAAGCATCTTGCTCTTCGATCAACTTTTGATTCTTCTCCATCTCTTCGACCAGCAATCCTTTGGTTTTCCTAAGATTTCTCTCCAGCATGTCAAGTTCATCTTGTTGAGATTTAGCCATCTTAACCAGTTTAGCATAGGCAATGTATTCAGGAGAATATCCATTCATGTATTTTTTGTGTTTTGCTGATACCTGATCCTTAGATGATTTTGCCATGAGACAGAATGCAATTGGTTCATCATCACTTGAAGCATCATCATCACCATATGAATCAAATGAGTCTTCTGATGATTCATATGCAATGAATGCATTACTCCTTCCTATTCTTCTTCGAAATTCTTCATCATTAGATTCAGAGTCTGTTGCCTCATCTTTAGAGTCTAGGGTTATATCAGCACATGCTCTATTCTGCCGTGATATTATCTTCATATTTGATTCGATGATTGCTCTGGCTTTTACGTCAGTGACTGGTCTCATTGAAGAAGGTGAGGATGGTTCATTTTTCTTTGAGAGCTTAGTATGACGATCCATTCATGTGAAATCACTGTAGTGAAGGTATTTCCATCTGTTGCTAGGTTTTCCTTCCCAGGATGGATAGTCTGCAATGAGATGACCGAGTTGTTTGCACTTGAAGCACTTCATTTCTTTCAGAGGCAATTTTCTTCTTGATGATTCAGGCACGTCAAACTCGTCATCATTTGTGAGGCAGAGATTTTGCCTTTTGAGATCACTTAGCCTTTGTATGAGCATTTCAAGTTCCCTTGTGATAGTGTGTTGATTTTCAATGTCTTCTTCTTCTTCTTGTTCGCTACCATAGTGAGAAATGATTTCTCCTTCACTTTCGGAAGAACATTCTTGATCTGCATTTTCAAGCTCCATCTTTTCTTCATGAATTGATAACAGCGTCATGACCTCTACATAGTGAAGTCCTTCATAGTCTGGTCTTTGCTTGATTTCTGCTATGATGGAATTGAAGGATGGATCAAGAGTGCTCAGCAGCTTGTCAACAACATCTCTATCGGTGATATCAGTCACTCCTCGTTGATGAAGTCTGTCGACAATGTTTGTCAATCGATCAATGAGTTCCATAGCACTTTCCTTTCGCAGACTTCTAAAACCAGCAAACATGGCACGAAGCATTTGAGTGTGCAGATCTGATCTGGCAATGAATTCCTCGTGAACATTTTTAATGGCATCCCAGAGTTGGTTTGCAGTGTCAAGCTTTCGGAACCGAATAAAAACGTTCTTCGAGATACTTTCATAGATAATAGCTTTTGCTTGAGCATCCAACTGCAGTTTTGCTTTATCATCAGTGTTGGGATTGCTCGGTTGCTGAATAGTGTTGCCATCTTCCACAATCTGCCATAGATCATAGTTGATAGCTTGAATTTTTTTTCTGATTCTCATTCGTTCCTTCCAGTACAGATAGTCATTTCCATCGAAGATGGGAAATCTCTCAGAGTGCGAGGATCTACCTGCATACGACATACTCAAAACTCCAAGGACGTTGGACCTTTAATAAACAGAGATAGGGAGTACCTGCTCTGATACCAATTGTTAGGACCGATAGTATATCAACCAGAGGGGGGGGTGAATGGGAGATTCAAAATTTCTTTCAAAAGTATTGAAACTGATCCCAATCACAGCAGTGGAATAAGGTAACGAAGGAAATGAACTGAATCAATCTTCTTCATCAAAAGCATATTCCTCGATGAAAGATGTGACAACAATACGAGCATGGGAAATGATAGGTTTAACTACGATGAGAGTAATGCAACATGCAAACAGATGCAGTAGAATGAGATACAACATGATGCGGATGGTGAACAACACGCAGGAAGGTATACAGAGGAGAATTGAGAATAGCTAAGCTGGATGATGAAAATGCAATGTAATGAGATACGATGATAAACTCGAGCGAACAACACAAATATAGATATGATAGAAAAACTACGATGACTGATAATGATCAGATAAGCTATCGACACAAAGCACAATGAAAACTGCTGAAGGAATTGCAGTAAAGTAGAATGAACCAGTGGTTCTCGATGGCTACAGAGAGATTTGGTAGACCAGTTCACCCTTCCGCCAAAGGGCTACGTCTGGTTGGAGGGGATGTGACTTAACACGGAAGGTAAACTCTCTTCACCCTATTCTCCTTCAACTCGAAGCTGATCAGACTTCACTTGATTTCACTCATGGTAGATCCTTGTCGGCGATCTCCAAACCTTCGGTCGAGCTTCGCGAACCACAATTACTCTTGGTTGCTGAACATCTAGCTCGGTGAGGACAACAACACTTCAACACTCAAGCAGAAACCTATCCGTCTAGAGAGTGCACAGCTCTCAAGAGTAATAGGTACAAGAACTCTCACTCAGAACTACTATGATGCTAAACCATTGTCTAAGTTTGGGCTCTTGATTTTCTCTCGGAGGATCTTAAACTCAAATCACTCGAAGAGGGGTTGCTCAAATCAATCTTCACAAAAATCTCAAGCAGAGCAGCCCACGGACAAAGTTGGAGCGGGGTGGCTATTTATAGCCGCGGCCTTCCCTGATGGGAAAAGACCAAATTGGACATCAAGAGCAGCCAATGGCCGAACGACACGAGTCCAACGGTCAGATTTGAGCACAATGGTAACATTACTTGTGGAGCAAGTAATGCTAAATCCTCGGTCTTAGACAAATCTCTCGCAGCGAAGAAGATCACAGTCTCTTGCTGGCAAGTATTTGCTCGGAACACAAAGAGATTTCCCTTGCAACTTTCATAGGTTTGGGCTAAGCATCACAGCGGATCTAAGCTTCGAGAACCTATACCCCTCTTAATAGTACGAAGGTCCTATGACTCAAATAAAGAGAAGAAGAACAAAGAAATGAATACTACGTCTTCACTTTGTCTTTGACTTCCATTCGCTGTAGTCAATTTCTTCGGATAACCAAACTGAAACATATGCTTTGCTTTAGCAGTAAATCTTCGAGGGGTTAATTCCTTCACATCAAACATCTCGTCTATATAACTTTATCAGATTTAGCTCGATCTTCTCTGCAACGCAAATATACTTTGGTGAAGTTCCTCGAACTTAGCACCGGAGACAACATTCTCTTCGATTTTGTATGGACTATTTCTCTCTGTATGCACTAGCAAATAAATCAGTCCATACCTGTTTCTGTCAACAATCTCCAAAACACAAGGTAGGCAGATATTGCACCAACATGTCCCCTATACTTGTGGGTCATTAAGACTCTTTTCTGGCGCCATTGCCGGGGAGTAAAGTGCTTTTGGTAAGGAAACATTTATAATAGATGCTGAATTGTATCTTCATTTGTCACTATGGAAGATAATCCTTTGAGGGGCTTGTTTGGGGTATCTTCACCTCGATCGAAAGTGGTAAGAGCCGATCCTAAACCTACTGAACCAACTAAAAATATTTACTATGAAATTCCTTCGGGTATTATGGAGAAATGCTTGCTAATCCCTATAGGAGATGGAACAATACATCCGGATATGCACTTAATCTATATAGACAAAATTTGTGGATTGCTTAAGGTTGTAGGTTTATCAGAGGATGGATTTAAGAAGAAAGTATTCCCTTTATCTTTGAGGGGAAGGGTATTATCTTGGTACAGGCTATTGGATGACATCGAAACATGGGATTGGAACCGATTGAAGCTGGAATTCCATCAGAAATTTTATTCTATGCACTTTGTTCATCAGACCAGAATTATATATATAATTTTTTGCCTCGTGAAGGAGAAAGTATCGCTCAAGATTGGGGGAGGCTTAAATATGTGATGCACACATGCCCAATCACGATCTCTCGAGAGAAATGATTATGCAAAACTTTTATGCTCGGCTTTCTCATGAAGATAAAACAATGCTTGATACTTCTTCTGTTGGTTCCTTCATGAATAGAGCTATTTAATTCAGATGGGTCTTATTGAAAGAATTAAATGCAACTTTGAAGATTCGGAGATCGAGAAAGGTAATGAGTCAGGTATAAATCTTGAATTTGATTGCGTTAAGTATTTTATAGAAACATATGTTTTGCATAAGCTTGGTGCAAAATATGGACTTGACTATGAGATAGTAGCCACTTCCTGTGAATCATTTGCTGCTCATGTTGATCTCCCTAAGGAGAAGTGGTTTAAATTTCACCCACCTATTGAAATTCGTGAAGAACCAATTATTGCTAAAACTAAAACAATTGCTTATACTGCTAATCCTGTTGTGCCTTCTACTTATATTGATAAACCCCCTTGCCATGTTATGATTAAGGAACATGCTAAGGCTACAACTGTGATTCATAAGAGTAATACTAGACCACCTAAATCCTCTAAACAAATTAAGGTGGAACCTAATATTACAATGGTTAAATATCTCTTGGTTGATAATATTGACAGGCATGTAATCTATTTTTGTGATGAAGCTAACAAAATTGCTAATCAAGTTAATTATGAACAAGATAAGCTAGACAATAATAAGCCAGTTGTTGGTATTCCCGTTGTTTCTGTTAAGATTGGAGATCATTACTATCATGGTTTATATGATATGGGTGTTAGCATAAGTGATATTCCATTTTCTTTATATCAAGAAGTTATGCATGATATTGCACCCGCTTAAATAGAGGATTTTGATGTCACTGTTAAGCTTGCAAACAGAGATACTATTTCACCAATTGGAATAGTTAGAGATGTTGAAGTCTTGTACGGTAAGATCAAATATCTTACTGATTTCTTAGTGCTCGGATCACCACAAGATAATTTTTGTCCCATTAGTAGACCTTTCTTGAATACTATTAATGCTGAATTTGATTATGCCAAAGGAAAGGTCAAAGTTAAATTTGGTGATGTATCTCATGAATTTAATTTCTCCAAGTTTAATAAACAATCTCATGATAAGGAATGACCCAGTAAAGATGATATTATTGGTCTTGCTTCTATTGTTGTGCCTCCTACTGATCCATTAGAACATTTGTTAGACCATGAAAATGATATGCATATGAATGAGAGAAATGAAATAAATGAGATATTCTTTAGGCAAGCACCTATCCTTAAACATAATTTGCCTATTGAAACTTTGGGAGACCCTCTTACACCTAAGAGTGATCCTGTGTTTGAATTAGAGAGACTCCCAGATACATTGAAATAAGCCTATCTTGATGAAAATATGATATATTCTGTTATTATCAATGCTAACCTTTCAGTGCACGAAGACAAGAGATTACTCAAAACTCTCAGGAAGCATCATGCGACAATTGGATATACTCTCAATGATCTTAAGGGCATTAGCCCTACTCTGTGTCAGGATAAGATTAATATGGAACCTAATGCTAAACCCATTGTCGATCATCAACATCGCTTGAATCCTAAAATGATGGATGTGACAAGAATAAAAATATTATAACTTCTTGAGGAGGATATAATTTATCCTATAGCCGATAGTAGATGGGTGAGTCATGTTTATTGTGTTCCTAATGAAGGTGGTGTCATCGTTGTCCGTATTGATAAAAATGAACTTATCCCACAAAGAATTGTAACCGTCTATATGATGGTAATTAATTTCATAAAATTAAATAAGGCTACTACAAAAGATCATTACCCTCTGCCTTTCATTGATCAAATGTTAGATAGATTGTCTAAGCATACACACTTCTGCTTTCTAGATGGGTATTCTGGTTTTTCTCAAATACCTGTATGACAAGAAGATCAAGAGAAACCTACTTTTACGTGCCCCTATGGAACTTATGCTTATAGACGTATGCCTTTTGGTTTATGTAATGCACCTGTTACCTTTCAAAGATGTATGACTGCTATATTCTCTGATTTCTGTGCGAATTTTTTTGAGGTATTCATGGATGATTCCTCCATTTACGGAACTTCTTTTGATGATTGCTTATGCAATCTTGACAAAGTTTTGCAGAGATGTGAGGAGACTAATCTTATCTTGAATTGGAAGAAGTCACTACTGCATGAAGGTCCTTAGACGACACATGTATAGGAGACCAACACTCGTGGAAAAAAGCCTAGCTATAGCGTGGCAAAAAGTGCCTTGCTGGCGTGGATACCCTACGCCACCAATATGGTGCCACTGTTAGAAAATAGTGCTGACGTGGGTGGGCACGCCATCGGGTGGCCACGCCAGCAGTATTCTAATGGTTGATGGCGTGCCAGATGGACAACGCCAGCACTATAACCACACAGGTAGTGGCGTGCAGTGTACTTTGCACACCATGAACGTTTCGACCAGCCAAAAAAATAATTTTCCACCACCATATATAACATTTAGCATTTCACATGAGAACTAAGCACATATATAACAGCACACAGTAGAATAATACCAGTTAATAGACCATTAATTAGCAGTTAATAATAGTGACAATCGATCACATAGAGTAGTAGCTACACATATTGCTACTTCTTGAGCTTGCGTTGGGTTTTCCCTTGAAGAGGAAAGGGTGACGCAGCAAAGTAGAGATAAGTATTTCCCTCAGTTAAGAACCAAGGTATCAATCCAGTAGGAGATACACGCAAGTCTCCAATCTATGCACCTGCACAAACAGTAAAACACTTACACCCAACACGATAAAGGGGTTGTCAATCCCTTCACGGTCACTTGCAAAGGTGAGATCTGATAGAGATAGATATAAAAGCTTACTAAAACGTAAAAAATAAATAAAAGTAAATTAATTGCAGCAAGGTATTTTTGGGTTTTTTGGTTTATAGATCTGAAAATATATGATGGAAAATAGACCCGGGGGCCATAGGTTTCACTAGAGGCTTCTCTCTTGAAGGCAAATAATACGGTGGGTGAACAAATTAATGTCGAGCAATTGATAGAAAAGCGCAAAGTTATGACGATATCCAAGGCAATGATTATGAATATAGGCATCATGTCCGTGTCAAGTAGACCGACTCCTGCCTACATCTACAACTATTACTCCACACATCGACCGCTATCCAGCATGCATCAAGAGTATTAAGTTCATAAGAACGGAGTAACGCCTTAAGTAAGATGACATGATGTAGAGGGATAAACTCAAGCAATATGATGAAAACCCCATCTTTTTACCCTTGATGGCAACAATACAATATGTGCCTCGCTACCCCTACTTTGTCACTGGGTGAGAACACCGCAAGATTGAACCCAAAACTAAGCACCTCTCCCATTGCAAGAAGAATCAATCTAGTTGGCCAAACCAAACCGATAATTCAAAGAGAAATACAAAGATATCAAATCATGCATATAAGAATTCAGAGAAGATTCAAATAATATTCATAGATAAACTGATCATAAATCCACAATTCATCGGATCTCGACAAAAACACCGCAAAAGAATATTACATCAGATAGATCTCCAAGAACAACGAGGAGAACATGGTATTGAGGATCAAAGAGAGAAGAAGCCATCTAGCTACTAGCTATGGACCCGTAGGTCTGTGGTAAACTACTCACGCTTCATCGGAAGGGCAATAGAGTTGATGTAGAAGCCCTCCATGATCAAATCCCCCTCCAGCAGGATGCCGGAAAAGGCCCCAAGATGGGATCTCACGGGTACAGAAGGTTACGGCAGAGGAAAAGTATTTTGGTGGACACTTCTGGTGGTTTAGGAATATTTCTGAATTTATAGGCTAAAGATTAGGGTTGGAGGACTCCTGTGGGGCCCACAAGCCAGGGGGTGCCCCCCTAGGGCGTGCCCTGAGGGCTTGTGGAGCCCTCGGGACTCTTCTGCCTTCATCTCCAAGTCCTACGTGTGTCTTCTGGTCCAAGAAAGATCATAGCGAAAGTTTTATTCCGTTTGGACTCCGTTTGGTATTCCTTTTCTATAGAACTCAAAAACAAGGAGAAAACAGAAGATTGCACTGGGCTCTAGGTTATCAAGTTAGTCCCAAAAATAATATAAAATAGCATATTAATGCATATAAAACATCAAAAATAGATAATATAATAGCATGGAACAATAAAAAATTATAGATACGTTGGAGACGTATCACATATATATAGCGGTACAGTAATAAATGATAACCCAGAAGTATAGGGGATCGCAACAGTTCTTGAGGGTAGAGTATTCAAAGCAATTTTTTTGATTCGACACAAGGGGAGCCAAAGAATATTTGCAAGTATTAGCAGCTGAGTTGTCAATTCAACCACACCTGGAGATTAATTATCTGCAGCAAAGTGATCAGTAGCAAAGTAGTATGATAGTTTTGATAGTAGTAGCAATAGCAATAGTAACGGTAACAGTGATAGCAATGATTTTGTAGCAAGTGCAATAGTAACAATAGCAGAAGTAACTTAGCAAGAACAATATGAGAGAAATTCGTAGGCATTGGATCGGTGAATTTGTTGGATGATATTCATGATATAACAGTCATAACCTAGGGCGATACGGCACTAGCTCCAGTTCATAAATATAATGTAGGCATGTATTCCGTAAATAGTCATACATGCTTATGGAAAGAACTTGCCTGACATCTTTTGTCCTACCCTCCCGTGGCAGCGGGGTCCTATTGGAAACTAAGGGATATTAAGGTCTCCTTTTAATAGAGAACTAGAACAAGCATTAACACACGGTGCATACATGAACTCCTCAAACTACGGTCATCACCGGGAAGTGTCCCGACTTCTGTCACTCCGGGTTTGTCGGATCATAACACGTAGTAGGTGACTATAACTTGCAAGATTGGATCTAGAACATAGATATAATGGTGATAACATAAACGGTTCAGATCTGAAATCATCGCACCCGGGCCCAAAGTGACAAGCATTAAGCATGGCAAAGTCATAGCAACATCAATCTCAGAACATAATGGATACTAGGGATCAAGCCCTAACAAAACTAACTCGATTACATGATGAATCTCATCCAACTCCTCACCGACCAGCGAGCCTACGAAGGAATTACTCACTCCCGGTGGGGAGCATCATGGAATTGGCGATGGAGAAGGGATGGTGATGATGAAGATCGAAGATCCCCCTCTCCGGAGCCCCAAACGGACTCCAGATCTGGCCTCCCGATGAAGAACATGAGGTGGCGGCGGCTCCGTCTCGTGAAACGCGATAATTCTTTCTCCTTGATTTTTTCTCTGAAAATGTGATTTTATAGTATCAGGGTTGAGGTCTGCAGGGCCACCAGGTGGGACAACCCACCTGGGCGCGCCTGGAGGGGGGACCCCTGGTGGGTTGTGCCCACCCAGGTACCCCCTCTGGTGGTTCTTGGCTCCAGAAATTATCTTTTATTGTATAAAAATTCCTCGCAAAGTTTCGTTCCAATCCGAGAACTTTTATTTCTGCACAAAAACAACACCATGGTAGTTCTGCTGAAAACAGTGTCAGTCCGGGTTAGTTTCATTCAAATCATGCAAATTAGAGTCCAAAACAAGAGGAAAAGCATTAGGAAAAGTAGAAACGACGGAGACGTATCAACTCCCCCAAGCTTAAACCTTTGCTTGTCCCCAAGCAATTCAGTTGATAAACTGAAAGTGAAAAAGAAAAACTTTTACGAACTCTTTTGCTCTTGTTTACATAAATAAGCTTAAGTAGCACCCAGGTTTTCAGCAAAGATTATAACTAACCATGTCGACAATAACTCTTAAAAATTATATTAACTCATATCAATGGCATAATCAACTAGCTAGCAATAATAAGGTATCTCAAACAACAACACTTTGTCAAAACAACCATGATATAATATGACAATAGTGGTATCTCGCTAGCCCTTTCTGAGTCCGCAAAACATAAATGCAGAGCACCTCCAAAGTTCAAGAAGCGACTAAACATTGTAATTCATGGTAGAAAAGATCCAGTCATGATGCACCCAACATTAGCTACACACAATGCATGAGGATGACAATAGTGCTCTCAGGTTCTGGCGCTTATTTGAGAAGGTGATGACACAACATAAAAGTAAATAGATAGTCCCTTCACAGAGGGAAGCAGTGATTTGCAGAGGTGCCAGAGCTCAAGTTTTTAAAACAGAGGTAAATGAAATTTTGAGAAATGCACCCTTCTTGTTTACTTCGCGACCATTAGTTATCGGTATCTTCCATGGTAAACACATTAGTGGCGATTCCCAAGCGATAAAAGTAAAGGTTTACTCCCCCTCCACCAACAATCACACTCCATGGCTTGTCCGAAATAACGGGTGCCGTCCATACCAACAACAGTCCTGGGGGAGTTTTGTTTAATTATTTGCAATTTGAGTTTGGGACTGGGAATCCCTATTACCGCCCCTCTCGTGCAAGGACGAGTGAATAAACAGTCATCATGAGAATAACCCGCTTAGCATGGAAGATACTGACTACCTCCTATCGCTCTATGAACAATCCAGGCACACAAAAAAGGATATTTATTTGAAGTTTTTAGAGGTGGCACATGCAAATTTACTTAGGACGGCAGGGTAATACCGCATATAGGTAGGTATGGTGGACTCATCTGTAATAACTTGGGTTTCAGGGTTTTGATGCACAAGCAGAATTCCTGCTTAGTACAGGCGAAGGCTAGCAAATAGGTTGAGAAGCGGCCAGCTAGAGAGTGAAAACGGTCATGAACATGCATTATGCATAAGTAACATTGGATACTAGCATGAGTAGGATATGAACACCATGAACATAAATATCATAGAGGCTATGTTGATTTTGATTCAACTACATGCATGAACATGCGCCAAGTCAAGCCACTCGAACATTCAGAGGAGGATACCACATCATCATACTACATCACAATCATTTTAACACAATGTTGACCTCCAAGATAAATCATTATCCACTCCTAACTACTTAAGCATGGCATGAGAAACTATAATATCTAATTGTCATTGCAAACATGTTTGATCATAATGGGTTGAATCATGGATACTAGGTTAAACATATTTACAAAAACAGAACAAGTTGAGTTCATACCCGTTTCTCACTGCCACAGCCAGTTCATCAAATATCGTCATTATTGCCTTTCACTTGCACGACCGAACGATATGAAAATAATAATAGTGCAAGAGTGCCGTGGTCTAAGCTGGAATCTGCAAACATTTTATTCAAAAGGAGAAGACAAGGTAATATGGGCTCTCTGTTAGATCAACAATAATGCAAATGAGAGCCACTCAACATTTTCATCATGGTCTTCTCCTCGGTACGACTCAATAGAAAGAAAAGAAATTCAGAGAAACACACTGAAATATTTTTGGAGTTTTTGGTTTTTATCTGGAAGGAAGCAAATTAAAGAAAGTAAAACAAAAACAAGAAAAACTATTTACACGGGAGAGCTCCCAACAAGCAAAAGAAGAACAAGGAAATCTTTTTGGGTTTTTTTTAAATGTTACAACTAACTACACTAGAAAGAACAATAAAAAAGAAGCGGGAAATATTTTTGTATTTTCTCAAAGTTTTTCAAACACACAAGAAGAAGGCGAGAAAATAAATCTAGCATGGATAATACAATGAAAAAGTGTGGACACCGACAACTGGAATGAAATGTGTAAACATGAATATAATGTCGGTGGAAATACGTACTCCCCCAAGCTTAGGCTTTTGGCCTAACTTGGTTATCCGTCAGTAGCCTGCATAGTGGTCGGAGTGATAGCTCATGGAGGATCTAGGTGCAGACGCCTCAGCCCGCCGCGCAGCCACAACCGCTGCGTTATGTGCTCGGGCCTCGCTCTCAAGAACATAATATCTTCCCTTGCTGTGAACATCAAAGAGAGCAGGTGCAGGCAAAAAGGTATCCACAACGGACTTCTTATTAAACAACAAGTTATATGTATAATTATAAGGTTCACCACTAAGGAACTTATGGCGTTTCATGGTGTCAAAGTCTAAGTACTGCGTGGGTAGGATAGGGTCATAAGGCCAAGGTGAAACACCCAGCTCCTTTGCTAAACGTGTGGCATAAATTCCACCATAAAAATATCCACTACCAGCATTGTGTTGCAACCTACATGCAACAATCTCTCCAAGGTTATAACTTTTGTCACCGGTGAGAGTGGTGCGTATGAGGCTTAAGTCTGGAGCACAAAGTGTACTACAATCTTGTTTGCCTACAATGCATTTTCCGTTAAATAGTGGAAAGTATTGGATTGAGGGAAAATGAATGCTCTTTATTCTACCTTGTGTCACTCCTCTAGTCTCACCATAGCAAAGACTAGTCAAGAATATCTCAAACTCAGATCTTGGTGGTTCGTCCAACAAGCCCCAAAATGGAATTTTACACATGCCACTAAATGAATCCAGAGACATGGTAATTGAATGGTCATACAGCTTGAAGGAAACTCTAGACTCACGAGGATGAAATTTAAACTCTTTTGTAAATGATTCTGTGAGACTGAGGTATTGATTGCACTTATCTTCGATGTAGGGACCGAGCTCGGCATTGTGAACATATTGCTCAAATTCCTCTTTAATACCTGCCATCACCATGAAATCGTTGCACGGCCATAAACATGATTTGGTGGCGGCATCCCGGATTGAACTTGAGCTTGGTTCAACATAAGATTGATGGGCTGAGCCACTACTGGAAGATGCCTCTGAGGACCTCCACCTCGAAGAACTCCTTCCAAAGAGGTTCATCATATTCGCGTACAATTTTCTGGAAAAAATTGGGTCACAAACTTTTGTCAACAAAACTTCACAATAATGATAGCAACTACTCATAGGGATGCATAGAGGCCATATCATGCATTCAAACTACTTAGAACTCTAAGAATTTAACATGCAAGCTCATCTACAACAACACCAAGAGCAACTAATTATTCAAAATATAAATCACTAAAGCAAAAACTAATTGGACCAACGGAGGAGGCACATACCAAGCAACAATCCCCCGAAACAGTTTTGGAAATGGAGCTTCGAGCAAAGATATCGAAATCCGCAGGTTTGAGAGCAAGAACACGAGAGAGAGAGAGAGAGAGAGAGAGCAATGGTGATTTTTTTTGGAGGTAGGTGGTGATATGGGATGAAGAGATAAGTGAGGGGGCCCACGTGGGAACCACAACCCACCAGGGCGCGCCTGGTGGTGCTGGCGCGCCCAGGTGGGTTGTGCCCACTTGGTGCACCCCCCCTGTGATGTTATTTGCACCAAAAATTCTTAAATATTCAGAAAAAAATCGTATTAAATTTTCAGAGCATTCTGAGAACTTTTATTTTGGGGTCATTTTTTATTGCACGAGAAATTCAGAAAACAGACAAAACATGGCATTTTATTTCATTTAACTAAGAAAAACAGAAAACAAAAGGTAGGGACAGAATGTAGTGCTTACTAAATTCATCAACTTCATACCTCTAAAAAATGATTCATTAATAAGGTTGATCAAGTCTTATTAACAACCACTTTCGATTGGCATGAAACCGAAGAACTTTTGTAAAACACTAAGTTACCTCAACGGGGATATGAATGTCCCCAACAATAAGCATTTCATATTTCTTTTTGGCAGTAGGTAGAGGTAGTTGAAAACTTCCAATAGTGATTGTCGGAGATTTTTCAATAACATTAATACCATTCACTTGGAATTGTTTCTTCGGAAAGTGCATCGTATGCTCATTACCATTGATATGAAAAGTGACCTTGCTTTTATTGCAGTCAATAACATCCCCTGCAATATTCAAGAAGGGTCTACCAAGGATAATCGACATGTTGTCGTCCTCGGGCATCTCAAGTATAACAAAGTCAGTTAAGATAGTAACGTTTGCGACAACAATGGGCACATCCTCACAAATACCGATAGGTATGGCAGTTGATTTGTCAGCCATTTGCAAAGATATTTCAGTAGGTGTGAGTTTATTCAAATCAAGTCTTTTATATAAAGAGAAAGGCATAACACTAACACAAGCTCCTAAATCACATAAAGCAGTTTTGACATAATTTCTTTTGATGGAGCAAGGTATAGTTGGTATTCCCGGATCTCCAAGTTTTTTAGGCACTCCGTCGTTAAAAGTATAATTAGCAAGCATGGTGGAGATTTCATCTTCCGGTATTTTTCTCTTATTGGTGATGATGTCTTTCATGTATTTTGCATAAGGAGGCATTTTCAAGATATCAGTCAAGCGGGTACGCAAAAAGACTAGCCTAATCATTTCAGCAAAGCGTTCAAATTCTTCATCATCTTTCTTCTTAGTTGACTTAGGTGGAAAGGGCATAGGTTTTTGAACCCATGGTTCTCTTTCCTTACCGTGTTTTCTAGCAACAAAGTCTCTTTTATTCTTGGGTTGTGGGTTATCAAGATCAACAGCTGGTTCTATTTCAACATCATTGTCTGGTTCTTTATTATTTATTTGAGTATCTTCATGAACCTCATCATTATCTTTTTCATTGTCAGAAGGTGAATGTTCATTACCAGATTGAGTTTCAGCATCAGAAATAGAAACTTCATTATCATTATCAGGAGGTTTTTCTACTTCATGTTCACTAGAGGCATACAAAGTCCTATTATTTTTCTTCTTCTTTTTCTTTTTAGAAGGACTAGGTGCATCAGTGTTAACTCTTTGAGAGTCTTGCTCAATTCTTTTTGGGTGTCCCTCATGATAAAGTGGTTCCTGAGTCATTCTACCTCCTCTAGTCATTACTCTAACATCATGATCATTGATATTATTGTTCATTTCATCTAACAACTCTCTTTGAGATTTAGCAACTTGTTCTAATTGAGTTTGAACCATAGAGGCATGCTTTCCCACACCTCTAACATCATTTGATATTCTAAATAACAAGTCACTCAAGCGAGCAATCACATCAGAATTGTATTTCAATTGTTTCATAACATTTGCATTGAAGTAATCTTGCTTTCTAATGTAGTTTTCAAACTCATAAAAGCATTGACTAGGATGCATATTATAAGGATTGTCATTGTCATTGAATTTCAATAAGGAATTTACCTCTACCACCTTAGGTGGTGGTGGTGTTTCAAGCCCATGTATTTCTTCAATAGGAGGTAAATTTTTAACATCCTCTACTTTAATACCTTTTCCTTCATAGATTTCATTGCCTCTTGCATATCTTCAGGACTGAGATATAAGATACCTCTCTTCTTTGGAGTAGGTTTAAGCGGTGGTTCAGGAAGAGTCCAATCATCATAATTTTTCAATATGTTATTCAATAATTCTTCAACTTGTTCAACAGTTCGTTCCCTGAAAACACAACCAGCACAACTATCTAGGAAGTCCCTAGAAGCATCGGTTAGTCAATTATAGAAGATATCAAGTATTTCATTTTTCTTAAGAGGATGATCAGGCAAAGCATTAAGCAATTGGAGAAGCCTCCCCCAAGCTTGTGGGAGACTCTCTTCTTCAATTTGAGCAAAGTTAAATATTTCCTGTAAGGCTGCTTGTTTCTTATGAGCAGGAAAATATTTTTCAGAGAAGTAATAAATCATATCCTGGGGACTACGCACACAACCAGGAGCAAGAGTATTATACCAAGTCTTAGCATCACCCTTTAATGAGAACGGAAATAATTTGAGAATATAATAATAGCGAATCTTCTCATCATGAGCAAAAAGGGTGGCTATGTCATTCAACTTAGTAAGATGTGCCACAACAGTTTCAGTTTCATAACAATGGAAATGATCAAATTCAACCAAAGTAATTAACTCTGGGTCGACAGAGAATTCATAATCCTTATCATCAATAAAGATAGGTGAAGTAGCAAACTTAGGATCACATTTCATCCTTGCATTCAAAGATTTTTCTTTCAGTTTGCATAATAATTTCTTAAGATCATCCCTATCATTGTAAGCAAGAAAGTCTCTAGTTGTCTCCTCATCCATAACATAACCTTCTAGTATCTTAGGCAATTCATATCTGGGAGAACTAGGTCTAATAGGTGTTTCAAGATTTTCAGTTTCAAGTTCTTGATCAGTTTCAGCATTCTCAAAAGCTTTAGTTCTAGCAAGTTGTTCATCAAGAAATTCACCTAGTGGCACATTATCATCAAGCAAGGTACTAGCATCATCATGAGTAACATTCATAGCAGAAGTAGCATCATCAATAACTTGTGACATATAAGGATTAATAGCATGTGGTGGTGTTGCAAGTCTACGTATAACAAAAGGTGAATCAAGTGCATAGCTAGATGGCAGTTCCTTACCTCCCCTCGTTTTAGAGGGAAAAATCTTAGTCTTAGCATCCTTCAGATTCTCATAATGATAATTTGATAATAATCCCAAGTGACTCAACAAATATAGCTATGCTCCCCGGCAATGGCGCCAGAAAAAGGTCTTGATAACCCACAATTATAGGGGATCACAACAGTTTTCGAGGGTAGAGTATTCAACCCAAATTTATTGATTTGACACAAGGGGAGCCAAAGAATATTTGCAAGTATTAGCAACTGAGTTGTCAATTCAACCACACCTGGAGATTAATTATCTGCAGCAAAGTGATCAGTAGCAAAGTAGTATGATAGTTTTGATAGTAGTGGCAACAGCAATAGTAATGGTAACAGTGATAGCAATGATTTTGTAGCAAGTGCAATAGTAACAATAGCAGAAGTAACTTAGCAAGAACAATATGAGAGAAATTCGTAGGCATTGGATCGGTGAATTTGTTGGATGATATTCATCATATAACAGTCATAACCTAGGGCGATATGACACTAGCTCCAGTTCATAAATATAATGTAGGCATGTATTCCGTAAATAGTCATACATGCTTATGGAAAGAACTTGCATGACATCTTTTGTCCTACCCTCCCATGGCAGCGGGGTCCTATTGGAAACTAAGGGATATTAAGGCCTCCTTTTAATAGAGAACTAGAACAAAGCATTAACACACGGTGAATACATGAACTCCTCAAACTACGGTCATCACCGGGAAGTGTCCCGACTTCTGTCACTCCGGGTTTGCAGGATCATAACACGTAGTAGGTGACTATAACTTGCAAGATCGGATCTAGAACATAGATATAATGGTGATAACATAAACGGTTCAGATCTGAAATCATGGCACCCGGGCCCAAAGTGACAAGCATTAAGCATGGCAAAGTCATAGCAACATCAATCTCAGAACATAATGGATACTAGGGATCAAGCCCTAACAAAACTAACTCGATTACATGATGAATCTCATTGAACTCCTCACCGACCAGCGAGCCTATGAAGGAATTACTCACTCCTGGTGGGGAGCATCATGGAATTGGCGATGGAGAAGGGTTGGTGATGATGAAGATCGAAGATCCCCCTCTTCGGAGCCCCAAACAGACTCCAGATCTGGCCTCCCGATGAAGAGCAGGAGGTGGCGGCAGCTCCGTCTCGTGAAACACGATAATTCTTTCTCCCTGATTTTTTTCTCCGAAAATGTGATTTTATAGTATCAGGGTTGAGGTCTACAGGGCCACCAGGTGAGGACAACCCACCTGGGCGCGCCTGGAGGGGGGTGCGCCCTGGTGGGTTGTGCCCACCTAGGTGCCCCCCCTCCGATGGCTCTTGGCTCCAGAAATTATCTTTTATTGTATAAAAATTCCTCACAAAGTTTCGTTCCAATCCGAGAACTTTTATTTTTGCACAAAACAACACCATGGTAGTTCTGCCGAAAACAGCGTCAGTCCAGGTTAGTTTCATTCAAATCATGCAAATTAGAGTCCAAAACAAGAGGAAAAGCGTTAGGAAAAGTAGATACGATGGAGATGTATCAATAAATGACAAGTACTCACAAACACAAGCTAATATAGTTAATAAGCAGTTCATTTCACATCAATGGCCCTACCACTTCTAAATGAGGTAGGTGATGATCATCATCCTCAAGTCATGGCGCATGGTGTTCGTTACAGTGAATAGGATGGCATATGTTAGTAGACAATTGAAACGAAATGCTTATATGATTGAACGCTTGAGTGACTATATGTTTAGAACTGTTAATGATGTCAATGGTGTGAGTAAACATGCATACATGATAAAAACTCAAGTATAACAAGTTCTCAAGGAACAAAATGATTTGCTTAATGAGATGAACAATAAGATGAATGATCATGCTATTAGAGTTATGACTAGGGGTGGTAAAATGACCCAGGAACATTTGTATCCTGAAGGCCATCCTAAAAGAATTGAACAAGACTCTCAAAGAATTAATACTGATGCACCTAGTCCTTATAAAAAGAAAAAGAAAGATTATAGGACTTGCATGCTTCTAGTGAACCTACTGTAGACACACCTGAGAATCCAAATAATATTTCTATTTCTGATGCTGAAACACAATCTGGTGATGAACATGAACCTAGTAACAATGGTAATGATGATGCTCATGTAGATGCTCAGCCTAGTAATGATAATTATAATGATGTGGAAATAGAACTTGCTGTTGATCTTGATAACCCACAACCTAAGAATAAAAGATATGATAAGAGAGACTTTGTTGCTAGGAAACATGGTAAAGAAAGAGAACCATGGGTTAAGAAACCATGCCTTTTCCTACTAAAGCTTCAAAGAATAAAGATGAAGAATTTGAGGGCTTTGTTGAAATGCTTAGACCTGTCTTTTTGCGCCTTCTTTTGACTGATATTCTGAAAATGTCTCCTTATGCTAAGTACATGAAAGATATTGTTACAAATAAAAGAAAGATACCGGAAGCTGAAATTTCCACCATGCTTGCTAATTACACATTTAAGGGTGGAATACCAAAGAAACTAGGAGACCCAGGAATACCAATTATACCTTCCTCCATTAAAAGAAACTATGTTAAAACTGCTTTGTGTGATTTGGGAGCCGGTGTTAGTGTTATGCCTTTCTCTTTGTATCGAAGACTTGATTTGAATAAGTTGACACCAACTGAAATTTATTTGCAAATGGCTGATAAATCAACTGCTATACCCATCGGTATTTGTGAGGATGTGCCTGTCGTAGTTGCAAATGTTACTATCTTAACGGACTTTGTTATTCTTGATATACCCAAGGACGATAATACGTCGATCATCCTTGGTAGACCCTTTTTGAACACTGCAGGGGCTGTTATTGATTGCAATAAGGGCAATGCCACTTTTCATGTCAATGGTAATGAGCATATGGTACACTTTCCGAAGAAACAACCTCAAGTGAATAGTATCAATTCTATTGGAAAAATTTCAACAATCACTATTGGAGGTTTTGAATTCCCTATTCCTACTATTAAAAAGAAATATGAAATTCTTATTGTTGGGGATATGCATATCCCCGTTGAGGTAACCTAGTGCTATACGAAGATTCTCTGGTTTCATGTCATTCGGAAGAAGATCGTTAATAAGACTTGATCAACCTTATTAATGATTCCTTTTGACGGGCATGTTGTCGATGAATTTAGTAAACACAACTTTTTGTACCCACTTTTTTGTTTCTGTTATTTAGATTTAATAATGTAGAAATGCTATGATTATGCTATTTTCTGAATTTTCCGTGCAATAAAAAAATGACCAGAAAATAAATGTTCTACAAATGCCCTGAAAATTTTATATGATTTTTTATGCAATATTTAAAAAATAGTGGCACTAAACACACCCCAGGGGGGTGCACCTATGATCCACAAGCTCACAGGGCGCGCCCACCCTTGGGCGTGCCCAGCAAGCTTGTGGGGCCACGTAGGCCCTCTCACCTATTGCTGCCGCCCATGTTCTTCTTCTTCCTCCAGAAAAAATCACTCCATTGTTCAAACCCGTGTTCTTGCTCATCTTGCTGCCATTTTTTATCTCCTTGCTTGGAACTCCATTTTCGAAACTATTTTGGGGGATTGTTCATCAGTATGTGACTCCTCCATTGGTCCAATTAGTTTTTGTTCTAGTGGTTTATTATTTGCACATTTAGCAACTGTTGGTGACCATGTTCTTGAGCTTTCATGTCAAATTTATATGGTTCAAACTACTTTTGGTGCATGATATGGCCTCTAGACACTTGTAGGAGTAGTTGCTATCAATTTTGTTGAGTTTTGTTCAGTTTTATTTTGAGTTACTAAAAATTTCAGAATTTTTTAGGGAAAAGAAAAAATCATGAGGACGTGGTTAAGGGGTTCATCAAGCCGGGATTCGGAGGAAACTCCGAAGGAGAAGCCCAAGTATCATCTTTCGTGTGCAGCGGAAGTCCGGCCGTGTGAGTGGCCGTGTGACACATTCTTGAAGGAGGCGGGAATTTATGAGGATTTCTATTACTTGGCACATAATGCCGGCATCATCCCCTTCCTCTACGATAAGTGCGACCAATATCTCCTACTCACTAATATCTTCGTGCAAAACTTTCGCTTTTATCCTAGGAAGGAACCAGCCATGGTAGAATTTAATTTGTATGATGTGCCTAAGGAAATGACATTATATGATTTTTGCAATGTTTGCAAAATAGCTTATGAGGGCAGTCACAGTGATCCACGTCCTAGTGACATGGAAGATTTCAACTCTGAAACTACTGTGGGGGAAGAGAGAGGAGTGTCGGAAGCGAGAGTGGCTAGTTTACATTTTCCCGTTTTAGGTTACTATGCATTATTTGCCAGGAGATGTTTGATTGGTCATTAGCAGAGTGGATCTCTCAGTGCACTTGACCTTGTTATTTTGCGCCATGCTTTATATGTTGATAGAACTTTTAGTCTGGGTTGCATGGTTGCTCGGAGGTTACACACAAACCGTTCAATGGGTATTATTTAGGGTGGTGTCTATGCCTCCCGCCTCGCTGCACATTTTGAGATTCCTATTAGACATGACGAGGAGGATATGCTACTACCCACTAAATATTAAGATTATACTAGCATGGTAGCGCATCATTTTATTGACAAAGATAAGCAAAAGCGACTCCTCTACAACTTAGTATTCAGTCAGGGTACTCGGGAGATTATTACTTTGCCTGCACCTTCCTTGTTCGATCTTTATTCAGGCAGGTACACTATTATGCCCGATGACATCTACACATACTGAGGTCTGATACAACCCCCAGTACCTGAGCCAACACCAGCGCCTGAGCCATACAAGGAGCATGTTTATCAGTGGGAGCCACAAGAGCCCGTCAACTAGCGGAACCCTTAGGACCCTCCGCAGTATCCAGGAGAGGTTTACTTCCAGCCATGACCATAGTCCAACTTAGGCTGAAAGCCTAAGCTTGGGGGAGTATGTATTTCTCACCAACATTACATTCGTGGATCACACATTCATTCCAGTTGTCGGTGTTCATCCTTTTTCATTGTATAATCCATGCTAGTTTTATTTATCTCGCTTTCTTCTTGTGTGTTTGAAAAACTTTGATAAAATCCAAAAATATCTCTCGCTTCTTTTCAGTTTTCCTTTCTAGTTTAATTAGTTGAGTATTGAAAGAAAAACCCAAAAAGATTCCTCGTTCTTCTTTTGCTTGTTGGGAGCTTTCCCGTGTATATAGAATTTCTCATTTTCATTTTTCTTTCTTCAAGAAAAAAACTCCAAAAATATTTCAGTGTGTTTCTTTGAAATTCTTTTCTTTGGGTCGTACGGAAAAGACCACGATGAAAATGTTGAGTGGCTCTCATATGCATTATTGTTGATCTAACAAAGAGCCCATATTACCTTGTCTTCTCCTTTGAATAAATGTTTGCAGTTTCCAGCTTAGTCCACGGCACATGCACTCTTATTATTATTTACATCATTCGGTCATGCAAGTGAAAGGCAATAATGACGAAATTTGATGAAATGATTGAGATGAAGAAAAGCTGGTATGAACTCGACCTATTTTGTTTTTGTAAATATGATTAACTCATCGTTCTTGATTCAGCCTATTATGAATGAACATGTTTGCAATGACAATTAGAGATCATAGTTACTCATGCCATGCTTAAATTGCTAGGAGTGGATAATGGTTTATCTTGTGTGTCAACATGCATTTAAAATGGTTATGATGTAGTATGATAGGATGGTATCCTCCTCTGAATAATTCAAGTGGCTTGACTTGGCGCATGTTCACGCATGTAGTTGAATCAAAACCAACATAGCCTCCACGATATTAATATTCATGGTGATTTATATCCTACTCATGTTTGTACCCAATGTTGATTAATCTCAATGCATGTTTATGACCGTTGTCACTCTCTAGTTGGTCGCTCCTCAATCTATTTGCTAGCCTTCACTTGTACTAAGAGGGAATATTTCTTGTGCATCCACTTCCTTAAACCCAAAGTTATTCCATATGAGTCCACCATACCTACCTATATGCGGTAATTACCTGCCGTTCCAAGTAAATTTGCATGTGCCAAACTCTAAACCTTCAAATAATAATCTGTTTTGTATGCCCGAATTGCTCATGTAGCGATAGGGGGCTGTCAGTATCTTCCATGCTAGGTGGGTTATTCTCACGATGAGTGTTTATTCGCTTGTCATTCATGAAAAAGTGGCTGGTAATCGGGATGCCCAGTCCTATGATCAAAATCAAAATCAAAATATAATAATGAAACAAAAATCCCCCTGATTGTTGTTGGTATGGAGGGTACCCGAGGATTCGACTAGCCATGGCTTGTGTTTGTTGGTGGAGGGGGAGTAAAACTTTACCATTCTTTTTGGGAACCGCCTATAATGTGTCTAGTATGAAAGATAGTGAGATCTCTCGGTTGTTATGTTGACAATGAAAGCATACCTCTCAAAATTATATTCATCTCTGTTTTAAAAGCTTTGAGCTCTGGCACCTCTGCAAATCCCTGCTTCCCTCTGCGAAGGGCCTATCCATTTACTTATATTGTTGAGTCATCATCTTCTTATTAAAGCACCAGCTCGAGAGCACTATTGTCATTTATATGCTTTGTTTATAGTTGATATTGAGTATGAGTGTGACTGGATCTCTTTTGCCATGAATTACAATGTCTAGTCAGTGCTTGAACTTCAGGGGTGCTCTGCATTTATGTTTTGCGGTCTCAGAAAGGGCTAGCGAGATACCATTATGTCATATTATATCATGATTGTTTTGAAAAAAAGTGTTGTCATCCGAGATATCTTATTATTGCTCGCTAGTCAGTTATGCTATTGATATGAGTAAATGTGATACCTAAGTGTTATTGTGAATGTGGTTAGTTCATAATCTTTGCTGAAAACCTGAATATTGGTTAGACATATTTGCAACAACAAGATCAAACAGAGTTTGTAAAAGTTTTTCTTTGTCACTTTCAGTTTATCAACTGAATTGCTTGAGGACAAGCAATGAGTTAAGCTTGGGGGAGTTGATACATCTCCATCGTATCTACTTTTCCAAACACTTTTGCTCTTGTTTTGGACTCTAATTTGCATGTTTTGAATGAAACTAACCCGGACTGACGTTGTTTTCATTAGAATTGCCATGGTGTTGTTTTTGTGCAGAAATCAAAGTTCTCGGATTGACCTGAAAATTTACGGAGAATATTTGTGGAATATATAAAAAATATTAGCAAACAAAGATACCAGAGGGGAGCCACCCAGGAGCCACAAGCTCAGGGGGCGTACCCAAGCCCCCTCCCAGGGTGCGTCAAGCGAGCTTGTGGGCCCCCTGGACCTCCGGCAACTCTAACTCCAACTCCATATATACCTATTCGCCAAGAAAAAAATTAGAGAGAAGGATATTCATCGCGTTTTACGATATGGAGCCGCCGCCACCTCCCGTTCTTCATCGGGAGGGCTGATCTGGAGTCTGTTCGGGGCTCCAGAGGGTTGAATCCGTCGCCGTCGCCATCATCAACCTTCCTTCACCGCCAATTTCATGATGCTCACCGCCGGGAGTGAGTAATTCTTTTGTAGGCTTGCTGGACGGTGATGGGTTGGATGAGATTTATCATGTAATCGAGTTAGTTTTGTTAGGGCTTGATCCCTAGTATCCACAATGTTCTGAGATCGATGTTGCTATGACTTTGCTATGCTTAATGCTTGTCACTAGGGCCCGAGTGCCATGATTTTGGATCTGAACCTATTATGTTTTCATGAATATATTTCTGTTCTTGATCCTATCTTGCAAGTTATACGCACCTATTACAAGTTATGATCCACATACCCCAAGGTGACAATAATTGGGATTCTTTTCGGTGATTACCGTAGTTTGAGGAGTTCATGTATTCACTAAGTGCTAATGCTTTGTTCCGGTTCTCTATTAAAAGGAGGCCGTAATATCCCTTAGTTTCCTTATGGACCCCGCTACCATGGGAGGGTAGGATAAAAGATGTCATGCAAGTTCTTTTTCATAAGCACGTATAACTATATACAGAATACATGCCTACATTACATTGATGAATTGGAGCTAGTTCTGTGTTGCCCTAGGTTATGACTGCTACATGATGAATATTATCCAACACAATTATCCATCATTGATCCAATGCCTACGATATTTTCATATATTGATCTTTGCTGAGTTACTTTCGATGTTACTGCTGTTACAATCACTACAAAATTGCTACTATTTCTGCTACTACTGTTACCATTACTATCATAATACTTTGCTACTGATCACCTTGCTGCAGATATTAAGTCTTTCAAGTGTGGTTGAATTGACAACTCAACTACTAATACTTGCGAATATTCTTTGGCTCCCCTTGTGTCGAATCAATAAATTTGGGTTGAATACTCTAACCTCAAAAACTATTGCGATCCCCTATACTTGTGGGTTATCAATGCTCCAACTTCTTAGCATAACTAGAGACCATACGTGCAAGCTTCGAGAATCACAAACCTTAACACCAATATTCTTACTAAACCACAATCATTCACTAGTACCTCCCACATATTACCATCTCAATATCGCAAAACTATTGCAAGGAATCAAACTTATCATATTCAGTTATCTACATGAAAGTTTTTATTATATCCCTCTTGAATACCTATATATCAGGACCAATTTCATAACCTGTGCATATTGCCACTTGTCAGTGTACTAAAATAGGTGTCGTTTAGTACCCCAGACTTGTGCACAGGCAGTTGTAGCCCTGCAGACGACAAGGGCTTGCTGGAGGATAACCCGTCCCAAGTCTCAATGCTTGGACACCAAGACCGGGAAGAAGGCCTCTAGGTGGGTGATCGAGAAGTACTAAGTTAGTACTGAAGGTCAAGAATCTAGTTGCCGGCGAGCTTCGCATCGGCAAGCCAAGACCTGGCAAGCTTCGCACCGGCAAGCTCCTTGCTGAGAAGCATCCTTTCCTTTCCTTTCGGCCACTCCACCTCATCGACCAGCTGATGGCTTGTCAAGATGAGGTGTCAAGCAGGTAGGCGGCTTGAGGAGAGTCAACAGGACACACGTCAGCACGTCGCATGCAGATAACTTTATTGACACCTGTCTAGTGGACGTGTCGAGGAGGTGGGCTCATCCACGTCGACAGCACAGAAGGAGAGACACCTTTTGCCAAAGGATTGCTACCATTTCACGGCGCATTAAATGCCCTTGTGCTAGTCCGACGGGATTAGGTTGGATAGCATCGAGGCCACTGTTTACATACATGTAATGACCATATTGCCACTGTGGTGACCCCTTTTTGTCTATAAAAGGAGGCACATGGCTACCTTGGCAGGGGTCGACACTTTGGATACACTTACGCAGTATCTGCACCTGGCTCGCAATTTTCCGGCAAGCTGCGCTTGTAACTTGTGCTCCAAGCTAAACCAACCAAAGACAGGAGTAGGGTTTTATGCCTCCACGGCGGCCCGAACCTGAGAAAACCTCACGCATGTGCTCTTGGATTTGCTCTCTGTGCTTGTTTATCACTCCAGCTCGACAACAAAGGGGCTTTGCTAGTCCCATAGATCGTCGTACCCCGACATCTTTGGCACGCCAGGTAGGGGGATCGCTTGTGCGGATCTACTCCAGCAATCTTCATGCAAGTTTTGTCATCTTCTTCATCCATGGCGCTGAAGAAGAGTGAAGCGATGGGTGCACCGTCGGGCTCCAAGCTGCCGGTCCAAATGCCTCCAGTAGGAGGGACCGGTGGCGACCGCTCTCCACATCCTTCCGATCACAAGAGTCATACTCGCTCCACCAGAAGCCAGGACCCACGCGTCACTACGTCGAAAGGCGATGCTGCGGTTCCCAGGGTCGCTGCGGCTACATCCAAGGATGACGCCGCGGGATCCCAGAATGACAGAGTTACAAGATGCGCGCCGAGGCCATCACAAGATGGACAGGAGATGCTTCCCCGCAATGACGTCGACCCTGGCCAATATGCAGGCAAGGAACATGTGCACCATTCTCATGGTACGCATGGCCTGCCGCCATGTCAAACCGCTAGCGAGCATCGACCACGGCAGCAGGACAGAGATCGAGCTCCTTTTGGCTCGCACAGAAGTCGAGCCACCTTTCAGTCCCTGTGCCCCGTCATTACCAAGTCGGCGGTGGAGGCGCTAGGGCAGGTGCAGTTACTGCTGAATTTTCCTCCGGCTCCGGAGAAGATGGATGAGTGGTGTGCCACCATCCAGAGCCTCGTGGGCTATGCCAACAATGATGGGTCACGTCCAGTGGGGCCCTATTAGTGGCAGCCAACTGCGCCAGAGCAGGGTGCTGACGGGCGGACCATGGGTGTTACACCAACGGTGCAGTCCCCTCCCCGCCAAGTACGGCAGAGCCAGCAGGTCAACGCCCATGGCAGCATGTCTATGGAGTCGGCCGATCCGCAAGGCCACTGGAATCGCCACCATGACCAGTGCCAGGTCATCAATGATTGACGCGCTGAAGATGCTCGAACCACCATCGAGCGACGCCAGGAAGCGCGCCGTCAATCGGACGAGCGAGAAGGGCCGATGGTGAACGAGCATGCGCCGGGGTTCCCCAGGTGCCTTCCCTATGATGTGGGCTGCCCAGTGTTTACCCGTGAGCTGCAACAAGTTCAGTGGCCCCACTCCCAAAACTTCAAGCCTAACTTGCCAGAGAAATGCGATGGGAAGCTCAACCCGGCTGAGTTTCTTGGGATTTACACCATCGCGGTGCAAGTCTAACATGAGATCTTGCCGGATAACTCTATTTCTTCATGGTCGGACTTGTGTCATGTGTTCGTTGGGACTGACATCAGGGGCCACGAGCCTCCGAGGAAGCCCAGTGATCTGCACTTGATTCCACAGAAGGATGGCAAGTCCCTTCCAAGTATGTACAAAGGTTTAGCCATGTGCACCACAACATTCCCAATGTGCACCCGCTGCTGTGATTGCTGCATTCCATACGGATGTTCACAACCATGGGATGTGGGCTCAGTTGAACATTGAGCAGCTGAGCACCATCAACGAGTAGTAAACCTTGGCGGATCAGTGTGCATGTGCTGAGGAGGGGAGGAGATTTCCCGGGGAGGATGCAGGAGTCGAGGTTGATTCCGAAGACGACGATGCGTCCACCCCAAAGAAGACAGGCCAGAAGCACAATCACAAGCGCAAGGGCAAGGCAATGATGGCCGTTGAGGGTTCCGCTAACTTAGATGTCGCCAAGAAGCCCAAGACTGACAGCCCCAGCAAGGATCTTGCCGGATGTGCTGATTGTCAGGAGGCCATGACAGGCGAGAAGGCGGATGGCTCCGGCAAGACCAAGGAGCCGTACTGCAAGATCCACCACACCAAGGGCCACGACCTCAATGATTGCCGGCAAGTGGAGCAGATTGCCGAGAAGCAGAAGCAAGAGTATGAGAAGCGTGACCAAGAGAAGGGCCAAGACGGCGCTAGTGGGTCCGGCAACAAGAACCTCGGTGGCCGTGGGGGGCGCCGCGCCAAGGGTCGGCAGTAGAAGGAGAAGCCTGCTCGCAGCGGTGACAAGAAAGAGGGCGAGAAGGATGGTGATGAGGAAGACGAAGAATCTGGAGGACATGAGTTCCAAAAGGTTGTGGAGGCCATGTGTGTTAACGGAGGTGCATCTTTGCACTCCTCTCATCGCCAGCTCAAGCAGTGGGCGTATGAAATCAATGTGGCTGAACCTGCAGTGGAGGCGAAGAGGCCACTCAAGTGGTCCGACACGCCCATCATTTTTGACACCGAGTACCACCCTGATCGCACCACCATGGTCGGGTTTTTGCCGTTGTTAGTCCCACCAACAATTCACAACCTCAAGGTGACGAAAATGCTGGTTGACGATGGGGCCAGCTTGAACCTGATCTCCCCCGACGTGATCAGGAGGCTGTAAATTTCTGATGGAGATCTCCAAGAAACGGGAACGCTTCAGGGGATCAATCCATGGAGGAGTCAACCCACCGGCAAGATCACCTTACCGGTCACTTTTGGCACCAAACTGAACCACAGGACCGAAAAGGTCATTTTTTTACCGTAAAAAGAAGGTCATTTTTGACGTCGTCAAGATACCATTGCTCTACAATGGATTCCTGGTCGTCTGACTCAGGAAAATTTTATGGCGACGTCTCATTACGCCTATAACACTTTGAAGATGCCGGGCGCGATGAGCATCATCACCATCCACTCCGACAAGAAGGACACAGTCATCTGCACTAACAAGCTCTACAGGGAGGCAGTGGCAGCATCTGCCGTCAAGGCACATGCTCCTGTTGGCAAAGCTCCCGGGGGAGGAACGAAAAAGAAGACCGGCAAGACCTCTGACAAGGACTCTGGGAAGCGCACCTCTTCGGAGTGTAGCACACCCGTCGAGGATATACCAGAGAGCTCTACTAGCAAGAGGAAGAAGGACAAGGCCTCACCACCTGCTACGAAGCAGGTCTCCGCAAGGGAGGATGTGATACGTCTCCAACGTATCTATAATTTATGAAGTATTCATGCCATGTTTACAACAATTTTATATGGTTTTGGTATGATTTGATTAGAACTAACCCGGACTGACGCTGTTTTCAGCAGAACTACCGTGGTGTTGTTTTTTGTGCAGAAATAAAAGTTCTTGGGCTGAAAATTTACGATGATTTTTTATGGACCAAAAGAGACCCCCGAAGCACCGAACTGGGCCAGGAAGTGACCAAGGTGGCCACAAGCCGCCAGGGCGCACCCTGGGGGGGTAGGGCGCGCCCCTACGGCTTATGGGCACCTTGGGCACCCCCTTGACGTGAGACCGACGCCAAAAATTCTTATAAAAACCCAAACCTCCGAAAAGAACCCTAGATCAGAAGTTCCTCCGCCGCAAGCCTCTGTAGCCACGAATAATCAATCTAGGCCCTCTCCGGCACCCTGCCGGAGGGGGCCATCATCACCGGAGGCCATAGAGGAGGAAGCCGGAGGGGGCCATCATCACCATGGAGGCCAAGGACCAGAGGGAGAACCTCTCTCCATCTAGGGGGGAGGCCATGGAGGAGGAAGCACAAGGGGGAGACCCTCTCCCCCTCTCTCTCGGTGGCGTCGGAGTGCCTGCGGGGGAACCATCGCCGCAGTGATCGTCTTCATCAACATCACCATCTTCATCACCTTCCTCATCTCTTTTAAGCGGTCCACTCTCCTGCACCCCGCTGTAATCCCCTACTTGAACATGGTGCTTTATGCCACATATTATGATCGAATGATGTGTTGCCATCCTATGATGTTTTGAGTAGATTTCTTTTGTCTTTTGGGTTGATTGATGATCTAGATTGGTTTGAGTTGTATGTTTTATTTTGCTACTGTCGTATGGTGCCTTCCGTGCCACACACACCTGAAGGATTCCCGCTGTAGGGTGTTGCAATACGTTCATGATTCACTTATAGTGGGTTGCTAGAGTGACAGAAGCTTAAACCTGAGTAAGGGGGTTGTTGCGTATGGGATAAAGAGGACTTGTTACTTTAATGCTATGGTTGGGTTTTACCTTAATGATCTTTAGTAGTTGCGGATGCTTGCTAGAGTTCCAATCATAAGTGCATATGATCCAAGTAGAGAAAGTATGTTAGCTTATGCCTCTCCCTCATATAAAATTGCAATAATGACTACCGATCTTGTTAATAATTGCCTAGGATAATTCTGCACACCGATCCATCATTATTCCACACTCGCTATTTATAATATATAGTAATATATTCTAACTTATGTTAACAGCACCTATTTTTATATTTTAGTTCTACGATATCATGCAAAGTTATCCTCTTCATACCCACAACGTAGTTTTATTTCTCGTTTCTAGATGGAAGCAAACGTTCGGTGTACGTAGAGTCGTATCAGTGGCATATAGGACTTGAGAGAATATTGATCTTACCATTAGCTCCTTGTGGGTTCGACACTCCATACTTATCACTTCCACCTTTGGAAATTGCTACGATGATTCCTTGCACTTGGGGATTATCAAGCTCTTTTCTGGCGCCGTTGCCGGGGAGCAATAGCGTGGGGTTGATATTTTCGTGTGTGCTTGTTTGCTTTCTTCACTAAGTAGATTTTGTTTTCCCTTTTGTTTTTGTTTTCTTTAGTTGTGGGTGAAACAAACAATTTTTTTTAAAGAATTCAAAATACAAAAAGAAAATTTACTTGCTTCTTATGCCTAAAAACTTTTTCAAAAAAGAGAAGTGATTGGAAGGTTATGCATTGGAGAAGTGAGGGTCGACCTTGAACACTTGTGTTCATGCTCATGGAAACAATGTAGAATTTTCCATGGAAGTTTCTCAAAAATAATTATCCCCTTGTATATATCCAATGTATTATAAAAATAATGTGCCAAGGTTTGGCTTTATGATGATTAGATTGCTTGTTTGCTATGTGCGGTGCAAAAACAGAAACTTTGGCTCTAGTGCGTGATTTTACGTTTTTTACTGGAACGTCAAAAGTTTCTGAAATTTTTACAAAGTACTGCTATGCAAATTTTTTATTTTTTCCTATTTGTTTAGAATTTTTGGAGTTACATAAGTATACGAAGTTTCCAGATGCTATAGACTGTCCTGTTTTTGACAGATTCTGTTTTCTATGTGTTGTTCACTTATTTTGATGAATCTATGGGTAGTATCGGGGGGTATGAACCATGGTGAAGTTGGAATACAATATATATAATGCTAATATTAAATTTTAATAAGTTTACAACAGTACCTAAAGGTAGTGATTTGCTTTATTATACTAACGGATCTCACAAGGTTTTTTGTTAAGTTTTGTGCGGATGAAGTGTTCGAAGATCGAGGAGTTATAGATATGAGAAGAATAAGGAGAGGCAAGAGTTCAATCTTGGGGATGCCCAAGGCACCCCAAGTAAATATTTCAAGGATACTCAAGCATCTAAGCTTGGGGATGCCCCGGTTGGCATCCCATCTTTCTTCTTCAACAATTATCGTTATACCTTGGTTTTTGTTTTGTTCACATGATATGCGTCTTTTGTGTTTTTCTTTTCCTTTATGCACCATGCTAGTATGAGATAGTCCTTCATTGATTTATAGAATGCTCTTTGTGCTTCACTTAAATCTTTTGAGTATGGCTTTATAGAATGCTCTTTGTGCTTCACTTAAATCTTTTGAGTATGGCTTTATAGAATGCTCTTTGTGCTTCACTTAAATCTTTTGAGTATGGCTTTATAGAATGCTTCGTGTGCTTCACTTATATATTTTGATCTTGGATATTGGTCAATATATATTAATTGTAGAATGCTCTATGAACTTCACCTATATCTTTTAGAGTATGAATAAAATTATCATCACAATTGGGCTTGGAAGAGTATCATTAAAATATCATGCCTAGTTAAAAAGGCATTAAAGAAAAGCGCCTGTTGGGAGACAACCCAATATTTGTGTGTTCTCATGATTATGATACTGTAGTAATCATGTTTTATAAATTTTGTTTCAATAAAGTGCCAAGTAAAGCCTTTGGGATAGTGTGGTTGATAGTTGATTTGATTCTGTGCAAAAACAGAAACTTTTGCGTCCAGTAACAAAATTGTTAAAATTCACTAGAACGTGGAAAAACTATGATTTTTTACAGAGAATTGATATACAAAGTTTCTATGTTTTCCTAATTTTTCAGAATTTTTGGAGTAACATAAGTATGATCATAATTCAGATCTTTACAGACTATTCTGTTTTTGACAGATTCTGTTTTCGATGCATAGTTTGCTTATTTTCTAGTTTCTATGGCTTATATTGCTCAATATAAATTGTATAAATGATATGGTACAGTAGGAATTGTGTGAGAACATTTATGGATCTTATATTGACAGTACCAAAGTGAATGATTTGTCTTTATCATACTAACCCATCTCACGAAGTTCCGTTAAGTTTTGTGTGATTGAAGTTTTCAAGTTTTGAGTGAGATGTCGATATGAGGAGAATAAGGAGTGGAAAAACCCTAAGATTGGGGATGAACAAGGCACCCCAAGGTAATATTCAAGGAATACTCAAGCTCCTAATCTTGGGGATGCCCCGGAAGGCATCCCCTCTTTCGTCTTCAAAACTATCGGTATACCTTACTTGGAGCTATATTTTTATTCATCACATGATATGTGTTTTGCTTGGAGCGTATTTTCATTTTACTAGCTGTTTGAATAAAATCATTGGATCTGAAATCTTGAATGGGATAGAGTCCTCACATGGCTAATTAACTATTGGGCTACTCATTGATCTTCACTTATATCTTTTTGGGAGTAGTTTTGTCATTTACTCTCGTGCTTCACTTATATCATGTGAGTAAATGGTTGAATGAATTGAATATCATAAATCTGAAATTATATATGTTTCATATGCTTATCCCATGGGGAGTAATGACTTCACATATAAGAATTATATGTGGTAAAATTTATTGAAAGTTAGCAAACACTGCATTGGTCACTTGAACAATTGATGAAAAATATTGAAGGAAGAGAGATTTCACATATAAATATACTATCTTGGACATCTTCTATGATTGTGAGCCCCATTAATTATTTTCAAACTTGAGAAAATTAGTTTAAGTTGGATAAGGAAAACAACGTAATGAGTTATGTTTGGGTATATTTGTATAGAAGTTATATTGTTATGGATCCTCCAACATGTGGTGCTTGCTTAGGACGTTTTTCTAGCCAAAAATTTGTACTAAGTAGAGATACTACTTGTGCATCCAAAGCCCTTAAACCCCATTTCTTGCCATGAGTGTCCACCAGATCTACCTATGGATTGAATAAGATCCTTCAAGTAAGTTGTCATCGGTGCAAAAAGCAATAAAAATTGCTCCTAAATATGTATGATCTTTTATTGTAAGGGAAAATAAGTGTTGTACGAACTTGTGATGGTAAAGAAATAAAAGCGACGGACTGCATAATAAAGATTGCTATCACAAAGGGCAATAAAACGTGACGTTCCTTTGCATTAAGGGTTTGCACATCCAAAATTAAAAAGCGCATGACAATGTCTGCTTCCCTCTGCGAAGGGCCTATCTTTTACTTTCATGTATTTACTTTTATGCAAGAGTCAATAGTATTCCTTCTTATTTCAACCTCAATTATTCTTTAGTTGGCAAGCATCATATGATGGGGAAAGATCCAAGCATATATGGCCATTCAAATATATTTCATTATGAATTATTATTGTTGACAATTATCTATATGGTAAATAAGTTGGGAGGCGAAACATTAAGCCCCTATCTTTCTCTGTGGTTGATGGATGCTATTTGTTCTAAAAATATGCTTTGAGTGTTAGAAATCATGGAAGACTATATGATAGTTGAGTATGTGGAATTTGCTAATCAAAGCTCTTACATAGACCCTGAAAATAAGATGAATTGCAATTGTTTGGTGACCGAGAACATAGTTTGTTAGTTTTCAAGAAACTTTATGATCTATACTTTAACATGTGAATAGCTTGTTACTTGATCATGAGAAGTTTTATGAGTTGAGCTACTGTTTATGATATATAATGATGCTAGAAAAAGTGATTAAAATTATCATTGATCAAACTTATGCACTATGCTAGCATTCACACTTCATAAATTATTTCTTTTATTATTTACCTACCCGAGGACGAGCAGGAATTAAGCTTGGGGATGCTGATGCGTCTCCAACGTATCTATAATTTATGAAGTATTCATGCCATGTTTACAACAATTTTATATGGTTTTGGTATGATTTGATTAGAACTAACCCAGACTGATGCTATTTTCAGCAGAACTACCGTGGTGTCGTTTTTTGTGCAGAAATAAAAGTTCTCGAAATGGGCTGAAAATTTACGGTGATTTTTTATGGACCAAAAGAGACCCCCGAAGCACCGGAGCTAGGCCAGGAAGTGAACGAGGTGGCCACAAGCCGCCAGGGCGCGCCCCTATGGCTTGCGGGCACCTCGGGCACCCCCTTAATGTGAGACCGACGCCAAAAATTCTTATAAATACCCAAACCTCCGAAAAGAACCCTAGATCGGAAGTTCCGCCACTGCAAGCCTTTGTAGCCACGAAAAATCAATCTAGGCCCTCTTCGGCACCCTGCCGGAGGGGGACATCATCACCGGAGGCCATAGAGGAGGAAGCCGGAGGGGGCCATCATCGCCATGGAGGCTAAGGACCAGAGGGAGAACCTCTCCCATCTAGGGGGGAGGCCATGGAGGAGGAAGCACAAGGGGGAGACCCTCTCCCCCCCTCTCCCTCTTGATGGCGCCGGAGTGCCGCTGGGGGAACCATCATCGCGGTGATCGTCTTCATCAACATCACCATCTTCATCACCTTCCTCATCTCTTTTAAGCGGTCCACTCTCCCGCACTCCACTGTAATCCCCTAATTGAACATGGTGCTTTATGCCACATATTATGATACAATGATGTGTTGCCATCCTATGATGTTTTGAGTAGATTTCTTTTGTCTTTTGGGTTGATTGATGATCTAGAATGGTTTGAGTTGTATGTTTTATTTTGGTGCTGTCCTATGGTGCCTTCCGTGCCGCGCACACGTGAAGGATTCCCGCTGTAGGGTGTTGCAATACGTTCATGATTCGCTTATAGTGGGTTGCTAGAGTAACAGAAGCTTAAACCCGAGTAAGGGGGTTGTTGCGTATGGGATAAACAGGACTTGATTCTTTAATGCTATGGTTGGGTTTTACCTTAATGATCTTTAGTAGTTGCGGATGCTTGCTAGAGTTCCAATCATAAGTGCATATGATCCAAGTAGAGAAAGTATGTTAGCTTATGCCTCTCCCTCATATAAAATTGCAATAATGACTACCGATCTTGTTAACAATCGCCTAAGATAATTCCGCACACCGATCCATCATTATTCCATACTCGCTATTTATAGTATATAGTAATATATTCTAAATTTATGTTAACAATACCTATTTTTATATTTTAGTTCTCCGATATCATGCAAAGTTATCCTGTTCATACCCACGACGTAGTTTTATTTCTCGTTTCTAGATGGAAGCAAACGTTCGGTGTACGTAGAGTCGTATCAGTGGCAGATAGGACTTGAGAGAATATTGATCTTACCTTTAGCTCCTTGTGGGTTCGACACTCCATACTTATCACTTCCACCTTTGGAAATTGCTACGATGATTCCTTGCACTTGGGGATTATCAGGATGGCACTGGCGGTACTTTTACCGTCAGCGCTACCCTCAGTAGCAAATAGGAAATTGCACTCATAGCCTTCATGGGGGGAATATCGATGTGTTTGCATGGCAACCATCTGATATCCCTGGTGTTCCCAGGGAGGTTATTGAGCACCATCTTGATGTCTGTCCCGATGCGAGACCCGTCAAGCAGAAGGTCAGGAAGTGGGCTCTAGAGCGGCAAGAGTTCATTGCGCAAGAAATCCAAAAGCTAGATGCAGCAGGCTCGGTCAGAGGAGTGCTACACCCAACTGGGTTGGCAAATCCAGTGGTCGTTCGCAAGGCAAATGGGAAGTGGAGGCTTTGTATTGACTTTATTGACATAAAAAAAGCATGCCCGAAGGACCCCTTCCCTTTGCCGTGGATCGATCAAATTGTGGACTCCACCTTCGGCTATGTCCTACTCTCTTTTCTTGATGCCTACTCTGGTTATCATCAGATCTTTATGGCCAAGGAAGATGAGGAGAAGATGACATTCCTTACTCCATGTGGTATGTACTGCTTTGTACGCATGCCTTTTGAATTAAAGAGTGCCGGAGCAACATTTGCAAGGGATGTGCAAGTTGGTTTTGGCTCTCAGCTCCACAGAAATGTGGAAGCCTATATGGATGATATAGTGGTCAAAACCAGGCACAATGATTCCCCACTACAAAAAAAATACCCTTCCGTGATGATACGTGTTTGTGACAGTAGGTCACGTTTTCTGTCATGCATGTACATCCATGACGATTTTATGACAGAATCAAGATAGTCATACCTGTGTTGTCGTAGAAGTGTTCCATGACATTACCAAAATTATCATCACGGAAGTGTCTACTTCCATGACGATAAATCGCGCGTCATAAAAGTGCTTTCATCAAGGGTAACCGACACGTGGCATCCACCGTAACGGGTCGCCCTTAAGCTATCGGGTTCCGGTTTGGATCCGATAACCAGTTAACAGCCCGGACCAATGGGGATTTTCCACGTGTAAAATTCTCAATGGCCAGAGGAACCACGTGTCGGCTCACCGTTGGGACATATGTCATCCACTCATTGGACCGCAGGCGCCTATGATACGTCGACACATGGCACGGCCCAACGGAGGCCCATTCCGGTGAAAAGGCTGGCCTGTTTGACTTGGTCAAAACGTAGCGGGACGGCCCACGGAAAGCCTGTTAACGGCCTGTTCGCATATAGCCCATTTACAGCCCGCTAACTCATGGCCCGTTCTGGCCTATCCGAATTGGGCCCAGTAGCGTCATCTGGGCCGTCCAATATGATTCCAGCCCGTTGTAACTTCTGGCCCATGTATGGCCCATGACGTCTTTTAGCCCATACGCGGTCCTTTGTAACTCTGGGCCCATTAAAGGCCCGAGGTGAAACTGGCCCATAATGAACAGTGTATCACTTTATACCCATTAACGGCCCATTATTCCGTAGGCCGTCTCCAGCCCGTGTTACCTTTCGGCCTTCTAAGGGCCCATTTATTCTTGGGCTAATTTCTAGAATTCGGTTACTTACGGTCCGTTACTGGCCTGTTCCGCTTGTGGGCCAAATTCGGCCCGTGGTTACAGTCGGCCCGATTGTGACCTGTTAACCCATTGGGCTATTTTCATAGCGTCATCAAATACGACCTGTTAACGGCCCGTTATGGTCGGGCCATAAACAGACGATTTCCACTCTAGCCTGTTTTCGGCCCATTTTGCGGACCGTTATTGGTCCATGAATAGTATGGCCCATGTGTGGCCAAACGACTATTCGGCCCGTAGAAGGCCCATCGATTATACGGCCCGTAGAAGGCCCATGGATCCTATGGCCCGTCGAAGGCCCATGGATCCTACGGCCCGTAAGAGGCCCATGGTCACTACAGCAGGTAGCAGGACCATGGTTACAACGGTCCGTGTTTTGCCATGGTTATTGTGGCCTAGTTATAAAAATAGGTTATTGTGGCCACTAGAAAAATGCGGAAAAAGAACTGCAGTGACTACAAGCAAACAACTAAACAAGACAATAAGGAAATAAATAAGCAAGCAACTAACGCTAGGCTATTACGGCTATTACACATATTACATCCACTGGGCATCAAAGTTCGCCACCAGTGCAAATATAGGGAACAAAGCAGCATATTACATACACTGGCCGTCTAAATTGGCCACCAGTGCAAATAAACGCGGCAGCAAAACAAGTCCATAACTGAAACAACTTCAAAAGAGCTCAAGAAATGTTATCCTGGGATCCAGCATGCTGGCAATAAGCTTAGAAAGCTTATTAGCTTTCTCCTGTTTGGCAATAAAATCCTCCAACGCTTGCTATTGCACCAGAAAGTATGCATCTGAATTCTCCAGGGACTTCCACAGTCCTTCGGCTTCTTGTCATAGTACAGCTGATCGATGTCTTTCAACTTGTAGTTGAGACTCAAGAAACTGAACTGATTCAGACAGTGAGTTTGAATAGCTTGTGCCAGCAGTAGTGTCCAGTAACTCGAACACTACACCAAGACAGGACTTTGGGGTTGTCTCACTGTCTTCAAGATAGTTTTCCTTAGCTGTTTTATCAGCTTTGTTGGAGACCAACAAGGATGTCTCACTATCCTGAACCTTATCTGCATTACTTTCTTTACCATTGCTTAATAAGGCACTCTTCCCCAATATCCTGTCAGCATTCTAAAAGAAGAAACAAGCAGACACATCACAGGTTTAGCATGTAGTATATGAAACTCATTTCGGTGAACCAGTTCATTAGTAAGATGGACATGATTAAACTACCAAGTCTTCTATTGCCAAGTAGTACATAATAAAAGCATCAAACAAACATATATCTATGTCCTATGGTCACTGCATTGTCTTGCCAAATCAAAATAGAGACACGGTTCAAATCATATCAGTTCAAGACAAAGCAGCATTGAAAGAATACAAAGCGTGGGAAACTACACGGCACAACAAGATTTTAGATGGGTACAACGGGTCTACATGTACAACAACACTATTGGCTTTGTTGTGATGCTAGTAATGTGCATGATATGAGAAGTCAACTGTATACACAATTGAAATTGAAATCAACAGAGCTATTTATAAGAGCAAACCTATTAAAGAAACATGCTTATACATACCTGTTGTGCCATTGGAGTTTCGATTGGATCCTTCAATTTTAAAATAAGTTTGTATGAGTAAATACAGTGATACAAGAGCAAAGCAGTATGCACGATAGCAATGGAATCTTAAAAGAGAATAGTTGTTCTTCAGGTTTAAGCACTTGTTCTACATGAACAGAGTACAGTAAGACGCAGGCATATAGTACTTAAAAATAAAAAATGAGCTCATAGACCTTACCACATTCTTGGTTCGGGACCAGTACAGAACAAGGCATTCCCAGTCATCATCCCGTAAATGTGTGTCAGGAGAACGTAAGGGAATTTGATGAGTTTCTTTGCCAGTGAAGTATGTTTTCTTCAGGTAATTTCGATACTGCCACCAAGCATTCTTGAAGATAGCAGAGGTATTAGCACAGGTTACCTCATCCTGAGTTTCCAAATCGGTCCTTCTCTATAGAGAAAAATGGGAAAATTTTGCTGTATTATAACCATCATGGAGGTAGAATGTATGGGACAAAGCAAAGTAATTGCCATGAATAACATTACTTACACATAACTCCTGGACGAACACTTGCAACTGGCATTTTCCTTCATCTTCCATATAATATTTCCATGATGGGAAGATACGCACATAGGATTTAACAACATCAAGTGCGATAGATGCTAAACTACGAATGGCTGGTTGTGCTTCCTCCACAGGAATATGTGTAATAACTGGTGGAGTTGGGGTTCGCTGTGGTAGTACTGGCGCTTTGGGCACTGGAGTTGCCTTACTAACAGCTCTTGTTTGGGAGCTCTGTGGTGGAGATGGTGCTGTGTCAACAGGAACCGGGTTACTATCTGCTGGGGTTGGGGTTAGATTGGGTGAAGCTGGTTCTCTGTCCATCGCAGTAGGGGTACAATCTATGAGAGTCTGGGTTATGTGTGGTAGGGCTGGTTCTCGTGCATGTACAACCGGGGTGCTATATCCACCAAGAGGTAGCACTGTTTTATTTGAAGACTGTGTTTTTACTCCGCTAGATACTGCCATCACCTGCTCCAATTCAAATGGCTGATAAACAGGAAACATAGTTGAATGTACAGACCATGTATGAGAGACAGATGCAATATATAGTGTGGAAAAAAGAGGGCATGAAATAGTTGACATGTATATTGTTTAACTAAAAAGGATAGATGACATAATTTCACATATATGATGTCTATCTAAACTGGATAGCATAGCATGAGATAATTCAAAGATATGATGACTAACTAAACAGGATGGCATGAGATAATTATATGATGTCTTTAGTAAACAGGTTCGCATGACATAATTCACATACATGTTATCTAAGTAATCAGGATCACATGATTTAATTCACATATGTGATTTATATACTAAGTAGAGGGCATTCACATATATGATGTCTGAACTAAGAACATGGTGTTGAATATTGTGTATATGATATCTAAACTATGCAATGCAAGACACCATATGCATGATATGAGCAATATAACCATGCCAAGTTAGAGCATACACCTCGGTGGGGGAATAGGACTGGTCATCTGTCTCTGAATCCATCTCTGAGGAGCTATCGGGACCCAGCAAGAGATTTGCTTCAATAGGTAGCACTGTCTGCTCTGAAGACCTTTTTTTCACTCCAGATTTTTCCATCACCCACTCAAATGGCTGATTCACAGGAAGAGTAGTTTAATGTACAAACATTGTCGACAAATGAAAATGTAATGAAGAAAAGGATTGGCAAGATATCATTCAAATATATGATGCCTGGTTAAATAGGATGGCATTGCATATTTCACATATATTATGGCTGGCTAAAAGAGATGAGATGGCATAAGTCTCATATATGATATAGAAACTAAACAGGTGGCATTACAGAACATGTCTAAACTAAGCAGATGACATATATGATGTCGAAAGTAGGCCCTGGAAGGCAACATATTCATGATATGACCAACATCATCATACCAAGTTAGAGCAAACACCTTGGGGGATAAATAGGAGTGGTCAGCTGCGTCTGAATCCGCCTCAGAACAGATATCTTCCTCTGGATTACAATCTAGAGAGTGGGGGGGGAGGTTTGCCATTGAACCCACCATGGAGCGATGTCTGCATGACATTGTATTGCCGCGCAAAACTCTTCTCTTTTTCTTTACATGTTCAGCATGACTGTGTACAATATCTGACATGCATACAAAAAAAAATATAGTGAGATTTGTAAGGAGAGCATGCAGAAATCTAGAGTGATGGTAACAACCAGTGGATGGATCCAAAAATAATGATAGCAGGCTGATGATAGCTTTAATTTAATAAAAAGACAGATGATGATTGCTTTACTATTTGTTTGCCACCCAAGATGAACAACATAGGCATACCCTAGGCGAACCAGATAATAGACAGAGATACTATTCATTGCTGCCTCGATATGTGCCCCACAAGTAATTTTAAAACTCAAGTTTCAACATTAATTTGGACCTGACTTGGAGTCTAAGAGGTGAACAGGACGATAAAGTAGCAGGTCCAGGTGGATGTTTTGCTCCATTCCTTTCAAAAAAATGCATGAATAATTGAATAGTAGAGTGCCATAGGAAAATTTCCTATTGCTATGTTTTTCCTTCACTTTTTCCTTTGAACCAAAATAGCCCTAATGGATTGACATGAATGTAGAGTAATAAGTGATGCGACAAGTGTACAACCTCTTTGCCGTAGCCGTGTCGACCTCAGCATCATTGGGTTGGTCGTTGAAGAAGTTGTGGCAGAGGTGGCTAACGGAGGTGTGGAGGAAGATCTGAGGAATCTGTAGACGGCGTCCAGGGCACTGCTCTATTGTGATGGATGGTTCCGTCGTTGGAGCAGCTCCGGCGAGCCGTAAGACATCGAGGCTGAAGCAGTACAATATAGACATCGTTAATCTCAAGTGGGATTCTAATAGCATCTCCAATAGATGATGTAAATTACATTACCAAAAAGTAATAGATGTAAAATTTACATCACCAAAAAACACCTGACTACAACAGATGAGGTAAAAACTGTTGACTCTGAACTTAACTGTCAAAACTGAAATTTACTATGGAATCTGTTACTGTCGAAACTAAACGCACTGGTAGCAGAGAGGCACTTCACATGTAGTTTAGGCGGCTCGAGCACTAGTAGTAGATAAACAGTGATCTAAATCAGCAGGCGATCGACGGGGAACACAGTAGCAGATAGCAGCCAGAGGAGCAGCGCCTGGAGGAGCAGCACGAACTAGAGCCAGAGCAGTAACTCGTGTAGCTGCAGCAGCTCGTGTACTAGCATCAGCAGCGCGAGCGAGAGCAAGAGCAGAGCAGCAGCACGAGCGAGGGGGAGAGCAGAGCAGCAGCGTGACCGAGCGAGAGCCGGAGCAGCAGCAGCGCGAGCGAGCGAGAGCCGGAGCAGCAGCAGCAGATCCAGCTGGTATGGATGCCACCACCGAAGGGGCCTCGCACTGGGGGAGAGCCGCCGTGGAGATGTCACCCGCGGCACCGGCTTCAAGGTAGCCGTGCCATGGGGGTGCGGGATGGAGCACCGTCGGCGCCGGGAGGTCGAGTTAAGGAGAAGGTGCGATGCGATGAGTGTACAACGTCTTTGGTGGCGCCGAGTAGGCCTCGGCTTCGTCCGAGGAGTCGGTGAGGATGCTATGGTTCCGGTGGAGCAGGTTAAGGCGGCGCTATGGGGATGGATCAGCCGTGATAGACGAGGCGATCGTTGGAGCAGCTCCTTGGAGGTGGAGGACGGGGCGGCTGAACCTGCAGGATGACGAGATCGACGATGGATCCTCATCCAGGGAGGTGGATGAGGGACGTCGGACTGTTGCGGTGGACGACGTCGTCAGGGAAGAGGCTCCGGCTGGGCTGTGGTGGGGTGGCAGACAGAGGAGGGTGGAGTTTCGAGGCTGGAGCAGAGAGGTTATGGTGGCCTGGGATCTCAAATGGGGATTTCGAATGGCGAAAAGGAGGTGATGGGAGGGGGGGAACCATGACTTAGGGATGCGCTTGTCCAAAATGTAGGGTGTGTTACAAAAGTACCCCCACCGATTTGAACTAGCAGCCCTTTCGGCTCAGGGTTAGAAGGGGGATTTCGCGTGTCGGGATTTGGCAGCTGGAGAGAGTTTTCGCGCGCGTTGTAATTTCAGGATAGCAAGGCACGGGTTGTGAAGGCGCGAGTTTTGGGAGCACGATATATGAATTTTTGGGATATAACAAGGCGCGGGTTGAATTTTAGGGACAAGCCTAACGTGTAATATTGTACGTACCAAATCAATTCGCACTTCCCTCAATGAAAAAAATGAAAAAAATAAAACCATTCACACCACACAAAGAGAGAGTCTTGTCCTGTTTTACTGTACAAATACTATTCAAAGCAATGAATCCATGTTATGTCCAATTAAATTTTTTCGCTGGCTGTATAATGCATGTAACCTACTCATAGCAACATTTTAGTGCATTCCAAATGTCTATACTACCGCTGCAATTCGAACTAAATTTGAATTCATTTCTCTATTTGAATAAGAATCTACAATCATGATTGTTGCCAACTTAAACCATCATTCGTGTATTATCTTAACAACGCACCACATGATTACTATGGAGATAGATATGAACTATGTGTACTATATGAACTCGAATTCAAAATTTTGAATACGCTGGATGTTGATTCCAAATAACAGTACATTTGATGTACTAACTAGATCCTCATAATCTAAACCATGTTCCATACGTACACCGTGTTTATCACACAAAGTATAGTGCCCCGCCCCCTACATTATGACAAGTATTTAGCCCTGAGCTGCAAAAGCCACACATTATCACAAATTATAATCAATGTTCTATATATTATATGTAGTATAACATGTTCATAACCACACCATGCGTATCACCATTATATATATTCATTCATGCATGCGTCGGTTTAAAACACTATGATATCTTCTTGAAATATCCGAATCTACTTTTTTAGAATGAATTATGATCTCTGTTCGTCCTTTACACCCACACAATCCTCTTCTCTTTGTATCTAGCGCTAACTTTCTATCATGCATGCACACGCCCGCCTCCCTCTCACCCTCCCTCAACATTCTCTAGCTCCATCGCGCACATTCGTCTTTTCACTTTAGGTCGTTCACCCACGGTGTGTGTAGGCCCCCCAGCTCCTTCTTTCCGGCACACACCGATCGATATGCCTCTCTAGCCAGGTGTGCCTACCACAAACACAAGCTTTCCCTCTTCTCTTCTCACTGTCCATGCCTCACTCCTGCCCCTCTTTTCATCGATCTCGTACTCGCACACTCCTTCCCCCTCGATATAGTATTCCTCTTGGACCACCTCCTAGCTGCATCCCTCTCTCTCTATCCTTCTCTCCGGGCCTTATTTGCTTCTAACACATACATGCATGTATACCGATCGATCTCCCTACATATAACTCTTTTTCCCCATTCATCGATCGACGTACCTCACAAATTATGTCTCTCCCTTTCTCCGACAAAGGACGATTGATCTTCCTATGTAGTTACGTCTGCTTACCACAGCCATATCGTCAGCCCTCATCATTCGTGCATGCCTCCTGACCCGTCTCTCACACGCACGTGCATAGAGAGGCAGGCATCTCCTCTCTTATTGATATTGCAGGCGTGCCCTCCGTTTGTCTAGAAGACCTCTCCCACCATTTGTGAGAAGCAACTCCACCACCAACCCCTCCGACACTCTAGCTCTATCTCTCTCCCAACCATATTCCTCTCCTACACATATGCATGGATGCCGATCGATCTCCCTCAATACATAAGGTAGGTCTCTCTCCTCCTCCACACATATACCAGCCATTGTACCTCTATAGTTAGGTCTATTGACCCCCCCCCCCCCCCCCCACACACCGATAGTCGAGTGCTGTAGGTAGGTATCTATGCCACAGAGACAAACTGCACCTATCCCCTCTCATGTTCCACTAGGCCAGCCACCCTATATCTTTGACGTGGGCACACACAAATTCGATGGCACTCTTTATCGATCGCGCGCACACACACACATCATCCCTCTCTTCGATTCTATGGATACCTCACACCGATGATACCTCCACTCTCTTCTCGTGGATCGCCCCCTCTATATATATGATATATCCAGGCCTCTGTTTCACACACATTGCATATGTTACATTTTTTGATTGAAATATCATCGACACATATTCCCTGTCTATCTCTCACACCCCCCCCCAAAAAAACACTCACAAACCCACACACTATAGCTCTCTACGTTTGTATCTCTCTCACACAAACCCACGTAGGTGGTGTACGTACACGAAGAGAATAGGTGCACGTACTCACGCTTTGTGCCCAACCACACCCGCGCGGGTACACGGTGGAGCTCTTTTCTATACGAAATGGCAGCCCACGTGCTAATTTGAGCGCGTGTAGCTGTTGTTTACCTACGGATGTCGTGTACCACGCGTGCACGAAACAAAGTTCGACTTGATGCATTAGCGCGTTATTTTTAAATAAAGTTATATTGCTCAATGGCACGTACACAGAATATAAAATGATTTTTATGGAGAAAAAGGTAGTCCGCTCCACTATATACAATGGAGCCTGCCTGTCGGGGTTTGTCTCTCATCAGAGTATCTCACACAAGGCGGCGGTGGCCTCTCTCTCTCTCTCACCGTTGGCCACTGATCCGGCCGCATCCCGTCCACCGGCGGAAAGGGAGGATGTGCATCATTTCTCCGTTCGACGGCACTGAGGCAGCATGTCCTGATCTGCGGTACCCGTCGTTCTCTCTGACCAAGCTCCGGCGTGGTAGGGCCTACGCCACTTGCTCGCTGCCGCAGTATGGGCAGATCCCACCCGCCGCCGCCCTCCTAGTTACATCCCGACGACCCTTAGGTATCCTCAACGGCCTTGCTCCACTGCCCATCTTCCCACGTTGCTGCATGTGGAAAATCTTGCATGTGGATCTTCCCTAGTTCTTTGCCCAAAACGTAGCTCATCCGGTGTACTTTCCATATTGCAATCTCATCCTCACACCATTTTAGATAAACACAACCGTGATGTTATCTTCCCTTAGGACAAGGAATATGCTTGTTTTTTGTCGTTGTATGTGTCATCAACTGTTATTGGCCAGTAATTGTTTCCTTTCTACCTCTTTTTTGCAAACAGGGCTATCCATTTCACCTTGTTGCTATTGCGACCTTTTGGTGAACTGCACAAATTACTTTTTTCTTAAGAGTGTTTTGTGCAGTTCTACTAAAATGTCACACGGGCAACGTCTCTACATTTCAGTGCGACTGCATAAAGGGAGATTGGTTTTGCTCCATCCTCCTCATCCAACTCCGAGCCTAATCATCTCCAACTATTTGCTTAATCTTCTCCTACTAGTTAGTCTTAAGAGAGACTGCAAAGGTGACCGGCTTCTATTTGTGTGTTTATTGTTTCATCAACAGTCCTCTATTATTGTAATGACACTTAATATATTTGGAACAGGGACGCTTAGCTCTATTTTAGTGGAACTACACAAAATGATCGGAATGTTGCATGCTCCTGACAGCTACTTTTTTCCCAACATGCCTTGTTGATTTAGACAGAGCTGGGGGGAAGTTGCTACCAATGAAAGCATGGATCAATTTTAATTTAACACCTTCTCACAACTTTGTCTTTAGTTGTGATGTAAATATTAGCTCTGATCTGCTAATCATTGAGATGCATTAGCAAGGAAGTTAGTTTTTTATTTTTTTTCCGAAAGAGCATGGATGGCAAGACACACGAAACAAAAGTTGAAAGCTGAGAGCATTGTACAATTTGATGTCGCTGGAAAATTATTTGTATAGTACGTCAATTATGTAAACAAATGCTGGAAGCTTGATAGCATTGCAGAAGCCTCTTCAGCATCCGGGTCCATGTGCCATGCACCAAATTAAACTCCCTCCGTTCCTAAATATTTGTATTTTTAGAAATTTCAAATGGACTACCACATACAGATGTATATAGACATATTTTAAAGTGTAGATTCACTCATTTTGCTTTGTATGTAGTCACTCATTGAAATCTCTAGAAAGACAAATATTTAAGAACGGAGGAAGTAGTGCACAACCGCATGGGAGACGCAGCCTGGTCGTTGCGCCGCACTAATAGTGAGTAATGAGCAGTCGAATCATAAGCCCCACCTTTCCCACTGTAAGTTGCTCAGAAGAAGCAACCATCAATACGCTCTTCTTTGAATCCGCTCATACTACTCCCTCCGTCACTGTTTATAGAGCGCGCTTCAACAATCTCTGGGACCAAGGCGACTAGCGATCGGCCTGAAAAATAGCATTGGTAGTTATAGCACGGCGTCTATTACTAGAGGAAATAATGCGTACACACATGCATGCAGTGCTTCCACCCCAGGTACACACATGCATGCACATACTCCACTCTGTGTACACACCTACATCGAGAGAAAATTGTGGACTTGATTGCGGTTACCACGCCCTAATTAATTGAGCATTAAACCAAACACGTCTAAAATCTCTCTGGTGGTGAAAATGCATGGAGAGAAATGCATGAGAATGAAGCGCGCCCTATAAACTGTGACGGAGGGAGTAGTATGAAGGTGCAAAACCAAGTACGCGTATGGCCTATCGGTCAACGCACTTCCTCTTGGCATATCACTGACATGTGGGACCGGAGTGTGAGCAAACCGATCTCAATTGATGGCAAAATGGCCAACCGCCATTCCTTGAGAGGGACGAGGAGCGAGAACACACAGACGGGCTCGCACGGAGGCCAAGATATATTCGAGCATGGTTGATCGATATCATCATTACATGTTCGATGTTTTTTAATAGTACTATTGGGCTGCCGTTTTCCGCACTTCTCCCGAATAAATGTGTACTTTATCAGAGATTAAAATAAAATAAGAGTACAAACGCTCCACCATGCGGTTCCTAGTACCTGTATACTAGTAGTACTACTCGTACTACTAAACCTTGCGCTTGGCTCTTCGCCTCTTCGAGAAGTCGAACAATGATGGTACTATAGGGTATGCCTCTGGCAATCTGACACCGAATGAACTGCTGCACGTCCACCGCCTAGGCGAGGGTAGGTTGCATTAGTTAAAAGCTTCTCCTCGTCCTACGAGCCACCAGGCTTGAGGTAGACGGAGAGGGCGTAAGCGAGCTTCACCTTGTCCTGCAAGCTTCTCCTCGTTCTGCGAGTTGACGGGACACACCAAAAAGTAGTGCTAGTCCATACTCCCTCCTTTCCGATTAATATGGCTTAATCTTTTTTGCGAGTAAATGAGAGAGCTTTATTTATATATAAGCATTCTTAGGACGATCAGCCAAGAGACTGGTCACTAGGAAGCGAGGTACCCTGCAAAAAAAGAAGAAGGAAGCGAGGTGTTTCATCAAGCCAGCTCTCGGTCATGTTCAAAGTGCAGCAAGCACGGTTCGCACAAAGATGCACCGCAAGGTTTGCTGACCTGTTTACATGCTGAATAACAAAAAAAATAGAAAATATTACTGAGCGCTCCTATTTCTAACAGGATAGGAGCCAAAATTAAGTGAGAATTGTGGCGAGTGTTCCATGCAATCAACTTCCATTATCACATGCGAGAACCCTCGAAGAGAACCAAATGTGTTGAAGATTGCTTTATCATAGATTAAAATAAAATAAGAGTGCAGATGCTCCACCATGCGGTTCCTACTAGTACATACCTGTATAGTACTAGTACTAGTAGTACTACGTAATACTAGTACTCGGAGTAGTAAACTTTGCGCTTGGCTGTTCACCTCTTCGGGAAGTCGAACAATAATGGTACTAGTATAGTGTATGCTTCTGGCAATCTGACACCGAATTAACTATTGCACGTCCACCGCCTGAGCGAGGGAGAGCTTGCATTTTTCAAAAGTTTCTCCTTGTCCTGCGAGCCACCACGCGCAAGCTTCTCCCGTCCTGCAAGCTTCTCCTCGTTTGGCAAGTTGACAGGACACAACAAAGTAATGCTAGTCCATACTGCCTCCTTTCCGGTTAATATGGCTTAATTTGAAACGAGATAAATACACTGTCTGTCACCGTATATTTGTAAAAATACGGTCAGCGGACTTCATAATACGCTCATTGCGGTCAATATGTATATTTTTCGGTGTTTATACGGTCACTAGCTCACCCTGGCTGAGTATGTGTGTGCTTGCACGTGTAGGTTGAGCTCTTGAGCGTGACCGTGTGTGTTCCGTCGTGTGCTCGGACATGCATGCATTAGGGCGTCACACGCGTTTTTGCGTCCATGTGTACGTGTGACTGTTGCATGCATGCACGAGTTGTAGTCCCTCACATTCACATGTTTATAAGTCAATGCTTTGTCAAAATGTTGCATGCAAGGTTTAATCATTCGTTGTTCACGCATGCATTCCTGATATTAATACGTTGGTAAAGACAATTTGTTGTGGAAAACGAGCCCATGAATTGAGTACAAAGGGGACCAACAAGCCAGGATGGAGGGAGTACTAGTAGTGAACCGGAAGGAGGGAGTAGGTACTAGTAGTACGTAACAACATGCAGTAACAAAATTCCTCTATGCGCATCCTGTCTACGTGTCATGCAAGGAAATAGAGATAAGTACAAGTGAGACTCAGGAATGGTCATACATGTAGGGGGAGTACGTGTAGGGGCCACTCAGGAGCAGTCAAATCACACAGTAAGTTAGTCGGACGAAGCAACCATCATTTCACTCTTCAATGACACGTACGCAATATAAAATGGTTGATATGGAGAGAAAAAGAAAACCGCTCCACTATATATACACTAGCAGGAGCCTAAGCTACAAGCCTGCTTGCTTGGGTTGCTCTCTTCACAAGCATAGAACGACGGTGGCCACACCACTGGTCACAGATCCGGCCTGATCCCGCCGCTGGGGGAAGGGGACGATGTTCTGCGTAGACACAGTCGACAACGGCAAGGGAGAAAACCCACTGTCGGTGCATCCCGATCGGGGGTCCCCGTGGTATGGGCTGATGGTGCCTCCCAACCGCCCTTCTAGCTACACCCCGACGTCCCAGGTACAACTTCCTTTTGGAGCCGGCTTGCTCCACTGCCGTAGCTCCCCATGTAGCTCCATCTCCATGTGGATCTTTCTCTACTTCTACCGGCTTCTATTTGTGATGAGTTTATGTCTCATGAACTAGTGCCAGTACTATTATTCTAATCACACTTCTTCAATATCTTTGCCAACAGGATGCTCAGCTCGATTTTAGTGGAACTGCACAAAAGCATCGTATGATCCGAGGGTGCCAGGCGTCTTTCCTTCGACAGGTTCTACCTAGCCAGGAAATTAAATCCTATTTAGGGTTTAGGGTTTACGGCGTAGTGACTCCATCAGTAGTTTTTTTTGTACACACTCTCACAACTTTTGTCTTTAGTTGTGAAGTAAATATTGGCTATGATCTGTGAATCATTGAGATGCATCAGCATGCGTGTTAGTTTTCCTTTGTATTTGATGGAATGTTGTAACGGGGCAACCTTGGAGTCAGGATACATACATGAAACAAAATCATAAAGCTTCGTACTCCCTCCGGTGCTTTTTTGTATGCGTATAAGGCTACTCATAGTGGGGAGTATCATATACTAGTATCATGCATAAATTACATAGGGGACTAATAAACCAGGACGGAGGTAGTATGTGAGAGTGTATGGTGGCCTGGTGTGTCATGTGGTAAAATGTACTTCCTCCTTTCTGGTTTATTGGGCTCATCTCAATTTCTTAGTTTTATACCATATTATAAGTATTAATTATTTTCACTACTGGAAGAGATAGACGAGGAGGGGGAGGACATCTAGTTGTAGCACGGACTCCCAAGAACTTTTTTGCATGCATGTTGTGGCCGGCCGTGGTGACATTTGAACGCAGAGCAGTCGCGTGCACCGGGAAGCGGCACGGGCAGCGCTCCCTTGACCGGCGCGCCTCTTCAATACCGGCGCCAGTGAGAGGTCACGTCCGCTCTGGCCGGGCATGAATGCGACACTGACCGTTTCGGGCGGGAACCGCGTGTGGGTGATGAAGAGAGTTCGGGTTGGCCAGGGCGGTCAGGCTGGACATACGTAAATATTGCTGCGTAATTAATAACGTAAATAATGTGCCAGTTGGACAAATATGATTGGAGATGGAGATGGAGATGGAAGGAAGAATTTTACGTAAACATGGATATGCATGTCTATGTGTGTGTACGCGCTCACACACATAGTGACGACTCTCGCGACTACTCGTACTCAACATCGATGTCTCGTTCTCCCTACCTACACACAAACTTAGTACCGCCTCATTTTATCCTAGGATAGGAATATCATAGGAGTGGGAAACAATATGAAGTGAGATAAATGGAGTACTATGTACAAGAAGAAATGTACACGTACTCACTCTGCCTCCGACATACCCGCGAGTACACGATGGAGCGCATTTGTACACGAAGAGGCAGCTTACGTACGTAATAATTCGACCCTTTAATTTGTTCACTTAATAATGGAGGGTCGGGGACCACACGTGAGTGATACAAACTGCGACCTGGAAGCGGGGGCGTGTTGTTGATCGAGTTTTCTTTCTTGGTACGTTAAAAAAAGATTTGTCCGCCAGTTTTCATTTCTTTGTTACGGGAACACGCGTATTCTATTTGAAACCACTGCTATGGAGAGATTTTTTACTCCATTATATATGCAGCCTCTTGTTTGATAGGGTTTCTTGCATCTCACTCTCTCACCCTCTCCATATCTAAACAAGATGAGAGTGTCCACTCTATCTCTCTCCTCACCGATGGTCACAGATCCGGCCGAATCCCGTCCGCTGCGGGAGGTGAGGAGGTGCAGCGTTGATGTTGTCACCGTCGGCGATGGAGGAAGCCGATGCGCACCGTCCTCTCTGAGCCGGCGCTGGCGCGGACGAAGGTCCTCCATGCCCTTGTTCGCTGCCGTCGTGTGGGCAGATCCCGCCCGCCCGCCTAAGAGACATCTCGCTCACCTGAGGTATAACTTCTTTTGGATTTCATGCTTCATTGTACTGGTCTAGCTCCCTAGGTCGCTGCATGCGGGTTTTTCTTCTATACCACTACTCCCCAGCTCCCCATGTATAGTTGCTAGGGTTCATCGGCTGGTCCAACATCACCTATTTTTTACTATTATAGAGGAAAGGCCACTCGAAAAGTTGTCCTGGTTTATGCGTCAGTGGAGGTATACATGTTTTTTTCGACAAAAAGTACATGGTGGTTGTGCGGTCATTGTCCATATGCTCCTATTGCTGCTGCTAATCTAATACTATCACTAGTTAAATGAAGCAATGCACATGTTAAAGTGACGTCCCTTTTAAGTAATGCTGATGTCAATCCAGAGGCGTCGATAAATGCTTCTATCCTGCTTTTTTTCTCTCGGGTATCCTGGTTTAGTTCCCATCAAGATAATCATGATGCTTCTGTTTGTTGGTGTACTTTTCATTAATTCTTATTGACAATTGAGATGTCACTATTAATCTTGTACCACTGCCAAAACAAAGTAACAACACTATATCCCTGTTTTATATTTTTGCAAACAGTGATGCGTATCTCCATACCCAGGCATGTCTTCCTCAATTTTAGTGGAACTGCACAAAATTGGATGGCCATTGTTGTTCTGCCTCACTGTCCTCTGCCACGTGGTTCTTCCTTTGTCGAGCTTGATTACCGAGAAGAAACAGACCACAGTGAGGATTTGTCTAACTTCATTGGTGCCTCACCCAAAATTGATGCCAAATGGATGATGCATCACCACGATGACCTATCGATGCTCATGGTTGCATCGGCTGGTGAAGCTGATCGATTTTTGATGAAAAACAAGCTGTCTTCCATCAGTGCTCTTTGCATGTTACCCACACAGATGATATCCTTCATTAGTTCACCTTGGTTGCATTGGAGACGCAATCGTCTTTCACATTGGTGCAATTTTATCACACAATTGGCTATGAACCAAATGTTTCCTCGAAGAAGCATAGACGTTGGTACTAAGAGCATAAGTTTTGTATTGATTTCTAAGCCTTCTCACAACTTTTTCTTCAGCTCCCCCGTAATTTTATTTGTCCAGCTATTAAGTAAATATGTGGTCAGACTTTGATTAAAAATAGGGATAATTGGTTTTATGCCCCTAGTTGTGTCCCACTCGACAGGATTGCCCCTAATTTTCAAAAGCCAGTGGTTCTGTCCAACCCACTTTGGTCGTCTTGTGCTTTTGCCCTTTGACCGTTTGACCGTCACTTTGAAAACTTCATAAGTAATTCATACTAAATCAGAAAAATGCAAATAAGATACCAAAATGTTTGGGAAAACAACACTACATGTCAATGTCATTTGCATTCATGACAAAAGTGTTGGAAAGTGCCCATCTGAGTTTTAGCTCTTATCATACCATGATGAACAGTAAAATCTAAAAAAATTCAAAAAAATCAAAAATAAATTTGGTGGCAAAGAATGACAAATGCAAGCACTTAAAACATTTGTCATTCTTTGCCACCAAATTTATTTTTGATTTTTTTGAATTTTTTTAGATTTTATTTTTTGCCACGACTTCCACGAATGTCATTCCCTGATAAAACTTGGCAAGCACTTAAAACATTTGTCATTCTTTGCCACCAAATTTATTTTTGAATTTTTTTAGATTTTACTGTTCATCATGGTATGATAAGAGCTAAAACTCGGATGGGCACTTTCCAACACTTTTGTCATGAATGCAAATGACATTGACATGTAGGTGATGTTTTCCCAAACATTTTGGTATCTTATTTGCATTTTTCTGATTTAGTATGAATTAGTTATGAAGTTTTCAAAGTGACGGTCAAACGGTCAAAGGGCAAAGCACAAGACGACCAAAGTGGGTTGGACAGAACCGCTGGCTTTTGAAAATTAGGGCCAATCCTGTCGAGTGGGACACAACTAGGGGCATAAAACAAATTATCCCTTAAAAATATGGTGTGGACTAAAAACCCGGTGGACGTAGTACCCCTCCGTTTTTATTTACTCTGCATATTAGATTTGACTAAAGTCAAACTTTGTAAAGTTTGACCAAGTTTAGGCCGAACACAACAAACCATAATTATTGAGAGAGGGCAAACTGTACATACTCTCAAACCTTTCCGATAATTGAAATTAAAATTCTTTATTTGTACACACTCTCACACCTTTCCGATAATTTGGCGTGTGTGTGGTTGTTCACTTAACGGAGGGTAGTGTACCGCAAGTGAAGGATAGGAAGTGCGACCAGGACGCATGGATCGTTAGTTGATCGTAAGTAGTTTTCTCCACTGGTACGTTAAATAAGAGTTTCGTTTCGTACTTACATAATTTAAAATGATTGGTATGGAGAGAAAAAGAAAACCACTCGCTATATTAGTAGTATACACAAGTACTATATAAGCTGGAGGCTCAGCGCTTGTTCGCTAGGGTTTGCACTCTCCACACTCTCGCTGCACTATATATATATATATATACACGCTGGAGGCTTAGCGTTCCTTTCCTAGGGTTTGCTATATTCATAGTCTCTCACCCTCTTAACCAGATCTAAACAAGACTGCGTTGGCCTCTGTCTCTCTCTCCCCCCTCACAGCTAGTGAAGGTGCCGTCCGGATCCCATCACACCGGGAAGGGGAGGAGGTGCAGCGTTCACTCTGTCGCCTTCGGCGAGGGAGGCAATCCACTGCCGGCTGCGCTGTTCTCTTTCACCCAGCGCCTGTGCAAGAGGGCCTCCGACCCCTTCTTCCTCGCTGCCGTACGTAGTGTGGGCAGATCCGGCCTCCCGCCGCACGCCTAGCCACATCCCGATGACCCTAAGGTATAACTTTCTTTGAAACCGTCATTGCTCTAGCTGCATGCGGATCTTTTTCGATTCTGTAGTTGAATCTAGGTCTTGGTTCAAAGAGGAAAGAAGGGTGTGGTGGGGTGGAGCATGAATCTAGGACGTGGTTCAATGAGGAAAGGAGGGAGGTAAAGTAGTATAGACTGGCTATCCAGCCGCTTTGTTGGTCGAAAAGGGAAAAATGGGGTAACCAAGTACACACATCTGTAAGGAACCGATCTCTTTGTTGAAAAAGGAAAGAAACTGGGGGTCGGGTAGTTTGTGCATGACTAGATTTGCTGCCCTCAGATAGGAAAAAGGTTCAAAGAGAACAAATATGGGACCAACGCAGATATGCTGCTTGGCAACATACTCTACATCACTCATTTATACGTGTGGACGCACATGTTCCTGGCATGTCCCATGTCCCATACAACTATTTTGCGGTTGTTCATCTAAGAATGCCGCTGGAAAATTGAAGCAATGCCACTGTTAAAAGTAAATTGCATTTTTAACGAATGTTGTTTTAAGAGAATGTCTCTGTTAATATGAATCAATGCAACCATTTTAGAAATGCTACTGTCCTACTTTTTTTTCCATCAAGATAAGGTAGATGCTTCTTTTTGTCGCCGTATGTTTCATCCTCCTTTATTGGCTAGTAATTATTTCCTTTTTTGCGTCTGTTAAAACAGGGATATCTATTCAACTTGTTGCTATAGCGAACTTAAATGTCATGCCGGCGACTTTGCTTGATTTAGTTGAACTACACAAAACGAGATTGGATTTCCTATTCGTGTTGGCAGATTCGTAGGTGATCTTGACTGCGTCATGAAAGGTCAGTACCGGCCTTCGTCCACATGATCATGTAGTGTGCTTTGAGATGCTGTGCTACTTGTATTGGTACTGTTTTAAATAAATGTTGAATTGAAGCTATTGAATTGATGTCTTTTCCCATTAAGTGAACAAAAATGGGACCAGCCCAGACATGATGCTTGTTGCTTTATTACAACAAACTCTGCATCACCCCCTTTATAAGTAGATGGAAGCACATGGTGTTGTTGCGCCCACTCTCCCCTGGAACTGTTTATGCTTTTTTTAATCTAATGCCACTAGTAAAATTAAGCAATGCCACTCTCAGAATTAAGTACTGAATCTTAGTTCAAAACTACAACACTTGTTAGGGATCGGCGGGAGTACCATTTCTGTTAGGGATCGGCCGGAGTACATGTTTAAGAAATGTATTATTGAGATAATGTCTCTGTTATTGTATATCAGTTACAGTGTTTTACAAATGGTACTATCCTGCTTTGTAGTTCTTTCTACATGTTTAACCAAGGTATTGTTAAGATAATGTCTCTGTTAATATGAATCAGTTGCATTGTTTTAGGAATGGTACTTTTCTGCTTTGTTGTTCTTTTTACATGTTGAAACAAGGTATTGTTAAGATAATGTCTCAGTTAATATGAATGAATCACACTGTTTGAGAATTGCTACTCTCCTGCTTTGTTTCCCATTAAGATAAGGTAGATGTTTTTTCTTCTGGGAGTATAAGTCATCAATCGTTATTTCTCAGTAATTGTTTCCTTTATACCTATTGTTGCATACAGGGATATCAAAACTTCTGCTTGGTTCTATTTCGACTTTGATTTTAGTTGAACTGCACAAAAGTAGCCAATGTGTTTAAGGCAAGCTGTTGCATTATTGGGCCCAGTTGGTCTTTCCACTTTGCAGAAAGAAGTAGTCACTGTTTGCGCTACGTTACACATGGAGTGATCGAGAAGCTTTACAGAGTATTAGTAGACGCTGGTGACATGACTAGTCTGCAGAGAGCATGGGAAACTCAACAACACGTGGAGTGCAAAATTCACTCCACAAGGAACACTGGGCAAACAAGTGCCCAAACAAGTACAAGAAGCCAGGACAAGACTCCAAGTCTGTCAATGTCATCTAAGCAACAATGATGGGGCATCTGGGTATGGTAATCTGTTTACCGTACTTTCAGTTTGTCAGTCCACCGATTGGTGGGTTGACACTGGGGCCAATATTCATGTGTGTGTTGATGTGTCTTTGTTTTCTTGCAGCATATAAATACGAAATCCACCGTGCTACACAAGACATTGTTTGATTTCAGTGGAACATCACAAAAAGATACGCTGGTTAATCCGGCTCCATCTGCCATTTCAATGTGCAAACTGATGACAAACCCTGCCCGTTCCACAATCATAGGCATTACATATTTTGAATGGGAAAAGCCTGTCAAAGTTTAATCATTGATGTTAGCAAGAAGACATTAGTTTAATATATTGGAATTGGAAAACCTTGTCAAATTTTGCTCATTGATGTTAGCCAGAAGACATGCATTTGATATTTTGGAGTGGGACGCCCTTTGCTGTGAGCAGCGTCGATTGTTTTTTCCTATTCCTATGTTCAGTTCAGAAGTAAATATTTACTCTGCTGAGATGCATAGTCACATGAATATTGACTTATGTAAGGTATTTTAAGAGTTTGTTCTGAATGTTGTCTATGTAATGCCAGGCCTTGTGAGTTAGATTGCAAAGAGCTTGGAATGTTGTAGCATGCGGCATCATGAGCTGTTCACCGTGCCTCCTGAGTATAATGCTTCATATTGTTTTGCTAATGCTAGTGATTTGCATGTTAAGAAGATCATCCTCTTCTGTTGTTTCTGTGCTTAAGAAGTTCATCGTCTTATGTTTCATCCATAGCCTATACGACAAATCGGGTAGGTTAGAGGTGAAACCATATGATCTTTCGACCAACTCATCATCTTAGGCCGTGATTGGATCGTCGTTTTCCAACCAAAACCGCTTGTAAAACTGACGCTTGTAAATAAAAGCACATGGTCTTGGGCGAAGCGCTTGGTTGGTCGATTTTGACTGGTGAAATATACACTAGTCTCTCAAATTACACGTGTAACTCGCCGGTTTTCGTTACAGACCTCGGGCCATCGGTTTCATTATGCCTGTATTTTACGCGTTGTTTCCGGTGACGAGTAAATTACACTTGTATCTTAATACAGGTGTGAAACAATCCAGAGCTCCTAAGCGCGGCCTTACCGTTTCATGCCGGCTCAGTCTCTCGAAGGTGCTCATAGGTGTTCGATGATCCTGGCTTCCTGAATGAGCAGCGGGCGCTGTATCAGACCATCCATAGGGCCTGTGAGGCCCTCTTCGTCGTCCTTCGAGTTGTTGCGCTCGCCGTGGTGCCGAGCGTTGTCAACATGGTCAATGAACATGAGGAATCAGGAGATGACTTTACTTGGAGAGGATGATAGTAGGGACCCACCAGGGCCATAGCCGCACACGTACGCAAGTTCCTCCTAATTATATACAACTATAAATTTTTTTTGCTTCCTCCTGGTTTCCTGACATCAGGGTCCCACACCATCGTCAACCTATATAGTCAATAAATGATAGAATTGCACAAGGAGCGGCCGACAGCTGGGACCCGGCAGCTCGAGCAGTATTTATTTTTTTAGGTGTAAGCGGAGTTTTTCTTGAGCGATGTTTTTGTTGTTGTTCAGAGGAGCAGGGTATCAACTGGGCGGGCTGTGGCCCGTCTACCCCAGGCTATTATTTTATGTCGACCAAATATCCAGCCCAGATATTAATTTTTTAAGGTGAAAATGGCTAGCCCAGCTATACTTTTTTTGCGGAATACCCAACCCACGTCAACTTGTTATTCTCCGCCCCGCTGGGCTGTAAATCTTTCCTAGGAGGGATGCATTAGGCCTAACAAGGAAATGGGCTTTAAGAAATAATAAATGGGATGTAATTATAAAAACTGGGCTGTAAATATACAAAAACGCACCAAACAGGTAATTAGTTTCAAAAATATTATTTTTTGAATTTGAAAATTTAAATTTCATTACTTATTGCGCGCGCAATATTTCGTTAGATTTTTACCTAATACAAATTCAAATTGAAATTATATTTAATCTGACTCGAAATTTCAGGATAAAAATATTTCGGATCCCAGCAAAATGTGGGATTTTTGGTTGAATTCTGTTTTGAGCGGTTGGTTGAAATTATTAATTGTTGTCCTGGCTAAAAATTGGGCTGTACATTTAACATACTGTAAATGGGTTGTAGTAAATTCCATTAGAATTCAAAAATGGGATGTATATTATTACAAATCGCAAATGGACTATATGTTCTTTGCCACGGATGTGATGCTCACTTGTGGGCCTACTATTTTTTTTGAGAATTATAGTCAGTGACGCGTACGGAAGGCTTGTGAGCCTACTAAGTCGTACGGAAGGCTTTGTCAACTTATAGTCAAGACACGATTCTAGCATCAGTGGCCGTTGGATGTCCATCCAACATCTCTAGTGCTTCTTCAATCTCGGATATTCTTGCTTCAGCTGCCCAAACCACCATCGGTGGTACCGCCTGCTACCGCCTCTCGTGGCCGGCTGTGCTGTCGCGCAGGCTTCACTGGCCCACCCTACTCCCAAACGCCGTCCAGGCCATTCCTCTACTCACCAACACCTCCTGTTCTTCTCCGGCGACGGCAGCCTCACACCGCAGCCGAACCAGTGAACCCTCGTACTCCTCTCCGCGTGGGCATCCATTGTTGTGTCTTCGCCGGCTCCGGGTTGTTCCCTTCCTAGGACTCGCCATCATTCACTGCGTTGGTTCTCTCAGAGCGGCATGGTCAACTTTGTCAATAAACGACAGCCATCGAAAGAGGCATGTACGTGGAGTGGCTGACAGTAGGGACCCACATGGCCCATGGCCGCACGCAGCAAGTGCCCCGTATTATGCGAAAACAAATAATTTCTCCCCCTGACAGGTTTGACCCACCAGCTACATCTTCGCACGCAAGGAAGTGCTTCCTTTATTACGCGGAAATAAAAAGTTTCCTCTCCCTGGCAGCTGGGACCCACCAGCTTTATTATGATCCTTTTCGTGAAAATATAGATTGTACCGAAGATGCTAAATTGTTTTCTTTTTATTCTAACTCGAAAAAGAAGAAATAAAAAAAAACAAAAAACATCTTCGCACGCAAGGATGTGCCACCTTATTACGCGGAAAAAAATTTGATTCCCCCTGCTAGCTGGGACCCACCAGATTTGTAGGCTGACTTGTGGGCCTACTAAGTTAACGCGTACGCAGGGCTTTGTCAACTTAGTCAATAAACGATTCTAGCTGCACTGACCGTTGGATGTTAATCCAATGGCCAAGCTGCGTCTTCAACCTCTGGTCTTCTTGCTCCAGCCGCCCAAACCTGCGCCCGCCGTACCGCCTGCTCCAGCCTCCCGTGGCCAGCTGTGCTGCCATGCAGGCCTCACCGCCCGACCATACTACTACTGGCCAGGCCTTCCCTCTACTCACCCACACCCCCTGTTATTCTCCGGCGACGACAGCCTTACACCGCAGCCGAACCAGTGAACCCTCGTACTCCCCTTCGCATGGGCATCCACCTGCGTCATCTTCCCTGGCTCAGCGTCGTTCCTTCCTAGGCCTCGTCGTCGTCCACCGCCTGGGTGCTGTCCACACTGCATGGTCAACGTGGTCAACAAACGACAGCCATCGAAAGAGTAGTGTACGCGGTGAGGCTGATAGATGGACCCACCATCTACATCTTCGCACGCAAGGAAGTGCCTCCATCTTAGGCGCGAAAAAAAATGAATCCTCCCCCTGACAGCTCGGACCCACCATCGATAATTTCGCACACAAGGAAATGCGTCCTTATCCTCCCTGATAGCCGGGACCCACCTGGTCGAAGCGTACGTAGCGTTGTCGCAAATATGTACGTACATACTGGTCAATCGGTCTCTTTGCAACGATGAACCGTGGCCGAGCAAGCAGTGGCACGTGTAGTAGTAGAGCCCCCGACGTAGCAGTTCAGGCAGTCCCTTCTAAACCGTGTACACGTATGTACAGCCACATGCCAAAAAATACGGCCACATACGTACATACGGGCGGGGTCTCGAACGCCTACTCGCGCATACGTACGGCCAGGGCTCGTGTACATGGAGAGGCAACAGACGGCAGCAACGGCGTCCTGTTCATCGGGCAGCCAACCGGCTGAAGCGGAACGGAGAAACAACGTCCTGTTCATCGGCAGGCAACAGACTGGGTCGGAATGCGTCCTGTTCAACGGGAGCCAACCGAGTTGGATGGAATAGCCAAAACGGGGTCTGGCGTACTGCAGTACGGAGGAAACGGCCTTCTGTTCCACTGGCTACGGTCGAAACGGGGGTCCTGTTCATCGGGAGGGGTGTGGCGTACCACAAAATGGAGGAAACAGACTTGTGTTGGAGCGCTACGGTCGAAACGGGGGTCATGTTCATTGGGAGGGGTATGGCGTACCGCAAAACGGAGGAAACGGACTTGTGTTGGAGCGCCTATGGTCGAAACGGGGGTCCTGTTCATCGGAGGGGTGTGGCGTACCGCAAAACGGGACTCCACGGGCTACTGTTCACCCACCGTCGACTTCCTTCAGCTCCACCTGCACTGTACATCCACCGCGTCTTCCTCCTACCTCCACCAGCTACAGTTCATCCAGCCCTCCACCGGCTACTGTTCAACCAGCCCTCCACGGGGTCCTGTTCATCCACCCCCAACCAGCTCGGCTGTGGCGGCCTCCTCTCGGGGTCCTGTTCATCCAGCAGCAACGGCCTACTACTACTACCATAGGGTCCTGTTCATCCAACCCCCATCGGGAACTGTTCATCCAACCGCAACCACATACATCTCGACTCGTTCAACCAACCCCCACATTCACTGTTTATCAAGAGGCAGCAGGTTCGATCGGCTTCAGTTAGCAGCAGTAGCGAAGGAATCCCTCGATCGGGTTCAGTTAACAGCCAGGGATTGATCGATCGCTCGGGTTCAGTAACGCGTAGCCAGTGCAATCGCTCGGGTTCAGTAAGCAAACGCCTCGCTCGGGTTCAGTTAGAGCCCAACGCCTCGCACACACGCGCGTATGTATATGAGAGAAAACGTGCAAACCTCCGTGCATCGCTCGGCCCCGACCACCCACCATAACTGGGAACTCCCCGAAATTTTCCTCGCCCTCACTTCTACCATGATTTTTTCCGTCATGGACGGCCCAAAGAATGTCATGCAGGTGCGTCCCCGGCCCGCCCAGGATGAAAAGCCCATTTTCTGTCATGATTTTTTGTCATAGAAGTAGGAGCCCACCACATCTATGATGATACGTGCTTTTGTCACAATTATCGTCATAGAAGTGTCATAAGCATGACAGAAAAAAATTCGTTCGGCCCAAAATGTCACGGATGTGTCTTTTTTTGTAGTGCCCTGATCCAAGATCTAGAAGAAACATTTGCAAATTTGCACAAGATCAAGCTGAAGCTCAACCCTGAGAAGTGCGAGTTCGTCGTTCTGTCCAACAAACTTCTCGGGTTATTTGTATCTCAACGTGGCGTTGAAGCCAACCCTAGCAAGATCAAGGCGATCGAACAGTTGGAAGCACCAAAGCACGTCAAGGATATGAGGCGTCTTGCCGGTTGCGTGGCAGCTCTAAGCAGGTTCATCTCCAAGTCAGCTGACCGCCCCTTGTCATTTTTCAAAATCTTGAAAAAGGCAGGTCCAATGCAGTGGACCCCTGAAGCAGGGGCTGCACTCCAAGACTTGAGGGAGTACCTCTCCTCTCCGCCAGTACTAGTTGCGCCAATCCCACGAGAGTCGTTGCTGCTATACCTAGCGGCAACTAATCAAGTGGTCAGTGTTGCACTAGTGGCCGAGAGGGAAGCCAAAGACCAAGTGATAGCAACCGCAAAACTGCAGGCCAACAAGCCAGAAGATTTTCCGGCAGGGTCAGGTGCTGACAACCCAAGTTCGGCACAAATAGATGAGACGGAACAGCCAGTTGCGAAGAAGAAGTTGGTGCAGCGCCAATATACTTTGTCAGTTCCCTTCTCCAGGGAGCTAGGTCAAGGTACTCTGGTGTGCAGAAGTTGCTCTTAGGCCTCCTCATGGCCTCAAGGAAGCTATGTCATTACGTCCATGCCCATCAGATCAACGTCGTTACTCGCTTTCCATTGCAGTGCATCTTGAGAAATCCAGAAGCCACTAGCAGGATAGTGGAGTGGGCGTTGGAACTGTTGAGCTTTGATTTGAAGTTTGAAAGTACATCAACAATCTAAAGCAGAGCCTTGGCAGAGTTCATTGCAGAGTGGACACCAACTCCAGATGAGGAAATACGAGAGACCTCGCTTCCCGGCAAGGAAGTGCCCCAAGATTGGATCATGTACTTTGATGGTGCCTTCTCGCTCCAGGGCGCCGGTGTCGGAGTACTACTTATCGCACCCATCGGAGAGCATCTCAAGTATGTGGTTCAAATGAAATTTCCCCAGGAACAGGCCACCAACAACACTGCTGAGTATGAAGGATTGCTTGTCGGACTCCACATTGCAATGGACCTTGGTATTAGAAAGTTGATTATCGGAGGTGACTCGCAGTTAGTGGTGAGACAAGTGAACAATGATTACCAGAGCCTGTTGATGGAGGCATATGTGGATGAAGTGAGGAAGTTGGAAGCGCACTTTGACGGTCTGCAGGCAGTGCATGTCCCTCAAGCTGAGAACAGCATTGCCGATGACCTGTCGAAGCGTGCCGCCAAGAAATTACCTGTGGAACTAGGTACCTTTGTGCTCCTTCTGAATCAACCTTTAGTTGCAATATCAACAAGGCGAGACAAGAGATGAAAGCTGAATTCTGGTGAGTACTTTTCGGTAGAGCTGCCTGCAGTCGCCGGTAAAGAAGTTGTCAGAAACAACCCGATGCTTGCCGGTGAGCAGCAGGTTCTGGCAAGGCCCGAGGCCCTTGCCGTCGAGACAAGTGCTCCCGCAGCAGAAGAGATTCCCTTAGTCCTTGTCATCGAGCAGCAGGCTCCGGCATGGGCACTGTAGATAGTCCATTACCTACAGACATGTCAATTTCTTGATGAACAAGAAGAAGCTGAGAAAGTAGCCCGCCAATCAAGTATGTATCAGTTTGTTGATAGCATTCTATACATAAAGAGGCAAAATGGGGTGAAATTGAAATGCATTTGCCAAGAAGATGGACAGAAGCTGGTGGCAGAGATACATGAAGGGGTGTGTGGTTCCCATATCGGGTCCCACACGCTTGTCGGCAAGGTTTTCCGTCAAGGTTTCTATTGGCCGACAACCCTTCAAGACGCAGTGGAAGCAGTAACAAGGTGCGAAGCGTGCCAGTTCCATGCCAAGAACATTCATCAGCCAACCCAGGCCATTGAGACGATTCCTCTCTCTTGTCCTTTCTTGGTCTAGGGGCTCGACATCCTCGGCCCCTTTCGCCATGCCATCGGGGGCTTTGAGTACTTGTACGTAATAATCGACAAGTTCACAAAGTGCCCTGAGATTTAGCCAGTGAGAAAGGTGACAACACAGTCAGTCGCCAAGTTCTTCAAAGGATTAGTTTTCCGTTTTGGTGTGCCCAGTCGGGTGATCACCGACAAAGGCACGGTCATGCCTTCATGTAATGCTGTCAAGACATTGGTAGCAAAATCTATTTTTCATCAGTTGCTCACCTAAGAAGCAATGTCCAAGTAGAGAGGGCAAACACAGAAGTGTTGCGAGGACTCAAGACAAGGACATTTGATAGGCTGTACAAGAGTGGAAGGGGCTGGATCAACGAGTTGTTGGCGGTTCTTTGGTCACTCAGAATGACACCAAGTCGAGCCACCAGCGAGACACCCTTCTCCCTGGTCTATGGTGCAGTAGCGGTGCTCCCCACGGAACTCACATATGGGTCACCTCGAGTGCAGGCTTTTAACGAAGCTGAGAAAGAGAAAATGCAGCATGACGATGCCGTGCTCCTCAAGGAAGACCGTCTTCGGGCTGCTGTGCATGCTGCATGCTACCAGCAAGCTTTGAGCCACTACCATAGCCACAAAGTGCATGCTTGGAGCTTTGAGGAAGGTGACCTTGTTCTTCGTCGGATTCAGCCCGTGAAGGGATCAAACAAGTTGACACCAAAGTGGGAAGGCCCTTATCGGGTAGCACAAGTCACCAAACCCGACGCAGTCCATCTAGAGACCGAAGATGGCACTCCGGTGCGCAACTCATGGAATATTGAGCATCGTCACAAGTTTTACCCGTAAGGTGCGGTTACCGGGCATCCCAGCAACCTCTTTTGTACAAGTTTCCCGGAAGGGCATGTAATCCTTTGTACAAAGCCAGGCGCAGACCCTGTGCATAGTAGAAATAAAGCTAATTGTTTCGTAACTCTTTGTCAAACATATTTATCTATATCTGTTAGATGCAGGGTTGTGTCACATGCTGCTTTGCATGAAATGCTTAACAAACCGTCAAGGTTTCCAACCTCCTCTTTTCTTTTCTTTCTTTTTCTCAAAAGACAAAAGGGTTCCTCGCGTCCAAATTTCTTGGTGGGGAATGACGGTATGGATACCACAAGTGACGTTCAAGTTGTCATTCATGACAAGAAGTATAGCAAAGAAAGAGCTAAGTTGAAAAACTTTGAAACAAATTCTTTGTGGTAGTTGCATTCCTTCCTTGAACGATCTTGGCCTTTGTATGACAAATCTGCACACTAAGGAACCTTGTCATGAATAGCTACGCTCTTACTTTGTTTCGAGTCCAGTCGACAACTTAATTGGCTGCGCTGTGACCGTCAAGTGTGACCTTACTAGCCGCGGCGCTTCCGGCAGGCTGCTAAGGACATGTTCCTCAAGAGCTCGTGGCACGCCGGCAAGTTTTCGGCAAGCATAGGGTACAAAAATAATGCAAAGATAGAATACGACAAGGGAGATAGCATACACACATCCATCCATCAGCAAGTTATATTACAGCAAAAGCCAAGTGCAGTTCCAACTTAAGAGATAGATCTGTCTTTCACATGAACTACACTTGCAGTAAGATGATATGAGCGGAGAGGCTAGTTCCAGCGCTGGCCCTTTGTCCCGAGGATCTAGGTAATCTTGTTGGCGAATGGTGCGATGAGCTCTTCGGTGGCCCTGGTATCTGCTCCCTTTGGCAGGCTCTTAAAGGCCTTGGAGATGTCGAGGACAGGATTCAGATGCACAATCTTGACAAGTACCTTGAAGAGGACGTCCCAGCAAAGCATGCGGGATTCGGTGGCAAGATGTGCAGCTCAAGCCTCCTGTTGCTTTTCCAACGCCTTGACCAGACTTTCGAAGAATAGACTGAGTCTGACGCCGGTGGTGTCCCGTTCATTGGCGGAGAAGCGTAGTTTCGGCAAGCCCATGGCGGATAGCTGTGTGGTGAGCTTTTTCGCAGTCCCCAAAAGATGATCAGTCCAGAGTTTGTAGCCATCCTTGAGCTCATTGAAGGAGTCGGCGGTGCTCTTAAGCAACGCCTTCTCATTCTGGAGGTCCTTTGCCAAGGTCTCGTCTCACTTCTTGGCGCCCTCAAGAGACTTCTCCAAGTTGGTCAACTTCAGCATGTCATTGTCAATGACGCCCTTGGCCTTGGTGAGTTCTTGGTTCTTGGCGGATATCAAGGTCTGCAGCTTCGCCAAGGTGCGAGCTATCTTTTCCTTCTCCATTTTGAGTGCAAAGACTTCCTTATTGCTGACGATGAGTTCTTCCTTGAGTTACTTCACCTTGCCCTCTAGTTCGTTCTTGATGGCCTCTGCGGCTTCAGCAGCATTGATGGCCTCCTGAATATTGCCGGCGTGGACCACGGCTTGAGCCTTGATTGCCTCATTGTGCATTCGCTCGAGTTCCTGGGACTACTGTGCAAGGAGGGCTTGGACTTCTTCATCCTTGTTGTGGAGTTTGTTGGCAACCGCCTTCTCACGAGCGGCAAGCTCTTCTTCGTAAACGTCGAGACTAATCTCGTGCTCCTTTAACTTAGCATCCTTTGTCGCTATGCTTTGCGCAGCTTCCTCCTATGCCTTGTCGGCCCCAGCCTTCCCCAGGATAAGCTTGTTCCACTCAATGGTGAGCTGCCTTTGGTGATCTGTCAGATCTTGGAGGCTTTCGGCGAACCAGATTTCCGTCTCCTCCAAGTGTTTCTGGAACTCTCCTTCTGCCTTGTTGAACGGTTGTCCTGGAATCCAAGCTCTCCACACGGCTGCGGTAGTGCGCCTGCAGCTTCTAGAAGTTCTCCCTCATGGCCATCAGTAGTTGCTGCTCCTTGGATCCACTTCTGCTGGCGCGCGGCTCATTATCAACCTCGAGCCCGGCAGTGGTGTTGACCTCATCATCAAAAACTTCTCCTTCACTGGGCACGTCGACGCTTGACGTCCCAGGGATGCTGACGAACAAGTTGTTGCCAACACTTAGGTGCCTACTTGATAGAGGCGCTTCAGATGTCGAGGGGCAGTCGCCAGCAACTGCCTTGCCGGCAGAGACCGCCCCCATGGCCGAGTTAGCGCTTGGCGCTCCTAGGGCAGAAATGCCGCCAGTGGCCTCGGCACTCTTGTTGTTGCCCTCCTCAATGGTATCCTTGGCAGCCTCCTCGTCGGTAGCTTTGGCGGCCTCGTCAGCGGTGATTTGCTGGCCTTGCTAGCAGTGTCCTTTGCAATCCCCTTGATGGTGGAGTCTATGTCCATGTCATCGCTAGAGGGTGGATCTAAGAAGGAGAAGGGAGGGAATCAAATTCAAATCAAGTTCAAGAAAACAAAAATCATCGAGGAATGGAACTGGTTGACAGAGACGGCTTACCGGACTGAGTATGGTTAGGAGGAATATCTTCCCTCTGACAACCTCGGTTGTCATCGCCTGGTTGCCGGCAGGTCCACTTGCCAACAAGTCATCAGTGCGGACGGGCTCGTCGGTAGAGGTCCTTGCCGGAGAGGTGGGTTCCGCCACAGAGGTTGATGGAGGCGTCACATCGTGATTCACCTCCAGGCGCTCTTCCTCTTCATGGCGCTCTTATACTACTTCCTTGATGATGTCAGCAATGACAGCCTCAACACCAATGCTTGCCCCAAGGAAAGGTGGTAGTGGCCTCACGCAGGGGGCTGATGATCACCACATCCGCGTCGGGCGGCAAGCACGTCGTTGGCTCATCCCCCTTATGGTTGATATGCCCATTTTGCATCATGTTTTTATGTTGATATTTATTGCATTATGGGATGTTATTTCACTTTAAGATACAATTTTGATGCCTTTTCTCTCTTATTTTACAAGGTTTACATGAAGAGGGAGAATACCGGCAGCTAGAATTCTGGACCTGAAAGGAGCAAATTTGAGATACCTATTTTGCACAACTCCAAATGTCCTAAAACTTTACAGAGAATTGTTTTGGAATATATAAAAAATAATGGGCGATGAAACAACTGAGGGGGACCCACCAGGTGGCCACGAGCCTGGGGGGCGCGCCCTACCCCCCAGGGCACACCTCCCAAGCTTGTGGGCCCCCTGGCCAGCCCCCGGTGCCCATCTTCTCCTATATGGAGGGTTTTGACCTAGAAAAATCATAAGGAAGATTTCGGGACGAAGCACCACGGTCTCGAGGCGGAACCTAGGCAGAAGCAATCTAGGGCTCCGGCAGAGCGATTCTGCCGGGGACACTTCCCTCCGGGAGGGTGAAATCGAAGCCATCGTCATCACCAACGATCCTCTCATCGTGGGAGGGTCAATCTTCATCAACATCTTCACCAGCACCATCTCCTCTCAAACCCTAGTTCATCTCTTTTATTCAATCTTTGCCTCAAAACCTCAGATTGGTACCTGTGGGTTGCTAGTAGTGTTGATTACTCTTAGTAGTTGATGCTAGTTGGTTTATTTGGTGGAAGATCATATGTTCAGATCCTTACTGATATTCAATACCCCTCTGATCTTGAACATGAGCATGCTTTGTGAGTAGTTATGTTTATTCTTGAGGACATGGGAGAAGTCTTGTTATAAGTAATCATGTGAATTTGGTATTCATTCGATACTTTGATGAGATGTATGTTGTCTTTCCTCTAGTGGTGTTATGTGAACGTCGACTACATGATACTTCACCATGATTTGGGCCTACGGTAAGGCATTGGGAAGTAATAAGTAGATGATGGGTTGCTAGAGTGACATAAGCTTAAAACCTAGTTTATGCGTTGCTTCGTAAGGGGCTGATTTGGATCCACATGTTTCATTCTATGGTTAGATTTATCTTAATTCTTCTTTCGTAGTTGCGGATGCTTGCGAAAGGGGTTAATCATAAGTGGGAGCCTTGTCCAAGTAAGGACAGCACCCAAGCACCGGTCCACCCACATGTCAAATTATCAAAGTAACGAACGTGAACCATATGAGCATGATGAAAACTAGCTTGACAATAATTCCCATGTGTCCTCGGGAGTGCTTTGCTTTATATAAGAGTTCGTCTAGACTTATCCTCTTCTATAAAAAGGATTGTGCCACCTTGCTGCACCTTTGCTACACTTGTTACTTGTTACCCATTACGAATTATCTTACTACCAAACTATCTGTTAGCGATAATTTCAGTGCCTACAGAAAATACATTGCTGAAAACCGCTTGTCATTTCCTTCTGCTCCTCGTTGGGTTTGACACTCTTACTTATCGAAAGGACTATAATTGATCCCCTGTACTTGTGGCGGGTTCTTGAAGGGAAAGGCATTGACATGGTATAGGCTATGTGATGCTATTGGAGCTTGGAATTACAATCGATTGAAATTGGAATTTCATTAGAAGTTTTATCCTATGCATCTGGTTCATCATGATCGGAATTATATATATATATAATTTTTGGCCTCGTGAAGGAGAAAGTATCGCTCAAGCTTGGGGGAGGCTTAAGTCAATGTTATATTCATGCCCCGATCATGAGCTCTCAAGAGAAATTATTATTCAGAATTTTTATGCTCGGCTTTCTCGTAATGATCAATCCATGCTCGATACTTCTTGTACCGGTTCTTTTATGAAGAAGACTATTGAATTCAGATGGGATCTTTTGGAAAGAATTAAATGCAACTCTGAAGATTGGGAGCTCAACGAAGGTAAGGAGTCAGGTATAAAGCTTGAGTTTGATTGTGTTAAATCTTTTTTGGATACCGATGCTTTTCATAATTTTAGCACTAAATATGGACTTGACTCTGAGATAGTAGCTTCTTTTTGTGAATCATTTGCTACTCATGTTGATCCCCCTAAGGAGAAGTGGTTTAAATATCATCCTCCCATTGAAGTAAAAATAGTAGAACCCATTGAAGCTAGAGAAGAAACCACTACTTATAATGTTGATCATGTTATTCTTACTGCTTACATTGAGAAACCACCTTTTCCTGTTAGGATAAAAGAACATGCTAAAGCTTCAGCTGTGGTTCGCAAGAATTATACAAGAACACCTACACCCTCTATTGTCGTGCCTCCTACTGATCCTCTAGAACAATATTTGCTAGACCATGCAAATGATATGCATATGAATGAAAGAAATGAAATAGATGAGATATTCTTTAAACAAATGCCTATTTTGAAATGCAATTTACCTGTTGAAACTCTTGGAGATCCTCTTCCACCCAAGAGTGATCCCGTGTTTGAGCTTCAACAATTACCTAAAACTTTGAAATATGCTTATCTTGATGAAAAGAAGATATATCCTATTATTATTAGTGCTAACCTTTTAGAGCATGAAGAAAAGAGATTATTGAAAACTCTGAGGAAGCACCGTGCCGCTATTGGATATACTCTTGATGATCTTAAGGGCACTAGTCCCACTCTATGTCAGCATAAAATAAATATGGAACCTGATGCTAAACCAGTTGTTGATCACCAGCGACGGTTAAATCCTAAGATGAAAGAAGTGGTAAGAAATGAAATATCAAAGCTTATGGAAGCAGGTATAATCTATCCTATAGCTGATAGTAGATGGGTAAGTCCTGTTCATTGTGTCCCTAAGAAGGGAGGTATTACTGTTGTTCATAATGATAAAAATGAAATGATCCCATAAAGAATTATCATAGGTTATAGAATGGTAATTGATTTTAGAAAATTAAACAAAGCTACTAGGAAAGATCATTATCCTCTACCTTTGATTGATCAAATGCTAGAAAGACTATCAAAACATACACATTTCTGCTATCTAGACGGATACTCTGGTTTTTCCCTAACACATGTGTCACAAGAGGATCAAGAAAAAACTACTTTTACATAGCCTTTTGGTACTTTTGCTTATAGACGTATTCCTTTTGGTTTATGCAATGCACCTGCCACCTTTCAAAGATGTATGACTGCTATATTCGCTGACTTTTGTGAAAAGATTGTTGAGTTTTCATGGATGATTTTTCCGTTTACGGAACTTCTTTTGATGATTGCTTAAGCAACCTTGATTGAGTTTTGCAGAGATGTGAAGAACTAATCTTGTCTTTAATTGGGAGAAGTGCCACTTTTATTCTTAATGAAGGTATTGTCTTGGGGCATAAAATCTTTGAACGAGGTATTGAAGTTGATAAAGCTAAAGTTGATGCTATTGAAAAAAATGTCGTGTCCTAAAGATATCAAAGGTATAAGAAGTTTCCTTGGTCATGCTGGTTTCTATAGGAGGTTTGTCAAAGACTTCTCTAACATTTCTAGGCCTCTTACTAATCTTTTACAAAAAGATGTTCCATTTGTTTTTTATGATTATTGTGTAGAAGCATTTGAAATCCTTCAGAAAGCCTTGATTTCTGCACCTATTGTCCAACCACCTGATTGGAACCTACCCTTTGAAATTATGTGAGATGCTAGTGATTATGTTGTTGGTGCTATTCTAGGACAAAGAGTTGATAGGAAATTGAATGTTATCCATTATGCTAGCAAAACTCTAGACAGCGCTCAAAGAAATTATGCTACTACTGAAAAAGAATTTTTAGCAGTTGGGTTCGCTTGTGATAAATTTAGATCTTACACTGTTGATTCCAAAGTAATTGTTCACACTGATCATGTTGCTATTAAATACCTTATGGAAAAGAAAGATGCTAAACCTAGACTCATTAGGTGAGTTCTCTTGCTACAAGAATTTGATTTACATATTACTGATAGGAAAGGAGCTGAGAACCCCGTAGCAGACAACTTGTCTAGGTTAGAAAATATTCTTGATGACCCACTACCTATTGATGATAGCTTTCTTGATGAACAATTAGCTGTCATAAATGCTTCATGTAGTACCCCATGGTATGCAGACTATTCTAATTATATTGTTGCTAAATTTATACCACCTAGTTTTACATACCAATAAAAGAAAAAGTTTTTCTATGATTTAAGACATTACTTCTGGGATGACCCACACCTTTATAAAGGAGTGGATGGTGTTATTAGACGTTGTGTACCTGAGTATGAACAGGAACAAATCCTATGCAAGTGTCACTCCGAGGCTTACGAAGGACACCATGCTGGAGAAAGAACTGCACACAAGGTATTATAATCTGGTTTTTATTGGCTTACTCTTTTCAAAGATGCTCGGAAGTTTGTCTTGTCTTATGATGAATGTCAAAGAATTGGTAACATTAGTAGACGTCAGGAAATGCCTATGAATTATTCAGCTGTTATGGAACCATTTGATGTTTGGGGATTTGATTATATGGGACCTTTTCCTTCCTCTAATGGGTATACACATATTTTGGTTGTTGTTGATTACGTTACTAAGTGGGTAGAAGCTATTCCAACTAGTAGTGCTGATCATGACACCTCCATTAAAATGCTTAAAGAAGTTATTTTCCCGAGGTTTGGAGTCCCTAGATATTTAATGACTGATGGTAGTTCACATTTTATTCATGGTGCTTTCCGTAAATTGCTTGCTAAGTATGATGTTAACCATAGAATTGCATCTCCATATCATCCACAGTCTAGTGGTCAAGTAGAATTAAGTAATAGCGAAATAAAATTGATCTTGCAAAAGACTGTTAATAGATCTAGGAAGAATTGGTCTAAGAAACTTGATGATGCATTATGGGCTTATAGAACTGCTTATAAAAATCCTATGGGTATGTCTCCATATAAAATGGTTTATGGGAAAGCATGCCACTTACCTCTTGAATTGGAACATAAAGCTGATTGGGCAATTAAAGAACTCAACTATGATTTCAAACTTGCCGGTGAAAAGAGGCTATTTGACATTAGCTCACTTGATGAATGGAGAACCCAAGCCTATGAAAATGCCAAACTTTTTAAAGAAAAGGTTAAATGATGGCATCACAAAAGAATACAAAAGTGGGAATTTAATGTAGGTGACCATGTCTTGCTATACAATTCTCGTTTAAGATTTTTTGCAGGAAAACTTCTTTCCAAATGGGAAGGTCCTTACATTATCGAAGAAGTTTATCATTTCGGTGCCATCAAGATCAACAATGCCGAAGGCAACAATCCAAAGGTAGTGAATGGGCAAACAATCAAACATTATATCTCAGGTACGCCCAAAAATGTTGAAACTAATATTATACATTCCATAACACCGGAGGAGTACATAAAGGAAACCTTCCAAAACGCTCCAGAACCCTAAAAAGGAATAGGTATGTGATACAGTAAGTAAAGCGACTCCAAAAGTTTTCCAAAAGCAATTTTACTCCATTTTGGAATATTTAAAAAATTAGAAAAATAAAAAGTAGTCCGAAAAGTGCACGAGCAGGCGACAAGCCTGGGGTGCACCTCGTGTACCTCCCGGACTCTGTTTTCTCCCAGAATACTTGTTTTGCACGGTAAAAATTCATTATATAATCTCCCGAAGGTTTTGACCAGTATTACGAAAATATCCTCTGTTCTTGTTTCGAGCTATTTTTCTGACAGATCTGAAAGCATGTCATCGCAAGATTTAGATGGAAAGAGCTATGTTTCCCATTATACTATGGATCCAAGGATCTTTGGGGAGGTTTATCCCTACCTATGGTCCACGGATTAGGAGCAAGACTCTGATCCGGAGGAGGCAAAAGATGCAAGCTCAGAGGAAGACGATGCCCCCCTACCTCAACCAGGGGATATGCATGTGGACACTGGTACACCGAGGTGCTATACAAACAGTTTCTAACCCCTTTCCGCGACGGCGTTCGGAACCGTCGCCAAGTGAGTGACTGCGATAGGGGGGTCCTTCCCACACGACCCAGAAACCGTCGGGGATAGGGAGCCTCGATGCATGTACAGTACCCCCTACTCGTTTGTACTCGCATTGCCATCGCAGTCGGTATTCTGTGGTGCTACATTTACGATGCGCGACCCATCACAAATAGTTCATGATTATAGAAGTAGACAATCACACACATTTACTTTTCCTCGACTGTGTGCGATTCGATGTAAGAGCGCACACATTTGTCGCTATAAAACTGTATGTGAAGCTTGAATACATCCCACATGATTCATCCGTTGTACCCGCGTCGGATGATCGACCTATCGCACACGTTCTTCTATGACCAAACATTTGCGATGCGCACAACATCACAAACAGTCCATAATTGAGAAGCGTGCGTGATAAGGTGACTATCGCAAACATTTAATAAGAAAGAACTGTGTGCGATGTTGTTGTTAACCGCACACGTTTTTTCTTGGCTGATCGTGTGTGCAGTAGAGATTGATCGCACACGTAGTGGATCCTAGAAACGTGTCTGATCTCCACGTCTATCGCAGACCTTTCACTTTCACAAACCGTGTGCAGTGTAATTCCTAATTTAAAAATCACATGTTTTGAATTTGAAAGTAGGCAATCACTTATTTCATATCCAACCATGTTTATTACAAATATAGGTTCAACCACAAATGCATAATTCGATGCACAGGTACATATACTGAAGAACTACAGAAGCACCAAGTAAAGAATGATGAACCACAGTTGTACTAAAGAATGTAAAGAGAGAGGCGAAAGACATTCTGGTTGCTGGAGAAGGTGAAGCGGAATGCCCATATTGTGCCCTCCTCCATGCGTAATGCGCGCACAACTCTAGGCCAACCCCTTGTGATGGCTGCCCGTCCATCCTTCACTGTCTTCATTAGGACTTCTCGATGCTCATTGTAGTCTGGATGAAATACTTTAACCTTCATTGCGTGTCCACCAATCATGTACTTTGCGAGGTAATCTTGAGTGAACTGCTTCGGGAACCACAGCGAACGAAAAAGATTCAGACATTGTTGTCTAACAACTCATTATGGGCAGTGAAAAGAGAAGGCTGCAGAGTTTGTAGTTACCATCCTACAGCTCACTGTTGTGTTGGATAGAGCATAAACAAATAATTTGCTTGCCACCATTCGTATCTTTTTGCTAATAAGCCTTATCAGTTTCCTCACTTGATGCTTGTTCATGAATATCTCATTGCCCCATACGCAAAAAGGGTCGATGCATGGATCCTTGCCAAGGGCATATGTACCTACAAGCAACAAGTCAATATTAGAAGCTAACAAGTGTCCAGGCCTGGATCTATATGCACTACATTATGGAACGACGGGGGGAGTACAAGCCGAGTGATGAAACTAACCTCGGCGGAAAATGGTGGCCACTCCCATTGTTGTCCTGCATAAGTAGTGGAAAGGCATGATAAGTACAGCAACCTTAACATCAAACAAATATAGCAAAGGTAAACAACATCATCTCCAAATGATAGCTTGAATGTGTTGGTTTCAGCATGTTGTTAAAGCAGATATAAAATGGAAGGCAATGTTAGCGACAATAGGCTTAACAGCCATCAAATATTGCAATTCAAACTGGTATTGTTGAAAATGAATAGAATGTAGGTAATGCTTAAACATCACACTGGATAAATGTGTAAAACTGAAATAAAGGGCATGTGTTAACTACACCAGGCATAACTGGAACCAAATATAGCCGTTCAAACTGGTATTGATGCATTCGAGCGGCACGGTTCCGACTTGCACATAATGAACATCACATTATGAATGACTGAAATAAACAAGGCATAAATGATCAGTATAACAACCAAACATAGCCATTGAAAACTGGACAGAGTCTCACTTCAACCAACCTAACAAGCAAATACAGATAAACAGGGCATATGCTTGAAAACTGGACAAATGCTCACTGCAACCAACCTAATAAGCAAATACAAATAAACAAGGCATCTACTTGAAAACTCGACAAATGCTCACTGCAACCAACCTAACAACCAAATACAGATAAACAAGGCATCTGCTTGATAACTGGACAAATGCTCACTGCAACCAACCTAAGAACCAAATACATATAAATAAGGCATCTGCTCGATAACTGGAAAAATGCTCACTGCAACCAACCTAACAACCAAATACAGATAAACAAGGCATCTAATCACTATAAACAACCAAATATAGCCATTCGTGAAACTGAAGTGGACAATTCATACTTAAACATCACATAGCCCTATTGAACAATACATTTTTGCATAACTGAAATAATTAAACAAGACACGGTTAAAGCACCGCACGACAAATGCTACTACAACAAAGGGTACGGGTTGGCAAGCTAGAAAAGGTAAGATTTGCTGATAGGATGTTGCCTCACATGTCATGGACGGGATCCTTCCAGTTGGAAGAGCACAGACCCATGGTGCACTCTCTGATGTCACAGATGGGCTGTTTCACCTTGGAAGAACCTTTGTGGGTGCCCTCCTCGTGGTCGATGAGATCTGACTTGGCAATTGAGGATCCCAAGCCACCGTCATAGAACGTGTCCTCCAAAAATGACAAATGGGCTCGATGGCGTACAAGGATCGCAAATCCTTGACCGCTTGGCGGAGGAGAACAGCGGCAGGGCCATCGAAGAGATCGACGGCGGTTGAACCAGACGGGTTGGGGATGGACCACTTAACCTGTGACATGGCCCGCGTGAAGCCGTCGCTGTTGACGAGCTTGATGTTGTAGCCAGCTTTCCCGAGATACAGTAATACGCAAGCCCGCTGACATGAAGCCTTCATCATGGCAACGTAGTCAACGTCTTCGCCGGCTTCCGCGGCGATGTGTTGCTCTGGGATCGACAGGTCGGGGCGAACGGTGGCCACCTCGCCAACGTCCGCCGGAGAGGCCATGATAAACCTCTTCTTGGCCGAACGCTAGTTGGGCTCCCCGGGATACATGGTCGAGCTTAGGCTGTGACATTCTGGAGCAGGGGATGTGGATCTGGTGGGGAAGGACACCGCAGGCCTCATCTAAAAACTCTAGGGAGTGGGGCGACGGTATGGGAATCGCTGGGTAACCTGAACTTTATTATCTAAGCTAGGAGGAACGGGTAAACCGGCAGGGGTTGCCGGTGGCGGCGAGCTAGGGTTCGAGGGGGGACGGGGACAGGTGGGGGGACTATGGAGGGGGGTGGTGTTTGAGGATACGCCGTGGCTACTGAAAATTTTAGTAATGGTGGGTGGAGATGGTGGTGGACAAGGGAGGGCGACGGTTCAAATGCCTCGGCTACTACAATTTTACTATAAAGTTGGTGCTGGAGGAGTGTGGGCCATGGTTGAAGTACGGCGGCTACTAAAATTTGGGTAAAGGAATTGATGCGGGGCGGGAGTACCCAAGATCGCGCACGGTCCAATAAGAATATGCGTGTATGATAATAAGGAAAAGTGACGGAACCAGCAATTTTTGCAACGCTCAAGGCAGGTAGTTTGTTTTTAGATTTCTAGCTAGCTGGTCTATTGCACACGGTTCGTCCTAATTTCTAAATAAACTACCCACCTTTAGCTTGCGTAGGTGGTGATTTTACAGCGCACTTGCATCGCACACGGTTAAGTCAGTACCTCCACCCTTTGCTCATGCTTGCGCAGTCATGGTGATTTTACAGCGCACTTGCATCGCACACGGTTGAGCCAGTACCTCCACCTTTGCTCGCGCTTGCGCAGTCGTGCTGATTCATAGCGCACTTGCATCGCACACGGTTAAGAAATTATACCCGTGTCCATTGAGCATCATCAGAGTCTTTGCAGCAAAAAAAACGTTAGAGAGGGTCAGAAGACAGCCACACCAGCATGTGGCCCAAATATATATGAGTGAAAAGGGTGGTCTGTGATGTTCAAAATTCCAATGCACAACTTTGACCGCGCGGGCCCATGGTTGGGCGCATCGTTAAAGATCGATGAGAGGGGCCAGAAGTCAAGAACCACCTGGAAGTGGCCAAATATATGTAGGAATATTGGGCGTGATGTTTAAAACTTTAAATACACAATGCACAACTTTGGTGGCACCTGCCTCGCAAACCCGAAAGCACCACTTGGATATATCTATAATGACATAATGTCGTAGCTAGCTAGGGTGCTTGACCCACCACCTCCCACTTCGTGTCAGCGGGGGGGATGCACGTAATGATACTTTGGTCATACATGCATGTCGCCATGACCTACCATAAGACGGACCAGTGAATCTATCGTTTGGTCAAACGACAACTGTTGTTGTCGATAAACCGCTTGGGCCAATACATTGAACCATCGTCAAAATCGCACAAGAGGGACCACAAAACCAGCACCTCTTGCATGCGGCCCAAAATAATGTACGTTGGAAGGGGTGATGTGTGTTTTCAATATAGAATAATGTACAATTTAGATGTGGTGCCTACCTCTCGATACAAACAACAACCATGAAGGCCAGGTAGTTAAGGACGAGATACACAAGGTATGGTGTAGGTCGAACCCAGCAATCCGAGCATGTGGGAGGGAATCCTGACAACGCATGAGCTCGATCTTTGGTTGAACGACATGTGATGGTGACTGGACCTAACACGAACTAGGAGGAATCCATTCATGGCCAACACATACCTCTTGTTATCGGTCAAAGGGATGATATATATATACACTCGAGGAGCCCATAGATATGCGTGTCATCACAAAAAACCGCACAAGGGAGACGTGGTCAATCAGAATACCCCGTATACACTGCATGCGGCCCGAAAATATGTATGGGTACGGTGGTGTGTGATGTGTTTAAATCCCGAATGCACAACTTTGATGGGCCACCAACTACATTACAAACCAAACACCGTACCCGACCCCAAGCCTGGTTCAATAAGTACGATGTCGTTTTCCCAACTTCGAGGTGGTGGGGTGGGGGGTGTCGTCCAACGCATGCGCTCAAACTTTATTTGGTCTTACATGGCACACATAGCAATAGGAAACCATCATGGTCAAACCCTTCTCGTTGTTGGGTCAAAGGGATAGATTGTGTAGGGCCCCCTTGTTGGTGTCAAAACCAGCCGATCTCGGGTAGGGGGTCCCGAACTATGTGTCTGAGGATCGAAGGTAACAAGGGACAGAGGGAACACGATGTTTACCCAGGTTCGGGCCCTCTTAATGGAGGTAAAACCCTACGTCCTGCTTGATTGTATTTGATGAGTATAGGGGTTACAAGAGTTGATCTACCTCGAGATCGTAATGGCTAAACCCTAGATGTCTAGCCTATGAGAATTCAGATGTCTTTACAGACTAAACCCTCCGGTTTATATACACACCGGAGGGGCCTAGGGTTATACAGAGTCAGTTCGTAGAGGAAGGAAATTACATATCCGGACACAAATCTTGCCATCCACGCATAGGGGAGTCCTACTCGAACACGGGGGAAAGTCTTCCGCTTTGTATCTTCACGGCCCATCAGTCCGGCCCATATCAAATAGCCCGGACACCCGAGGACCCCCTAATCCAGGACTCCCTCAGTAGCCCCTGAACCAGTCTTCAATGACGATATGTTCGGCATGCGGATTGTCTTCGGCATTGCAAGGCGGGTTCCTCCTTCTGAATACTTCAAAGCAATCTTCTGAACAAAAGAACTATATCCGGCTCTGTATAATTATTACAACCCTTAGTCGCGAAGGCAAGATATCAAACAGAACAGTGTCTTTTCACTGACAACTTTTTTTTGGGGAAACGTCATGTCTAGCCTCTTAACATTTCGAACTGTTTTCACGTCTCCCGCTTCGTGTTTCGAGGCAAAGCCTCCATTGGCATGTCTTGTCAAAACAGAGATCGTGCCCGCCCATTACAGGATCCTCATCAATATGGTTTTGGGTAATCCAACCGTGCCATTCGCATGACCCTTTGGGAATAGGCGAGTTTTAAGGCTTGAAGGGGGGGGGGGCGCTTGATATTCACCGCTTATATAAGAGGATAAAGATCCCTCTTTTTCCCCATGCCTTCTTCTCCTGCCTTCCCATCTTCAAGCTCCAGCGCCCAAACTTCAATCTTTCCCACCGCAAGCAGCCTTCCCAGCCATGTCGGGATCTGGTTCAAAGGGCAAGTGGGAGGTCTCCTCCGTCACTGATAAGGACGTAAAGGAGCTCCAGGGGGCGGGATATCTGTCCGCGGAGATCACACACAGGCTACCTGCGAAGGATCAAGTCATCCCCACTCTGGAGCCCGGTGAAAGGGTTGTATTCATCCCCCATTTCCTCTGCGGACTAGGGTTTCCCCTCCATCCCTTCGTCCGGGGCCTTATGTTCTACTACGGGATAGATTTCCATGACCTAGCCCTGAATTCCTTCCTCCACATCTCGGCGTTCATCATCGTGTGCGAGGCACTACTCCACATCCCCCCACACTTCGGCCTATGGCTCAACGTCTTCAATCTGAAGCCGAAGGTGGTCGACGGGCAGCATGCTGACTGCGGCGGCGCCATGGTAAGCAAGCTCCCCAACGCCGTGTGGCCCAAAGGGGCCTTCGTGGAGACCGTCAAGGTGTGGCAACCGGAGTGGTTCTACATCACCGAACCCCGCGACGCCAAGTGGGTGGCTACTCCTGAGTTCAGATCCGGACCCCCTACGCGGCTTACCTCATGGACCGCTAATGGTCTGGATTGGGGATCCACGGCGGAAGTGTTGATGCTGCAAAAGCGCATCACCAATATGATAGGCAAGAGCACCAGTCTCACTAACGTGATTCAGGTGATGCTCTTCCGCCGGATTCTTCCCTGTCAACTCCGGCCCTCTCCCATGTGGGAGTTCAATCTGGAAGATCCACGAACCTTGAAGCGCTTCTTTGGCACAACGCACGAGACATCTGGAAGCTGCTCTTCAAGGCCCAAAAAATGTGGCCGAAGAAGACCGAAGACATCGGTCTTGACATCGAGAATCCGGCCACACCGGTAAGTATGATTTTCTGGAATATCTGTTCGGTCAATAAGTTTTAGACATAATGAATTTTTTGTCCTTCGTATAGAGCTGGATAGAAAAGGCGGAGAGGATTAAGTGTCCGGCACCACTGCCTGAAGACCCGGCCACACCCCAGCTGACAGGGATGCTGGTCCCGGTGCCCTATCAGGCGCCGGAGAAGAAGACCAAGAATAAGAAGGGCAAGGAGGCCAAAGGCGGCCTCCGCCACAAGGGCCCTTCGGACGCAGTGTCCGGAGAGACCGAAGTCCTCTCCTCCCACGAGGGAGATGAGGAAGAAGAGGCTGAGGAAGCGGAAAGCGACTCCCCTCTTAGGGGGGAGAAGAAGAAGAGGGCGGCCTCCACAGACCCGGAGGAGGAGGCGCCCAAGAGGGGGAAGACAGCCCTCTCGGATGGTTCGGATTCGGAGGTCGAACTAGTCCCCAAGAGACTTCCCAGGGTGAAGCCCCTGGCCGAATCATAAGTACCAAAGGGTCTATTATTTGTCTTCGGTCCTTTATGTTTTTATAATATAACATATTACACCGTGTGTCTTTCAGCCCTGCTCGCGACCTCCCCAACCCTTCACTATCTGAGGGGAGTTCTCTGCCGCCCGAGATGGTAGAGAGCGAGACGCCACTGCGAGCCCCTTTGCCAATCACCACGGATGACACCGAGGTGTTGTCCCGAAGGACCTCTCCTAGCCGCGGAGGGGCGAGCGAGGCTGCCGAGAAGGCGCCCGAGGGCAATACCTCGGCTGCCGATGACATGGGGAGGGCGACCCCCATGGCGACCGACGGCGGGGCCCCTGATCAATCCGGCCCCCAGCCGGACATCATTCCGGAGACCAATGTGGCTCCGGAGTCAGGTGAGCAGTCCCCTTCGAAGGAGGGGGAGCATCAGCTCCGACGGCGGCCTCCACTAATCCGGAGGAGCCGAATACTCTTGTGAAGCACTGCAACGTGCTTCCATCATGGAGGAGCACCGCACCCTGATGGGTGTGGTGGTAGAGAAGGTTCAGTCCGCCAAGAGCGGGCTGAACGAAGCCTTCACCAGCCTACTGACAGGCTTCGAGGTATGCGACGTAATGCTCTAGACACTTTTTATAAAGGGATATACCTGTGCATAGATAGTAGCCCCTGAGACTCTGTCTGGTTTTGAAAAAGCCGGACAGAGGATCACATAGTATTCGGAAGAGGTGACGTACTTTTATAATGTATAACAGGCTTCCATGTTGGCGGCAACCGCCCAGGCCGCTGAAGTTTCCGAACTTAATTGAAAACTAAAGCTGGCTGATGATGAAATAGATCGCATCAACAAGCGATTCAACGAGACGCAAGGTATGCGTGTATTTTAAAGAGTTTGAGCATATATCTGATATGTAAATTTAGAGTTTAACTCATGTACTGCTGTGATTATGTGTGCAGTTGGCGCGGCCGAGGTCAAGACCCTTAAAAGCACCCTTGCTCAGGCCAAGGAGGAGGCGAAGGTGAATAAAGCAGCCGCTGACAAAGCGGCTACGGAACTAAAGACCGAACAGGACGCCCGCCGCCAGCACGAAAATAGGGTGGCTGAAGTGGAGCAAGAGCTGAAGGACGCCATCCGCAAGTGCGAGGCCTTGGAGGAGAAGACCAAGCGACCGAACTCGCCAAAGCCCTCCAGGAGGCTAAAGAGGCGCGGGTCGAGTCCCGGAGTGCTCGTGAAGAGATCCGGCAAGCCAAACAGATAGCGGCCGGTAAGCCTTTTCTTTTATAGAGTGTATTTGGAGGTCAAAGATATGCTTTGCTCACTCAACTGTGGAGTTCTCCAGACGCCTTTGCAGATCTTCCGAGGAGTGCCGCTGACGCCACACAGTTCTTCCGAGCCCAAGAGGGGAACTCGACCGAGAAGCTGTTCTAGTCATAGTTCCTGGCACCGGAGCATCCGACGCCCCTGAACGACCAGATGAAGCAGCTGACGGAGCTGCATAGGGTGTCCGGCTTGGCCATGAAGGATCTCATAGTCCGGCTTTGGCCAACCGAACCAATTCCTAGCAGCTACTTCGGTTTGGTGAGGTGACTCATTGATGCGCTGCCTCGAGTTGATGCTGTGAAGCGCTCGGCGTGCATAGAGGGTGCGCGGATGGCCTTTCCTTGTGTCAAGATGCACGGGGCAAAGATGAAGGCCACCGACGTCGCGACCGCAGGCCTGCCCGAAGGCAAGGACCACCGCAAGCCGGAAAGATACTTTGAAGATGTCCTAGCGGGTGCCCGAATAGTAGAGGGCCAATGCTCAAAGGACGTGATGTTTGAGTAAATGTATCTGGGCTGTAAAAACTTTATTTGGTGAACCAAGGCTTGTCATATATTTATGCCTTTTATCCTGAGTTATTTTCCTCCTGTGCGGCCATTTTAATTCTGAAAGTTTGCCAGTCGTCGGCTTCAGCCCCCTCGTAGATGCTACGGGGGTGTTCGGTGGAGCGCGCGATCACACTTTATCCAACGTCTTGGTCCGTAAAGGCGGTGTTCGCACAATGAACCAGGCAATCAGACTATGCGGCTTTATTACTTTCACTTAGCCATAGGAGTTTGACGGTGGGGCTAAGTACCAGCCCCTAGTGCGTATGCAGCAATCCGAACTAGGGTGCCTTTGTCGCATGACTGGGCGAAAACCAGCCCTTCGTATAACACGGGGTAAATCACTAAGGATTTGTATTAAGTCACCGAATCGCCGACCAGCTCTCGCCGTATCATGACAGTCAGTTTTCGGCTTTCTCTACTGAGGTATTTGACCGGACGAACCAGAAACACAATCGCAGTAGTTCTCCCTTTACTACCTTAGCCGAACTAGCGGAACGTAAGGTGGCAATCACAGGAGCCGGGCAACCCAACTATAGACCAAAGACATGATTTGGAGCTGATGCATATAATGCAATATTCGGGACGCCGAAGAGTACCTTATAGGTGTTCGGACTTTTTGAAAACATGCATGGTCGGATAGAGCCCCGGCATTTAGGCCGGAACAAAGCATATGTGGCAATCTGAAGCAAGGAGGGATCACAGATGGAAAAATAAACCAAGATCGAACACAAGTTGGCGATCAACTGTTTCCTTTATACCCTGATTAATATGTCAAGACGTGCTATTACAGATAATGCCATGAACATCAAGGCTATTTGACATGCCGAGAGTTTGTACATGAGGGGAAGCTTTATACAGGGCCTAAAAGAAAAGGTAGTCTTGAAGACCCCAGTGGTGCCCTGTCGCACGTCTGCGCCGTTTCCCCTTGGTGAAAAATCCTTTGAGAGGAGAGGTCGATTGTCGTCTATACGAAAAGGGGGGCCTCAAAAAGGGCCCTTGCATGACCATAGGGTAGGTAGGTTTTTAATGAACCTGTAGTACAAGAGAGGGGGAAAAAGAAAGAAAGAAAAAAGGTTAAGGTCGGAATAGGGTCAAGCCACACTATAGACCTTTTCCGCAGTGTGCCTCTGTCGCTGCCCAAGGTATTTTAAGTGCATAATTATACACGCGCAGTACGCATGCCGCTTTTTTATGGGGCGATCGGCGGAGGCGAAACTACTATTCAAGCTCTGGATTCACCGAGCTGTCGTTCTGCAGAGTGGACCGGGCTCGCTTGGCAGTGTCAGGTGTCTTAGTGACCGATGAATTGTTCGGCTTGATGAGGCCGTTCTGTTACTTCGGCTGCCAGGGCCGCGGTGTGCTCCTCAGTACGGAGGGAGTGCTCCATATTTCCATTGACTCTGATAACGCCACGCGGTCCGGGCATTTTGAGCTTTAAGTAAGCGTAGTGCGGGACCGCATTGAAGCGGGCGAAAGTAGTTCGTCCGAGCAGCGTTTGATAGCCACTGCGAAAAGGGGCAATGTCGAAGATCAAGTCTTCGCTTCGAAAGTTATCCGGCGAACCGAAGACTACTTCCAATGTTAAGGAGCCCGTACAACGGGCCTCCACGCTGGGTATTACTCCTTTAAAGGTAGTATTGCTGGGCTTAATTCTTGATGGGTCAATGCCCACCTTATGGACAGTGTCTTGATAGATCAGGTTTAGACTGCTGCCGCCATCCATAAGGACTCTAGTGAGATGGTATCCATCGATGATGGGATCAAGCACCAGGGCCACCGAACCTCCATGACAGATACTGGTCGAGTGGTCCCTGCGATCGAAGGTGATCGGGCAAGCCGACCATGGGTTGAATTTTGGGGCGACAGGCTCTACGGCGTAGATGTCCCGTAGTGCGCGCTTGCGCTCCATCTTTGGGATATATGTGACATATATCATGTTCACTGTTTTCACCTTGGAGGGAAATTTCTTCTGTCCCCCTGTGTTCGATGGATGGGACTCATCATCATCCTCGCTTTGAGGCCCCTTCCCCTTGTGTTCGGTATTTAACTTACCGTCCTGTTTGAAAACCCAGCAATTTCTGTTGGAGTGGTTGGCAGGCTTGTCGGGGGTGCCATGAATCTGGCAAGGCCTATCCAGTATCTTGTCCAAATTAGATGGACCGTCTCTGTTTCCTTTGAATGGCTTCTTTCGCTGACCGGGTTTAGAGCCACTGAATCCGGCGTTGACCGCCGTATCTTTAGTTTCTTCATTGTTGTTCTGACGCTTGTTTTTGTTATGTCGTGGCCTTCCGTTGCCGTCCCTGGCTTCAGAGGTGCCAGGGTCGCTGGTACTATAGCTTCTACGAGCCAACCAGCTATCTTCGCCCGCGCAGAAATGGGTCATAAGTGCAGTAAGAGCTGCCATAGTCTTCGGCTTTTCCTGACCGAGGTGTCGGGCGAGCCATTCATCACGGACGCTGTGTTTAAAGGCCGCTAAGGCTTCGGCGTCTGGACAGTCGACGATTTGGTTCTTTTTAATTAAGAACCGAGTCCAGAGTTTGCGGGCTGACTCTCCGGGTTGCTGGACTATGTGACTGAGGTCATCAGCGTTCGGTGGCCGAACATAAGTACCTTGGAAGTTGTCTCGAAAAGCGTCCTCCAAGTCTTCCCAGCTGCCAATGGAGTTTTTTGGGAGGCTATTCAACCAGTGCCGTGCTGGTCCTTTTAGCTTTAGGGGGAGGTATTTAATGGCATGGAGATCGTCACCACGAGCCATGTGTATATGGAGGAGAAAATCTTCAATCCATACCGCGGGATCTGTCGTTCCATCGTATGCTTCAATGTTTACGGGTTTAAACCCTTCTGGAAACTGGTGCTGCATTACCTCATCGGTAAAGCACATGGGGTGTGCGGTGCCTCTATATCGGGCAATGTCACGGCGGAGTTCGGATGACATCCGTGCTCGGTTCTCGGCCCAAACTTGGTGATGCTTGTCGCGCCAGGCTTGATGGCCGTCGTCTCGTGTTGGAGCGCGTCCCCTTGATCCGTAGATTGATCTGGTCTAGCCGGCTCTATTGTCCAGCTCCTCACATAAGTCATACGTGTAGCCCAGAGCCGCTGCCTCTCTACCTTTATGGCGAGGTGGTGCGGGCTGGTATTCGGCGTAATTAGCCACTTTGTCCCGTCCATGAGGTGGTCGGTCTGGTTCATCAGCATGATTGTATCTTGATGGAATTGGCTCAAGGGCCTCATCGTCGAATTGGGGTAGTAGCCTGCGCTTTGGGTAGCTTTTTATTGGGCGCTCGAGGCCATATTCTTCGGCGGCCAGGACCTTGGTCCATCTATCGTTGAGCGTATCCTGTTCAGCTTGAAGTTGTTGCTGTTTCTTTTTCAGGCTCCTCGCAGTGGCGATGAGCTATCGTTTGAAGATTTCTTGCTCGAGGGGTTCCTCTGGTACGATAAAATCTTCGTTACCGAGGCTAACATCCTCCTCGAAGGCCGGCAGATAATTACTATCCTCTGAATCCTCATGATCTACAGGTTCGTATGGGTTGACTTGTCCTTCTTCCCACTCATCCTGCTCAACAGCAGGCTCGATGAGGTGGTCAGAGTCTTCGGCGTTCTCCGGAGTGTCATTGTCTCTGGTGCCGGTAATGCTTTCCTTTTCACGACGCGGTCGTGAGCGGCGCCGCTGACGTCGGCGTTTAGGTGGTGCTTCGACAGGCTTGTCCTCGATCGGGTCTTGAGCGCTATCGTCATCCTTCTTTTTGGGTGTATCCACCATGTACACGTCGTATGTGGAAGTGGCCGTCCAACGCCCAGTGATGGGTGGGTTTTGGCCTGATTCGGCTCCGACATCGTCGTCCATGCCGTCGATGTCCTCGGAGGTGTAGTCTAGCATGTCGGTTAAGTCCTCGACAGTGGCTATCAAGTGGGTGGTGGGTGGGACATAAAATTCCCCGCACTCAGCCCCTAGTCCGGGCTGGGCGTAGTTCGGAAGTGATACCTCCATTATGGCGAGAGATCGCATTAAGTCCAGAGCCTCGTTTAGGAGCGATAGCTGGACGGGTGACTGAGAGCCTACGAAGCTGGGTCCGGAAATCGCCGCCCGACCGTGCTCAATGGATGCAGGCCTCAAGAGTTCGGAGTTAACATCTGGAGGTGAGTCCGGCTTCCCGATGACAGGGAGAGCCCTGTTTGATTCCAGGCCTGCCGATAATATGGTCACCTCTGGCTCTCCGGCAGGGAGCTCCGTAGTAGGAGAGGGTCCGGTGTGGTTCATACTCCCGTCTTCGGACAGGGTGGTCCGCTCTAGATCTAAGGCCAGGGCAGGGATGATGGTTGATCCTTGAACGGAGCCTGGTGGTGGATCCGATGGGCCTCCTTCATATAGATGAGGAGCGGCGGTCGAGGCCAAGAATCCTTCAAAGATCAAATCTCCTCGGATATCAGCGATGTAATTCAGGCTCCCGAACCTGATCTGGAGACCAGGAGCGTAGCTATCGATCTGTTCAAGGTGACCAGTTGAATTGGCACGCACAGCGAAGCCACCAAAAACAAAAAGTTGACCAGGGAGGAAAGTTTCCCCGGAAACAGCATCGTTGTCGATGATCAAACAAGCCATCGAGCCTTCTGCCGACGACACACTGGAACTCTCAATGAAAGCACCAATGTCGGTGTCAAAACCGGCTGATCTCGGGTAGGGGGTCCCGAACTGTGTGTCTGAGGATCGAAGGTAACAAGGGACAGAGGGAACACGATGTTTACCCAGGTTCAGGCCCTCTTAATGGAGGTAAAACCCTACGTCCTGCTTGATTGTATTTGATGAGTATAGGGGTTACAAGAGTTGATCTACCTCGAGATCGTAATGGCTAAACCCTAGCTGTCTAGCCTATGAGAATTCAGATTGTCTTTACGGACTAAACCCTCTGGTTTATATACACACCAGAGGGGCCTAGGGTTATACAGAGTCGGTTCGTAGAGGAAGGAAATTACATATCCGGACACAAATCTTGCCATCCACGCATAGGGGAGTCCTACTCGAACACGGGGGAAAGTCTTCCGCTTTGTATCTTCACGGCCCATCAGTCTGGCCCATATCAAATAGCCCGGACACCCGAGGACCCCCTAATCCAGGACTCCCTCACCCCTCATTATCGGTAAAGGATAATATATATACCTCGGGGAGCCCACAGATATGTGCAGCGTCTATAAACCGCACAAGGGAGACATGCTCGATCAGAACACCCTGCCCCCTATACCCTGCATGTGACCTGAAAAAGGTTTATATAATCGCCATGATAGGTCACTATAGAGTCAATCATTCTTTAATTTTTTAGAGCAAAAATAATTAATAAAAACATAGTCTACAAATTAGCAAAACAAGGATCCCAAGGTTTATATAATCGCCATGATAGGTCACTATAGAGATATTTATCTCTTAATCTTTATAATGACCGTGTCATAGCATTTAAATGAAGCTTGAGATATGCAACTTCCCACCAGGTCACCCATCCTTGGACTACTCCAGCCCAAGCACGCTTAACTTCTGCGTTCTATTCGACTAGGCTAGCGGATGGGAAGCCGCACCTTGCTGATAGGAATTGCCTCCTTGCCTTTAAGGCGTTTCACGCTGGTCACCATATGGGACCTACTCCCTCCTATCACACTCATTTGTGCTTTTAGAAACTATGATCGATATTTACATGGCCGGTGTGTCGCTGCCTAGCCTTCAATGAGCACTGACACTGGTCGCGGGAAAATGATGGGAGAAGAGGCGGGAAACCGATGAGAGGAGTGGCGGGAAACGGTAGCCTGTTTGGATATATAGCAACATTAATATAGAAAACTTAGTAGAGAAGGAAGCGTGAGCTAGCACGACGCATGCGCACAGTGCCTACCCATATACTACATGTGCTGTCGAAAGGGCTGAGGATTGTCGATCGATCTGGGAGCATCCAACGGTGCAGACGTACGATCCGTGGGGTTTGGGTTCTGGCCAATCAGAACGCATGACTCAGATCGCGTGTGCAGCAGGGGGAAGGAGGGCATCGGCCACGGTTTGGTAGGCACACGGCTTTTGTGAGTGAACCGTGTGCTATTTGAAAACATTTCGTGAGAAGAATCTCGGGTTTTAAATCCCCGTAAATCCAAAACTCACCCGAAAATCGTGAAACTTGGCATGGTGTCACGACATGGCACATATATGTCGAGGATTTTTTTTCCATTTTGGCGCAAGTTTTATTACAAGCCTCTTACAAACCGGAGCTTCTGTCAAAGAAGCCTCGTGGTTTTGATAGGGAAATGTGTCCCCCTTGTGGGCAAAACGATAATCACTGCCTCTTTTCACCTTGTATTTTCTTCTACGGGCAACATGGAACGACAGGATATCTGTGCTGAAATTTAAACTTATTCAGGGTTCGTTTGGCCTTTTTATACACTAATTGAGTTTCCTAGGCATTTAATGTCCATAATTCAAATCTGAACTACAAATACATGCTCTAGTTCACCAAAATGGCTAGAAAAATTATACATGTGTCCTTGGGTACATGTTTAGGTCCCATGCCAAGAATGGGAATGAATTACAACCGTACCGGCGTCCTGGCTCGTCCTCAAACATTTGGAATCTCGGTTTTTAAATCCCCATAAATCCAAAACTCACCAGAAAGTCATGAAAGTTGGCATGGTGTCACGTCATGGCACATATATGTCATGGTAAAAACATTGTCCAATTTGGGCCAAGCTTTATTACAAACCTCTTACAAACCAGAGCTTCTCTCAAAGAAGCCTCGTGGTTCCGATAGGGAAACATGTTCCCCTTGTGGGCGAAACATAATCACAGCCTGTTTTCGCCTTGTATTTTCTTCTACGTGCAACATGGAACGACAGGATATCCGTGCTAAAATTTAAACTTATTCAGGGTTTGTTTGGCCTTTTTATACACTAATTGAGTTTCCTAGGCATTTAATGTCCATAATTCAAATCTGAACTACAAATACATGCTCTAGTTCACCAAAATGGCTAGAAAAATTATACATGTGTCCTTGGGTGCATGTTTAGGTCCCATGCCAGGAATGGGAATGAACTACAACCGTACCGGCGTCCTGGCTCGTCCTCAAACATTTGGAATATCGGTTTTTAAATCCCCATAAATCCAAAACTCACCAGAAAGTCATCAAAGGTGGCATGGTGTCACGTCATGGCACATATATGTCGTGGTAAAAACATTGCCAATTTGGGCCAAGCTTTATTACAAACCTCTTACAAACCGGAGCCTGTCGCAAGAACCCTTGTGGTTTCGATAGGGAAACATCCCCTTGTGGGTGAAACGATAATCGCTCCCTCTTCTAGCCTTGTATTTTCTTCTACACGCAACACGGAACAACGGGAGATTCACGCTGAACTTTGAAATTATTCAGGGCTCGTTTGACCTTTTTTATTCATTAATTGTGTTTTCTAGGCATTTAATGTCCATAATTCAAATCCGAACTACAAATACATGCTCCAGTGCACCAAAATGGCTAGAAAAAACGTACATGTGTCCTTGGGGTGCATGTTTAGGTCCCATGGAACGAATGGGAATGAATTCAACCGTCTCGGAGTCCTGGCTTGGCCACAAACATTGCGAATCTCGGTTTTTAAATCTCTGTAAATCCAAAACTCACCAGGAAATCATGAAACTTGGCATGGTGTCACTACATGGCACATATATGTCGTGGTAAAATAATTGTCCAATTTGGGCCAAGCTATATTACAAGCCTCTTACAAACCGAAGCTTCTTGCAACCCTCGTGGTTCCGGTAGGGAAACATGCCCCTCTTGTGGGCGAAACAATAATCGCTGCCTCTTCTCACCTTGAACTTTGTTTTCTACAGGCAACATTGAATAACAGGAGTGTCTTGGTGAAATTTGAAACTGTTCAGGGTTCGTTTAGCCATTGTATATATTAATTAAGTTTTCTAGGCATTTAATGTAGTCCATAATTCAAATTTGAACTACAAGCACATGCTCCAGTGAAGCAAAATGGGTGGGAAATCATACATGTGTCATTGGGTGCATGTTTAGGTCTCATTTAAGGAATGGGAATGAATTACAAACTTCTCGTCGTCCTGAAACATTGAGAACTCAGTTTTTAAATCCCAGTAAATCGAAAACCCACACAAAAAACATGAAACTTGGCATGGTTTCATGACATGGCACATATATGTCGTGGTAAAAAAAATCATCCAGTTTGAGACAAGGCGCACACATTAATAGCCAACGAAGTCCTTTTGAAACAAATAGCTGACACGTTAATATCGCAAACGGTTGTATTATATGAACCGTGTGTCCCCGTAACCATTTAAGTGCGGCCACTACCTCTGCCAAAATTTAACCATACTCGGTGGCGTGCGTGCAGCTGTTTGATTAGACGGGACGAGCGCGAGAAGTCCATCGTGCAGGCTCGACGGGACGCGTGCGAGCAGTCTGCCGCGCAGGCTCGACGGGACGCATGCATCCTATCGATCTCGCAGGCTCGACGGGACACATGCAAGCAGCAAGGCCGCCCATGCTCACCGGGAAGCAAGCTCTTTGACCTCCATCCACCAGCCGCCCGCCTCGCTCACAACTTCTCCATTAATTGCGGCCGAGCCGCTGTTTAACACGCCGTTAATTAAAGCACCTGGACGGAGGGTGTTTGCTTGTGATCAAATGGCAGCATTTGCTTTGTTCATGTTTTCAACTCGTATTCCGGCCTAATTTAAATTGCCACATAAGGCAACGGATAATACGACGACAAATAAAATGGCAATGGATAATACGACGACAAATTTACAATGGCGCTGATAATAATTGTCTTACATATTCCGGATAATTTAAAATGCCACATGCGACAAAGCCCGGAAGACACGGGGGCAAGAGAAGAAGGAAATCACAGACAACGATCTGGGTCGCTACTGTCTCTACTCGTCGATGGATCGCTGGGCGATGACATCCTCCAGCTCCTTCTTCAATTCCTCACGACTTTGCTTGAAAGCAGCCACGGATTCCTCCACCTCCTGCTCGCGCTCGATTCGGAGCTTCCTCAAGTCACCCATCAGTTCCTCGACGACCATTGTCAGCGTCATCCCTGAGGCACTGCTCTGCTCATGCAGCATCTTCCAGCCGGCGGCCTCCTCCTCCTTCTCAGCGAGCCCCTTGAGGAGCTTCGCATTGTCACCCATGAGCTGCTCGACGAGGCCGGTCGCCTTGTCAACCGAGGCATCGCTGATCTCGAGCAGCTTCATCAAGCCGTCGACCAGCTCCTGCTGCTTAATGAGGCCAGCAAGAATGTCGTCGTCGCCGGCCAAGGACTTCAGCAACGCCAGCTCGTCACGATCGCTGACGCGGCGAGTGCGCTTGTGAGAGCCCTTGCGTGCCCGTGAGAGCTCGTTCGAGGGCTCCGCGGCGCGCCGGGACATCTCTGCTGTGGCTGCCGCTTCGCGGCGGGACCTCTCTAGTGCTTCCGCGGCCTTGGTCTTTGCTGCCTGGTTATATGTCCACCCGAAACTCCTCCTACCGGTCATGGCGGAACGACTTGATAGGAAAGACCAGTTTTGTGGGTGATGAGGAGAGGAACTGTGAAATAATTTTGGAGTGGGTAGTTTTTATAGCCCGGTGCTAAGTGTGAACACATATTAGTTTGATAGGTGTGAATAGATTTGCAATTACTTATTGCGTTGTAATCTGCAATGTGACGAGAAACAAGGTCAAAATTTATTGATTGTTCTGGGCCAACAAAGCCCGTTTCTGTTGTTCTGGCTCATCGCAAATAGTTCTTTTGGATCAACCGTATGCCACACATCGAAAGCCCAAAACACGGGCCCGCATTCTCGGATGTACGTGTACGTGTCTGCCCACTATCACACATGGTCAAGATATCACCATCGTGCCCTATGGATGCACCGTCGCGCCCCCCATGGGGTGCCAGAAGGTTGACCACGTGGTTGCTCGCCGTTGAGGCGGCCGCGGCGCGCTCTGCTCGCGTCCGTCCGCGCGTTCTGCTCGCCATTGCGGCGGCCGTGGCGCGCTCCGCTCTGGCATCCCTGCGCGCGCTCTGCTCGCCGTTGAGGTAAATTTACAATGGTAACAGTTAATAATTGTCTTACATATTTAGGATAATTTAAAATACCACATGCGGCAAGGCCCAAAACACTCACGACCTACATATCCATACAATTATAATAAAATATAGGCTAAAAGGCTGAGCTGGCGGCCTTCCGACGATGGTCTTCTCGGACTCCATGATCAGCATAGCACCCTTGCGGCCGTTCATTCCAAGTGTCCCGACCCGCCTCCTCCTACGGAGTTGCTGGCGCTGGGAGGCTCTTGGGGCTGCTGGGCCTCTTCCAGAAGAGCTTGACAGCGTGTAATCGCGCGCATGATATCTCCGCGGAACCGCTCCATTTCCATGTCTCTGGCCTGGTAGCAAATTCCGTCCATCACCTGCATCCTCAAGATATCACATTGGCGATGTTCTACTTCGTCGGGGACGTCAACTCCACCAAGGATGCGCTCGAGCCTAGCCACCACATCATCGCGATCGAGGTTGACACGGCCGCCACGGGCAATGATGAAGCCGCAGGCTGCCTGTGTCTTGACTGAATCGCAGAGGTCCTCTGCCCATTCCTTACGGGGCATCAGGCTCTCGATGAGCACTAGTGACGGCGGCTCTTCGGGTGGGTCGTCGATCATGCCGCCGAGCAGCTCTGGATCTTTTGCATGGTGGATGGCAAACTGCTCATCACTCCTCCTCTGCAATATGTCGATTGTGCGCCCAAGGACTGTCACACTGATATCGCTGCCGATGGGCCATGGTGCCTGCACCGGTCGATGAAGCTCTTGCTCCCTGACCTGCTCCGGCTCGTTCTCCTCGCCGAAGATGTAACGCAGGTAGGGGTCAACGTCGAAGCTTTGGTCATTGCTTGGCATGCTTGGAATAACTAATGGTAGATGGGTGAGGACTAGATCTGCGCAGAGTGTCGCGATGGTGCATTGCCTCCTGGGTTATATGCAGCAAATCATTAGCTGGTGGCGGGAAACCGATGAGGGAAGAGGCGTGGATTTTACAATTCACCCATGTGGTGCGCGGGAAGCATTCGCTGGAGCGCGGGAAGACTAAGTGGAGCACACACACAACCCGAATACCGTATGCGGTGCCACGTGTTATTTATCACACACGTGTTAACATAAGGAAACATATGTGTAACTTACTAATCATCGCACACGAGTACTTGCAAACGCATCGTGTGCGATACTCCTAGCCACCGCAAGCAACTAGTTTGCATTTTTCAAAGTTTTTTGTACGAACAGAATCGCACACGAACTAACTATAGTAACCGTCTGTGTTATAATTTCTCATCGCAAACAGTTCATCCGAGTGGGCTGTTTGCTGCGTATCACACACATCTTGTTTACACGAATCGTTTGTTTTCTGTTGGCTCATTGCAAACAGTTCATCTATGTGAATTGTATGCCACATATCACACACATCTTGTTAAGTTGAACCATTTCTGTTCTCTTCCCTAATCGAAAACAGTTCGTCCGAGTGAACCGTATGCCGTATATCACACACACCTTGATCTGGCTGACCATTTCGGTTGCATTCCCTAATAGCACACAGTTCATCGGAGCGAACTGTATGCCGTATATCGCACACACATTGATATGGCTGCCCGTTTCTATTGTTCTGCCTCATCGCAAACAGTTCTTCTGGATCAACCGTATGCCCCGCATCGCACACATAACTAAAATCTGAACCGTGTTTGATGTCTCCACCACCGCAAACATTTTGCATCTTTTTTGATGGTTTTTTTATATCCCCGTTTGCGATTAATGCATCACACACAGTTTCGTCAAAGGGTCTCTGATCGTAGTGTCGCGTTAGCAGCATCCTGCAGTAGTGGGAGTTCAAGAAGTCAAGCCTGCCGAACGGATGAAGCAAATCTAAGGTTCAATTTATCCCGTTCCATTTTCTGCAAGAAAGCAAGGGGCATTATGCAAAAGGATATTGAAGCTTGAGCAAGAAAATGATGACTTGAGGGAGGAAAGGTTCATCCTCAAACGTAAGCTGGAGAAGCTCGCCGCCGCATCATCAACTTCATCACCACCACCTCCGAAGGAGACTTGAGTATATGGGTATGGGCACTCCCCTTGGCTTATGCCAAGCTTGGGGGAGGTGCCCCGGTATCGTATCATATCACCATCACATCTTTATCTTTATCATTTCTCTTAGTTCGATCCTGTCGGCGTGCGACACCTATGGGGCCCCAAAAGACCCCTTTACGATTCGGCAGGGAGAGAGGTATGCGCAAAGAGCACAACCAACGATCGACGCGGGGCGATTTTACCCAGGTTCGGGCCGCTGATCAGCGTAAAACCCTACTCCTGCCTTGTTTAATTATGAGTGTTCTTGAGCCCAGGCTCCAGGAGCGCTCGCAATGAACAGTACGTTCAAAGAGCAGCTACGCATGCAAGATGGGCTAAAAGATCTCCCCCCCTGTAGCAGTTGCCTTGGGCCTCCTTTTATACCACCAAGGGGTCACCACAGTGGCAAAATGTACATACATTGAGGTGTAAAGTAGCTACAGGGTCATCATACCTAACCCCTGACGGATTAGGACGAACGCATTTAATGCACCATGAGGTGTCCGTTTAGGTGTCCTCACTTTCTTGGGGATGGAAAAAGGGGCCATCCCATCAGCACCGCTTAAGCTCTCCTCCATTGGTGCGTTGCCACGCATCCAAAGAAGGACCCAGAATGTCGGGCTTGTTGCTGTGCCAGAGCGGCGGCACAGCAACAAAATCTTGCCGGGCGTCAAGCCTTGCCGGGCGCCGGACCTTGCCAGGCGCCGAACCTTGCCGGGCGCTGCAGGCCACCCCGGCAAGATCTTGCCGGGGAAGTTGGCCTTCGGATTCCAGCTCTTCTTATCAGCTGATCCTCATATCTTTGACTTGAGAATTTCCCTAATGACCTGAGTCAACCTCGAACTGTTCCCCGATAAGCCTTGCCGCGAGTATGGCTACAACTGCCCGTGCACAAGTACGGGGTACTAATGGCCCAATACTTAGTACACCAACAGGAGCCCCCGGGCCTAGGCCTCACATGAGTGCGATGCGTTGTTGGGCTAGGCCCAAACAGTGCACGGGCACACGTGGCAGGGGATTAACTGCTCGTAAATATCCTGTTTACTGTGCCCCCCACTACGCGCGCCGAATGCGTGACGTGGGAAGCGTGCCTCAAAAGCTGCAACTGCAATGCGCCCACAGAGGCAGGCGCATTCACATTGGGGAGTAAAAGAGGCAGCCCTGCTCCTTCCCCATAAAAAGGAGAAGCCGCAGAGGCACAAGCCTATTTACCCCCCTTTTCTTCTCAATCTGGCCGTCGCCATTGCTTTCCTTCTCTCGAGCTCAGAGCAAAATCTTCCCTCTTCCGCTCGCCGCCTCCACGCCCGCTCCATCCCCGGCTTCCGCCCTTGCAGTCGCCATGCCGCCCAAGACCAGCAAAGGCAAGGGCAAGGAGGTGAAAGCCGATGTCCCGGAGAGCGAACTGGTGAAGATGCGGAAGAAGTACGTCGTCTTCGCCCCGTCGCTCGATGCGGAAGCTTTGAAGAGGCAGTACCAGTGTATGTGGGTGAGGGAGACGCAGGCTCACCCCGCCACTCGCGTGATTCTAGGTTCTTGCTCCAAGAGTGGGTCGGACATATACCCCTTTTTCGTCGCATATTTCTATTGCGGGCTCTGTCCTCCCTTTTCTGACTTCTTCAATGACATCATGTACACATACGGCTTCCATCTTCTTGACTTCACGCCAAACGCCGTAATGTGTATGTCTGTCTTCGCTCATCTTTGCGAAAATTTTGTCGGAGTAGTTCCCAATACCGCCCTCTTCCGCCATTATTTTATTCCTCGCATCCAAAAGGGGGAGGCCCTTTCTGGTTCTATCGCCTGGATTCCGTGGGCTTGGAATAAGGAGATATACCCAGAGGGAGTTTACCGGGAGAAGTGGGATGAATGGCGGTCTGAGTGGTGCTGGATCAAGGAAGCAGATCCTCATCCGTTATGTTTGCCTCGACGGCAAAAGGCGGTCCGAGGCAGCGATTGGAGCGGCCTTGCCGCGGAGGACGAGAGGCTCACAATCGCCACCACCAGGATCCTTCGCCTAAGAGCCACCGGGCTCACTATGGAGATGATCGGCTTCGATTTCCTCCGTCGCCGCATCGCCCCGCTACAGAGCAGGGGAAGACCAGCTTGGGAGTACCAGAACGCAGCGGACATCATGAGGCTGCACCCTGGTTTGAACAACAATTTGACTGCTATGCAACTTGGCGCCCTCCGCCAAAAGCTATTCCAGCGTGACGACAAGCATCGGTTGCCGGCAAGGATTGTCCCTCTGTGCAACAACTCTACTCTGGGATCAATCATCGCCTTCATGCCGATGTTCAACGCCCACGGTCTTGACGCGACATGGGTTGAGCCATCCGAGGAAGATGCACAGAAGTTCTTTGATAACTTGATGGAGAGGGCCGTCCGGGAAGAAGCAGACTTGCTCCGAGCCACCACCGACGAAGAGGTGGCATACATTGCCACCAGGGTGGAGGAGGCAAATCTTGCCGCGGAGGCCGGCAGCATCGGCTTCGCAGAATGGGAAACCAGCGATGCAGAGGTAGTGGTGGAGAAAGATCCTGCCGGGAAGGACAAAGCTGCCAGGGAACAGAGCAGCACAGCCGCTGAGAGCTCGTCTGACGAGGACACGACTGAAGAAGAACCGCAAGAAGAGCTCCCGGCCCCGAAGAAGAAAAAGCGTGTTCTTCGAAAGGCTGCATCTGGCATCCCGGCAAGCCAGCCTTCCTCGAGCGGCGAGCCTCCCGGCAAGAAAGCGGTCGGCAAGACTGTGCCGCGGCAAGGGGTTCGACAGCAACCTGTGCGGCGCGCGAGACCCACACCAGCGGCAACTGCTGGGGCGACAGGGGTGTCTCGCACTACCGCACCGGAAGCTGAGGTGACGGAAACACGCCAACCCGCGGCGCCTACCACAGCCAAGCGACCTAGGTCCCCTCCTCCGCCTCCCTACTCAGACGTCGCAACGGAGGTCGATTTCGACATCTCCGGCTTTAGTCCGGAGCGAGAAGAGGAAGAGTGAGTACCTTGCCACAGCCTTTATCTTCCAATCTTGGATCAATCTTACTGACTTGCTTGTATTGTCTCTACAGTGATGCAGAAACCTTGCTGGAGAGGATGACGAAAAGGACAAAGACTTCCGTGGGCGACGAGCCCCCGGCAGGCTCCACGAGCATGCCAGAAACTGTCATCGTCAGCCCGGAGCTCAGCCCTCAACGCAGTCCCCAGCACAGCCCCCAGCGCAGCCCCCAGCGTAAGTTCGTTGCTCTTTTTTCGTTGGCGGGCGCTGAGGTTTATATTCTTGCCGCTGATATCTCTGGGCTTGCAGGAGAAGAACGGTAACAAGGAGAGTTATTGGAAGACGCTCCCATCGTGCCACCTCTATCAACCACGCCGCCCACAAGCGCATCCCCGGCAAGGGATCCTACCGACGAGCCCATCTTGATTGAGGAGGAGCCGGCAAGCATGGGCACTGGCAACCCTCCCCCGACAACCGAGGTTACCGGGAGGGGCGAGGCCACCTCTCAACAGCTCGATGCAGGTAACTGATTGCCTTAGTGCGCTTCTTATTCTTTCCTTTATCTCTTTTTCTTTGGTCCCTTCGAACTTCAATCTTGATCTTATTCTGTTTCCCTCCTTTGTCCTCCAGAGTTCCCTGTGATGGAACACATGGACATCGACGTTGTCATCGAGGAGACCGCCAGGGATGCCGCTGCTGAGGCAGACAGGATCGCCGCCAGCGAGGCCGCCAAGGATGCCACCGTCGAGGCCGCCGAGACTGTGCAGGAGGAACCCGCCAAAGAGCCTGCTGAAGAGGGTGGCAAGGAGGCTGATGACCGTACTGACGGCATTCCTGCCGCAGGAGCACCAAGCGCTGCGCCGGCCACGGAGCCCCCTGCTACTGGTGAGGCGGTTGTTGAGGATCAACCGTCAACATCTGAAGGCCCCTCATCCAGCAAATATCTCAAAGTTGGTGAGAACCTATTTGTCAACTTGCCGGGGACGGCAAGCATTGGGGCACCGATCGAAGGGGAAGTCTTCGACGAGGAAATCATTGATGCTGCCGGGCTCGAGGTTGTTGATGACCCAAGCGCTAGCAGCGGCAAGTATGAAGAGGATCAGCTCCTTCAGGCCATGGGCGAAAACTTCCGCAAGCTCCAGGCTCTACACCGCGCCCGGAAAGAGAAAGCGGATTCCAGAATGGCAGTTGTCGAGGTGGCCGAAGCAGATTTTCAGAGGCGCGTCGAACAAATGCAAGTCTGGTACGTCGAGGCCCTCCAAGAGTTGACTGCTGGCCGAGAACAAGTGAGCCAGCAGTGGACAGAAATCCTCCTGAACAATCTGACATGGAGAAGGCGCAGGATGAAGCTACGCAGAGAATTGCTGCTGAAGATGCTCTCCTGACGGGGCGTCGCATTGCGCTTGATGCTCACGAGGAAGATCTCGCCGCACGTGAGCAGGCGCTCGCCGCCAAGCTTCGCAGCAAAGATAAAGATATCGAGAAGCTTATCGCGCGGCGGATCCAAGAGCTGGAGCAGAAGCACAAAGAGGCGCTCGAAGCTCTAACTGTAGATCACGCCGGCAAGCTCAAGGAGGCCATTGATGCTGCCGGGGCTGCAGAGGCCGCCAAGAACGAGCTGAACGACAAAGTCAAGAAACTGGAAGCGGATCTTGAAGAACACGGCAAGGAGCTCTCAATGCTCAAAGGCCACAGGGAGAAAACCCTCCACACCTTAGCGGAGATGCAAGTTGCCATGTCTAACAAGACCAAGCAGCTCTCCTCAGCAAATGAAGCCATTGCCGTTCTAGAACTGAAGCTGACCACGTTGCAGAAGTCTCTTGAGGCCGGTAGGGCCCGCGAGAAGGCCCTACTCAAAGATCTCCAGGGAGAGAGGAACCTGCTCAAGTGCGCTGCCGCCGCCCAAATTGATTATGAAAAGGGGGTGGAGATCTGGACTGGACGTCTCATCAACGCTGCAGAGAAGCTTACGGCAGAACTGTCAGCCATGGGCCTGTCGAACTTCAGGTAATCTTTCTAGGAAAGGATATCTTCGAGAGCCAGGTTGACGATGTTCTTCGAGAGCATCATTGATGCCCTGAAGTTGCGCCAGTCTAACCGGGCGACTCAATTGGCCAACGAGACCCGCCGGCTTTGCCGGGCCATCCTCCGTAAAGTACTTATCAAGGTGGTGCACCACAATCCCGGCATCGACCTCTCCAATGCGCTTAGCCATCTGCCAAAGGACGCAAATCTTGAGGCGCTCGAAGAGCTTGTCGCGCCTATCCTCGAGAAGGTGGACTCCATCAAAAGGATCGAAGGCCAGTGCAGAGATTAACTGCTCCACCTTTTCTTGCCGTCGTCATTCCATGTCAAAGACAATTAAGTCTCAAGTTAGAATTGCAGCAACTCATTAATGTAATATAACTCGCTTATGTTTGGGTACATGCTCGCTATTTTCCTTGTCTGATTCCTTTGTGTATGGAGTTCACCCTACGCTTACGGAAAAACTTGCCGGCGCGCAACCTGCCGTGAGCGCTGGGTGCGGGACTTCAGCAGCCTGCTGGAGGCGCAGCGGCCGGCAAGACTCCTTGGCGTTCTCAGTGCAGCCACTTAAATCGTTTAGCGGACTCGAAACAAAATAAGGGCGCAACCGATTACAACAAGGGTTCCTTCGCGTGCAGATTTTCCATACAAAAATCGGAATCATCCAAGGAAATAACTTTGCAATAAAGGAAACTTGTTCTAAGTTTTTGGAACTTAGCTTTCTGTCACTGTCCTTCCTCCGGCAAGCGTCGATTCCGAACGTCGCCAACTGGTACTCATATAATCCCGTCCCCCCCCCCCCCCCCCCGGCAAATGTGCACGTGAGGAATCCTTCTGTCTTTTAAGAAAAAGAAAGAGGAGAAAATAAAGATATGAAACCTTGGCGGTTCATTGGAACTTACCGGGAGTAGGTGTCATACAACATCTTAGACAAACATGCATATATAAATATGAACATGGAAATCAATAAGGGAATGCATAACACTTAAATTTATTCATTTGTGGACAGGGTCTGCGCCTGGCTTTGTACAAAGGATCATATGCCTCGCCGGCAAGACTTGTACAAAAGGGTGGTTGCCGGGGGCCCCCGGCAACCGTGCCTTATGGTTAGAACTTGCGAAGATGTTTGATATTTCAGGAATTGCTCACTGGAACGCCATCTTCGGTCTCCAGGCGGACAGCGCCGGGCCTGGTGACTCGTAGTACCCGATAAGGGCCTTCCCACTTTAGCGTCAACTTGTTTGAATTCTTGGCGGGTTGAATCCGCCGAAGAACAAGGTCGCCTTCCTCAAGGCTTCGGGCATGAACTTTGCGGCTATGGTAGCGGCGCAAAGCTTGCTAGTAGCGTGCAGCTCGCACAGCAGCCTGAAGACGATTCTCCTCAAGGAGCACAACGTCATCTTGTCACAGTTGCTCTTGCTCAAGCTCATCATAAGCGAGCACTCGAGGTGATTCGTATGTGAGTTCCGTGGGGAGAATTGCTTCCGCTCCGTAGACCAGAGCGAAGGGTGTCTGGCCGGTGGCTCGATTTGGTGTCGTTCTGATTGACCAAAGAACCGCCGGCAATTCATCAATCCAGCGTCGTCCACACTTTTTTAGCCTGTCAAAGGTTCTGGTCCTGAGACCACGCAGCACTTCAACATTGGCCCTCTCTGCTTGGTCGTTGCTTCTCGGATGAGCAACAGAGGCAAAACAAATTTTGCCGCCAAGGTCTTGGACGTACTGCATGAAGGTGCGACTTGTGAATTGCGTGCCGTTGTCGGTGATGATCCTGTTGGGCACACCGAAACGGCAAACTATCCCTTTAAAGAACTTGACGGCTGATTGTGCTGTCACCTTCCTCACTGCTTCCACCTCCGGCCACTTTGTGAACTTGTCGATAGCAACGTACAAGTACTCAAAGCCCCCGGTAGCACGGGGGAAAGGGCCCAGTATGTCGAGCCCCCAGACCGAAAATGGCCAGGAGAGAGGGATTGTCTGAAGAGCTTGAGCTGGTTGATGCGATTTCTTCGAATGAAACTGGCACGCTTCACACTTAGTTACTAGTGCAGTTGCATCCTGGAGAGCGGTGGGCTAAAAGAAACCTTGCCGGAATACTTTCCCGGCAAGTGCTCTTGACCCTATGTGAGAGCCGCATATGCCTCCATGTATTTCTGCCAACAGCTCTAGTCCATCCTCCCGAGGAATGCACTTCAATTTCACACCGTTTGGTCTCTTTCTGTACAGGACGTCATCGACGAACTTGTACATAACAGACCGACGGGCTACTCTTTCCGCTTCTTCCTGTTCCTCCGGGAGTTCTCCTGTTTGAAGGAAATGGACAATGTGTTGCGCCCATGCTGGAGCCTGAGGCTCGACAGCTAGGACTAAAGGTATCTCCTCTGCCGGGGGAATGTTTGTCTCAACGGCAAGGGCCTGAGCCCCTACTGGAGCCTGTTGTTCCCCGGCAGGCATGTCGTCGATCCCGGCAACTTCCTTGCCGGCGGCTCCCGGGAGCTCTGCCGGGAAGTACTGACCAGAATTCAATTTTCTTCTCTTTTCTTGCCGCATTGATGGCTCCACGGATGGTTGAGTCAAACGGAGCACAAAAGTTCCTGGTTCAACAGGCAACTTGAGGGCAGCACGCTTTGACAGGTCATCAGCAACACTGTTCTCGGCACGAGGGATGTGCTCCATTTGCAGACCGTCAAAGTGCTCTTCCATTTTTCTCACTTCATCCACGTAGGCTTGCATCAATGCACTCTGATAATTCTTGTTAACTTGCCTGACGACAAGCTGTGAATCGCCTCTGATGATGAGCTTCTTGATACCAAGGTCTGCCGCGATCCTGAGACCGGCAAGCAAACCCTCGTACTCCGCAGTGTTGTTCGTTGAACTCTCCCGGGGAAAATGCATTTGGACTACGTACTTGAGGTGATCTCCGGTGGGTGCGACAAGCAACACGCCAGCACCGGCGCCTTGCAGCGAAAAATCCCCGTCAAAGTACATAACCCATTGCTGGTCAATTTCCTTGCCGGGGAGAGTTGTTTCTTGAACCTCTTCGTCTGGCGTTGGGGTCCATTCCGCAACGAACTCCGCCAAGGCCCTACTCTGAATTGTCGAAGTGCTTTCAAACTTGAGGCCAAAGCTCGACAACTCCAACGCCCACTCCACGATCCTGCCGGTTGCTTCTGGATTTTGCAAAATCCGTTGCAACGGAAAGCGAGTGACGATGGTAATTTCATGTGCTTGAAAATAATGGCACAGCTTCCTCGAGGCCATAAGAAGGCCGAAAAGCAACTTCTGCACGCCAGAATATCTTGACCTAGCTCCTTGTAAAAGAGAGCTAACAAAATAAACTGGGCGCTGCACCACCTTTTTCTTCTGCAATGGTTCTTCTGACTGCGCAGATCTTGTCTTGCCGGGATCAATTCTTGTCGGGGAAGATCCTGCCGTGTCACCTGACAGTCCTGCCGCTGGTGTTGCTTCCTCATCAGCTTCTCTCTACGCCACTAATGCAGCACTAACCACTTGATTTGTCGCTGCCAGATACAGCAGCAACGGTTCTTGTGGTTTCGGCGCGACTAGCGTCGGCGGAGAGGAAAGGTATTTCTTCAAATCTTGCAGCGCAGCCTCCGCCTCCGAAGTCCATTTCATTGGACCTGCCTTCTTCAAAATTTTGAAAAAGGGCAGGGTGCGCTCAGCAGATTTGGAAATAAACCATCTTAGAGCAGCAACACAACCGGCAAGGCGACGGACATCCTTGACGCGTCTTGGCGCTTCAATCTGCTCAATAGCTTTTGATCTTGTCGGGGTTCGCTTCGATTCCCCGGCAAGATACAAAGAACCCGAGGAGCTTGCCGGAAGGAACACCGAACACGCACTTCTCAGGATTGAGCTTTAAGTTGATCTTGCGCAGATTTGCAAATGTTTCTTCTAAATCTTGTATGAGCGTCGCTTTGTCCTTGGTTTTGACCACTATGTCATCCATGTACGCCTCCATATTTCTATGGAGCTGAGGCTCAAAACCGATTTGGACCGCTCTCGCAAATGTAGAACCAGCACTTTTCAACCCGAAAGGCATTCGTATAAAACAATACGTACCACATGGGGTGATAAATGCGGTCTTTTCTTCATCTTCCTTCACCATGAAGATTTGATGATACCCTGGGTAGGCATCAAGGAAGGACAGGAGATCACAACCAGCGGTGGAGTCCACAATATGGTCGATGCACGGCAAGGGAAAGGGATCTTTTGGACAGGCTTTATTGATATCTGTATAATCGATACAAAGCCTCCATTTCCCATTTGCTTTGCGCACCACAACCGGATTGGCCAACCAGGTTGGATGAAGCACTCCTCTGACCAATCCTGCCGCCTCCAGTTTTCTGATTTCCTCGGCAATGAATTCTTGCCGCTCCAAGGCTTGCTTCCTGACCCTCTGCATGACGGGCCGCGCGTGAGGACAGACAGCAAGGTGGTGCTCAATTACCTCCCTGGGAACACCGGGGATGTCAGACGGTTGCCATGCAAACACGTCGACATTCGCTCGCAAGAAGGCAATGAGCGCGCTTTCCTATTTGTCATCTAGGGTGGAACTTATGGTGAAAGTTCCTCCAGTTCCGTCCTCCCTAACGGGCACCTTCTTGGTCTCCGGTGGAGCAGCCTTGGATCTCTTGTTCTTGCCGGTGGAACTCTCTGGTGCATCCTCGACGGAAGCGTAGCACTCCGAGGAGGCGCGCTTACCGGAGTTCACGCCAAGATTCTCGCCGGTCTTCTTCTTCTTCCCCCCTGGAGTTCCAGCGGCAGGAGCAGATGCCTTGACGGCAGGTGCTGCAACTGCTTCCCGGTAAAGTTGGTCGGCACAGATGAGCGCGTCCTTCTTATCGGAATGGATAGTGATGACGCTCAACGGCCCGGGCATCTTCAAAACATTGTATGCGTAGTGTGATGCCGCCATGAACTTAGCCAGCGCGGGCCGACCAAGGATCCCATTGTATGACATGGGGATCTTGGCGACATCAAACACTACCTTCTCGGTCCTGTAGTTGAGTTCGCTACCAAATGTCACCGGCAGCGTAATCTTGCCCTTGGGCTGGGTTCTTCCCGGATTGACCCCTTGAAACGTGCCCGTTTCTTCGAGGTCTTCATCAGGAATTTGGAGCCTCTTGAGCACATCCGGTGAGATTAGGTTTAGCCCGGCCCCACCGTCAACTAGCATTTTTGTCACCTTGAGGTTGCGAATTGTTGGTGAGACCAACAATGGCAAGCACCCGACCGCAGTTGTGCGATCAGGGTGATCCTCGGCGTCGAAAATGATAGGCGTGTTGGACCACTTCAGGGGCCTACATGCATCTGGCGATGGCTCCGCTGCATTGACTTCCCGCACCCACTGTTTGAGTCAACGGTGGGAAGAATGCAGCGAGGCACCCCCATCGATACACATGGCCTATGTAGCTTTCTGGAATTCTTGCTCACTGGACTCATCGTCTTCTTCGTCATCATCTTCTTCTTTGTCTCGGCCTCGAGCGGGCCTCTCCCTCTGTTGCTTAGCCTTGCCGTGGCGACCCCCTCGGCCACCGTGCTTCTTGCCGGATCCATCAGCACCATCATGGGCCTTCTCCTTATCCCGCCTTTCATATTCAGCCCTCTGTTTCTCGGCAAGCTGTTCAACTTGCCGGCAGTTTTGGAGATCGTGGCCTTTGGTACGATGGATCTTGCAATACTGCTTGCCGGAGCTCTCTGACTTGTCGGCTGCCGCCAAGGCCTGACAGGAAGGGCACCCGGCAAGATCCTTGCCGGGGTCACCAACCTTGGCCTTCTTGGTGGCGCCGGGATTGTCGGATTCCTCGACAGCAAGCACGGCCTTGCCTCCGCGTTTCCTGTTCCGCCGCCGGCCTTTCCTTGACGGGGTCGCGGCGTCTTCATCTTCGGATTCGCCTGCCGCGCCAACAGCCTCGCCAGGGAGTTTCCTCCCCTCTTCAGCTCGAGCGCATTTGTCGGCCAAAGCGTAAAGCTCGGCAATACTCCTGACTTTGTTCATCGCCAGCTCCTCCCACATTCTGCGGTTACGCACGTTCTGATGAAACGCGCTAATGACAGCGGCAGGGTGAACGTCAGGAATATTGTACTGCACCCGGCTAAACCTCTGCATAAACTTGCGCAGGGATTCGCCCTCCTTCTGAGGGATGATCTGCAAATCACTCTCTTGGCCAGGAGCTTGGTGGCCTCCAACAAAGGCGCCAACAAACTGATGGCACAGATCTGACCAAGAAGAAATAGAATTCTCCGGCAGATGCATCAACCACGACCTGACGTTGGGCTTGAGCACCAATGGGAACTAGTTGGCAAGTATCTTGTCATCTCGGCCCCCGGCAGCCTGCACCGCAATGGTGTAGATGCTCAGGAACTCCGAGGGATGAGTCTTACCGTCATATTTCTCCGGGACCTCTGGCTTGAAGGTTCGGGAATTGGGCCACTGGACTTGCCGCAGCTCACGGGTAAACGCTGGAGTCCCTACCTCGTAAGGCAAGTCTCCTACGTCCCCTGGCGCAGGCTCGTCGACAGCCGGCCCTGCGCACTTATCAGACTGATAGCGCGCTTCCCGTCGCTGCTTGATGGTAGTTCGAGCGTCCTCCTTGCCTCGTTCCTGGAGAACTTGACGCTGGTCGCGGCGCATCCGTGGATCGTACGACGCCATGGAAACTTCTTCACGGCGGTCGACCTGCAGGGTTGTCGGCCGCCGCTGGTGTCGCGGAGGGGAGTGCATCGTGGTTGCACCACCTCCGGTTTTCTCCACATCGGCTCGCGCCGGATCGATGGGCCTTCGCTGTGAGGGCCCTGCCTCTTGCGGCCCATCTTTGTTGGCGAAGCCGATAAGGCTCTGGATAGTAGCTCGCCACTCCTCCATCTTCTCCGGAGCGGGAGGAAAATCGAGGAGCAGCTGCGCACGTGCCAAGGCTTCCACTGGCGTAAGCGGCGGCGACAGGAGCGAGGTACATGAGGTGCTCTGACTCCTAGCCATGTTAGAAGGAGCACCATCACGGTCACGCGACCGTGCGCTACCTCTGCCGGTAGCTCAGTGTGCATGCTGGGCCCGCGCATCTTGGGATCGATGCGCAGAAATCTTTTCATGGGGGCGCCCTGAACCACCAGCGCCATGACGTCGCTCGTCGTGCACGACCTGAGTAGGCCGTGACGCTTGCGCCGGCGCGGGAGCTCCAGCAGGCGTCCTCCGATCTCTGGAATTCGTTGTGCCACCCGTAGGCAACACAGCTCCGTCTCTGGATCCAGCGGCGTGTGGGTTGCCACTGCCACTGCGAACGACGCCGCTCGCCTGGCTTGGATCGCCGGAACGCCATGGAGGCTCTAGTCCTCTTCCTTCCGCACCCACGCCATCGCCCGTATGCAAAGGCGTAGGCAAAACGGACGTGGATGGTTGCGCCGTCGCAGCGCTCTTCTTCTTGGGTGGCATGATGATGAAGATGATGAAGAAACTAAGGCGCCGATCACTAGATCAGGTTCACACAACCTTCAATCCCCCTACCTGGCGCGCAAAAGATGTCGGCGTGCGATACCTATGGGGCCCCAAAAGACCCCTTTACGATTCGGCAGGTAGAGAGGTATGTGCAAAGAGCAGAACCAATGATCGATGCGGGGCTATTTTACCCAGGTTCGGGCCGCTGATCAGCGTAAAACCCTACTCCTGCCTTGTTTAATTATGAGTGTTCTTGAGCCCAGGCTCCAGGAGCGCTCGCAATGAACAGTACATTCAAAGAGCAGCTACGCATGCAAGATGGGCTAAAAGATCTCCCCCCTATAGCAGTTGCCTTGGGCCTCCTTTTATACCACCAAGGGGTCACCACAGTGGCAAAATGTACATACATTGAGGTGTAAAGTAGCTACAAGGTCATCATACCTAACCCCTGACGGATTAGGACGAACGCATTTAATGCACCGTGAGGTGTCCGTTTAGGTGTCCTCACTTTCTTGGGGATGGAAAAAGGGGCCATCCCATCAGCACCGCTTAAGCTCTCCTCCATTGGTGCGTTGCCACGCATCCAAAGAAGGACCCAGAATGTCGGGCTTGTTGTTGTGCCAGAGCGGCGGCACATCAACAAAATCTTGCCGGGCGTCAAGCCATGCCGGGCGCCGGACCTTGTCGGGCGCTGCAGGCCACCCCGGCAAGATCTTGCCGGGGAAGTTGGCCTTCGGATTCCAGCTCTTCTTATCTGCTGATCCTCATATCTTTGACTTGAGAATTTCCCTAATGACCTGAGTCAACCTCGAACTGTTCCCCGACAAGCCTTGCCGCGAGTATGGCTACAACTGCCCGTGCACAAGTACGGGGTACTAATGGCCCAATACTTAGTACACCGACAGATCCTTTTGGTTAAATCTTGATCTAGTAGAATATTTTTTTAATATGATCTAGTCTTTGAGTTTTGCTTTGTGTTCTATCTATGTAATCGAGTGCGACAGTTATATAATAAAGATTAGTTTTGAGTTAAGGGCTTTGCTTTCTTGATTTGATCTTGGAAAAGGAAAAGAATAAAGGAGATAAAAAGAAAAAGATTATATAATAATCTTATGGGGAGTGATGACTTCACATATAAGAAGTATGATGCATGAAATTTGTTGAGGGTTGACAAACATAGTGTTGGTCATTGTTGCAATTAATAGGAAGTAATAAAGAAAGAGAGGTTTCACATATAAATACACCATCTTGGACATCTTTTGTGATTGTGAGCACTCATTAAATTATTATATGCTAATAAGTTGATGTTGGACAAGGAAGACAACATAATGTGTTATGCTCCCTTATATCTAAATAGAAGTTATATTGTCATAGATCCTCCAACATGTTGAGCTTGCTTCTCATCCTATGCTTGCCAAACATTCCGCACTAAGTAGAGATACTACTAGTGCATCCATAAACCTTTAACCCAGTTTTGGCATGAGAGTCCACTATATCTACCTATGGATTGAGTAAGATCCTTCAAGTAAGTTGTCATCGGTGCAAGCAATAAAAAATGCTCTCTAAATATGTATGATCTTTTAGTGTGAGGAAAATAAACTTTATACGAACTTGTGATGGGGAAGAAATAAAAGCGAGGGACTGCATAATAAAGTTGTCTATCACAAGAGGCAACATAAAGTGACGTTCCATTGAATTAAGATTTCTTGCATCCACATAAAAGGCGCATGACAACCTCTGCTTCCCTCTGCAAAGGGCCTATCTTTTATTTTACTTTCTACCTTTATGCCAGAGTCATGGTGATCTTCACCCTTCCTTTTATATTTTCTCTTTTTGGCAAGCACTATGTGTTGGGGAAAGATCTAGACATACATATCCACTCGGATGTAGGTGATCATAAACTATTATTGTTGATGTTACCCTTGAGGTAAATTGTTGGGAGGCGAAACTATAAGCCCCTATTTTCCTATGTATTTGATTGAAGCTTTGATCTCATAAGTATCACGTGAGTGTTAGCAATTATGAAAGATTAAATGATGGTTGAGTATGTGAACTTTCTAAATAAAAGCTCTTACATTGACTCTTTCTGATGTTATGATAAATTGCAATTTCTTCAATGACCGAGATCATAGTTTGTTAGTTTTCAATAAAGTTTTTGGTCTATACTTTACTTTGTGAATGAATTATCACTTTTGCATAAGAAGTTATATGAAAATATACTGTTGTTCTAAAGGATGGTCATGATGCCCTCATGTCCGTATTTTATTTTATCGACACCTCTATCTCTAAACATGTGGACATGATTATCGATTTCGGCTTTCGCTTGAGGACAAGCGAGGTCTAAGCTTGGGGGAGTTGATACGTCCATTTTGCATCATGTTTTTATGTTGATATCTATTGCATTATGGGTTGTTATTTCACTTTAAGATACAATTCTTATGTCTTTTCTCTCTTATTTCACAAGGTTTACATGAAGAGGGAGAATGCTAGCAGCTAGAATTCTAGACCAGAAAGGAGCAAATCTGATATACCTATTCTGCACAACTCCAAATGTCCTAAAACTTTATAGAGAATTGTTTTGGAATATATAAAAATTACTGGGCGAAGAAACAACATGGGGGGACCCACCAGGTGGCCACAAGCCTGGGGGCGCCCTACCCCCAGGGCGCGCCTCCCGAGCTTGTGGTCCCCCTGGCCAGCCCCCGGTGCCCACCAGGAATCTTTGGGATGAAGAGCCACCGTCTCGAGGCGGAACCTAGGCAGAAGCACTCTAGGGCTCTGGCAGAGCGATTCTGCCGAGGAAACTTCCCTCTGGGAGGGGGAAATCGAAGCCATCGTCATCACCAACGATCCTCTTATCGTGGGAGGGTCAGTCTTCATCAACATCTTCACCAGCACCATCTCCTCTCAAACCCAACTTTATCTCTTGTATTCAATCTTTGCCTCAAAACCTCAGATTGGTACCTGTGGGTTGCTAGTAGTGTTGATTACTCTTTGTAGTTGATGCTAGTTGATTTATTTGGTGGAAGATCATATGTTCAGATCCTAAATGATATTCAATACCCCTCTGATCTTGAACATGAGCATGCCTTGTGAGTAGTTACATTTGTTCCTGAGGACATGGGAGAAGTCTTGTTATAAGTAATCATGTGAATTTGGTATTCGTTCGATATTTTGATGAGATGTATGTTGTCTTTCCTCTAGTGGTGTTATGTGAACATCGACTACATGACACTTCACCATGATTTGGTCCTAGGGGAAGGCATTGGGAAGTAATAAGTAGATGATGGGTTGCTAGAGTAACAGAAGCTTAAACCCTAGTTTATGTGTTGCTTCATAAGGGGCTGATTTGGATCCACATGTTTCATGCTATGGTTAGATTTATCTTAATTCTTCTTTCGTAGTTGCGGATGCTTGCGAGAGGGGTTAATCATAAGTGGGAGGCTTGTCCAAGAAAGGACAGCACCCAAGCACCGGTCCACCCACATATCAAATTATCAAAGTAACGAATGCGAATCATATGAGCATGATGAAAACTAGATTGACAATAATTCCCATGTGTCCTCAGAACGCTTTGCTTTATATAAGAGTTCGTCTAGGCTTATCCTTTGCTATAAAAAGGATTGGGCCACCTTGCTGCACCTTTGCTACACTTGTTACTTGTTACTCGTTATGAATTATCTTACTACCAAACTATCTGTTACCGATAATTTCAGTGCCTGCAGAAAATACCTTGCTGAAAACCCTTTGTCATTTCCTTCTGCTCCTCGTTTAGTTCGACACTCTTACTTACCGAAAGGACTACGATTGATCCCCTATACTTATGGGTCATCAATGGTCCTTGCGCTCTTCACCAACCTTTGCACCAAGGTTTGCCCGTTGCTGTTGATTTAGGTCAAGATAGGGCAAATTAGATTAGCAAAAACGATATGTCAAGAATTGATAGGAGTTGTTGGCACGTACTCTTTGTCCTCCTCCTCATCACTAAGGACGGAAAGGTCATATTCGCCCCTGGATCCAGTACCAGAGGCAGGAGGCAGGACGGGAGTCCTGGCTCGCTTGGTTACCAGGGGTGCGGGAGGCTGAGATGACCCAGCTACTCCGACAGTCAACACGGCTGGCTGCCCAAAGGGGCGCCCCACATTTGCTGTTGCTGATGGGCTTGGCATCAAGATCCTTGCCGCCTGGTAGCCTTGGCGGGCACATCCTTATCAGCGACGTCATCGCCAGAAGATGAAGGGCGGACCGGCTCCCCGGAAGCAGCTCTCGGGAGAGTACGAGTTTTCCTTGCCGAAGGAGGAATAGGGGGCTCCCTGCGTATCTGCTCCTCGGCAGTTTCCTCGCCTTGGTCTTCGGCAAGACTTTCCGGTGACTCGTCTGCTGGTTCATCTCGAACCTCTTCATCCATGTTGGCTGCCATGAAGTCAAACACACCGGCGCCTCCGGCCATCCTTGCTTCCGCCGTCCTCCTGGCAATACGTGCCAGCTCTTCGTTGGTGGTGGCACGGCTGAGGTCCTTCTCCTCCCTGATGGCCTTCTCCACCAGGGTGTCATACCATGCGCTCACCACATCTTCGAGCAGTGATTTCCAAGACCCCACAATGCCGTGGGCATTGCAGTCGGGCATCATTGCGATGATGGCATCCTTGGTGGAGTTGTTGCACAAAGGCACCACCCCTGCCGGCAACTTGAACTTGTCGGTGTCGCGGAAGAGCTGGTGGCAAAGGACTTGGTGTTGCATCACCGTCAAGTTGGCGCCAAGCCCAACACGCACCCACATGATGTCATCTGCATTCTTCAAGTCCCAGGCTGGACTTCTCTTGTACTAGAGGGGGGCGATGTGGTGGTGGAGGAAGTCTACTCCTACCATCTCGATGGTGAGCCCCACAGCCCTGAGGTGAAGTATGCGAGTCACGGCGATTGTGAGCTTCTTATTGTTGGCATCAAGGGAGCCCCAATCCCCCCTGCTGATAAACCTCCAACGTATCTATAATTTTTGATTGGCACCATGCTGTTATATTATCATTCTTGGATGTTTTACAATCATTTTATAGCAACTTTATATCATTTTTTGGGACTAACCTATTGACATAGTGCCCAGTGCCAGTTGCTGTTTTTTGCTTTTTTTACTTCGCAGAATATTAGTACCAAACGGAGTCCAAACGCAGCGAAACTTTTTGAAGATTTTTTGGACAAAAGACACCTTGGGGATCAAGAAAGCACCTGGGAGGAGGCCCGTGGGGCCCAAGATACACCAGGGCGCGCCAGAGGCCCCGGGCATGCCCTGATGTATCTTGGGGCCCACGGAGGTCTCCTGCACCTCCTCTTCGCCCTATAAATTCCCAAATATTCCAGAAACTCAAGGGGAGTCGACGAAACACAATTCCAGCCGCCACAAGTTCCAGAACCACGAGGTCCAATCTAACACCATCACGGAGGGGTTCATCATCCTCATTGGTGCCTCTCCGATGATGCGTGAGTATTCCACCATAGACCTAAGGGTCTGTAGGCAGTAGCTAGATGACTTCTTCTCTCTTTTTGCTTCTCAATATAATGGTCTCTTGGAGATCTATTTGATGTAAACCTTTTTGCTGTGTGTTTGTTGGGATTCGATGAACTTTGAGTTTATGATCAGATCTATATCCATGAATATTATTTGAGTTTTCTTTGATCTCTTATATGCATGATTATTTATAGCCTCGTATTTCTTCTTCGAATCTTTGGTTCAGTTAGGCCAACTAGATCGATTTTTCTTGCCAAGGGAAGAAGTGCTTTGTGATGGGTTCAATCTTGCGGGTGTCCTCTCCCAGTGACAGAAGGGCAGCGAGGCACGCATGTATCGTTGCTATTAAGGATAACAAGATGGCATCTATTCCTACATGAATAGATCTTGTCTACATCATGTCATCGTTCTTATTGCATTACTCCGTTTCTCCATGAACTTAATACACTAGATGCATGCTGGATAGCGGTCGATGTGAGGAGTAATAGCAGTAGATGCAGGCAGGAGTCGGTCTACTAATCTTGGACGTGATGCCTATATATTGATCATTGCCTTGGATATTATCATAATTATTCGATCTTCTATCAATTGCCCAACAGTAATTTGTTTACCCACCGTATGCTATTTTCTCGAGAGAAGCCACTAGTGAAATCTACGACCCCTGGGTCTATCTTTTATCATATTGCTTTCCGATCTATTTTTCATCGCATTTGTTTTCAGATCTATTATTCCAAAAATCCAAAAGTACTTTGCTGCACTTTTTATTTGCATCTTTTATTTTGTGTTTTATTCAGATCTATTTATCCAAACACATACAAAACAATCTATCTTTTAACCGAGGAGGGATTGACAACCCCTCTTACGCGATGGGTTGCGACGATTTGTTCTTTGTGTGCAGGTACCATTTACATAGTGTTGCTTGGTTCTCCTACTGGATTGATACCTTCATTTCATAACTGAGGGAAATACCTACCGTAGCTGTACTGCATCATCCCTTCCTCTTTGGGGAAATACCGACGCAGTTTCAAGCCACATCAAAAGGAATTTCTGGCGCCATTGCCAGGGAGACATCATCAACATCTATCAGATTCCTAATCACAAATCTCATCTCTTTGCAATTTAAATTATTTGCCATTTGCCTCTCCTTTTCATCTCCCCCACTTCACAAAAAAAATGCCTTTTTATTTGCCTTCTTTTTCGTTCGCCTTTTTCTCGTTCGATCTTATGTTTGCTTGTGTTTCCATGTGCCTTCTATTTGATTGTATCTTTGCTTGCTAAAAATCTATTGATATGGATCCTCATCCACTTGATAATCTTTCAAGAGACCAAATTATGATGAACCAATTGCTAGTGATTTGAGTGCACTAGATTATCTTTATGAAGTTTTGCTTGAAGATCGTGAATCTGAAAATTGTGATGAAGTGTTAAACGAATTTTTTTATAAAGTGATTCATGATAGCTCCTTCAATGAAAAGCATGATAGCAATGGTGTTATTATAAATTCTATTAATGTCAATTGTGCTAATAATATGCAAAACCCCAAGCTTGGGGGTGCTAATTTTGATATGTCCACTACTTATTGCAATGATCATGATTGGGGTGATTCTTATTATGATCTTGAAAATTTATTTAAGCCTCATGATGAATATGTTTGCGATAATATTGAAAGTGGGTTTGGAAGAGTGTCAACTCTAGGTAATAATGATCCCATTACTTTGGAGAAGGATCAATCTTCTGAAATTTTTGATAAAAGTGGGCTTGGAGAGGTCATGACTTTATTTCATGATCCCACTATTTTGGAAGAGTGTCAACTTTGCATGCATGTGGATCATAAAAAGTAAATTTATTTGATAGCTATATTATTGAATTTGATTATGATCCTACATGTAATTATTATGAGAGAGAAAAATATGGTTGTAGAAATTTTCATGTTACTAAATTACCTCTCTTCATGTTGAGATTGCTATTGTTTCTTTCTCCTTCCTTGCATATGCTAGGTTCTTCTTGTCTTTATAATTTGTTATCTTATAAAATGCCTATGCATAGGAAGTATGTTATACTTAAATGCGTTTGTCACATGATTTATGATTCTCTATTTGTGTTTCAATTATTATCTTTCATGTGAGCATCAATAAATTCTTATGCCTAGCTAGGGGCATAAAACGATAGCGCTTGTTGGGAGGCAACCCAATGAATAAAATTTATTTTTTCCTTTTTCTTTCTTTTCTTCAGTGTTTACAAAATTATGCCTCTGTTGTGATTGTATTTTTTATTTTTTAGTTAGTGTTGATGCCAAGTAAAGCCTTTAGGATAGCTTTGGGTGATAGTTGATTTGATCCTGTTGAAAAACAGAAACTTTTGCATCCAGTAACAGAATTGTTTAAATTCATAGAAGCGACGAAAAATTCTGACTTTTTTACACAGGATTAATATAAAGATTTAATACATTTTACTAATATTTCAGATTTTTTGGAGTTATATAAATATGAGTAAAATTCGTATCTTTACAGACTGTTCTGTTTTTGACAGATTCTGTTTTCTTTGCATTGTGTGCTTATTTTGATGAATCTATGGATTGTATCGGGGGGTATAAGCCATGGCAAAGTTAAAATACAGTAGATATAATGCAATAACAAAATTTGAATGGGTTTTCAACAGTACTTAAAGTAAATATTGGTTTTCTTATACTAACGGATCTCACGAAGGTTTTGTTAAGTTTTGTGTGATGGAAGTTTTCAAGTTTTGCGTGAGATCACGATGGATGAAGGAATAAGGAGTATCAAGATCCTAAGCTTGGGGATGCCCCATGGCACCCCAAGTTAATATTCAAGGAGAACCAAGAAACTAAGCTTAGGGATGCCCCGGAAGGCATCCCCTCTTTCTTCTAAAAACCATCGGTATTTTACTTAGAGCTATATTTTTATTCGTCACATATCATGAGTTTTGCTTGGAGCATCTTGTATTATATGAGTCTTTGCTTGTTTTGTTTTTTAGTTTGTCACAAGTATCCTTGCTGGACACACCTATTTGAGAGAGCCAAAATTATGCTATGCTTTGTTAGAATTGCTCTATATGCTTCACTTAAATTTTTTTTTGAGCTATGGAATTGCTCTAGTGCTTTACTTATGTCTTTTTGAGCACGGTGTGCTTTAACATTTTTGAAGAAATTATCTCATGCTTCACTTATATTATTTGAGAGATGAAATTTCTATGCTCATATTCTTCACTTAAATTTATTTGAGCTTGCCAAAAGCAATTGCAATATATGAAATTAGTCCCAAAGTGATAGATATTCAAGAGGGATATAATAAAAACTTTCATGAAGATCATTGGACAAAATAAACTTGATTCTTTGCAATAGTTTTGAGATAAGATGATTGTAATATATGAGTCATGTTAGTGAGTAATTATGCTTTAGTAAGAACATTGGTGTTAAGGTTTGTGATTCCCTATGCAAGCATTAAAGTCAATAGTTATGCAATGAAATTACATCGTACTTGTGGTGCATTATTCGGTGTTAGTTATGCTCAATGCTCGCTTATGTGAATTTTTGTTTCTTGGTTGGTTGCTTCTCAATCTTTTTGCTAGCCTCCACTTGTACTAAGTAGAAATACTACTTGTGCATCCAAACACTTTAAACCCAGTTTTTCCATATGAGTCCACCATCCCTACCTATATGCGGTATTTCCGCGCCGTTCTAAGCAAATTTGTATGTGCCAACTCTAATTTTAAAAATGAATTTCCTTTTTGTGTGCCCGTACCGCTCATGAAGCGGCAGGGGGTGGCCAATATTTTCCATGCTAGATGTGTTATTCTCAAGATGAGTGTTTATTCACTTGTCATTGCACGAGAGTATGGCGGTAAAAGGGATGCCCAGTCCCGAAATGAAAAGAAATTTACTTTATGTTGTGAAATAATAAATTCCTTGGAAAGTGTTGGTATGGACGGTACCCGTGGATACGGCTAGCCGTGGAGTGTGAAAGTATGGCGGAAAAAGGAATAAACCTTATTTTCTGTATGGGAACCGCCTATGATATATCTAGCATGGAAAGTGTTGGGAATTACTCGGTCGTTTTCGTTGACGGGAAAAGCATGCCTCTAAAAAAATTCTCTCAATTTAAGCTTTGAGCTCTGGCACCTCTACAAATCCTTACTTCCCTCTGCGAAGGGCCTATCTATTTACTTTTTGCAATTTTTATTTTTATTTGAGTCTCCATCGTCTCTTATAAAGCACCAACTAGGGAGCACTATAATCATACTTGTGCATTGGATGTAGCTAATATTCGAGTGTGTTTCACGAATGGATCAATGATTGAGCATGATGGGCTAGGGATAACTTTCTTTAGTGTTGATATTTTGAAAAACATGGTTGCTTATTGATATGCTTGAGTATTGAAGTTATCATGTCAAATATACACTGTTGCTTTGAACCATCTAAAAGTCCAAATGTCCATGCTACAAAAGAAAAGAATATGTGATGAACATGTTAGGCAGCATTCCACATCAAAAATTCTGTTTTTATCATTTACCTACTCGAGGACGAGCAGGAATTAAGCTTGGCGATGCTGATACGTCTCCAAGGTATCTATAATTTTTTATTGTTCCACGCTGTTATATTATCATTCTTGGATGTTTTACAATCATTTTATAGCAACTTTATATCATTTTTTGGGACTAATCTATTGACATAGTGCCCAGTGCCAGTTGCTATTTTTTGTTTGTTTTTTACTACATGGAATATCAGTAACAAACGAAGGCCAAACGCAGCGAAACTTTTTGGAGATTTTTTTTGGACCAGGAGACACCTTGGGGATCAAGAAAGCACCTGGGAGGAGGCCCATGGGACCCAAGATACACCAGGGCGGGCCCTGGTGTATCTTGGGGCCCACAGAGGTCTCCTGCACCGCCTCTTTGCTATAAATTCCCAAATATTCCAGAAACCCTAGGGGAGCAGACGAAACACAATTCCAGCTGCCGCAAGTTCCAGAACCACGAGATCCAATCTAACACCATCACGGAGGGGTTCATCATCCTCATTGGTGCCTCTTCGATGATGCGTGAGTAGTCCACCATAGACCTAAGGGTCCGTAGGCAGTAGCTAGATGGCTTCTTCTCTCTCTTTGCTTCACAATACAATGGTCTCTTGGAGATCTATTTGATGTAATGACTTTTTGTGGTGTGTTTATCGGGATCCGATGAAGTGCGAGTTTATGATCAGATCTATATCCATGAATATTATTTGAGTCTTCTTTGATCTCTTATATGCATGATTATTTATAGCCTCGTATTTCTTCTCCGAATCTTTGGTTTAGTTAGGCCAACTAGATCGATTTTTCTTGCAATGGGAAGAGGTGCTTTGTGATGGGTTCGATCTTGCGGTGTCCTCACCCAGTGACAGAAGGGGTAGCGAGGCACGTACACTACTGCAGGATGCTGCTAACACAACACTACAATCAGAGACCCTTCGACGAAACTGTGTGCGATGCATTAATCGCAAACGGTGATGTAAAAAACCCATCAAATAAGATGCAAAACGTTTGCGATGGCGGATACATAAAACACAGTTCAGGTTTTAGTTGCGTGTGTGATGCGGGGCATACGGTTGATCCATACAAACTGTTTGCGATGAGACAGAACAACAGAAACGGGCAGGCAGATCAAGGTATGTGTGATATACGGCATACAGTTCACCCCGATGAACTGTTTGTGATGAGGCGGAACAACAGAAATAGGCAGCTAAATGAAGGTGTGTGCAATATACGGCATACAGTTCACTCGGATGAACTGTTTGTGATTAGGCAACACAAAAGAAACGGTCAGCCAGATCATGGTGTGTGCGATATACGGCATATAGTTCACTCGGATGAACTTTTTGCGTTGAGCCAAGAGAATAGAAATGGTTCAACTTAACAAGATGTGTGTGATACGCGACAAACATGTCTGTAATAGAAAATGTGTGGGAAGACCGATAACAACACAGATGATTCTTGTTAACAAGCCGTGTGTGTTGTGAGCAATCGATTGCTGGTATACAATTGTGAGTGATTGATGAAATCATCACCGACAGGTTACATTGTTTAGTGCGTGTGCGATGTGATTTGCTCTGTCTACAAAACATCCACATATATACTTATAAGAACAGCATTGCACGACCAAATTAAGCATACAATTACATAAGTGACTACACACATAACATTTCCACACACCAAAGTAAGCAATTGCATGCATACTAAACTAGGAGAAATGAGGATCTAATGATCTACTTGTTGTTGTGATGACGCTTGCCATTGCTCTGCTTCCGGCTGGATCCCTGGCCGTTTTGGGGAAGGCGGCACTTCCTCATGTCAACGAGATGCCTGTACATCTTGTAGCCCGTGTACGCATCCTTGGCCGCGTACATGACGTGAGCTTTGTCGAGTTTCTCCATCCAGGCCGAGTGCCAGGCACGCTTGTCCTTGTTGCAGGAACCCTTCATGTCTCTGTAGTAGGGGTCGATGATGGCCTCGACGAGGTGAACTAGTGAGTCCTTCTCATACTCCTTGCTGCCGCAGATCTTGTATTGGCCCTGGATGTCGACAAGATTCTGGCAGGTGATGCCCGAATTCTTGAGCACCTTTACATCGTTGGTGATGGCCATCATAGCGAACATGTAGTGGGGGTTGTCGACAAACCTGGCGAAACACTCGCAAGGCCTTATGGCCAGGAAGTAGTGGTAGACGAGGACATGATTACGCACGCACATCTGGGTGACGACGACCTTGGAATGAGACCCTGCATGAGCACGGGTGTACTCGAGGTCGAACCCGACCACCTTGTACTTCTCCTCAGCAAGCAACAACTCCATGATGTGGATGGAGTGCTCCACCCAGACTGGATTTTTGGTGTACACTACCGAGAGCTCCGTGAACCTTCTGTGGGTGTCCACCATGGCATGCACGGTGAACTGCTGCTCGTCGTCGGCAGCCGCTCGGAGCGCCATTGGAGCCGCGCAGGATACCCTCTAAGAATTTGTTGTGGTGGGTGTGCTTCTTGCAATAGTGGGGCGTGATCAAAAGGTTGAAGAGACACAAGGGTTAAATGGCCACTGTAATAAATGGGGGCCGGCTGGCCTGTAATCATCACGTCTTGTCACCGCGTTCATAGCGGAGGTTTCCGGTGCACGCTTGAGAACCCCGCACGCGTTTCGTTTGACCACGCGTGGGCTCGAAGAGGCGACAAATGTATTGTCGGTGAGCCTGTTCCTGCGCAACCGTGCAAGCTTCCCGCTCGGCTAGTTTGGCCATGCGTCGGTTAGAAGACGGGCAAATCATGGGCGTTTATAGGCAAAAAGCTTTGTAAAAACGAAGTGTGTGGAATGACTTCGATCATAAGCTTACCCGTGGGTGATGAGGTCAAAGTTACAAAGAAGGGTGATGATGGACACTCGAGTGTGATAATTAATTCTGCGATCTACAGGGCACACGGTTGAAGAAACCAACTGTGTGCAATAATGTAGAAGATCGAAGTCGAGTTAGCTATACAGATCGTTTGCTATGAGATCAACAAGGGAAACACATTCGAGAATGGTTAATAAAATCTAAGTCTATTGCATATTAAGGTCAAAATAGTACTACCAATATATGAGTCTCATAGGATGCCATTTCAAAGATTGTACAACAAAAGCCTGAAATATTACAAGGTTCAAATTCCAGAGTTATATGGCTCAAATTTGAAGATTACAAGGTTCAAACTGATATTAGAAATGAAATTCAGCTCATTCAGCTGCAAACCCCCGCGCTGATCAGCTGAACATGGATATAAGAGAGGTTCAAACTAATATTACCACTTGTAAGGCTTGTTTCGAAACCTCATCATTTCTGCAAAGGGATCAGCCACTGACAAGTCATGTATGGGGTTGACACGATGACTTCTGATTACTCTGTCATCTGAAGTTCCAAAATGAAATTCAGCTTTTTTGGAGCCTTTTCCATTCTACCGCAGCCATCGACGCTGATCAACAAACCATTCATTTTTTCGAAATAAATACAGGGCAAACCTCATTACCTTCAGCACCCTTGCTCTGACAACAAAGAACCTGGCAAATATAATCTCCGGTAAGGTCCCTCGGTATGAGTTCAAAGTAATTTCTGAGAGATGCAGATCTAAGCATTCAATGTGATTGTTATATTGTATCACATTATCCACCACCGGGACTAAAATTATCTGCAAAAGAAGAGAATGTGTTAGTGCCAACATGTAGTTTTTAACACTACTACAGGCCTATTTGGTTTGCAGGATTTGTAAAATGCACTAACGTGCCATCTTCGATCCGACATGATTAACATGGGCATTTGATTACAATCTAGAAAAATGTAGCCTTCTTCACAAGAGGTTGGAGTGGATGAAAAAATCCCTAAGAAAACTAGTACAGATGAATCCAAAGGAGAAATGCTTATGGATTGTAACAATATGAATCAAGCAACCAATATGGGGGGGGGGGGGAATGTATGTACTGAAATCCTCCAAAATTCCTTTCGAAATCATAGTACATTGTCATTGTAAACTTGGGAAAAGGTGCCAAAAATTGAACTCCCTTATGGTTAACATTTAACAGGAAAGGAACATCACCTCGATATACACCTTCTCCAGGCACGGAAAGCATCTCAGCAAACTGACAACTTGGTGCAGGTTGGGGCTGATAGATTCTAGTGCCAAGACCTTCACTGTGTGCAGATTCGGGGTCAAGCTTGTCGGAATCATTTTCTGGATGACAGAAGAATATACATCTTTAAAATTAGAAATAATGTTGATATCAAAGAGAGGTAGAAGCTGACTGTTGTACCTGAACGGGTGTGGATCCAATAACAAGTTCAGAGTATTTGACAGACGAGTAGCCCACCACTGTCAATTTCTGCGCAGAAATGACATTGATTCTTGTTGGACCTTGTTGATCAACTACAAGTAATCTCTCAAGTGAAGGTGTGTCCTCAATGACCATATTGTTGTCCACCTTTTGTGATCTCTTGTTGCAGCACCAACAACACACATAAATAGTCCGGAGAGTCATGGAGGTGATGTAGAAGCTACTCAACCCGTTGATCGCCTGAAGACGGATGTACTCGAGTGCAGTACAGCCGTAGGGCAGGCGCTCCATGTCATCCTTTGGGATGCAGACGGCGACGAGCTCGAGGTGCTTCAGTCATGGTAGAAAAAGAGCGGACGCATCATTAAGGTGGGATGGCAGTTCATGAACTTGGCGAGGCGCAGCGTGTGCGCGAGGCGGAGCACGGACGTTGGCAGCGAGCGCATATGCCCATCATTAAAACTAAGCTCCTCGAGCTGATCTAGGGGGGATCAGAACCACTCGTCAAGCTTGGCTCGGTCCTTGCCATTGGAACAGAACTTGCCCGTGATAAGGCCTCTGATTGGGCCAAGGTGACTGGCGAGGATCTGGGAGAACGCATCCAAGCTTTTGCGATAGCCATGGCAGAGCTTGTGGGTGTCGATGAGGTCGAGAGGGGTGGAGTGCCATAGCGGGTGCCACCGCTAGGAAAGGACGGTTGTCCTTGCCCCATATTTGATTGGGAGGAGGGAGATGATGACTATCAACATATCATCAGGGACGCTGCTGATGAAGTCTAGGCCTGCTGGAGTCGCTCGCGGTTCTTTCTCGACCCGCCTCCACTTGTTGGCAACCTCGTTGTCCACCTCCGGAGTCTCCTCGTCAGCGGCGCTTTCTGATAGAAGTGGGAGTACAGGGAACATTTAGTTAAGACAGGGCAAAAGAAAAGTGTATTGGTAACTAGAAGTTAGTAGGTAGGAATATAGTAAGAAAATGGAATAACAATTGGTTGCTTAAATACTACACAATTCCTTTGATATTGCTGGGTAAGTCAACATGCAGATACTTGAAAAGAACACTTACTTCGAACAAAGTCTGGACGGATGATATCGTCGGGGAAGTTAGCATATATCTCATGACCAAGCTCTTTTATGTGCAATGCAATTTTAGTGCTAGCTTTTAGTACATAAAACTTAGAAATTTCTGTCCAAAGGCCCGTGCCAAAATAGGAGTCACCACTTTCATCAAGTCTTATATTAGCAACGATTGTAAATCCATGGTTTGTGTTCAGTATGACATCCCTGTAGTCTTGAGTTATGTAAAGGGCAAGATTGCGCACTACAGATGATGTTGCATGGCAAGGGATGTGCTACAGAAAATGGTAGGATTGTTAAAGAATATGGTAAAATGCAAATATGGGCGAAATTGAAAGAATAGTACAACAGTTGAAATCAAAGGACAAAAAACTATAATTAAACAGATAGTGTAACCATGATGTCATGGGAATATGAGAGTAATCAAAAGAACAGTACATCATTAATTTTCCTAATATAGTAAGAAGAGGAAAAAATCCCCTTTGACGTATATGCTACATGTGGCACTTTTTATCTAGATGTAGCAATATATAGTATATGTTTAGGAAAGTAGGCCATGCCAACCGATGTAGGGTGAGATTGAACATACCGTCCGCAGCCTGAAGTCATCTGGTACGGTGAGATGGAACTCCACGGATGTCTGGCCGAGGCCCCAAAGTCCTGGTGTGTCCGCGCACTGTAGACTCTATGAATGAAAGAAAACCCTCAAATCAACTCGAATAAAAATGAATTCACTGCGATTTCGGTCGGGTGAGTAAAGGAGGCAGATGAACTAGGATAAGAGATGAGAGAATATCTCAGTAAATTAGTTACCTTGTTGTCCATGAGAACAAAAACCTCAATACCGTGGATTCCCCAATCGGGCGGAGCTGGGTCAACCATGAGCAGCGTCGAGAAAGTCGATGGCGATAGGCGGCGGCAAGCGGAAGTGGCGAAATGCGGTGGGGTTTGCCGGCAACCTGGCACCGGCGATAGGCTTCGACCTAAGTGGTTGCCGCGGCAATAGGCGGTGCCATGTAGAGTCATGGAGGAGATTGTGCAGGTGTGAATGGGGACCGGAGGGGTGGTGGGTGGGGTGAGGGTTTTTGTGATGTGGGGATGGTGAGGGTTTTCTTTTTTGAATTGGGTGGTGAGGGTTTTCTGTCCCATAAAGAGTTTCGGAGGCAACGGTTTGCTAGAGCCAACCGTGTGTGATTGACGTAACTGGGAAAATGAAAGTCATTGCACACGGTTCCAATTTGGGAACCATGTGTGATTGACGTACTTCCATCAACCGAACTGGTTGCATCCATATCCCACATTTAGACATAAGTAAACATAGATTAAACATACTCAGGCATAGATAATAAGCGTACACAAGCATAGTTCAACCATAAGTATATAGTTCAATCGTCATTATGCATACTCAAGCACATTTATAATTAAGACACTACATAGCCATACATAGTTCAATCCAATATCTCATCTCTTCTGCCGGCACGATCCCGAAGCTTCTCCAGGTACTCAGCGTATGCGGCGTGCGCCACCCTGCAAGAATACTTCTGCGTGAAGGAGCCAATGGCTCGTCCTCTTGCATGCGCCAGAACACTTTGATACGCGTCATGAAGCTTTTGGTTGCAAAATGGGCATCGATAGCCCCATTCTAGGTCCTAATACGCTTGTTATGCATTCCCGCATAAAGCTCCCTGAGGATTTGCCTCTTGTACCTCCTCTGACCATCTTCATCCTCGCTATCGACATCGTCAGATAGCACCTATACATATAGTAAACAAATGTGGCATCAAATTTGGAACACAAACTAATCTCTAGCGAACATTTGGCAGTTGCCAAAATTTGGCATCAAATCAATGTTTACATGTCGTAAAGTAGGATTAGGAATTTATGGCTATTTTTTAGACATATCTAGAGATTATGGTTCGACTTTTAAGCACAATCGTCTATGTACAGATCAATCTTGAAAAAAAATGGCACAAACATATATGTAGGTTATTCAAAATCAATTGCCAAGACCTGACTAGGAATTATTAGCATGAAGAGTAACACTAGTCGGATTATTAGCAGAAATCATTTGCACAGATGAAACAACTAATCACTTATCATTTGTACCATTCAAACAATCGATACACTACACGGATCTAACGAAACTTACTCAGATTTCATGGATTGAGAGAACAAAACCATAGGATTCTATTCCAAAAAGGGGGAGGCAGGAGTAACCAGAGAAACCCTAGGATGTATTTGACAAATAAATGGTATAGATGACTAATCGGTTGTCCGTCGTCGTCGGAGTCGTCGCCCGTGTCGTCACCAGAGTCGTCGTTAGAGTCGGTGTGGACCTCCGGCTCCGGCTGTGGAAGCACGACGCCGTCAAGGTGCAGCGATACCTCGTCGACGGTGATGGAAACCTCTGTCTCCATCTTCACGTCGTGCTTCGGTGCTTCAACAGCCCCGACATCGCCACTCCCTCCGATGGGGCGCTTCGGCAGCATCCTCATACACTGACGGCTTTGAGGACTGAGAGCGGCGTCGAGGATGCAGGCGGAGAGAGAGGATTGTGTGTATGGCGAGGGTGGGGGTGCGGATGCTCGGGCGTGCCATTAATATGGAGTAGTGGGAGAGAGGCAGACGGCGGTCAAACCGCTGGCTCGCCTCCCGGTGAGCCTGTGCATCGGACTGCTGGCATGCCTACTGTCATTTCACACAGCTACTCGCATGCCTCCCGATGACACTACGCAGTGAGCACACCTCCCATCAATTCACACACCTGCACACACGCCTCCCGGTCTGCCTGCGCGGTGGACTGCTCGCATGCGTCCCGTCAGCTCACGCCTGCTCGCATGGCACATGGGTCGCGGGCGGCACGTATATTGTTTTTCTATTTTCATGATTAATGTTGCCGCTTTATTGCTTAACCGAAGCATGGCATGTATCCATTGTTGGTCTAATGCCCACGGTTCGAATAAATAATTCGTTGGCGATTTTGGTTCCCAATTATTAATAATCTCCCGTTTGTAAAGATAAAGATTACATCAAAACTTGTCTCAAATTTGACAAAAAAGTATAATACCACTGTGTATTGGTGTCCATATGACAATACAATAAGTTTCATGAATTTCAAATAAGTTTTGGATATACTAGATTTTAAAAATCAAGATTCTCAATGTTTGAAATTTCTTGCACGGGGAGTAAACATGCACCCAGTGAGACACATGTGTTTTTCCAATCCATTTAGGTGTACTGTCATGTGTGTATGTAGCTCAAATTTGATTTTTGCACATTATACGCCTAGAAAATCAATCAATGTACTAAAACGTCTTAATGATTTCTGTTTTTTTTCAAAATTAAAACGTCTCTCCTTTGGTAACATATGTTCACCGTGGGAAAGTTTAACATGCATCGTACTTGCGGCGGATGCGTGGTGTGTGTGTGTGTGTGTGCGCGCGCGCGCGTCTGGGGTGGGGTGCTGGCAGTACACTATGAGTCGTGAGCCACCGTGTGGGTTGGCCGTTTTGTGAGGCAGGTGCCACATCAAAGTCGTGAATTCGTTGGCTTAAAACATTACACAACCCTTTCATACATACACTCACTCGCGTGTGACACTTTCTGTGGGCCCGCGAGGTCGTCGTCCATCACTTCGACCAACAGCCGGCAGAGAGGTTAATTTGACCAGCAAAGGTTGATTCTTTTTTGTTTGTGTTACGGTGGGAGTATATAGTACGCGTCGAAGAGGTGGGAGGGGACCATCATATATACTACGTACGCGTCCGTGAACACACCTCACTCAGTGTCGGGACTTTTCGGTTTCCGAGGCACGTGCCACATCAAAGTTGTGCATTGGCTATTCAAACATCACACAACACCTCTTTGGGCACATGCATGTAGGCGGTGGTTATCCTAGGACACTCAAGTGTGACGCTTCCATCTGTGGGCCCGCGAGGTCGTCGTCCATGCATGCATCACTTTGACCTACATCGGGAGAGGTAAATTAATTTCACCATCTAGGAGGATTCTTTTTGGTTAGTAATACAGTAGGAGCATATAGTATGCATCGAAGAGGGGGAAGGAGACCAGCATATGTAGTACGCTTCATCAACCTCGCTCTGTGTGGGGACTTTACGGTTTTCGAGGTAGGTGCCACATCAAAGTTGTGCATTTTGGGTATTCAAACCTCACAACCACACACACCTCTCCATACATATGGTTGGCCCACATGCAAAGCGATGGCGGTTGTTCTCTCACACCCACTCACGCGGTTATCAGCAATATGGATGCTTTCCATCTATGGGCCCGCTTGGTTCATCACTACTTTGCTCGAGAACGAGAGAGGTTAATTTGACTTAGGAGGGGATTATTTTTTGGTTTGTATTACGGTATATAGGTCATGCTTTGGGATGGCATGATATAGTTTAAGCACACATGCATGTGTACACATGAATCCCTCCCACCGAGTCAAAGTGGGCAGTACCACGACACGTCATGAACCGATCTCGCTCTGTGTGGGGACTGTACGATTTTCGACGCACGCGCCACATCAATGTTGTGCATGGTACTCAAACATGCACGCATCACCTCCATACATACATATGCATGCAGTGGTTGTCTTCGAATGGTACTTGTTGTGGGAATGAGTCTGACAGTAAGAGTAGCGGGTACATAGGAGAGGGCAGTGTCCTAGCTACGGCGAGGTTGTACGAACAGATTTACGAGTTCAGGCCCCTCTCGGAGGAGGTAACAGCCCTACGTCTCGGTGCCGCGGAGGCTTGTCGATTGGATGTGTGCAATAGTTACAGAGGGTGCAAACCCTTGTGCCAGAGGGGAGGGGTGGCTTATATAGAGTGCGCCTGGCCCCTCGCAGCCCTTAGTTACATAGGGGTTCAATGAGACTTATGTCCTGAACGTTACTGGTAACGCCCGCAATAAATGGTCTTTATGACGACGGAGTGAATGCCTGACCGTTGCCATCCTGGGGTGACTTTAGGCCTTCTGTACTCCGAGTGGGTTCTTTTATGGTCGAGTGAAGTTATCATGGTCGAGTGGAATTGGGATATCCGAGTGGAATCTTCCGTCGAGTGGATTGCACTTCATGGTGATTTCAGTCGGTATCTTCTATTGAACCTTGTAGGCCTTGGACTCTAGGGTAGTGTCCTTGGGTAGGGTGTTTAGGTTAGGCCTAAGACCCTACCCTAGGTACATTTCATCGTCATTAGCCCCCGAATGGATTGAGGACCGAGCGAAGAAGGGTTGAAGTTGGTTCCGACCCTATTCAATGTCCCGGAGACATTTCCTCAGGGGCCTGAAAGCATGCTGGTATGTTAACCCTTCGTCAATCGCCTTGATCGATTCTGGTTTCTGGAATTGCCAAGTGAACTAAGTTGCGCCGAGTGAATTGTGATGTATGTCTTCAGGCAGATTGGATTTTGGAATCTCTGACATGATCGACTGCTTTGCGGTTCCCGGATCTCGCGGGATTCGAAATTTGGAGAAGCGCGTGGGACAGGACGCGGCGCGGTAAGCGGGGCAGGTGGATAGAGACTCCTCGATCCTCGCGCCACCTTTTCTGCCACGTATCGGGCTGGCGTCTGTTACGGGATGCGCCAGGATCGCACGGGCCCACGGGTCAGTCACTCGGAAGTGAAGCCATAAAAGGCACTGCTGCCGATGCGTGGAACTATGCTCCCCATTCGCTCCTTTCCTCTCTGCTTTTCCGCCTCGCCTCCTCCATCGCTCCGCCCCTCCGGCCACTCCTCGCGAAGGGGTCGACGTCGCGGTCCGGTATGCCGCCTGGTTGGATCCAGGGAGACTGGATCCGCTCCACCTTCATGGAGGAAGATCTGGAGAACCTCGCCGCCGACGGCCTGATTGCACATGGATCCTGGAGGTTGCCGGAGGGGGAGATCGAACCCGAGCCGCGCGAGGGTGAGCGCGTTCTCCTCACCACTCATGTCGACCGAGGTTTCTCTTTGCCTCCCCACCCATTCTTCCGTGGTTTTTTGAACTTCTTCGGTGCCTAGATCCACCATTTTCCCCCAAACACCATCTCTTATCTTGCTGCGTTCATTTCAATGTGCGAAAACTTCCTGGGGTGCCACCCACACTGGGGACTGTTTAAGCATACCTTCACTTGCTGATCTCAGACGGTGCAGAAAGCTAATCCGACTGATGAGAAGATGCACGTGATTCAGATGTGTGGGGGGGTTAGGGATTCAGATGAGAGGTAGGAGCACTTTTCCCCCGATGACTTTTCCTGAATCGGTTAGGGGATGGCAGTCGACCTAGTTTTACTGCAAAGATGTTCCGACTCTTGGTCAGTCGACCGGCCTTCCTCCTTTCTCTCTGGAGAGACTCCGCACACCTCGTTCGCTGACCATAGAGGAGGGGGAGAAGGGCGAGGTAGCAATTTTGGTCGACGCAGTCGTTGCGTTAGTCCAGGGTGGAGTGACTGGCATGGATCTATTGGAGGTGTTCCTCAGTCGACGCATCCAACCCCTCCAAGCTCATGACCACCCGATGTGGATGTATTCGGGACCAGAAGACACCGCTCGGGTCCACCCGGAGGAGGTCGCCGAGGAGACGGTGGCTCAGTGGTTGCGAAGCATTACTGGCAACAAGGACAACCCCTGCGGAGCTAGGAGGATCTTGCCATTCGACGCCAATAACGCCCCAGGAGAGGTCAGGTTCGATTTGCCGAGTGTTTATGTCTTGTATCCTCCAATATGCAATTATTCTTGAATCCGACTGATGTCTGCAGCTTGTGACTTGCAGGTTTTCACGAAAATGTATTCCATGCCGAACGGAGTGCAGCATCTTGGAGAAGGAGAAAGTGAAGGCGGGAGCAACGATATTGAGTATGCAGACGACAGCGATGACGACAGCGAAGACTCTGATGAAAGCTCAGAGGTCGAGTCACCTCCACGCTCCGAGAGACGCTCCAAGCAGTCACAAGATCCAGCGGGTGGCCACGGCAAGGTAGCGGCGTCGAGTGCAAGCATTTCGAAGCGCACTCGAACATCGACTCCAGAACCGACTGAGAAGATCGCAAAACAGGCCAAAGTCGCTCCACCTAAGCCCCAGAAGGCTCTGCCCAGGATCAAGGTGGTCGTGCCTGTTGCTTCAGCATGAGTGCTTCTTTTCCTTGTCCTTCATTGCTGTAGTGGACTCCTTTGTTTGTCTGACTGAGTGAGATTTTGGACTTCCGGGGCTGCTACTTCTGCAACATCCATGGATATTGACGAGGAACAAGCTGACGCGGAAACTGCAGACGGGGCCACTTCTTGAGCAGGTATGAAACCGCAAGCATGTTCGCGCGTTACTAACTGTTTTGGTGGTCGACTGAAATCTCACTGTCGAGTGTTTGCAGCGCCAACAGATGTTATCCAGCTTCCAGACGACGATGACGAGGATGAACCCCAGAAGAGTGCAGGACAAAGGGGCAGGGCTTTGAGCAAAGGGGTACCCTCCAGTCGAGCGCCTCGCCTGCCGTCCGAGCCTGTAGTTCCAGAACTTGGTGACCCGTCTCGGGCTACTGTTTCTTTTGTTGTTCCTTTGTCGACTGATCAACCTCCAGAGTCGACTGTTCAAGCGTCAGGTCCGACTGGTCAGCCCCAAACTCTGATACCTCCAGCTGTGTCATCCACTCCGTCGTCATCCCAGTTCACTCTGCATCACATCCCCGAGGACCAAACAGGGGCCGCCAAGGAAGCCATGATCCAAGCTGGCCTGATGATGGACCGACTGAAGGTGGTGTATGAGACCAGCAAGGCCGCTTACGATGCCAGTTCTGCCCTCCAAAGCAATGTCCGAGTAAGTGGTATTGTAAGTTGATTTCCGATTGGCTTTTCAGCTTGACCCTTGCTCTGTTAGGAAATGCTAGCTGAAAACTCCTGCTTTATTATTCGTAAGATGTCCGTGGATGAGCGTTTTGGAACCTTTAATGCGCATCTATCATGGGTCTGTGCCTTGCACCTGTACACCCACTGGGTGTTTTCTTTTCCTGTGTAGTTCTTCCACTCGAGTCAGATAGGTCATGTCGAGTGGGTTCTTGGTCCAGTGGGGGCACGCTGAGTGCACCCACTGGGTGTAGTCCCCAAGACCGCCGTCGAATGTTTGATTCGGCAGGGGTCTATAGAATATGTTGGCTCATAGCTGTTCACTCGGGTCGGTCGGGCCGTGCCTAGTGGGTAATTGATCCAGTGGGGGCACGCTGAGTGCACCCACTGGGTGTAGTCCCCGAGACCGCTGTCGACTGCAGGCAGTCAGCGGTGGTCTGAGATCAAATGATTTTTTCACTTCTTCCACTCGGGCTGGGCAGGCCACACCAGGTGGGAAATCAAACCAGTGGGGGCACGCAAAGTGCACCCACTGGGTGTAGTCCCCGAGACCGCTGTCGAATGTTTTATTCGGCGGTGGTCTTAGAACTCTTTTGAAATAGCAATCCGAACTTGCTCTTTTTTACTCGGAAGTAAAAGGTCTTTGCTTCCTTCGACTAATTTGTCTTTTTGTTGATTGCAGAAATCATGTGAACTTGGGACCCAGTATGCTGCCTTGGAGAAGGAGAAGATCCAACTCAAGCTTGACCTGGAGCTCGCCAAGAAGAACCTGAAGACTGCTCATGATGAATTAGCAGCCATGGGAGGTAATAACTCGCTGACTGCATGCTTAAATATTTCCTCTTTATAATCCTTTGAACCGAGTGAGTGACTCCACTCGAACAGATGTGTGTAGTGAAAACCGTCAACTCCAGGCTCGACTGAGGAATGTTATTTCTTTAGACAAAATGAAGCAGGCATTAGAGAAGAAAGACACTGATCTTGCGGGGGCGCAGAAGGTGGTGCGTGAGAAGACCGAACTGGCTGAGAGAAAGTTGGCTTCAGTCGGCAAGCTCGAAGAAGAAAACGCCAATCTGAAGACTGTTGTCGATGAAGCAAAGAAAGAAGCTGCGCAACTGAGAGAAGAGAAGGTGACCCTGTCTGACAAGGTGGATGAGCTCACTCGGAAGAGAGATAAGCTGGAGGTTTATCTGGGAGGTCTTGCCAAGAAGATGTTCATCACGCTCAAAGGTACTTTTCTCCATCCGAGTGATTCTAGAAAGCTTCTTCACAATGTTGCCGCCAATTCATTTCTTTTCTCCTCGTGTAGAGTTCTGCCAGAATTTTGAGGAGGAAACCGGGCAAATCGAAACGGGATTGGACCCCATCAACTCTCCCGTCAAAGATGAAGCTACAATGAATGTGCTGCGACTGGAATCTCGCCTCGCCAGTGTCTTGGATTATATTGCTCGGCTGAAGGTTGCACTGTCGCAGATAGACAAGGAGCTATGGCCAGAAAATGTGCTTCAAAATGACCTCGAGTCGCTGATGACTCGGCTCAATGAAATCCCTGACCGAGTGCAAGCATGGAAAAAATCAGCTGCTCGTTGTGGTGCCGACGTGGCACTATCACTCATCTGTGTTCATTGCAAGGAAGCCAAGGAAGAAAAGCTGAAAGTTCTTCAGGTGGTAAACACCAAGAAGCTTCAGTTTCAATCTTTCATTGAGACCTTCATCGACACAGCCACTCGCATTGCGGACGGCATTGATTTGGACACCTTCGTCGAGCCAGCTAGTCCTCCTCTTGCCGCGTGAAAAACTTGATGATTTGAATTCATTTGCCTCGGAATGCCGAGTGATTGTGTAATCATTAAACTCCTTCGGGCTTGACGCCTTAGTACTTTTTCTTGTGGTTCTGAACCTTGTCGGATTTATCCGAACTTGATAGTTTTATCCGGATGCTATTTTCTCATTTCCAATGTGCTTGGATTTTTTAACTTAGGCGAAGCTGGTTCACGGCTAAGCCTCTGAGTGGGAGGAATGCTCTCCACTCGGAGTAGTTTTGTAACTTAGGCGAGTACGGGATCGCAGCTAAGCTCCCGAGTGGGAGGATTGCTCTCCACTCGGATTATTTTTAAAACTTAGGCGAGTACGGGGTCGCAGCTAAGCCCCCGAGTGGGAGGATCGCTCTCCACTCAGAGTATTTTTGAAACTTAGGCGAGTACGGGGTCGCAGCTAAGCCCCCGAGTGGGAGGATCGCCCTCCACTCGGAGTATTTTTGAAACTTAGGCGAGTACGTGGTCGCAGCTAAGCCCCCGAGTGGGAGGATCGCTCTCCACTCGGAGTATTTTTTAAACTTAGGCGAGTACGGGGTCACAGCTAAGCCCCCGAGTGGGAGGATCGCTCTCCACTCAGAGTATTTTTGAAACTTAGACGAGTACGTGGTCGTAGCTAAGCCCCCGAGTGGGAGGATTGCTCTCCACTCGGAGTAATTTTTTAACTTAGGCGAATACGGGATCGCGGCTAAGCCCCCGAGTGGGAGGATCGCTCTCCACTCGGAGTAGTTTTTGAAACTTAGGTGAAACAGGTTCGCGGCTAAGCCACCCACTGGGGGATTTGAACACACGTTTATGCGAAAACAATCATTAAGAGACTGCAGGAATCATGTCTTGATAAACAAACTGAAGGTATTCTTATTACATCTTGACTTTCCGAGTGTTAAGTATAAAATCGGCGGAGCAGATCCGCGTTCCAAGCACGTGGCTCGTCAATCTTCTTTGCAAAGTTGTAGAGGTGGTAAGCTCCGTTGTTCAGCACCTTGGTGACGAGGAAGGGGCCTTCCCACACGGGGGCAAGCTTGTGAGGCCGCTGCTGATCCACTCGGAGCACAAGGTCTCCTTCTTGAAATGCTTGACCTTTGACATTTCTAGCATGGAATCGACGAAGGTCCTGCTGATAGATAGTTGACCGGATCAAAGCCATCTCTTGCTCTTCCTCCAGAAGATCTATAGCATCTTGATGTGCTTGTTCTGCCTTGGCTTCTGAAAAAAGTTCCACTCGGGGTGCATTGTGGAGCAGGTCAGTGGGAAGCACAGCTTCAGCCCGTACACCATGAAGAAAGGGGTTCGGTTAGTGGATCTGTTGGGAGTTGTCCTCAAACTCCACAAAACAGATGGTAATTCAATCACCCAAGCTCCAGCTGCGTGCTTAAGGTCGCGCATCAGTGGAGGTTTCAGCCTTTGGAGGATCATATCGTTTGCACGTTCAGCTTGACCATTCGACTGTGGGTGCGCAACAGATGCGTAATCCACCCGAGTGCCTTGGGAAGCGCAGAACGCTCTGAACTCTTCTGAGTCGAAGTTTGAGCCGTTGTCTGTGATGATGCTGTGCGGAACTCCATATTGGAAGATCAGTCCTCTTATGAAACTGATGGTTGTGCTTGAATCTAAGTTCTTGATTGGTTTGGCTTCAATCCACTTAGTGAACTTGTCGACTGCTACAAGTAGATGAGTGAAACCACTTCTGCCGGTCCTTAGCGGCCCAACCATGTCCAGACCCCACACAGCAAACGGCCCGATGAGTGGAATAGTCTTCAGGGTAGACGCAGGCTTGTGGGACATGTTTGAGTAAAACTGACAACCTTCACACTTCTCAATGATCTCTTTGGCCATTTCGTTGGCCCGTGGCCAGTAGAATCCCTCTCGGTATGCTTTGGCCACGATGGTCCATGAGGACGCATGATGACCACAGGTCCCCGAGTGAATCTCATTCAAAATCAATCGACCTTCCTCAGGAGAAATACACCATTGAGTCACGCCAGTAACACTCTCTCTGAAGAGCTGTTCGTTCATTACCGTGAAGGCTTTGGACTTGCGGACAATCTGACGTGCTTCAACTTCATCTTCTGGGAGCTCCTGCCTGAGCAGATATGCAATGTACGGCACTGTCCAGTCAGGGGTGATCACTAGGATTTCCATCACCAAGTCAATAACAGCGGGGATCTCGACTTCAGTTGGATCAGTGGGGATTTTCGCCTGAGGAGGCTCTTCAGTGAAAGGATCTTCTCGAATTGAAGGGGAATGGAGATGCTCAAGAAACACATTGCTGGGAATAGGTTTCTGAGTGGAACCTATCTTTGCCAGATCATCAGCTGCTTGATTCTTGATTCGGGGGATGTGGTGAAGCTCCAAACCCTCAAACTTCTTTTCCAACTTCCTCACTGCATTGCAGTATCCAGGCATGGCGGGGTTTCTGATGTCCCACTCCTTCATCACTTGATTGACCACCAAATCCGAGTCACCGTAGACCATCAAGCAACGGACGCCGAGTGAGATGGCCATACGCAACCCGTACAAAAGTGCGTCATATCCAGCTTCATTATTGGAGGAATCAAAGTGAATCTGGAGGACGTAACTGAGTTTATCGCCTCTTGGGGATACCAGAACCATTTAACATCTTGGACCCATCAAAGAACATGGTCCAGTGTTCTGAGTGAACTTGAGTTGGTTGTTGCTGTTCAATCCACTCGGCTAAGAAATCTGCGATTGCTTGAGACTTAATCGCCTTCTTTGCCTTGAACTTGATATCCAGAGGAAGAAGTTCAATTGCCCACTTGGCCACTCGACCGGTTGCATCTCGATTGTTCAAGATTTCAGACAATGGAGCGTCGCTGACGACTGAAATTGAGTGGTCTTGGAAATAATGTGCAACTTTCTTCGCAGTCAAATAAATTCCATAGACAAGCTTATGGTAATGCGGATACCTTTGCTTGGATGGAGTCAAGACTTCAGAGATGTAATACACTGGGCTTTGAACTTTATAGGCCTTGCCTTCTTCTTCTCGCTCCACTGTGAGCACTGTGCTGACAACTTGACCAGTGGCTGCAATATATAACAGTAGAGGCTCTTTGCTGACCGGAGTAGCAAGCACCGGCTGGGTGGAAAGCAGGGCTTTGAGCTCTACAAACGCTACTTCAGCTTCAGGAGTCCACTCGAATGTATCAGACTTTTTCATCAGTCGGTAAAGAGGCAATGCCTTTTCACCGAGACGAGAAATGAATCGACTTAACACAGCAAGACAACCCGTAAGCTTATGAATGTCATGCACACGCACAGGGCATTTCATTCGGAGAATTGCACCAATCTTTTCAGGGTTTGCATCTATCCCTCGTTCGAAAATGAGAAAACCGAGCAACTTTCCACCAGGAACTCTGAATGTGCACTTGGACGGATTTAGCTTGATGGCATATCTTCTCAGATTGGCAAAGGTTTCAGTGAGGTTAGACAGCAGGTCGGAACTCTTGCGTGACTTGACCACGATATCATCCATATATGCTTCCACATTTCGACTGATCTGAGTGAGCAGGCACTTCTGGATCATGCGCATGAATGTGGCGCCAGCATTCTTAAGACCAAAAGGCATGGTGACATAGCAAAAACACCCGAACGGGGTGATGAAGGCCGTTTTTATTTCATCGGGTCCATACAGTCGGATCTGATGGTACCCAAAATATGCATCCAGAAAAGACAAACGCTCACACCCCGCAGTCGAGTCGACAATCTGATCGATGCGGGGGAGAGGAAAATGATCTTTCGAGCAGGCCCGATTGATATGCTTGAAATCAATACACATACGAAGCGAATTATCCTTCTTGGGGACCATGACGACGTTGGCGAGCCACTCGGAGTGGTATATTTCGCGGATGAACTCAGCTGCCAGTAGCCGAGCCACCTCCTCGCCAATCGCCTTCCTCTTTTCCGTGATGGACCGACGGAGATGTTCTTTGACAGGTTTTGCCTTTGAGTCGACGCGCAAACGGTGCTCAGCCAGCCCCCTGGGTACACCTGGCATGTCTGATGGTTTCCATGCAAAGATGTCCCAGTTCTCACGGAGGAACTGAATGAGCGCGGCTTCCTATTTGCTGTCGAGTGTTGTTGAGATGTGGGTCAGAGCAGCAGTGGGGTCTTTCGGGTGAATGTGGACTAGCTTCGTCTCACCGGCCGACTGAAATGCGGATTCTGAAGCAGGCTTCTTGGCTCGCAACAAATCACTCGGATCGGCATTTTTCTTGTACTCTTCCAGCTCTACCACCGCCATTTGCTCATCAGCAATCTTGGAACCCTTCTAGATGCACTCCTCCGCTCTCTGCCTATTACCCGTGACTGTGATCACACCTTTGGGCCCGGGCATCTTCAACTTAAGATACACGTAACATGGGCGGGCCATGAAACGGGCATATGCGGGCCTGCCTAGAATAGCATGATAGGCACTATGGAAATCCACTACCTCGAACGTCAACTTCTCCTTGCGGAAATTCTTGGAATCTCCGAAAACCACATCAAGAGCAATCTGTCCGAGTGACTTTGCTTTCTTCCCTGGGATGACTCCGTGGAACTGCATGTTTCTCTCACTGAGTTTGGTCATCGGAATGCCCATCCCTTGGAGGGTCTCAGCATACAGAATGTTCAGACCACTGCCACCATCCATAAGAACTTTCGTCAGTCGGGTGCCCCCAACGACTGGGTCGACCACCAACGCTTGCCGCCCGGGGGTAGCAACATGCGCTGGGTGATCCGACTGGTCGAATGTAATGGGAGTTTTCGACCAATTCAGGTACATCGTAGTTGCCGGAGCAACCATATTCACTTCTCTGTTAATGACTTTCAGTCGACTTTTGCTCTCGACATCAGCAAAAATCACCAAGGTAGCATTGACCTTCGGGTAACCATCATCCTTTTCTTCCTCTTTATCCTTATCAGAGTCCTTCTCACTGGGCTGACCCTCTCGGAACTGCTGAATCAGGAGTCTGCACTGTCGAGTGGTATGCTTGGGCAAAATCAAGTTACCCTCTTCATCCTTCTTCGTGTGAATATGACACGGCAAATCCAGGACGTCCTGGCCTGACTGATCTTTCACCTTTTTGGGCACCCACGACCCCTTAGGCTTTCCTTTAAACTTTCCTTGCGCATTCAAAACTGCAGCTTCAGCAGGACCTGCAGCCTCAGCCTTACGCTTTTGTTTTCGACTGGGATTCCCGCCCCCAGTGTCGGGGTCGACTGCTTTCCCTTTACCATTGCAGAGCCGGTCCTCCTCTTCGCCATTTTCATACCGAGTGGCTATCTCCATCATTCCACTCAGAGACATGTCTCTAGAACGACCAAATTTCAAGATAAGCTCTCTGTACCTGACGCCCTCCTTGAAGGCGCAAACTGCCTGGTGCTCTGACACATTCTCCACTACATGGTGAAGGGTGGTCCATCTCTGGATGAAATCTCTAAAAGTTTTGCTCGGCTTCTAGACGCAATGCTGCAATTCAGTCAGCCCAGCAGGTCACTTGCAGGTGCCTTCAAATGTCTTGATAAACACTCGGGCTAAATCCTCCCAACAGAAAATACTTCCAGGAGCCAACTGATTCAGCCAAGCTCTGGCTGAGCCTTCAAGCATCAAGGGAGGTGCTTCATGGCTACATCATCTTTGCCTCCACCAATCTGCACTTCCACTCGGTAATCTTCCAGCCATGTGTCTGGCTTCGACTCACCAGTGAACTTGCTAACACCCGCAGCCAATCTGAAGTTGGGCGGGATCTCAGCCGCTCGGATGGCTCTGCTGAAACACTCGGGCCTAGAGATGTACGCCCTGCTTCCAGTCGGACGATCTCTGTCGAGCTCTTCTTTGTTAGCTCTGCCTCTGTCAACCAGGCCATGTACGAGGACTGACCTCGCATCGAACCCAGGCTCTCTTCGGTCGACTGGAACTCTCCGTTCATCACCATACGGGCACCTATCATCATACCGCCGGGGCGCGTACGAACCACCCCTCGGAGGGGGCGTAGGCACTCGACGGTGGTCATCACGGTGATATCGAGGATCAAACTGCCCGTGGCCTCGGCCAAGGTACTGGTCTTGGCGATAACCATGATCTTCACGCCGCGGAGGTGATCTTGGGCTGTGTGCTGACTGAACTGTGTCCGCAACGACGGACCTGCTATGAATCATGTTGCGCGACTAGGAAATAGCTGAGTTTTGCTCCCCGGCCGCTCTGAGCAACGCCCGAATCTGCTGCAGGCCTCTGCCAGCCTCAGAACGGGATGGCTGGATTGACTCTGCGATACGTGCAGCAGCTACAACATTCTGGATCGGAGTGCGGTAGACCTGATAGTCATCTCGAGGTCCAGTCGGAAACAACAGTCGTTGACGACGACTGGAACTTGGGATCTCTCTGCGGGCGCGGTCGTCGAGTGCTTGTTGAAGATTCTCTAGATGCGTACACTCGGCCAGATTGGCCATGCACGCAGCCTCCAAAGCCTGAGCTTCGGGGGGTCTCCCCAACGATGGGGGTCTAGAGAGCCTCCTCGTTCCTGCACCGCAGTTCTTCCCTCTGCTCGGCAGTGAGAGCTTGGGGATAATACTCGTCGTGGGTGAGCGACGGGCCGCCGCTGCCGCCGCCGCCGCCGTGATAGAATCCAGGCGGACTGCGCTGGGAGTTGACCATGAAGATCTCCGCCGCGGGATCGTTGCTCTCACACTCGGAAAGCGTATCCGAATGGCCAGTCGGCAGATCGAACGACCCATAGAGAGATTCATTGGGCTCAATCGCTGTGATTTGTGGGGTGGTCAACTGACGAGACACCGCATGCTTTACCCACCGCTGGAGCCGCGAGCGACCAGATCGCTTGCGGCGACGGACAGCGGGGAGCGAAGACGCCACAGGAGCCGACCGATACTGAGTCGACGGCTGCCGCAGGAGGACGCCGTAGGCACTCGCGTGGAAGTGCACTGCCCCGCGAACGGGGAGAGCCTCGACGTCGAGGGAGGCTTCTTGGAGCCAAGCGGAGTCGTCGGTGATGAAGGCAAGCGCGCCGAGACGGATCTCGCGGCCCAGGGCCAAACCACCACCGGAAACCATGTTGATGAAGATCGGAAAATGCAACCTCACCGGAAGTCGCTCAGACACCTGCCCCATGGTGGGCGCCAACTATCGTGGGAATGAGTCTGACAGTAAGAGTAGGGGATACGTAGGAGAGGGCAGTGTCCTAGCTACGGTGAGGTTGTACGCATAGATTTATGAGTTCAGGCCCCTCTCGGAGGAGGTAACAACCCTATGTCTCGATGCCACGGAGGCTTGTCGATTGGATGTGTGCAATAGTTACAGAGGGTGCGAACCCCTGTGCCAGAGGGGAGGGGTGGCTTATATAGAGTGCGCCTGGCCCCTCGCAGCCCTCAGTTACACAGGGGTTCAATGAGAGTTATGTCCTGAACGTTACAGGTAACGCCCGAAATAAATTGTCTTTATGACGACGGAGTGAATGCCTGACCGTTGCCATCCTGGGGTGACTTTAGGCCTTCTGTACTCCGAGTGGGTTCTTTTATGGTCGAGTGAAGTTATCATGGTCGAGTGGAATTGGGATATCCGAGTGGAATCTTCCGTCGAGTGGATTGCACTTCAGGGTGATTTCAGTCGGTATCTTCTATTGAACCTTGTAGGCCTTGGACTCTAGGGTAGTGTCCTTGGGTAGGGTGTCTAGGTCAGGCCTAAGGCCCTACCCTAGGTACATGTCATCGTCAGTACACTCCCTCACGTGGTTATCGGCGACAAGCCTATATATTCATGGCCCCGCATGGACATCCATGATCACTTTGACCGACAACGAGATAGGTTCCCATGGTGGATTCTTCCTTTGGTTCGTGTTATCGTAGTAGGTCATGGTGAGATTCAGACCTAAGTCTAAGTGCATACTATGCATGCATGCATGAATCCCCGTCATCGGCTCAAAGTGTGGTGTGACATACATATATACAATGCGTCATCAACTAACCCTCGCTCCGTGTGGGGATTTCTGGTTCCAAAGCATGGTGCCACAACAAAGTTGTTCCATTGTGTATTCAAACATCAACACTCCATACATATGTTTGGGCCACATGCTGGCAGTGGTTGTCTTCGGGGACTAGCTACTTGCGTGATTATTGGCGAGCTAGCCCATCTCTGGGGTCGCATGGATGTCCATCACTTTGACCAACAACAAGAGAGAGGTTGTACGACCAAGGTGGATTCTTCTTGGTCCGTTTTACAATACATCTTGGTGAGATGACCTCTCCCGCCGACTGAAAGTGTGTGTGTGTGTGTGTGTGTGTGTGTGTGTGTGTGTGTGTGTGTGTGTGTTTGATGGGGGGGACTGCTAATTCGCACTTTGCTAGGTGAACCTCCGTGGGGCGGCCATGCGTTCATAGCTTAGGATTCCCCTCCTACCGACATGAAGGGGGGACAAGCAATACCGTGCGCTTTGTGAGATAGGTGCCACATTGAAGTTGTGCATTTGGTATTTGCACATCAAACCACCCTTTTCATACATATATTTGGTCCACATGTAAGTGTGTTCATGTTCTGACCCTTTCTCGCGTCATTTTCACCAAATTTACGAACATTAGACAAGTCGGATAATGCAACAGACATGGTTCACTCACACAAACCGTGTGCCACGCCGGTGCCCCTGTCACGCACATCAGCACAATACATTGGGCTCCATGAGTCTTCCCCTCTCAAAAATATCTATCCGCCTGCAGGGTTTTTCTGTTTGATAACACACGGTTATTATGTTTCGACCGTGTGTGATGTTTGTTGTTCCCGCTCCCACCTGCATCCCTCGAAAATATCTGCCCGACTCCAGGGTTTTTCTATTTCATAACACACGGTTGTTAATTCGGGACCGTGTGCGGTGCACCATCATCCAAATTTTCAATAGCCCCAGGATTTTACTCCCGCATAGTAAAATTTTTAGTAGCCGCGTCATTTCCTCAAACACCCCCCTCCACACACACACCCCAAAAACTCCTTGGGCGCGTACGCGCACACACACACACACACCACAACCCCTCCCTTGATCGAAACCCTAGCAAGGTCGTCGCCGCTGCCGCCGCAAGGCCTCCATTGTCAACATCTGCCGGTTTGCCCGTGCAGCTTACCCACCGATCTCCATACCCTAGCCGCCCTGAGTTTCTTAGATGACGCCTGGCAAACGCCCCCTTTCCCACAGATCCCCATCCCCCACTCCAGAGCATTGCAGCCTAAGCCCGGCTACGCTTCCCGTGGAGCTCGAGGAACGACTGGCCCAAAAGAGGTGTATCACGGCCTCTTCGCCCGACGTCACCGAGGTGGCCGCCAAGGAAGCTGATGACCATTACTGGCAGTAGGCTCTCAATCAGCGGTCTAGAGTATGCGGGTATGTTGCGGACGCCATCCTACATCGCCATCGAGCCCCTTTTGTCATTTCTGAAGGACACGTTCTGCGACGCTGGCTTGGGATCCATAGCTTCCAAGTCAGACCTCATCGACAGTGACCACGAGGAGGGCACCCTCTCCGGCTCTTCCAAGGGAAAGAGCCCATCTGCGACATCAGGGAGGGCACCCTACAGTTGTGCTCTTCCAAGGGGAAGGAGCGCATCTGCGACAACATGGAGCGCACCCAGGGTCCGTGCTCTTCCCACGGGAACGATCCCATCTGTGACAAGTGAGGAAACCCATGATTTGTTTTGCCGTGCCTCTTCACAGGGGGGAACCCATGATTTGTTTTGTCGAGTGCCTTTTGTAGTGTAGTGAGAATATGTCTAGTTTTAATTGCTATGTTTGGTTGTTTGCAGTATGCCTTGTTTATTTTAGTTGTTCACAATGTGATGCTCTATATGTGCAACTATTTACTGTGCAGTACATTTTCATCAATACCAGTTTTAAACATATATGCCGATAGGAATGCATATATTTGCTTGATGTTAAGCCTGTTATAGCTAGCATATGCCTCTTTTAAAGTTTTTTGGTTGTTCGGTTGTTTGTAGTTAGCATATGTCTAGTTTCAAATGCTATCTTTGGTTGTTCATAGTATGCCTTGTTTATTCCACTTATTCACAACGTGATGTTCTATATGTGCAAGTATGAACTTTGCAGTTCAATTTCATCAATACCAGTTTCAACAATACCACTATGAATGACTACATTTGGTTGCTGTTAAGCATGTTGTAGTTAACACGCCTTTCCATTTTTATTTAACAATAACCTATGTACTTAGACCGGCACAATACCAGTTTGAATGACTATATTTGCTTGTTGTTAAATGTTAGGCCTATTGCAGTTAACACACATTTCCACTTGTTTTGCTTAACTAGCATGCTTAAACCTGCACACTGAAGCTATCGTTTGGAGATTATTTTGTGTGCCATGGATATATTTGGTTGATGTTTAGCCTGTTGTGCTTAACATGCCTCTCGATGTACTTACACAGGACAATTTTGGGAACGACTGCTGTTTTCCATCGAGGTTAGTTTCATCCCATGGCTTATATATACTCACTGTTCAGGATATTGGTAGCTGGTACCATATAGGCCGGGGGTTGATAAGGGACAACAACAACAATGAGCCGATAATTTATAAAAATGCAATAAACTTCCTCCGGCCCATAATATAAGATGTTAATTCATCCAATATGTGAGTATATTGGATGTTATAAGATATTATATAATGGGACGGAGGGAGTGTTGTACTACATCATTGTGCAATTGTTGTTTAGCTTCTAATATTAACTTGGTACTTTTAGGTACATATGTCATTGGAAAAGATTCGCGCTTCGACCCTTTCTGCGTATGGGGCAATGAGATATTGATGAACCAGCATCAAGTGAGGAAGCTGATAAAGATTATTAGTAAAATGGGACAAAAGATGGCAATTAAACTATTTGTTTACACTTTATCCAAGACAACAGCAAACTGCAGGATGGTAAGTAAGAATTCTGCAGCCTTCTTTTTACTGCCCATAATGAGTTGTGTTAGATGACAGTGTCTGAATCTTTTTCCTTTGCAGTGGTTCCCAAAGCAGTTTACTCAAGATTACCTCTCAAACTACATGATTGGTGGGCATGCAAAGGTTAAAGTATTTCTACCAGAACACGATGACTATCTAGATGTGTTCATGAAGACAGTGAAGGATGGGCGGTCGGCCATTACAAGGGGTTGGACTAGAGTCATGCGTGCCTTCTGCATAGAGGAGGGCACAATATGGGCATTCTGCTTCACCTTGTTCAGCAACCAGAATGTATTTCGCCTCTTTCTTTACCGTCTTTAATAGTACAAGTATACAACTATGGTTCATCATTCTTTATTTGGTGCTTATGTAATTCTTGAATATATATGTACCTGTGAATCGAATAATGCATTGGTTGTTTGAACCTGATGGATATGAATAAAGCTATAGCACACTTTCAAATTCAAATCCGGTCCAATTTTAAATAGCAGCAATTAAATTATGGTGAAATTACGCTCGGTAGGTCGTTACGGCGCACACGGTCGGTAAAACAAAAACGTTTGTGATATACACCATAATCCGACATGGTTCACAGAGAGGAAATGTGTGCGAGCATGCACACAGTTGCCGTTTGCAAAGCGTGTGTGATGTTAAACAATATTACAAACGGTGCGGGAAAATGAAATGTTTGTGATAGTTGCCTTATCGTATACGATTTGCAATCACGAACTATTTCTGATGTGGTACGCATCGTAAACATTGCACCACTGAATAGCATGTGCGATAGTTATCATGTACGACGCTGTAACGAAGGTCCGACGTTTCGTAATCCTATCTGACACTCGTACGATGATTAGCTAATCTTCTTAATTAGTTATCGTATACAGTTCGGGAAAAGTGAATGTGCGTGATTGTCTGCTTATCGTACATGCTCTATAATCTTGAACTGTTTGTGATGGGCCGCACATCGTAAATGTAGTACCATAGGATACCGACTGCGATGGTAATGCCAGCACACACGAGTAGCAAGGATGGAGTGTTTGGGATATTTGAGATATCAGAAATAGTTTTATAGGGACAATTGTATGCATCATGGCTCCCTATCCCCGACGATTTTTGGGTCGTGTGGGAAGGACCCCCCCCCCCTATCACACACACTCACTTGGCAACGGTTCAAAATGCCGTCGCGAAAAGGGGTTAAAAACCCTTTGTATAGCACCTCGCTATACCAGTGGTATGCATCGTTGCTATTAAGGATAACAAGATGGGGTCTATTCCTACATGAATATATCTTGTCTACATCATGTCATCGTTCTTATTGCATTACTCCGTTTCTCCATGAACTTAATACACTAGATGCATGCTGGATAGCGGTTGATATGTGGAGTAATAGTAGTAGATGCAGGCAGGAGTCGGTCTACTAATCTTGGACATGATGCCTATATATTGATCATTGCCTTGGATATCATCATAATTATTTGATCTTCTATCAATTGCCCAACAGTAATTTGTCTACCCACCGTGTGCTATTTTCTCGAGAGAAGCCACTAGTGAAATCTACGGCACCCGGGTCTATCTTTTATCATATTGCTTTCAGATCTATTTTTCACCATGTTTGTTTTCAGATCTATTATTCCAAAAACCCAAAAATACTTTGCTGCACTTTTTATTTGCATCTTTTATTTCGCATTTTATTCAGATCTATTTATCCAAACACATACAAACCAATCTATCTTTTTACCGAGGAGGGATTGACATCCCTCTTATGTGTCGGGTTGCGAGGATTTGTTCTTTGTGTGCAGGTACCGTTTACATAGTGTTGCTTGGTTCTCCTACTTGATTGATACCTTGGTTTCATAACTGAGGTAAATACCTACCGTAGCTGTACTACATCATCCCTTCCTCTTTGGGGAAATACCGACGCAGTTTCAAGCCGCATCACACATGCACACACAAAAGCAAATACTTGCACCCAAAGCAAATAAGAGGGTGGTCAATCCCCTTGGCTATTACTTGCAAGGATTAAATCTCATAGTGGTAGATAATAAAGTAAATTGCAAACCAAAAGAATAGAAATAAAATTACATGAAGGTATTTTTTGTTTTTATATATGATAAAAGTAGACCCGAGGGCCATAGTTTTCACTAAAGGCTTCTCTCTCGAGCACATAGCATACGGTGGGTGAACAAGTTACTGCTGGCAATTGATAGAAAAGCGCATAGTTATGACGATATTCAAGCCAATGATCATGTATATAGGCATCATGTCCGAGATAAGTAGACCGACTCCTACCTGCATCTACTACTATTACTCCACCCATCGACCGCTATCCAGAATGCATCTAGGGTATTAAGTATAAAATAGAGTAACGCCATAAGCAAGATGACATTATGTAGACAAAGTAAACCCAATCAATATGAATAAACCCCATTGTTTTACCCTTAATGGAAAAAATACAAATACGTGTCTTGTCCCCTACTTTGTCACTGGGATGTAGAGCACTGCAAGATTGAACCCATCACAAAGCACCTCTCCCACTAAAGATAAATGAATCAAGTTGGCCAAACCAAACAGATAGATCAGACAGAAATACAAAGCTATAACAATCATGCATAATAATGTTCAGAAAAGACTCCATTACTTCTCATAAATATTCAGATCATAAAGCCACAATTCATCGGATCCCAACAAACACACCACAAAACAAGATTACATCGGATAGAACTCCATGAACATCAAGGAGAACATTGTATTGAAGATCAAAAAGAGAGAAGAAGTCATCTAGCTACTAGCTATGGACCGTAGGTCTGTGGTGAACTACTCACACATTATCGGAAGGCAGCAAGGATGATGCAGAAGCCCTCCGTGATCGATTCTCCCTCCGGCAGAGTACCAGAAAAGGCCTACAGATGGGATCACGGAAGAATAGAAGCTTGCGGCGGCGGAAAAAGTGTTTCAGGTGGCTCTCTGGTATATTGGGAATATTTGGGAATTTATAGAGGCGGAATTAGTTCAATAGGTGCCACGAGGGGCCCACAAGCTCAAGGGTGCGCCCCTTGGGGCTCCCCTGGTGAGCTTGTCGCTCCCTCGTGACTCCTCTGGTCTTCTCCCGAACATTCGTGGGTCCCTTCTGGTCCAGAAAAAATTAATCCAAAGATTTTTCTCGGTTTGGACTCCATTTGATATTGATTTTCTGAAAAGCCAAAAACAAGCAAAAATAGCAAGTGGCACTAGGTTAATAGGTTAGTCCCAAAAAATGATATAAAATAGCATATAAATGCATATAAAACATCCAAGATTGATACTATAATAGCATGGAACAATAAAAAATATAGATACGTTGGAGACGTATCACACGGTAGGTGGGCAGGCGGGCCAAGGGTTGGACAAGACACAAGGGGTGAATCACTCACCCACGCTGTCGCATGGTGCACACCAGTAATGAGACGTGTCACACCCCGCACAGGTGTCAGAATGGTCGGTGATGACAAGGAAGGCGTTCGTTCCCGGAAGAGAGAAGGCATCGACACTTCACTCCAACATTTAATGCACTCACCAACCTGGTTGGACCTAGGCTAATTCCTTACCATCGAAGCCATTGTCGTACCCCTTGAGATATTAAAGGAGGACCAGGCTGTAGAGAGACACATATATCTTTTGGGGAGAATCATCTTTAGAAGAGGTCAAAGCAAGACCAGTAGGAAACAAGGTTAGACACTTGGTAAAACACCAGTAGGAGCACACAGCACTTCCCGTTTTTGGGAAGGACTTGTAGCTCGTAATCCACCAACATAAACACATACAAAGCAGGAGTAGGTTATTACGCAACCATGCGGCCCGAACTTGGGTAAAGCATCATGTCCATTATGTGCTTTTAATAGTGTAGGTCCTCACCTTCGTGCCTCGTTACCAAACTAGAAAAGTATGTCTCCAGTCCACGGTGTCACGCGCTTGTCCTGCACACGCCCACCGACAACGAAGAAACTTTTTGATAAAAATTTTGGACCAAAAGAGATCCTGGAAGCTTAGGGACGAGACCAGACATTGTACGAGGGAGCCACAAGGCAGGGGTGCGCCTTGGGAGGTAGCGCCCACGTGCCTTGTGGCCCACTCGTTGCTCTGTTTGACTTAATTCCAGTCCTAGAAATTCCCATATATCCAGAAACCTCCGTACCAAGTCCCAAAACAATTCTTTCGCCAACACAAGTCTCTGTTCTTCCGGATCCCATCTGGAGGCCTTTTTTAGTACTCTGTCAGAGGGGGAAACCATTGGGGAGGCTGTCTTCATCAACTTGGCTGTCTCCGCAATGGTGTGTGAGTAGTTCCCACAGGACCTAAGGGTCCATAGCATTAGCTAGATGGCTCTCACTCTCTCTCTCTCTCTCTCCCTCTCTCTCTCTCTCTCTCTCTCTCTCTCTCTCTCTCTCTCTCTCTCTCTCTTTTGATCTTCAATACAATGATCTCATCTGAGAACAATCCAATGTAAACTTTTGCGGTGCGTTTGTTGGGATCTGATGAATTGTGGGTGTATGATCAGATTATTCATTGAAATTATTTGAGTCTTCTTCGAGATTTATTTATGTGTAATTTTATAGCTATGTATGCTTTTCGATCTATGAGTTTTCTTTGGACAAGTTGATGTAGATCTTCAGAGGGAGTGGTGCATAGTAGTAGGTTCAATCTTGCGGTGTTCTTACTCTGTGACAGGAGGAGTTGCAAGGGACATATTATATTGGTGCTACTAAGGGTAAAACGACAAGGTTTGAACATATTGCATGGTCTTATTCTGTCTACATTATGTCATCTTTCTTAATGTGTTACTCTGTTTATCATGAACTTAATACTTTGAGATGCATGCTGGATATCGTTCTTGGGGTGGAGTAATAGTAGTAGATGCAAATAGATTTCGGTCTACTTGTCACGAACGCAATGCCTATGTATTAATTATGCCATGGATGATCATCATAACTACGCACTTTTCTATCAATTACCCAACAGTAATTTGTTTACCCACCGTTGCTATCTTCTATGGCCCCCGGATCCATTCACATTTATATTAAAACAAATCATACAATTGCTCATTCTTTGCTTTTACTTTTTATTTTACTATTATTTATTACATCTATCACTACCAGATTTAATCCTTGCAATCGGGCAAGAACAAAGGCAGTGATGCCCCCTTGCCCTGTTGGGGTGCAAGCATTTGTTTGTGTGTATAGGTATTGTTTGACGTCTGCCCATGTGGTGTCTCCTACTGGTTTGATAGACCTTGGTTCTTAATTGGGAAAAATACTATCTGTTTCTATACTGCATCATCCTTCCTCTTCAGGGAAACCCAACACTATCACAATTAGCAAGCCTCAAGGGCTGGTGCATCACATCATTGCCGACCTCTATAAAACTAGCCGATACATCATCGACATTTTTTCAGAGTGTCCTGCAAGAAATCGTCCTATGGGAACCGGCTTCGTGAAAAGTGATCCCGCAAAGGCCGACCATCTACATCGATAACTCAAGACCAAGGTGGTGCACGCCACTTCGGAAGCAGTCCCGCATGGAGGTCGACTGTGGTCGGATGTTCTTTGGAAAGTTCAATTGAACAGTTTCAACCTCGGGTCAAAGACGATATGCAGCTCGGAGATGGTCGAGAAGCAACAAATCTCGAAGACCGATTCAGGGGCTACTATCATTGTCCCAGTTTAGGGGGCCCTCGCCACTTCGGTTCCAGGCCTGGTGGGCTGGGCTGGGGACGCCTAGGTTGGTGCATCCTAGCACACTTTGAGCGGCCCATGACGCACTACGAAGAAGACTCTGGAAGCCTTACGTTCAAGACAGGGACTTCGTATTCATGGAGGACTCCCCTCCATCAACTTAACCGACTAAGACTCTTGTAATCCTAGGACCCTGGTATCTTATATAAGCCGGGGTCGGACAATTCGACTGAAGAGAACATCTTAGACATAGACAATCCCTAGGTACTATACATGTACTCTATAGACACCCTCAACGCAATACACAAAGAGCGAGACGTAGTGTATTATCTCCTCCATGAGAGACCGAATCTGGGTAAAACCCTTGTCCCAGTTACCATCATGCCAATTTTGAAGGAAATATGCCCTAGTGGCAATAATAAAGTTGTTATTTTATATTTCCTTATTCATGATAAAGGTTTATTATTCATGCTAGAATTGTATTGATCGGAAACCTTGATACATGTGTGAATACATAAACAAACACCGTGTCCCTAGTGAGCCTCTACTAGACTAGCTCGTTGATCAAAGATGGTTAAGGTTTCCTAACCATAGACATGAGTTGTCATTTGATAACAGGATCACATCATTAGGAGAATGATGTGATGGACAAGACCCATCCGTTAGCTTAGCATAATGATCATTCAGTTTTATTGCTATTGCTTTCTTCATGTCAAATACATATTCCTTCGACTATGAGATTATGCAACTCCCGGATACCGGAGGAATGCCTTGTGTGCTATCAAACGTCACAATGTAACTGGGTGATCATAAAGATGCTCTATAGGTATCTCCGAAGGTGTTTGTTGAGTTGGCATAGATCAAGATTAGGATTTGTCACTCCGAGTATCGAAGAGGTATCTCTGGGCCCTCTCGGTAATACACATCATAAGCTTGCAAGCAAATGACTAAGGAGTTGGTCACTAGGTGATGTATTATGGAACGAGTAAAGAGACTTGCTGGTAACGAGATTGAACTAGGTATGAAGATACCGACGATCGAATCTCGGGCAAGTAACATACCGACAGACAAACGGAATTATGTATGTTGTCATAACGGTTCGACCGATAAAGATCTTCGTAGAATATGTAGGAGCCAATATGGGCATCCGGGTTCTTCTATTAGTTATTGACCGGAGAGGTGTCTCGGTCATGTCTACATAGTTCTCGAACCCGTAGGGTCCGCACGCTTAACATTCGATGATGATATAGTATTATATGAGTTATGTGATTTGGTGACCGAATGTCATTCAGAGTCCCAGATGAGATCACGGACATGACGAGGAGTCTTGAAATGGTTGAGAGGCAAAGATTGATATAGGACGATGGTATTCGGACACCGGAAATGTTTCGGGGGGTACCGGGTACTTATCGGGTCACCGGAAGGGGTTCCGGGCACCCCCGGCAAAAGATATGGGCCTTATGGGCCAAGAGGGGAAACGCACCAGCCACAAGGGGCTGGTGCACCCCCCATATGGGCCGGCCTAAGGAGGAGAAGTAAAGGGGAGAAGGGAAAGGTAAGTGTGGATTAGGATTTCCACTTCCTTCCCTCTCCCCCCTCTTTCCTTCCCCCTCCGACAAACATGGCAGGGGGGCGCGGCCAAGGGCAGGAGCCCAAGTAGGATTCGGACCTACTTGGGGCACCCCTTGGCCTCTCCCCTCTCCTGCCCACCTATATATATGAGGAGGGGGCGCCTAGCACACCCTAGACAATTGCCTAGCCGTGTGCGGCGCCCCCTCCACCGTTTACACCCCTGGTCATATTTTCGTAGTGCTTAGGCGAAGCCCTGCGGAGATCACTTCACCATCACCGTCACCATGCCGTCGTGCTGACGAAACTCATCTACTACCTCGATGTCTTGCTGGATCAAGAAGGCGAGGGACGTCACCGAGCTGAACGTGTGCAGAACGCGGAGGTGCCGTGCGTTTGGTACTTAATCGGTTGACGTGAGAAGAAGTTCGACTACATCAACCGCGTTGTGAAACGCTTCCGCTTACGGTCTACGAGGGTACATAGACACACTCTCTCCCTCGTTGCTATGCATCTCCATGGATAGATCATTGCGTGTGCGTAGAATTTTTTTTCTTTTCCATGCAACGATTCCCAACAGTGGCATCATGAGCCAGGTCTATGCGTAGATGATATGCATGAGTAGAACACAAAGAGTTGTGGGCGCTGTTAGTCATACTGCTTACCACCAACGTCTTATTTTGATTTGGCGGTATTGTGGGATGAAGCCGCCTAGACCAACCTTACATCTCCACGCACATGAGACCGGTTCCACCGACTAACATGCGACTAGTTTTGCATAAACGTGGCAGGCGGGTGTCTGTTTCTCCTTCTTTAGTTGAATCGAATTTGACTACGGCCGGTCCTTGAAGAAGGTTAAAATAGCAAACATGATGAATCACCGTTGTGGTTTTTTGCGTAGGTAAGAACGGTTCTTGCTAGAAGCCCGTAGCAGCCACGTAAAACTTGCAACAACAAAGTAGAGGACGTCTAACTTGTTTTTGCAGGGTATGTTGTGATGTGATATGGTCAAGACATGATGTGATATGTGTTATTGTATGAGATGATCATGCTTTGTAAGTTATCGGCAACCAGCAGGAGCCTTATGGTTGTCTCTTTATTGTATGAAATGCAAACGCCATGTAATTGCTTTACTTTATCACTATGCGTTAGCAATAGTTGTAGAAGCAATAGTTGGCGAGATGACCACGGCACAACGATGGAGATCAATGTGTCGAGCCGATGATGATGGAGATCATGACAATGCTTTGGAGATGGAGATCAAAAGCACAAGATGATGATGGCCATATCACGTCACATATTTTGATTGCGTGTGATGTTTATCTTTTATGCATCTTATTTTGCTTAGTACGGCGGTAGCATTATAAGATGATCCCTTCACTAAATTTCAAAGTAAAAGTGTTCAACCTGAGTATGCACCGTTGCTACAGTTCGTCGTGTTGGGACACCACGTGATGATCGGGTGTGATAGACTCTACGTTCACATACAACGGGTGCAAGACAGTTTTGTACATGCGGAATACTTGGGTTAAACTTGACGAGCCTAGCATGCACAGACATGGCCTCGGAACACTGGAGACCGAAAGGTCGAACGTGAATCATATAGTAGATATGATCAACATAGAGATGTTCATCATTGATGACTACCCCATCTCACGTGATGATCGGACATGGGTTAGTTGATTTGGATCACGTATCACTTAGATGACTTGAGGGATGTCCATTTAAGTGGGAGTTCTTAAGTAATTTGATTAATTGAACTTAATTTCTCATGAACTTAGTCCTGATAGTATTTGCATATCTATGTTGTAGATCAATGGCCCGTGCTACCATTCCCCTGAATTTTAATGCGTTCCTAGAGAAAGCTAAGTTGAAAGATGATGGTAGCAACTACACGGACTGGGTCTGTAACTTGAGGATTATCCTCATTGCTGTTGTCGGGGCACGACACCTATGGGATCCCGAGAGACCCCTTTACGATTCGGCGGGGGGAGAGGTATGCGCAAAGAGCAGAACTAACGATCAACGCGGGAAGTTTTTACCCAGGTTCGGGCCGCTGATCAGCGTAAAACCCTACTCCTGCTTTGTGTTCTTATTAATGTTCTTGAGCCCAGCCTTCAGGAGCGCTCGCTATGAACAGTACGTTCAAAGAGCAGCTACGCATGCAGAATGGGCCAGAAGTTCTCCTCCCCCTGTAGCAGTTGCCTTGGGCCTCCTTTTATATGCTCAAAGGGGTCACCACAGTGGCAAAATGTACATACATTGAGGTGTAAAGTAGCTACAGGGTATCATACCTAACCCCTGACGGATTAGGACAAGTGCATTTAATGCACCATGAGGTGTCCGTTTAGGTGTCCTCATTTTCTTGGGGATGGAAAAAGGGGCCATCCCATCAGCACCGCTTAAGCTCTCCTCCACTAGCACGTTGCCACGCATCCAGAGAAGGACCCAGAATGTCAGACTTGTTACTGTGCCAAAGCGGTGGCACAGTGGCAGAATCTCGCCGGGCGCCGAAGCCTACCGGGCACCAAGCCTTGCCGGGCGCCAAGCCTTGCCAGGCTCCGCGGGCCATCCCGGCAAGGATCTTGCCGGGGAAGCTGGCCTTCGGATTCCAGCTCTTCTTATCTGCTGATCCTCAGATCTCTGACTTGATGATTTCTTTGATGGCTTGAATCGACCTCGAACTGTTCCCGGCAAGCCTTGCCGCGAGGATGGCTACAACTGCCCGTGCACAAGTACGGGGTACTAGTGGCCCAATAATTAGTACACCGACAGGAGCCCCCGGGCCTAGGCCATACACGAGTGCGAGGCGTTGTTGGGCTAGGCCCAAACAGTGCACGGGCACGCGTGGCAGGGGATTAACTGCTCGTAAATATCTTGTTTTACTGTGCCCCCCACTACACGCACCGAGCGTGCGACGTGGGAAGCATGCCTGAAAGGCTGCAACTGCCTCGCGCCTATAGAGGCACATTCACATTTGGGAATAAAAGAGGCGGCCCCACTCCTTCCCCATAAAAAGGAGAAGCCGCAGAGGCACACGCCTATTTACCCCCCTCTTCTTCTCAATCTGGCCATCGCCATCGCCTTCCTCCTCTCGAGCTCAGAGCGAAGCTTTTTCCTCTTCCGCCTGCTGCTTCCACGCTCGCTCCACCCCCGGCTTCCGCCCTCACAGCCGCCATGCCGCCCAAGGCCAGCAAAGGCAAGGGCAAGGAGGCGAAAGCCGACGTCCCGGAGAGCGAACTGGTGAAGATGCGGAAGAGGCTTGTCGTCTTCCCCCCATCGCTCGATGCTGAAGCTCTGAAGGGGCGATGCCAATGCATGTGGGCGAAAGAGACGCAAGCTCATCCCGCCACACGCGTAATTCCAGGTGCTTGTTCCAAAGGTGGATCGGACAGATACCCCTTCTTCACTGCATATTTCTATTGTGGGCTCTGTCCCCCATTTTCCGACTTCTTCAACGATATCATGTACACATACGGCTTTCGTCTTCTCGATTTCACGCCGAATGCGGTACTTTGCATGTCCATCTTTGCCCATCTCTGTGAAAACTTTGTCGGCGTGATTCCCAATTCTGCTCTTTTTCGCCATTACTTCTTCCCTCGCATCCAAAAAGGAGAGGCCCTCTCTGGTTCTATTGCCTGGATTCCAAGGGCTTGGAATAAGGAAATATACCCAGAAGGAGTTTACCGCGAAAAGTGGGACGAGTGGCGGGCTGAATGGTGCTGGATCCAGGAAGCAGATCCCCATCCGTTTTGTCTTCCCCGGCAACAGAAGGTAATCCACGGCAAGGATTGGAGCGATCTCGCTGCGGAGGACGAGAGGCTCACAATCGCCACCAACAGGATCCTTCGCCTGAAGGCTGCCGGGCTGACGATGGAGATGATTGGCTTCGACTTTCTCCGTTGCCGCATCGCCCCTTTGCAGAACAGGGGAAGGCCAGCTTGGGAATACAGAAACGCGGCAGATGTCATGAGATTACGCCCCGGGCTGAATAACAATCTGACCGCTATACAGCTTGGCGCTCTCCGTCAAAAACTATTCCAACGCGAAGACAAGCATCGGCTGCCGGCAAGGATTGTCCCCTTGTGCAACAATTCTGCCTTGGGGTCAATCATCGCCTTACTGCCGATGTTCAACGCCCACGGTCTTGACCCGACCTGGGCCGAGCCAACCGAGGAGGAAGCGCAGAAGTTTTTTGACAACTTGACGGAGAGGCCTGTCCGGCAAGAGTCAGATTTCATCCGAGCCACCACCGATCAAGAAGTAGCCTACATTGCTACTAGGGTGGAAGAGGCAAATCTTGCCGTGGAGGCTGGCAGCGTTGGCTTCACAGAGTGGGAAGCCAGCGACGCAGAGGTAGTAGTGGAGGTAAAACCTGCCGGGGAGGACAAAGTTGCCGGGGAACAGAGCAGCGCAGCCGCTGAGAGCTCGTCCGGCGAGGACACGGCCGAAGAAGAAACGCAAGAAGAGCTCCCACCCCCGAAGAAGACGAAGCGTGTTCTTCGGAAGGCTGCATCTGGCATCCCGGCAAGCTAGCCTTCTTCGAGCGGAGAGGCTCCCGGCAAGAAAGTGGCCGGCAAGACTGGACCGCGGCAGGGGGCTCGTCAACAGCCTGCGCGGCGCGCAAGACCCACACCAGCGGCCACTGCTGGGGCGGCAGGAGGGTCTCGTACTACCGCACCGGAAGCTGCCCCGGCACCTGCCACAGCCAAGCGGCCTAGGACTCCTCCTCCGCCTCCCCACTCAGACATCGCAGCGGAGGTCGACTTCGACATCTCCGGCTTTAGTCCGGAGCGAGAGGAAGAAGAGTGAGTACCTTGCCACAGCCTTTATATTCCAATCTTGGATCGATCTTACTAACTTGCTCGTATTGTCTCTGCAGTGATGCAGAAACCTTGCTGGAGAGGATGGCGAAGAGGTCAAAGACTTCTACGGGCGACGAGCCCCCGGCAGGCTCCACGAGCGTGCCAGAAACCGTCGTTGCTAGCCCGGAGCCTAGTCCTCAGTGCAGCCCCCAGCACAGCCCCCAGCGCAGCCCCCAGCGTAAGTTCACTTATTCTTTTTCCGCTGGCGGGTGCCGAGGCTTCCATTCTTGCCGCTGATATCTTTGGGCTCGCAGGAGAAGAACGGCAACAAGGAGAGATGTCAGAAGACATCCCCATTGTGCCACCTTCATCGACCACTCCGCCCACAAGCACGTCCCTGGCAAGAGATCCTGTCGACGAGCCCACCCTAATTGAGGAGGAGCCGGCAGGCGCGGACTCCGGCAACCCACCCCCGGCAACCGGAGTTGCCGGGAGGGGCGAAGCCACCTCCCAACAGCCCGACACAGGTAATCAGTTGCCTCAGAGTGCTTGTTACTTTTTCCCTTATCTCTCTGTCTTTTGGTCGTTTCAAACTTCAATCTCAATCTTATTCTGTTTTCCTCCTTCGTCCTTCAGAGTTCCCTGTGATGGAACACATGGACGTCGATGTTGTCATCGAGGAGACCGCCAGGGACGCTGCTGCCGAAGCAGACAGGATCGCTGCCAGCGAGGCCACCAAGGATGACACTGTTGAGGCTGGTGGTGCTCTTGACGAGGAGGCCGCCAAGATTGCACAAGAGGAACCCGCCAAGGAACCTACTGAAGGGGGCGACAGGGAGGCTGATGACCGCACTGACGGCATTCCTGCCGCAGGAGCGCCAGGCGTTGCACCGGCCACAGAGCCCCCTGCCACTGGTGAGGCGGTCAGTGAAGACCAGCCATCGACATCCGAAGGCCCCTCATCCAGCAAATACCTGAAGGTTGGCGAGAACCTGTTCGTCAACTTGCCGGGGACGGCAAGCACTGGGGCACCAGCCGAAGGAGAAGTTTTTGAAGAAATCATCGCTGCTGCCGGGCTCGAGGTTGTTGACGATCCCAGCGCTAGCAGCGGCAAATCTGAAGAGGATCAGCTCCTTCAGGCCATGGGCGAGAACTTCCGCAAGCTCCAGGCTCTCCACCGTGCCCGGAAAGACAAGGCGGACTCCAGAATGGCAGTTGTCGAGGCGGCCGAAGCAGATTTTCAAAGGCGCGTCGCACAAATGCAGGTCTGGCACGCCGAGGCCCTCCAAGAGTTGGTTGCCGGCCGGGAACAAGTGAGCCAGCAGTGGACAGAGATCCTCCTGAGGCAATCTGATATGGAGAAGGCGCATGATGAAGCTACCCAAAGGATTGCTGCCGAAGATGCCCTCCTGACGGGGCGCCGCGTTGCTCTTGATGCTCATGAGGAAGATCTCACCGCACGTGAGCAGGCGCTCGCCGCCAAGCTTTGCAGCAAAGATGAAGATATCGAGAATCTTGTCGCGCGGCGGACCCAGGAGCTGGGGCAAAAACATAAGGAGGCGCTCGAAGCTTTGACTGCAAGTCACGCCGGCAAGCTCAAGGAGGCCGTCGATGCTGTCGAAGCTGCAGAGGCCGCCAAGAACGAGCTGAGCGACAAGGTGAAGATGCTGGAAACAGATCTTGAAGAACACTGCAAGGAGCTCTCGACGCTCAAGGGTGACAGGGAAAAAATCCTCCACTCCTTGGCGGAGATGCAAGTTGCCCTGTCCAACAAAACCAAGCAGCTCTCCTCTGCGGCTGAAGACATTGCAGTTCTGGAACTGAAGCTGACCACGTTGCAGAAGTCTCTTGAGGCCGGCAGGGCCCGTGAGAAGGCTCTACTCAAGGATCTCCAAGAAGAGAGGAACCTGCTCAAGAGCGCCGCCGCCGCCCAAACCGAGTACGAGAAGGGAGTGGAGATCTGGACTGGACGTCTCATCGCCACCGCGGAGAAGCTTACCGCAGAACTGTCAACCATGGGCCTGTCGAACTTCAGGTATTCTTCCGAGGAAAGAATATCTCCAAGTGCCAGGTTGACGATGTTCTTTGAAAGCATCATCAACGCCTTGAGGATGCTCCAGTCTAGCCGGGCGACCCAATTGGCCAACGAGACTCGCCGGCTTTGCTGGGCCGTCCTCCGCAAGGTGCTCATCAAGGTGGTGCACAGCAATCCCGGCATCGACCTCTCCAACGCGCTAGGCCATCTGCCAAGGGACGCAAATGTTGAGGCGCTTGAAGAGTGCATCGCGCCTATCCTTGAGAAGGTGGACTCCATCAAAAGGATCGAAGGCCAGTGCAGGAATTGAGTGCTCCCCCTTTTCTTGCCGTCATCATTCCATGTAAAAGACAATCAAGTCTCAAGTTAGAATTGCGGCAACTCATGAATGTAATATAACTCGCCTATGTTTAAGTTCATGCTTGCTATTTTCCTTGTCTGATTCCCTTATGTATGGAGTTCACCCTACGCTTACTAAAAAACTTGCCGGCACGCAACCTGCCGTGAGCGCTGGGTGCGGGACTTCAGTAGCCTGCTGGAGGCGCAGTGGCCGGCAAGACTAATTGGTGTTCTCAGTGCAGCCACTTAAATTGTTGAGCGGGCTCGAAACAAAATAAGGGCGCGACCGATTACAACAAGGGTTCCTTCGCGTGCAGATTTTCCATACAAGAGTCGGAATCATCCAAGGAAATAACTTTATAATAAAAGAAAAACTTGCTCTGAGTTTTTAGAACTTAGCTTTCTGTCTCTGTCCTTCCTCCGGCAAGCGTCGATTCCGAACGTCGCCAACTGATATTCATATCTCCCTTCCCCCCCCCCCCCCCCCCCCCCGGCAAATGTGCACGCGAGGAATCCTTCTGTCTTTTAAAAAGAAAGAAGAGAAAATAAAGACATGAAACCTTGGCGCTTCGTTAGAACTTACCGGGAGTAGGTGTTATACAACATCTTAGACAACACATGCATATATAAATATGAACATGGGAATCAATAAGGGAATGTACAACACTTAAATTTATTCATCTGCGCTCAGGGTCTGCACCTAGCTTTGTACAAAGGATCACATGCCTTGCCGGCAAGACTTGTTAAAAAAGGTGGTTGCCGGGAGCCCCCGGCAACCGCGCCTCATGGGTAGAACTTGCGAAGATGTTCGATATTCCAGGAATTGCTCACTGGAATGCCATCTTCGGTCTCCAGGCGGACAGCGCCGGGCCTGGTGACTCGTACTACCCGATAAGGGCCTTCCCACTTTGGCGTCAACTTGTTTGAATTCTTGGCGGACTGAATCCGCCGAAGAACAAGGTCGCCTTCCACAAGGCTTCAGGCATGAACTTTGCGGCTATGATAGCGGCGCAAAGCTTGCTGGTAGCATGCAGCTCGCACAGCAGCCTGAAGACGATTCTCCTCAAGGAGCACAGCGTCATCTTGCCGCAGTTGCTCTTGCTCAAGCTCATCATAAGCGAGCACTCGAGGTGATCCGTATATGAGTTCCGTGGGGAGAACTGCTTCCGCTCCGTAGACCAGAGCGAAGGGCGTCTGGCCGGTGGCTCGATTTGGTGTCGTTCTGATTGACCAAAGAACCGCCGGCAACTCATCAATCCAGCGTCTTCCGCACTTTTTCAGCCTGTCAAAGGTTCTGGTCCTGAGACCGCGCAGCACTTCAGCATTGGCCCTCTCCGCTTGGCCGTTGCTTCTCGGGTGAGCAACAGAGGCAAAACAAATCTTGCCGCCAAGGTCTTGGACGTACTGCATGAAGGTGCGACTTGTGAACTGCGTGCCGTTGTCGGTGATGATCCTGTTGGGCACACCGAAACGGCAAACAATTCCCTTGAAGAACTTGACGGCCGATTGTGCTGTCACCTTCCTCACTGCTTCCACCTCCGGCCACTTTGTGAATTTGTCGATAGCAACGTACAAGTACTCAAAGCCCCCAGACCGAAAATGGCCAGGAGAGAGGGATTGTCTGAAGAGCTTGGGCTGGCTGATGTAATTTCTTCGAATGAAACTGGCACGCTTCACACTTGGTGACTAGTGCAGTTGCATCCTGGAGAGCGGTGGGCCAAAAGAAACCTTGTCGGAATGCCTTTCCGACAAGCGCTCTTGACCCTATGTGAGAGCCACATATGCCTCCATGTATCTCTGCCGACAGCTCTAGTCCGTCCTCCCGAGGAATGCACTTCAATTTCACACCGTTTGGCCTCTTTCTGTACAGGACGTCATCGACGAACTTGTACATAACAGACCGACGGGCTACTCTCTCTGCTTCTTCCTGTTCCTCAGGGAGTTCTCCTGTCTGAAGGAAATGGACAATGTGCTACGCCCATGCTGGAGCCTGAGGCTCGACAGCTAGGACTAAAGGCATCTCCTCTGCCGGGGGAACATTTGTCTCGACAGCAAGGGCCTGAGGCCCTGCCGGAGCCTGTTGTTCCCCGGCAGGCATGTCGATCCCGGCAACTTCCTTGCCGGCGGCTCCGGGGAGCTCTGCCGGAAAGTACTGGCCAGAGTTCAACTTCCTTCTCTTTTCTTGCCGCATTGATGGCGCCACGGATGGTTGAGTCAATTGGAGCACAAAAGTTCCTGGTTCCACAGGCAACTTGAGGGCGGCAAGCTTTGACAGGTCGTCAGCAACACTGTTCTCGGCACGAGGAACGTGCTCCATTTGCAGACCGTCAAAGTGCTCTTCCATTTTCCTCACTTCATCTACGTAGGCTTGCATCAATGGACTTTGATAACTCTTGTTAACTTGCCTGACGACAAGTTGTGAATCGCCTTTGATGACGAGCTTTTTGATACCAAGGTCTGCCGCGATCCTGAGACCGGCAAGCAAACCCTCGTATTCTGCAGTGTTGTTGGTTGAACTCTCCCGGGGAAAGTGCATTTGGACTACGTACTTGAGGTGCTCTCCGGTGGGTGCGACAAGCAGCACGCCAGCACCGGCGCCTTGCTGCGAGAAAGCTCCATCAAAGTACATAACCCATTGCTGATCGATTTCCTTGCCGGAAAGAGTTGTTTCCTGAGCTTCCTCGTCTGGCGTTGGGGTCCATTCTGCAATGAACTCTGCCAAGGCCCTGCTTTGAATCGTCGAAGTGCTTTCAAACTTGAGGCCAAAGCTGGACAACTCCAACGCCCAGTCCACGATCCTACCGGTTGCCTCTGGATTTTGCAAAATCCGTTGCAACGGAAAGCGAGTGACGACGGTGATTTCATGTGCCTGAAAGTAATGGCACAGCTTCCTCGAGGCCATAAGGAGGCCGAAAAGCAACTTTTGCACACCAGAATACCTTGACCTAGCTCCTTGTAAAAGAGAGCTAACAAAATAGACTGGGCGCTGCACCACCTTCTTCTTCTGCACTAGTTCTTCTGTTTGCGCAGATCCTGTCTTGCTGGGATCAACCCTTGTTTGGGAAGATCTTGCCGCGTCATCTGGCGGTCCTGCCGCTGGTGTTGCTTCCTCATCAGCCTCTCTCTGTGCCATTAGCGCAGCACTAACCACTTGATTTGTTGCTGCTAGATACAGCAGCAACGACTCTTGTGGTTTAGGTGCGACTAGCGTCGGTGGAGAGGAAAGGTATTTCTTCAAATCCTGCAGCGCAGCCTCCGCCTCCGGAGTCCATTTCATTGGACCTGCCTTCTTCAAAATTTTGAAGAAGGGCAGGGCGCGCTCAGCAGATTTGGAAATAAACCTGCTTAGAGCAGCAACACAGCCGGCAAGACGACGCACATCTTTGACGCGTCTCGGCGCTTCAATTTGCTCAATAGCTTTGATCTTGTCGGGGTTCGCTTCGATTCCCCGGCAAGATACAAAAAATCCGAGGAGCTTGCCGGAAGGAACACCGAACACGCACTTCTCAGGATTGAGCTTCAAGTTGATCTTGCGCAAATTTGCAAATGTTTCTTCTAAATCTTGAATGAGCATCGCTTTGTCCTTGGTTTTGACCACTATATCATCCATATACGCCTCCATATTTCTATGGAGTTGAGGCTCAAAACCAATTTGGATTGCTCTGGCAAATGTTGAACCGGCACTTTTCAACCCGAAAGGCATTCGTATAAAACAATACGTACCACATGGGGTGATAAATGTGGTCTTCTCTTCATCTTCTTTTGCCATAAAAATCTGATGATACCCTGAATAGGCATCAAGGAAGGACAGGAGATCACAACCAGCGGTGGCATCCACAATCTGGTCGATGCGCGGCAAGGGAAAGGGATCTTTTGGACAAGCTTTATTGATATCTGTATAATCGATACAAAGCCTTCATTTCCCATTCGCTTTCCGCACTACAACCGGATTAGCCAACCAGGTTGGATGAAGCACTCCTTTGACCAATCCTGCCGCCTCCAGCTTTCTGATTTCTTCGGCAATGAATTCTTGCCGCTCCAAGGCTTGCTTCCTGACCCTTTGCTTGACGGGCCGCGCATGAGGACAGACAGCAAGGTGGTGCTCAATTACCTTCCTGGGAACACCGGGGATGTCAGACGGTTGCCATGCAAACACGTCGACATTCGCCCGCAGGAAAGCAACGAGCGCGCTTTCCTATTTGTCATCTAGGGTGGAACTTATGGTGAAAGTTCCCCCCGTTCCGTCCTCTCTGACAGGCACCTTCTTGGTCTCCGGCGGAGCAGCCTTGGATTTCTTGTTCTTGCCGGTGGAACTCTCTGGTACGTCCTCGACGGAAGCGCAGCACTCCGAGGAGGTGCGCTTGCCGGAGTTCGCGCCAAGGTTCTTGCCGGTCTTCTTCTTCCCCCCGGGAGTTCCAGTGGCAGGAGCAGGTGCCTTGATGGCAGGTGCTGCAACTGCTTCCCGGTAAAGTTGGTCAGCACAGATGAGCGCATCCTTCTTATCGGAATGGATAGTGATGACGCCCAACGGCCCAGGCATCTTCAGAACATTGTACGCGTAGTGCGATGCCACCATGAACCTAGCCAGCGCTGGCCGACCAAGGATCCCATTGTATGACATGGGGATCTTGGCGACATCGAACACCACCTTCTCAGTCCTGAAGTTGAGCTCGCTGCCAAATGTTATCGGCAGCGTAATCTTGCCCTTGGGCTGGGTTCTTCCCGGACTGACCCCTTGAAACGTACCCGTTTCTTCGAGGTCTTCGTCGGGAATTTTGAGCTTTTTGAGCACATCCGGTGAGATTAAGTTTAGGCCGGCCCTGCCGTCAACTAACATTTTCGTCACCTTGAGGTTGCGAATCGTTGGCGAGACCAACAATGGCAAGCACCCGACCGCTGTTGTGCGATCAGGGTGATCCTCGGCGTCAAAAATGATAGGCGTGCTGGACCACTTCAGGGGCCTACATGCATCTGGGGATGGCTCTGCCGCATTGACCTCCCGCACCCATTGTTTGAGTTGGCGGTGGGAAGAATGCAGCGAGGCACCCCCATCGATACACATGGCCTCCGTAGCCTTCTGGAATTCTTGCTCACTGGATTCATCATCTTCCTCATCATCATCTTCTTCTTTGTCTCGGCCCCGAGCGGGCCTATCCTTTTGTTGCTTGGCCTTGCCGCGGCGACCCCCTCGGCCACCGCGCTTCTTGCCGGACCCATCAGCACCATCTTGGGCCTTCTCCTTATCTCGCCTCTCGTATTCGGCCCTCTGCTTCTCGGCAAGCTGCTCAACTTGCCGGCAGTTCTGGAGATCGTGGCCCTTGGTGCCATGGATCTTGCAATACTGCTTGCCGGAGTTCTCCGACTTGTCGGCAGCCGCCAAGGCCTGACAGGAAGGACACCCGGCAAGATCCTTGCCGGGGTCACCAACCTTGGCCTTCTTGGCGGCGCCAAGGTTGTCGGATTCCTCGACGGCAAGCACGGCCTTGCCTCCGCATTTCCTATTCTGCCGCCGCCCTTTCCTTGACGGGGCCGCGGCATCTTCTTCTTCGGAGTCACCCGCCGCGCCAACAGCTTCGCCAGGGAGTTTCCTCCCCTCTTCAGCTCGAGCGCACTTATCGGCTAGAGCGTAAAGCTCAGCAATACTCCTGACTTTGTTCATTGCCAGCTCTTCCCGCATCCTGCAGTTACGCATGTTCTGGTGGAACGCGCTAATGACAGCGGCAGGATGAACGTCAGGAATATTGTACTGCACCCGGCTGAATCTCTGCATAAACTTGCGCAGGGACTCGCCCTCCTTCTGAGGGATGATATGCAAATCACTCTCTTGGCCAGGAGCTTGGTGGCCTCCAACAAAGGCGCCAACAAACTGATGGCACAGATCTGACCAGGAAGAAATAGAATTCTCCGGCAGATGCATCAACCACGACCTGACGTTGGGTTTGAGCAGCAACGGGAAGTAGTTGGCAAGTATCTTGTCATCTCGGCCCCCGGCATCCTGCACCGCAATGGTGTAGATGCTCAGGAATTCCGAGGGATGGGTCTTACCGTCATATTTCTCCGGGACCTCCGGCTTGAAGGTTCGGGAATTGGGCCACCGGACATGCCGCAGCTCACGGGTAAACGCTGGAGTCCCTACCTCATAAGGCAAGTCTCCTACGTCCCCTGGCGCAGGCTCGTCGATAGCCGGCCCCGTGCGCTTATCAGACTGATAGCGCGCTTCCCGTCGTCGCTCGATGGTAGTTCGAGCGTCCTCCTTGCCTCGTTCCTGGAGAACTTGACGCTGATCGCGGCGCATCCGTGGATCGGATGACGCCGTGGAAACTTCTTCACGGTGGTCGGCCTGCTGAGTTGTCGGCCGTCGCTGGTGCCGCGGAGGGGAGTGCACCGTGGTTGCACCACCTCCGGTTTTCTCCACATCGGCTCGCGCCGGATCGATGGGCCTCCGCTGCGAGGGCCCTGCCTCTTGCGGTCCATCTTTGTTGGCGAAGCCGATAAGGCTCTGGATAGTAGCTCGCCACTCCTCCATCTTCTCCGGGGCAGGAGGAAAATCGAGGAGCAGCTGCGCACGTGCCAAGGCTTCCGCTGGCATAGGCGGCGGCGACAGGTGCGAGGTACGTGAGGTGCTCTGACTCCTAACCATGTTAGAAGGAGCACCACCACAGTCACGCGACCGCGCGCCACCTCCGCCGGCAGCTCGGTGTGCATGCTGGTCCCGCGCATCTTGGGATCGATGCACAGAAACCTTTTCATGGGGACGCCCTGAACCACCAGCGCCATGATGCCGCTCATCATGCACGACCTGGGTAGGTCGTGAGGCTTGCACTGGCGCGGGGGCTCCAGCAGGTGCCCTCCGATCTCTGGAGTTCGTTGTGCCACCCGTAGGCAACATAGCGCCATCTCTAGATCCAGCGGCGTGCAGGTTACCACTGCCACTGCGAACGATACTGCTCGCTTGGCTCGGATCACCAGAACGCCACGGGGGTTCTAGTCCTCTTCCTTCTGTATCCACGTCGTCGCCCGTACGCGAAGGTGTAGGCAAAATGGACATGGACGGTTGCGCCATCGCAGCGCTCTTCTTCTTGGGCGGCATGATGATGAAGAAACTGAGGCGCCGATCACTAGATCAGGTTCACGCAACCTTCAATCCCCCTACCTGGCGCGCCAAAGATGTCGGGGCACGACACCTATGGGATCCCGAGAGACCCCTTTACGATTCGGCGGGGGGAGAGGTATACGCAAAGAGCAGAACTAACGATCGACGCGGGAAGTTTTTACCCAGGTTCGGGCCGCTGATCAGCGTAAAACCCTACTCCTGCTTTGTGTTCTTATTAATGTTCTTGAGCCCAGCCTTCAGGAGCGCTCGCTATGAACAGTACATTCAAAGAGCAGCTACGCATGCAGAATGGGCCAGAAGTTCTCCTCCCCCTGTAGCAGTTGCCTTGGGCCTCCTTTTAGATGCTCAAAGGGGTCACCACAGTGGCAAAATGTACATACATTGAGGTGTAAAGTAGCTACAGGGTATCATACCTAACCCCTGACGGATTAGGACAAGCGCATTTAATGCACCGTGAGGTGTTCGTTTAGGTGTCCTCACTTTCTTGGGGATGGAAAAAGGGGCCATCCCATCAGCACCGCTTAAGCTCTCCTCCACTGGCGCGTTGCCACGCATCCAGAGAAGGACCCAGAATGTCAGACTTGTTACTGTGCCAAAGCGGTGGCACAGTGGCAGAATCTCGCCGGGCGCCGAAGCCTGCCGGGCACCAAGCCTTGCCGGGCTCCGCAGGCCATTCCGGCAAGGATCTTGCCGGGGAAGCTGGCCTTCGGATACCAGCTCTTCTTATCTGCTGATCCTCAGATCTCTGACTTGATGATTTCTTTGATGGCTTGAATCGACCTCGAACTGTTCCCGGCAAGCCTTGCCGCGAGGATGGCTACAACTGCCCGTGCACAAGTACGGGGTACTAGTGGCCCAATACTTAGTACACCGACAGCTGCATAGAAGAATTATGTCCTTGATGCACCGCTAGGTGAAAGGCCTGCTGCAGGAGTAGATGCTGATGTTTTGAATGTCTGGCAAGCTCGATCTGATGACTACTCAATAGTTCAGTGTGCCATGCTTTACGGCTTAGAACCGGGACTTCAAATACGTTTTGAACGTCATGGAGCATATGAGATGTTCCAAGAGTTGAAGTTAATATTTCAAGAAAATGCCCGGGTTAAGAGATATGAAGTCTCCAACAAGTTATATAGCTGCAAGATGGAGGAGAATAGTTCTGTCAGTGAGCACATACTCAAAATGTCTGGGTATTATAATCACTTGACTCAGCTGGGAGTTGATCTTCTAGTTGATTGTGTCATTGACAGAGTTCTTCAATCACTGCCACCAAGCTACAAAGGCTTCGTGATAAACTATAATATGCAAGGGATGAACAAAACAATTCTCGAGCTCTTCGCAATGCTTAAGGCCGCGGAGGTAGAAATCAAGAAGGAGCATCAAGTGTTGATGGTTAACAAGACCACTAGTTTCAAGAAAAAGGGCAAGGGAAAGAAAGGGAACTTCAAGAAGAATGGCAAGCAAGTTGCCACTCCCGGGAAGAAGCCCAAAGCTGGACCCAAGCCTAAAACTAAGTGCTTCTACTGCAAAGGGACTGGTCACTGGAAACGGAACTGCCCCAAGTATTTGGCGGATAAGAAGGATGGAAAAGTGAACAAAGGTATATTTGATATACATGTTATTGATGTGTACCTTACTAATGCTCGTAGTAGCGCCTGGGTATTTGACACTGGTTCGGTTGCTCATATTTGTAACTCAAAACAGGAGCTACGGATTAAACGAATATTGGCTAAGGACGAGGTGACGATGCGCGTCGGAAATGGTTCCAAGGTCGATGTGATCGCCGTCGGCACGCTACCTCTACATCTACCTTCGGGATTAGTTTTAGACCTAAATAATTGTTATTTGGTGCCAGTGTTGAGCATGAACATTATATCTGGATCTTGTTTAGTGCGAGACGGTTATTAATTTAAATCAGAGAATAATGGTTGTTCTATTTATATGAGTAATATCTTTTATGGTCATACACCCTTGAAGAGTGGTCTATTTCTGTTGAATCTCGATTGTGGTGATACACATATTCATAATATTGATGCCAAAAGATGCAAAGTTGATAATGATTGTGCAACATATTTGTGGCACTGCCGTTTAGGTCATATTAGTGTAAAGCGCATGAAGAAACTCCATACATATGGGATTTTGGAATCACTTGATTATGAATCATTTGATACATGCAAACCATGCCTCATGGGCAAGATGACTAAAACTCCGTTCTTCGGAACAATGGAGCGAGCCAATGACTTATTGGAAATAATACATACCGATGTATGCGGTCCGATGAGTGTTGAGGCACGCGGCGGGTATCGTTATTTTCTGACCTTCACAGATGATTTGAGTAGATATGGGTATATCTACTTAATGAAACATAAGTCTGAAACATTTGAAAAGTTCAAAGAATTTCAGAGTGAAGTGGAGAATCATCGTAACAAGAAAATAAAGTTTCTACAATCTGATCGCGGAGGTGAATATTTGAGTTACGAGTTTGGCCTTCATTTAAAACAATGTGGAATAGTTTCACAACTCACGCCACCTGGAACACCACAGCGTAATGGTGTGTCCGAACGTCGTAACCGTACTTTATTAGATATGGTGCGATCTATGATGTCTCTTACCGATTTACCACTATTGTTTTGGGGTTATGCATTAGAGACAGTTGCATTCACGTTAAATAGGGCACGGTCTAAATCCGTTGAGACGACACCGTATGAACTATGGTTTGGCAAGAAACCTAAGCTGTTGTTTCTTAAAGTTTGGGGTTGCGACACTTATGTCAAAAGGCTTCAGCCTTATAAGCTTGAACCCAAATTGGAGAAGTGTGTCTTCATAGGATACCCTAAGGAAACAATTGGGTACACCTTCTACCATAGATCCGAAGGCAAGATCTTTGTTGCCAAGAATGGAACATTTCTAGAGAAGGACTTTCTCTCGAAAGAAGTGAGTGGGAGGAAAGTAGAACTTGATGAGGTAATTGTACCTTCTCTCAATTTGGAAAGTAGCACATCAGAGAAATCCGTTCCCATGATGCCTACACCAACTAGAGAGGAAGCTAATGATGATGATCATGAAACTTCAGATCAAGTTACTACTGGACCTTGTAGGTCGAACAGAGTATGTTCCGCACCAGAGTGGTACGGTAATCCTGTTCTGGAAGTCATGTTACTAGACCATGGCGAACCTACCAACTATGAAGAAGCTATGATGAGCCCAGATTCCGATAAATGGCTTGAGGCCATGAAATCTGAGATAGGATCCATGTATGAGAACAAAGTGTGGACTTTCGTGGACTTGCCCGATGATCGGCAAGCCATTGAGAATAAAGGAATCTTCAAGAAGAAGACTGAAGCTGATGGTAATGTCACCGTCTACAAAGTTTGACTTGTCGCAAAAGGTTTTCGACAAGTTCAAGGGGTTGACTACGATGAGACCTTCTCAACCATAGCTATGCTTAAGTCAGTTCGAATCATGTTAGCTATGGCCGCATTTTATAATTATGAAATTTGGCAAATGGACGTCAAAACAGCATTCCTTAATGGATTTCTTAAAGAAGAGTTGTATATGATGCAACCAGAAGGTTTTGTCGATCCTAAAGGTGCTAACAAAGTGTGCAAGCTCCAGCGATCCATCTATGGACTGGTTCAAGCATCTCGGAGTTGGAATATACACTTTGATGAGGTGATCAAAGCATATGGTTTTATACAGACTTTTGGTGAAGCCTGTATTTACAAGAAAGTGAGTGGGAGCTTTGTAGCATTTCTAATATTATATGTAGATGACATATTGTTGATTGGAAATGATATAGAATTTCTGGATAGCATAAAAGGATACTTGAATAAGGATTTTTCAATGAAAGACCTCGGTCAAGCTGCTTATATATTGGGCATCAAGATCTATAGGGATAGATCAAGACGCTTGATAGGACTTTCACAAAGCACATAACTTGATAAAGTTTTGAAGAAGTTCAAAATGGATCAGTCAAAGAAAGGGTTCTTGCCTGTGTTACAAGGTGTGAAGTTGAGTCAGACTCAAAGCCCGACCACTGCAAAAGATAGAGAGAAAATGAAAGTCATTCCCTATGCCTCAGCCATAGGTTCTATCATGTATGCTATGCTGTGTACCAGACTGTGGCGCCCCCGACTCAATCATACACTAATCATACACGCAAACATGTACGATCAAGCACAGGGACTCACGGGAAGATATCACAACACAACTCTAAACACAAATAAACGGAGATCCACAATATTACAGACCAGGGATCCAAAGATCCGAATACATAAGTCAGTCATACAAATATTATCTGAGTACAGACATAGTTAGACAAGTTTTGCCTTAAGAAGGCTAGCACAAACAACGACTCTAGATCGAAAGGCGTTGGCCTCCTGGCTGGGAGCCTCCGATCCTACTCCTGGTCGGCTGGCTCGATCCAGTAGTACGTGCCGTCTGGACCCTCCTGATAGTAAGCTCCTGAGGTGGCATCTGGCTCCAGGGCTCCATCGTCTGATGTAACATCAAGGTGGGGTATGGGGAAAAGAGAAAGTAAAGCAACCGTGAGTACTCATCCGAAGTACTCAGCAAGCAAGGATCTATACTACATATGCAACATTATCAATGGAGAAAGGTTGTATATGTGGACTGGGCTGCAGAAATGCCAGAATAGAGAGAAGGCCTAGTCCTATCGAAGACTAGCATCTTCACGAAGTCATCATCTTGCAGCAATAGAAGAGAGTAGAATAGCATTTTATTTAGCAAACATGTTGAAGCCAGCCTAGAGATCCTTCCTCGACTCCCAGTGAGAAAGCGATCCCGAAGCTTCAATTAAGTAACAAGTATCCAGTTCAAGTAGTAGACCGGGATACACAAACTGAGCGTCCTTTACCGTAGGATCGGCTATCGATAGATCATTCATCCCTGCAGGGGTGCACTACTGTTACCCAACACGCTCGATCAACTCTGGTCGGACACACTTGCTGGGTAATGCCCGGCCTCGGAAGATCAACACGAATCAGCGCCCTACCTAGGCTCAGTGGAGAGGTCAACACACCGGACTAACCTATGCACCCAGAGGTCTTCGGCCATCGCCCTGGGCACCCTGCGCGTTGCGTGGCTGGCCGGGGTGCAGGCGTGACACTGAACTCGTCAGTGAAGTATCCAGCCCAGTCCCGGCGATCAGCCCGCACGGTGAATCGTGACGTCTGATGAGCTTTAGGGAGAAACGTACATCGCAGAGGGCCCCATAACCATTATCCCGCGTGGTGGTAGTGCGTATAGGGCACGTCGACCCACTCAGATCACAAACCCAAATCCAATAGGCTCATTTAGTATCACGCGGAGACAATCAGAGTTTCTGAAGCTCCGCCATAATATCACATTCGAGTGCCCTTCCGGCACACTCGACATCATAGATCCCCAGCGGGTACCCACCAGGGTCGACCCGCCTGTAACAAAGGTCAAGTAACCATGTGGTCGTAACATCAAGGGGGAAACCTGAGGAATCACCCTCGGTGGATTCCGCTCGACGAAAACATCAGGGTGAACGTATGAGGTATCACCGTCGAGGTTCACACTGAGGGGTTGCACGACAGAGTCGTATCAGAAGTGGAGAAGGAGGAATCACCCACGATGACCACGACCGAACAGCTACACTGCAGAGTATTCATCAGGAGTGCGTTACGAGGTATCACCCTCGGCACTCGATAGTTACTACGCAGAGTCGTACAACAAAGGGGGTGAAGTGATGTGTCAGTCTCTGGTCGACGATCACACTGATCGAGTCGTCGATGATCAAGCAGGGGCAACAAAGGTAAGGTGGTGGGGTCACTGATGGTTCACGACCAACCCATACTAAACAGTTTATCATAGGCAGGTAAGGTTACATTAAACAGGTTACAAAAGCAGGCTATGCATCAGAATAGGAGCAAACATTAACAGTAGCAAAATCTAATGCAATCAGGAGAAATGGAATGGGCGATATCTGGATGCTCAAAGAGGGGGAGGGCTTGCCTGGTTGCTCTGGCAAGAGGGAGGGATCGTCAACGGGCTGCTCGTCTGGAGCGTAGTCGTACCCAGCTGCAGCGTCGTCGGTATCGGCGTCTATCGAGAGAGAAGGGGGGAGAGAAACAATAAATTCACGGCAATAATGCAAACAATATGTATGACATGCCTAAATGATATGCCGGGGTGTTCTACTGCCTAACTAAATAATTTAGTTAATTTAGGAACTTATTCGGATTTATTTAATCAACATTGGGCACTATTCATTTATCAAAATCGGTCTAAAAGTTCCATGTTCATATAGCTAGGGGCATCTGACAAGAATACGGAGGGCGTATTTGGGTTTGTATCGAAATTCTGAGCAACTTTCATATATAAATTATTTTCATCGGAGTTATGGTTTATTTAATATGATTTTCTAAAGTTTTTATTAATTTCTAGAATTTAAATTCAACATTATCCGAAACAGTGTAAAGTGACATCAGCATGACATCATGCTGACATCAGCAGTCAACAGTGCAGTTGACTGGGTCAACCTGACAAGTGGGTCCCACCTGTCATTCACTGTTTAGTTAATTAGGGTTTAGCCAATTAATTAATGTTTAATTAAACTAACTAATTAATTAGATTAACCTAATCAGGATTAAATAAATTAATTAATTCACTAATTAATTAATCAATTAATTATTAATTTTATTAATCTCGTTTTTATTTTCATTTATTTTCCTTTTTTTAAATGTCCTAGGGCGTGGGCCCCGGATGTCGGTGGCACAGGGGCTTCGGGCCCCACTGGGCAGTGGCCCAGGAGGCCACAGCTAGCGCGCGGGCGCGTCGCGGCCAGGGGCGAGCGAGCGCTGGGCGCGGCAGGCCGCGTGCCGGCCGCGAGGGGCCACGGCGAGGCACCGGCGTGGAGCAGAGGCAGCAGGCGAGGGGCGGCGAAGCGGGGCAAGCGCGGGCTGTGCGAGGGAGCAGCAGCGGTTGCAGGCAGCGCGGGGGACGGTGCGGAGCAGCGCAGGCGAGTGCGGCAGTGGGCGCGGGCGGTGTGAGCGCCGGGAGCGGGTCGAACGGGGTCACGGCGGCGGCAGCTGAGCCGCGGGGAGGTGGCCATGGCCGTGAGCGCGTGCGCGCGAGGGAGAGAGGAGGAGAGGTCGGGGCTCACGGCGGGTCGTAGGGCACGGGACAGTGGGGGTCGAAGAGGAGGGCGGGGACGAGCGAGGCGGTCCGGCGAGGGGGAGGCGGCGCGGTCCGGCGATGTCGACGGGCGCGTCGGGCGCATCGAACGCGGGCGGCGTCGGGCGCGCCCGATCCAAATCGGGGGTGGAGGAGAGAGCAAGTGGGGGGAAATGGGTGTCGGTGGGGTTAGGGTTTCGGGGTCCCTGGGGCCATATAGGCCAGGGGGAGTGGGCCGGCCGGTTGGGCCAGGGGGTTTTCTTCTCCTTTTCTTTTTCTCTGTTTTGTTTTCTTTTTGTCTTTTTCTTTTTATTTATTTCTTACTTTCTGTTTTGCAAATAGTTAGGCCTCAAAATGACTTTTGTAAAATATGGCACTTGTTCCATTAAATGCTAGGCATTATCTACTACTGCCAAAAATTGGTTTGGAGACAATTGGAGTTCACACAAATTTTATAATAAATAAAATGTATTAAAGCTTGCTGTTTTGGCAAAGTTAGAGCCACCTAATTAATTTATTAATTATTGGTTACAATTTTAGAATAGTCTCTGTAATATTTGTTATTTATTGAACATTTTAGTTTCTATGTTGAACAACTTTTATTTTCCACTTTCATTTAAATTTGAATTTTAACTTAGGAGTTGAAATGCAATATGATGCTAATGATGATCATGCACTGTTAAACTTGCTGACTTGTCATTATCAAAAGTAATTACTGTGGCTAATGACATGGGGTGTTACAATTCTCCTCATCTATCAAGAATTCTCGTCCCGAGAATTAAGAGGAAGACTGAAAGAAAAAGGGGTATTCTTCGCGAAGACGATCCTCGCGTTCCCAAGTGGCTTCATCTTCAGAATGATTCGACCACTGGACCTTGTGGAATTTGATCGACTTCTAACGGGTACGGCGTTCAGCTTGATCAAGAATACGGATGGGATATTCTGGATAAGACAGATCTTCTCGTAATTCAAGCATTTCGTGATCCACAGCTCAAATAGGATCCTTGAAGCAGCGACGGAGTTGGGATACATGAAAGACATCATGTACTTGTGAAAGATTTGGCGGCAATTGCAATTGATATGCCACTTCTCCTCGACGGGCAAGAATACGGAACGGGCCAATGTAGCGAGGAGCTAACTTGCCTTTGATTCCGAACCGATGAGTGCCTTTTAACGGAGTGACGCGGAGGTAGGCTTGCTCGCCAGGTTGATAGACCATTTCTTGGTGCTTTCGGTCATAGTTGCTCTTCTGACGAGACTGAGCAGTTTTCAGATGTTCACGGACAATGCAGACTTGTTCTTCAGCTTGTTGGATAATGTCTGGTCCGACGAGTGAGCGTTCCCCAGTTTCTGACCAATTCAGAGGGGTTCGACACTTACGACCGTATAGAACTTCAAACGGTGCCATCTTCAGACTAGCTTGATAGCTATTGTTGTAAGAGAATTCGGCATACGGGAGAGATTCTTCCCACTTCTTACCGAAGGAGATGACGCAAGCTCGAAGCATATCTTTGAGCACTTGATTAACTCGTTCGACTTGTCCCTGTGACTGAGGGTGAAAAGCGGTGCTGAACGACAGATCAGTTCCCATAGCTTCTTGGAAACTATTCCAGAATCTGGAGGTGAAGAGCCTGCCACGATCAGAACTGATCTCCAATGGAACACCGTGGAGTGACACAATGCGGGAAACATACAAGTCTGCTAACTGACTAGCAGTGATTGTCTCCTTAACTGGTAGAAAGTGAGCAACCTTTGAGAAACGGTCAATGACGACAAAGATAGCATCATGACCCTTCTGAGATCTGGGAAAACCAGTAATGAAATCCATTTGGACTTTGTCCCATTTCCATTCAGGAATATCAAGTGGTTGCAGAGTTCCAGCAGGCCTTTGATGTTCTGCTTTAATGCGGCGGCAAACGTCACACTCATAAACATAATGAGCAATGTCTCGATTCATATTAGGCCACCAGTATCTCTAACAAATGTCACGGTACATCTTTGTGCTACCAGGATGAATTGACAGAGGAGTGTCATGAGCTTCTTTCATAACGTGTTCTCTCTCATCCTTGAACTTGGGTACAAAGAGACGGTGTTGGAAGAATAGGATCCCATCATCATCAAGATGGAATTCCGACGGCTTTCCTTTTTCGAGGTACCGCTTAATCCTTTCAACTTCAGAATCATACCGTTGCATAGTCTTAATGTTGTGCTCTAAATCTGGTTTGACGACCAGGGTATTGAGGTAACCCTGTGGAACAATATGAAGGTTCAATTTGCAAAGCTCTTCATAAAGAACAGGTTGTGCTTCCTGAACCATATGATTGTTGCAATAAGCCTTGCGACTCAAAGCATCGGCCATTACATTGGCCTTGCCAGGGGTATATGAGATATTCATATCATAATCGGCAATTGCTTCGAGCCATATTTGTTGATGAAGGTTCAGATCTGGTTGAGTATATAAATACTTCAAACTTTGATGATCCGTGTATATCTCGCAATGATTACCGAGAAGGTAATGTCGCCGTAGCTTCAGAGCATAAATAACCGCAGAAAGTTCAAGATCATGCACTGGATAATTTTCTTCATGAGGACGCAATTGTCGAGAGGCATAAGCAATCACCTTACGCTCTTGCATTAGGACACAGCCTAATCCTTGACGAGATGCATCACAGTATATCATGAAATCCTTTTGGGAATCCGGGGGTGCCAGGACTGGGGCAGATGTTAACTTATCTTTTAGTGTCTGAAAGCTTTCTTGACATTTTTCTGTCCACTCAAATTTAACTCCTTTGTGGAGCAGATTCGTCAATGGTTTTGCAATCTTGGAAAAATTCTCAACGAATCGACGGCAAGAACTAGCGAGTCCGAGAAAAATTCTGACTTGCTTGACATTCTTCGGGGGAGTCCAATCAAGAATAGCCTGAACTCGTTCGGGGTTAACAGCAATTCCATCCTTGGAAATCACATGACCAAGATAGGTCACTTCAGATAACCAGAACTCACACTTGGAGAATTTAGCATACAACCGATGTTCTCGTAGCTTCTCCAATACAAGCCGAAGATGTTCAGCGTGTTCTTCTTCATTCTTGGAATATATAAGGATATCATCCAAATAAACCACGACGAATTTGTCGAGGTAATCCATGAAGATATAATTCATCAGACGGTAGAACGTAGCTGGAGCATTCGTTAGGCCAAATGACATGACGGTGTATTCATAGGAGCCATAACGGGTAACAAAGGCAGTCTTCGGGATATCCTCTTCACGAACATGGATTTGATGATAACCCAACCTCAAGTCGAGTTTCGAGAAGACAGAGGATCCAGCAAGCTGATCATAAACATCATTGATCCGGGGTAGTGGGTATTTATTCTGGATTGTGGCTTGGTTAATGGGCCGGTAATCTTGAACCAATCGGTTAGTTCCATCCTTCTTCCTAACAAAGAGTGAAGGTGCTCCCCAAGCAGAGGAACTGGGGCGGATGAAACCTTTCTTAAGTGACTTGTCAATTTCTTCCTTAAGCTCGAGAAGGTGGTGCGGAGGCATCTTGTAAGGACGTTTCGCAATAGGGACAGTGCTAGGCTTCAAGTCAATGACAAACTCGACAGCTCTAGCCGGTGGTATTCCCGGAAGTTATTCTGGAAAGACGTCCGAAAAATCTCGAACGACAGGAACGTTCTCGATTCCTTCCAGAGGTGAGGCGTTCAAAGCATTCAGAACATATATCTGAGCTTCAGCGTCCCGTGTAATGCGGGCGGTGTAGTTCACTATCTCGTTGGAGGGGTGAAGAAGTTGGACAACTTTAGTGGCACAATTGATCGAAGCAATGTGAGCTTTCAACCAATCCATTCCGAGGATGAGGTCTATGGTGGAAGACTTCAGGATAATGGGCGAAACAAGGAATTCCAATCCCTTAATTTCAACGGGAACATTGTGTGCCATCATAGTAGTTTGACACTGACCTCCAGGGGTGCGGATTACTACTGGCAGATTCATCTTTTGAAATGCAATGTCATGCGATAATGCAAATGCTTCTGACATGAATGAATGCGATGCTCCTGAATCAAATAATACAGAAGCGGGTACTGAGTTAACGAGAAGGGTACCCATCACAGTAGCAGGTTGATCCTGGACTTCTTCAATATCAATGTTGTAAGTGTGTCCACGACCACGTGCAGCAGACCCAGTATTATAGTTGCGGGTCTGATTGTTGCCACGACCATTGCCACGGCTAGTACGAGGAAAAGCCAACTGATTCTGAGTCTGACGGCAGTCTTTAGCCTGGTGACCTGGTTTGCGGCACTTAAAGCACAGACCATCTTCAGGACAAAGAGGAGCATTGTTTTGAATAGCTTGAGCTCTTGGCTGCCTCGGCGGGGGAGGAGGCAGACATGGTGCAGCATAGTTGTTCTTTGGCGCAGGGGCATTGCGACGGAACATGTTGTTGGGAATCCAGACTCGACGCTTCTGTGCTGAGCCCGAAGATGAGCTAGCATCACGATAGCGTTTCTGCGAGTCCTTATGCTTCATCTGAGCGGTCTCAACCAAAATAGCCTTGTTCACAAGAGTAGAAAAGTCGTTGAAGTCTTGAGGAGCAAGGGCAAGCTCGAGGTCTGGGTGTAGTCCATTACGGAACTTCTCTTGTCTACGGGCATCCGTGGCGATGTCTTCTTCAGCATAGCGGGAGAGGTCAAGAAATTCTCGCTGATAAGCTTCGACAGTCTTGTTGCCCTGAGAGAGGTTACGGAAATGGGTCTTCATCCGTTCCATGATTGCCTGAGGGATATAATGGGCACGGAAAGCAGCCTGGAACTCATACCAGGTAACCACTGTTCCAACAGGCAGTGTACGCTTGTGTGTGTCCCACCATTGAGCAGCGGGGCCCTCTAAGAAAAAGACCGCGAAGATGACGAAGTTGGCAGGGGCGACATTAGCAGACTCCATCTCATGAGTGATGTCGCGGAGCCAGTCATCAGCATCCAGTGGCTTGTCAGAGTTGCAGAACTGAGTGGGGTTGAGTCGCATAAACTCTGTCAAAGTTATTGAAGCAGGGTTCTGGTTCTGGTTGTTCTGATGCGGAAACTGAGCCATGATTCCAATCATGAACTGACGGTTAAGCTCAAACTATTGCATCATAGCTGCCATATAGTCTGGCGGTGGTGGGCGTTCAGGGGTACCACGACCACGACCACCTGGTCTAACCATCCTGCTAAGTATCAACAGGGGGTAGTTTAGTAAAAGAAATTACGAGTGTTTAGCGACAAGCATGATGTAACTCAACAATTAAGTAGTGTAACAGATACATAACAGTAGTCAATTAAGACATACAGATCCATACACAGAGTCGGGTACATGCGGGCAGCATAACGGCGCAAATTTAGAACTAGACATGCTAGGCGGCGCGCAGGCACGCGGTAAGGAAGTACACAACGAGACATAGCAAAGGCTACATCAACGTCGGAGAAAACCACTGAAACGGGGCAACTGCGAGTGCGGACGACGAATGTTCCTCGTGGCAGGATCCTGTGCTCCATGTGCACTCTGATGCAGAACCCGGTCTCGAGCTATAAGAAGAGGTCCACGTGTAGGTGTGTGGCCTCCAACAGCAGGCCAATCAATACCAGCATACATCTGAGTCCTGCGCGGGTAAAGGAGGTGCTCCGGATGTATCCCTGCACGAACAGCGGGTAGCAACTGCGTCATAGCATCGTAGAGACGTGCTCGAGTGGCAACCAACTCGATGGCAAGAGCCCGAACAGTGCGATCCAGAGCCTGAGTGCACTGAATCAGAACGCGCGGGTCATAGCGACGAGGCTCGTACGGGGCACAAATAGCTGTGTAGTATCCAGTAGCATCTCTCGCAGGGGCATACGAAATGTATCGGAACTCAGAGTCATCCAAGATATCGCTGAACTGTCCTCGGGGACGTGCGACAGCAGAGTAGGCGGCATCATGTACTGCCATCTCAATCGTCACGCCGATACCGTGGAAAAGGTGCAGCTCGGTGTCTGAGTCATTTTGCTGATCATAGATACGGACATCAGCATGGTACTGCTCCTGGTTGAACTCGCGGTAATCCTCGTAGACCATGTACTCGGGGTACCAGCGGTAGCCAAGTCTGGTTAGGAGGGCGATCAGAACAGCTTGAAACACAGGGGCATCAAGAGCCCAAGTGCGAAGCACAAGCTACATCGTAGGACGTGGTGGAAACAAACGATCCATCTGAAACAGAGGAAATTCAGGTTTGTCAAACGACAAGGAGAAGTCTAATACAACTCGGAGAGAAAGGTTAAACAAAACAATGGAAAGGAAAATGATTATCAGACTAATCAGATCAATGACAGGGAAATCGCACAGATATCCAGCTCTCCGGGTAGATGAGATTTACGAGATCCTAAGTGTCGGCGTTAGTAAAATTTATTTAACCCGAATAGAAGAGAGATCAGAGTCCCAGAGTATAGACGAGGAATAAAAGATCCTAATACCACCCAGTTGGCGACGTGGGCCCGTAAGCCACACAGCCAAGTTAGTAAATTAGTTTTTCGATGTCTAGACTCAACTTCGGCCAAGGAGTTGGAAAGGGGGCTTCCTACACGCAGTCGGCTCTGATACCAACTTGTGGTGCCCCCGACTAAATCGTACACAAATCATACACGCAAACGTGTACGATCAAGCACAGGGACTCACGGGAAGATATCACAACACAACTCTAAACACAAATAAATGGAGATCCACAATATTACAGACCAGGGATCCGAAGATCCAAATACATAAGTCAGTCATACAAATATTATCTGAGTACAGACATAGTTAGACAAGTTTTGCCTTAAGAAGGCTAGCACAAACAACGACTCTAGATCGAAAGGCGTTGGCCTCCTGCCTGGGAGCCTCCGATCCTACTCCTGGTCGGCTGGCTCGATCCAGTAGTACGTGCCGTTTGGACCCTCCTGATAGTAAGCTCCTGAGGTGGCATCTGGCTCCGGGGCTCCATCGTCTGATGTAACATCAAGGTGGGGTATGGGGAAAAGAGAAAGTAAAGCAACCATGAGTACTCATCCGAAGTACTCAGCAAGCAAGGATCTATACTACATATGCAACATTATCAATGGAGAAAGGCTGTATATGTGGACTGGGCTAAAGAAATGCCATAATAGAGAGAAGGCCTAGTCCTATCGAAGACTAGCATCTTCATGAAGTCATCATCTTGCAGCAATAGAAGAGAGTAGAATAGCATTTTATTTAGCAAACATGTTGAAGCTAGCCTAGAGATCCTTCCTCGATTCCCAACGAGTAAGCGATCCCGAAGCTTCAATTAAGTAACAAGTATCTGGTTCAAGTAGTAGATCGGGATACACAAACTGAGCGTCCTTTACCGTAGGACCGGCTATCGATAGATCATTCATCCCTGCAAGGGTGCACTACTGTTACCCAACACGCTCGATCAACTCTGGTCGGACACACTTGCTGGGTAATGCCCGGCCTCGGAAGATCAACACGAAGCAGCGCCCTACCTAGGCTCAGCGGAGAGGTCAGCACGCCGGACTAACCTATGCACCTAGAGGTCTTGGACCATCGCCCTGGGCACCCTGCGCTTTGCGTGGCTGGCCGGGGTGCAAGCGCGACACTGAACTCGTCAGTGAAGTATCCAGCCCAGTCCCGGCGATCAGCCCGCACGGTGAATCGTGACGTCTGATGAGCTTTCGAGAGAAACGTACATCGCAGAGGGCCCCATAACCATTATCCCGCGTGGTGGTAGTGCGTATAGGGCATGTCGACCCACTCAGATCACAAACCCAAATCCAATAGGCTCATTTAGTATCACGCGGAGACAATCAGAGTTTCTGAAGCTCCGCCATAATATCACATTCGAGTGCCCTTCTGGCACACTCGACATCATAGATCCCCAGCGGGTACCCACCAGGGTCGACCCGCCTGTAACAAAGGTCAAGTAACCGTGTGGTCGTAACATCAAGGGCGAAACCCGAGGAATCACCCTCGGTGGATTCCGCTCGACGAAAACATCAGGGTGAACGTATGAGGTACCACCCTCGAGGTTCACACTGAGGGGTTGCACGACAGAGTCGTATCGGAAGTGGAGAAGGAGGAATCACCCTCGATGACCACGTCCGAACAGCTACACTGCAGAGTATTCATCAGGAGTGCGTTACGAGGTATCACCCTCGTCACTCGATAGTTACTATGCAGAGTCGTACAACAAAGGGGGGGTGAAGTGATGTGTCGGTCTCTGGTCGATGATCACACTAATCGAGTCGTCGATGATCAAGCAGGGGCAACAAAGGTAAGGTGGTGGGGTCACTGATGGTTCACTACCAACCTATACTAAACAGTTTATCATAGGCAGGTAAGGTAACATTAAACAGGTTACAAAAGCAGGCTATGCATCAGAATAGGAGCAAACATTAACAGTAGCAAAATCTAATGCAAGTAGGAGAAATGGAATGGGCGATATCTGGATGCTCAAAGAGGGGGAGGGCTTGCCTGGTTGCTCTGGCAAGAGGGAGGGATCGTCAACGGGCTGCTCGTCTGGAGCGTAGTCGTACCCAGCTGCAGCGTCGTCGGTATCGGCGTCTATCGAGAGAGAAGGGGGGAGAGAAACAATAAATTCACGGCAATAATGCAAACAATATGTATGACATGCCTAAATGATATGCCGGGGTGTTCTACTGCCTAACTAAATGATTTAGTTAATTTAGGAACTTATTCGGATTTATTTAATCAATGTTGGGCACTATTCATTTATCGAAATCGGTCTAAAAGTTCAATGTTCATATAGCTAGGGGCATCTGACAAGAATACAGAGGGCGTATTTGGGTTCGTATCGAAATTCTGAGCAACTTTCATATATAAATTATTTTCATCGGAGTTACGGTTTATTTAATATGATTTTCTAAAGTTTTTATTAATTTTTGGAATTTAAATTCAACATTATCCGAAATAGTGTAAAGTGACGTCAGCATGACATCATGCTGATGTCAGCAGTCAACAGTGCAGTTGACTGGGTCAACCTGACAAGTGGGTCCCACCTGTCATTCACTGTTTAGTTAATTAGGGTTTAGCTAATTAATTAATGTTTAATTAAACTAACTAATTAATTAGATTAACCTAATCAGGATTAATTAAATTAATTAATTCACTAATTAATTAATCAATTAATTATTAATTTTATTAATCTCGTTTTTATTTTCATTTCTTTTTCTTTTTTTAAATGTCCTGGGGCGTGGGCCCTGGCTGTCGGTGGCACAGGGGCTTCGGGCCCCACTGGGCAGTGGCCCAGGAGGCCACAGCGAGCGCGCGGGCGCGTCGCGGCCAGGGGCGAGCGGGCGCTGGGCGCGGCAGGCCGCGCGCCGGCCGCGAGGGGCCACGGCAAGGCACCGGCGTGGAGCAGAGGCAGCAGGCGAGGGACGGCGAAGCGGGGCGAGCGCGGGCTGTGCGAGGGAGCAGCAGCGGTTGCAGGCAGCGCGGGCGACGGCGCGGAGCAGCAGGCGAGTGCGGCAGCGGGTGTGGGCGGTGTGAGCGCCGGGAGCGGGTCGAACGGGGTCACGGCGGCGGCAGCTGAGCCGCGGGGAGGTGGCCATGGCCGTGAGCGCGTGCGCGCGAGGGAGAGAGGAGGAGAGGTCGGGGCTCACGGCGGGTCGTAGGGCACGGGGCAGTGGGGGTCGAAGAGGAGGGCGGGGACGAGCGAGGCGGTCCGGCGAGGGGGAGGCGGCGCGGTTCGGCGATGTCGACGGGCGCGTCGGGCGCGTCGAGCGCGGGCGGCGTCGGGCGCGCCCGATCCAGATCAGGGGTGGAGGAGAGAGCAAGTGGGGGGAAATGGGTGTCGGTGGGGTTAGGGTTTCGGGGTCCCTGGGGCCATATAGGCCAGGGGGAGTGGGCCGGCCGGCTGGGCCGTGGCCCAGTTGGGCCAGGGGGTTTTCTTCTCCTTTTCTTTTTCTCTGTTTTGTTTTCTTTTTGTCTTTTTCTTTTTATTTATTTCTTACTTTCTGTTTTGCAAATAGTTAGGCCTCGAAATGACTTTTGTAAAATATGGCACTTGTTCCATTAAATGCTAGGCATTATCTACTACTGCCAAAAAATGGTTTGGAGACAATTGGAGTTCACACAAATTTTATAATAAATAAAATCTATTAAACCTTGCTGTTTTGGCAAAGTTAGAGCCACCTAATTAATTTATTAATTGTTGGTTATAATTTTAGAATAGTCTCTGTAATATTTGTTATTTATTGAACATTTTAGTTTCTATGTTGAACAACTTTTATTTCCACTTTCATTTAAATTTGAATTTTGACTTAGGAGTTGAAATGCAATATGATGCTAATCATGATCATGCACTGTTAAACTTGCTGACTTGTCATTATCAAAAGTAATTACTGTGGCTAATGACATGGGGTGTTACACAGGCCTGATGTGTGCCTTGCCATAAGTCTGGCAGGGAGGTACCAAAGTAATCCAGGAGTGGATCACTGGACAGCGGTCAAGAACATCCTGAAGTACCTGAAAAGGACCAAGGATATGTTTCTCGTTTATGGAGGTGCCAAAGAACTCGTCGTAAATGGTTACGTCGATGCTAGCTTTGACACTGATCCGGATGACTCTCAGTCACAAACTGGATACGTATTTATATTGAATGGTGGAGCTGTCAGTTGGTGCAGTTCCAAGCAGAGCGTCGTGGCGGGATCTACGTGTGAAGCTGAGTACATAGCTGCTTCGGAAGCAGCAAATGAAGGAGTCTGGATGAAGGAGTTCATATCCGATCTGGGTGTAATACCTAGTGCATCGGATCCAATGAAAATCTTTTGTGACAACACTGGAGCAATTGCCTTGGTGAAGGAATCCAGGTTTCCCAAGAGAACCAAACACATCAAGAGACGCTTCAACTCCATTCGTGTACAAGTCAAGGATGGAGACATAGAAATTTGCAAGATACATACGGATCTGAATGTGGCAGACCCGTTGACTAAGCCTCTTCCGCGAGCAAAACATGATCAGCACCAAGACTCCATGGGTGTTAGATTCATTACAATGTAAACTAGATTATTGACTCTAGTGCAAGTGGGAGACTGAAGGAAATATGCCCTATAGGCAATAATAAAGTTGTTATTTTATATTTTCTTATTCATGATAAAGGTTTATTATTCATGCTAGAATTGTATTGATCGGAAACCTTGATACATGTGTGAATACATAAACAAACACCGTGTCCCTAGTGAGCCTCTACTAGGCTAGCTCGTTGATCAAAGATGGTTAAGGTTTCCTAACCATAGACATGAGTTGTCATTTCATAACGGGATCACATTATTAGGAGAATGATGTGATGAACAAGACATATCCGTTAGCTTAGCATAATGATCGTTCAGTTTTATTCACTGTTCAAGAAATCTTCCGATTCACCGATTAATCTTCCGATTTATCGCTAATCGAGGGGTGACCGATAAGATTATGCCTTATCTTTGTCATTTATCTTTTGGACCGATTTATCGTTCTGACAAGCGATTTATCGGGTATCTACCGATAAATCGGACCTATTCATAGCACTATGTTTGCAAAAACTATGTTTATTTATGTTTTGTGGACCTTGTTACGGAATATGTACTATTGTCCTATTTTGTTTGTCATTATACGAGGATTCAAAGGCTAGAAATCAAGGTAACACTTCTGTCAAATATTGTTTTGGTGTTGAATATAGCGTATTTTAGTGTTGGGAACCTGAGATTTGCAAAAAAAATCTGATTAATAGTCGACCGATAAAATTGATTAATCATCCGATTTCCGATTAATCTCTAATCCCTAGCTGACCGAGACGATAACGATAAGCGATATCCTCAACATTGGTTTTATTGCTATTGCTTTCTTCATGTCAAATACATATTCCTTCGACTATGAGATTATGAAACTCCCAGATACCGGAGGAATGCCTTGTGTGCTATCAAACGTCACAACATAACTGGGTGATCATAAAGATGCTCTACAGGTATCTCCGAAGGTGTTTGTTGAGTTGGCATAGATCGAGATTAGGATTTGTCACTTCGAGTATCGGAGAGGTATCTCTGGGCCCTCTAGGTAATACACATCATAAGCTTGCAAGCAAATGACTAAGGAGTTGGTCACGAGGTGATGTATTACGAAATGAGTAAAGAGACTTGCCGGTAATGAGATTGAACTAGGTATGAAGATATCGACGATCGAATCTCGGGCAAGTAACATACCGACAGACAAAGGGAATTACGTATGTTGTCATAACGGTTCGACCGATAAAGATCTTCGTAGAATATGTAGGAGCCAATATGGGCATCCAGGTTCCGCTATTGGTTATTGACCGGAGAGGTGTCTCGGTCATGTCTACATAGTTCTCGAACCCATAGGGTCCGCACGCTTAACGTTCGATGACGATGTAGTATTATATGAGTTATGTGATTTGGTGACCAAATGTTGATGAGATCACGGACATGACGAGGAGTCTCGAAATGGTCGAGAGGTAAAGGTTGATATATAGGACGATGGTATTCGGACACCGGAAATGTTTCGGGGCGTACCGGGTACTTATCGGGTCACTGGAAGGGGTTCCGGGCACCCCCGGCAAAAGATATGGGCCAAGAGGGGAAACGCACCAGCCACAAGGGGCTGGTGCGCCCCCCATATGGGCCGGCCTAAGGAAGAGAAGGAAAGGGGAGAAGGGAAAGGTAAGTGTGGATTAGGATTCCCACTTCCTTCCCTCCCACCACCCCCCCCCTCTTTCCTTCCCCCTCCGACAAACATGGCAGGGGGGCGCGGCCAAGGGCAGGAGCCCAAGTAGGATTCGGACCTACTTGGGGCGCCCCTTGGCCTCTCCCCTCTCCCTCCCACCTATATATATGAGGGGGAGGCGCCTAGCACACCCCAGACAATTGCCTAGCCGTGTTCGGCGCCCCCCTCCACCGTTTACATCCTCGGTCATATTTTCGTAGTGCTTAGGCGAAGCCCTGCGGAGATCACTTCACCATCACCGTCACCACGCCGTCGTGCTGACGGAACTCATCTACTACCTCGACGTCTTGCTGGATCAAGAAGGCGAGGGACGTCACCGAGCTGAACGTGTGCAGAACACGGAGGTGCCGTGCGTTCGGTACTTGATCGGTTGACGTGAGAAGGATTTTGACTACATCAACCGCGTTGTGAAACGCTTCCGCTTACGGTCTACGAGGGTACGTAGACACACTCTCCCCCTCGTTGCTATGCATCTCCATGTATAGATCATTGCGTGTGCGTAGAAAAAAAATTATTTTCCATGCAATGATTCCCAACAAAGTTGCCTAGCTAGGATACCCTACTGAGGGATCTGCCGGATTTAGCTCTGACAGATAGGAAATATTTGATTGCCCTACTTTCTAATTCAAATTTTGGGGAACTTCAAATTCAAAGTTCGGAAAATTTCAAATTCAAATTATGGAGAATTTTAAATTGCAGGGATTAAATTATGGGAAAATACTAGCTGTGCGGGTCATTACGGTGCACACGGTTACAAAAGAAAAAACGTAACATGTGCGATTATCCACAATACCACACATGTTTCATCATCTTCAGACCGCACACACGTTTCTCTCTCGAACCCCTATCGCACATGGTTAGCATGTAGAAATCGTCCATGACAGTAGTAGCACCGCACACATTTTTCATTTCTTGAACGTGCATGATATGGGACGCATCGCAAACATGGCGATAGATTAATGTTTGTGATAGACATCTTTTCACACACACTCCAAGTCGAGTAATCGTCTCCAATGTTGATCACATCGCAAACGCTGCATCACAGAATAGCGTGCGATAAATCTATAAACCCACACCATTTTGATGTACGAAATGATTTGTGACGTTTTATGTACTGAAACCTTTACACTAGCAGTCGCATGTGGGATAGGTTGGAGCACCGCATACGATTGCCTTTTGCAAAATGGTTGCATCCTCGAGCCCTATCGCACACGGTTATTATGTATCGTGTGCGATGCCCTATGTCGCACACCTTCGTAAGGCGACGACGGTTAGAAAATGTGTCGGTTTAAACCGTTTGGTTAAGACTTTTTTTTTTGCGAAATCGTTTGCTTAAGACTTAACTGCACTAGTGGTCGGCCTTGGGGTTGTTGCTTGAACTTGATGAATCAGTTTGTAGCTACTTGTTTGTTGAGTGACGTTGTTATGGCTTTGTTTATAAAGAAGACATGGTGTGTTTCTTTTCTCTAAAAAAGTAAACTGCAGAGAACGGACTTAAGGTTGATGACTTATGATTGTTGAAAACTAAACTGAACTGGTCCGTCCACAGTTTAGATATATTTGTTTCTTCATGTGAACGGCTGAAGGTGAATGGTCAGCAATCCTCCTTTTCAACCAGGTGACGCTACCACGCTGCACGGCACTGCGCTTCCCCAGCTCGCAATATCAACCATTTGCAATTTCATAAGCAGCCATCTTTGACAAGAACTCCCGCAGATTTTTCTCCGGTCTACACAGAGGCGCCGTGTTAGCTAGGTATTACATGCACACCAAGACAAATGTGTAGCAGCCTTTTTCATTCAAGGAGAACAAATCAATCAGTAGTAGACTAGTACTCACTGCAACTACGACCTCGACTCCTTCTGATACTGCCAGGCATGCCATTATCTCCATGACTTTCAGCCAAGGTGCGCGGTGCGCCTCAGCCCTACGAACGACCAATCTCCACCCCGCCAAAAACTGTACCGATTGAGCTGCTTACTCTTGAAGGAAGCGCGGCAGGCCAGCAGCACTAAATCTGGCAAGAAACCATGCCGGCTCTTCTTCTGCTCTTGCTGTTGAGCATGGCCGGAGAGTTGGTCCCGTGCTCCTCCGCCGACGAGGGCCAGTTCGCCTTCCAGGGCTTCGCGGCAGCGAACCTTACGCTGGATGGTCTCGCCGCCGTCATGCCCAACGGCCTCCTCGCGCTCACCAACTTCACCCACCAGACAAAAGGCCATGCCTTCCACCCCACCCCTCTCCGCTTCCTCAACGTCAACGGGACGACCAACTCCACTGCCGTGGCGCGGTCCTTCTCCACGTCCTTCGTGTTCGCCATCGTCTCCAACTACGACGGCCTTAGCGACCAAGGGCTCGCCTTCGTGGTCGCCCCGACCACCAACCTCTCAACGGCGATCGCCGGGCAGTATGTGGGCCTCCTCAACGCGACGAACGGCACCGCGAGCGGCCACATATTGGCAGTCGAGCTCGACACCATCATGAACCCCGAGTTCCGCGACATCAACAGCAACCACGTGGGCATCAACGTCAACAGCCTCATTTCGCTGAAGGCCAAGCCGGCCGGCTACTACGGCGATGACGGTGTCACCTTTCGGGGCCTGATGTTGAACAGCCGCGAGCCGATGCAGGTGTGGGTGGACTACGATGGCCAGGCCAGGCAACTCAATGTGACATTGGCTCCTGCGCACGAGCCCAAACCCAGGTATCCTCTCCTCTCTGCGGCCATTGACCTCTCCACTGTGCTCACGGACACAATGTACGTTGGCTTCTCGTCGTCGTCCGGCGTGGTGTTCACGCACCACTATGTGCTTGGATGGAGCTTCAGCTTGGACGGGCCTGCCCCGCCGCTTGATTTCTCTAAGCTTCCAGCATTGCCGCGTGTGGGTCCGAAGGATCGGTCCATGGTCTTGGCTCTCGTGCTGCCATTAGCCACCGTATTGATCATCGCCCTGGTCCTAGCTGCCGTCTCCTTCTTTGTGTGGCGCCGGCGTCGATTTGCTGAGGTGCGCGAAGATTGGGAGGATGAGTTCGGCCCACATCGGTTCGCATACAAAGATCTATTTCGTGCCACTGATGGATTCAAGAATGGAAATTTACTCGGTGTCGGAGGGTTTGGCAGAGTATACAAAGGGGTACTTCCTGGATCCAATTTGGAAATCGCGGTGAAGAGAGTATCACATGACTCAAGACAAGGTATAAGAGAGTTCATTGCTGAATTGGTCGTCTTCGCCACAGGAATCTCGCACAGTTACAAGGCTATTGCCGGTGCAACGGTGAACTTCTCTTGGTGTATGACTACATGGAAAATGGTAGCCTTGACAAGTACTTGTACAATAACAACGGGCCAACTTTGGACTGGCCTCGAAGATATTGGATCATCAAAGGTGTTGCATCAAGTTTATTGTATCTACTTGAGGATTGGGAACAAGTCGTCATCCACCGAGATATAAAGGCTAGCAATGTGCTCTTGGATAAGCAGATGAATGGACGGCTCGGCGATTTTGGCCTAGCAAGGTTATACGACCATGGCTCTGACGCTCAAACAACACATGTGGTTGGCACTATGGGATACCTCGCAAACTTGTGCGCACCGGGAAGGCAACACCTTCAACCGATGTATTTGCATTTGGTGTGTTTCTTCTAGAGGTTGTCTGTGGACGTAGGCCCATTGAGAGTGGTCAGCATAACAATAGGGTGGTGTTGCTCGACTGGGTGCTTGAGCACCATCGCAATGGCTTAATCATTGACGCGGTGGATCCACGTCTCATGGGCAAATTCAACACAGATGAGGTCACTCTTGTGCTCAAACTAGGTTTGTTGTGTGCGCACCCGACGCCCAATGTGAGGCCTCGTGTGCAAAAGGTCATGCAATACCTCGATGGTGTCCAATTGGTTCCTGATTTACCATCGACATACATGAGCTACAGCATGCTTGCTCTCATGGAGAATGAAGGGTTCGATTCATACATCATGTCATGCCCTCCGCCAGTGATGAGCATCTTCAGTGTATCTGACATGTCGTCAGCAACAGTTCTTCTCGATGGGAGATGAATTTTTTGCTTGTAATCAATTGTTTTTATTGTTCTTCTCTCCCTCTTCCATTGACGGTTTGTAATCAACTTGTGACCCAAGATTTTATTTATTTTTGCTCATCATGTGATGCTAGTTTCCGAGTTCCAGAAGCTCTTTTCCTTTAGTCTAACCCATGAATCCGAGATTTTATAGTGAAATGCTTTTTTTTTGTGAAAAATTCTTCTGGTCCATTAATAAAATGTAACATCAGTACAAAATTCTCATAGGTAATAAAAATTACAACCAAGTCCATAGACCACCTAGCGACGACTATGATCATTGAAATATTACTATCCTCTTGAGATCTCATGCATCAATCTTTGTATTGGTTGCTGAGGATGATATCAAGTGTCCGAAAATTTGAACAAACCATTTCGATATGTCGATTGAATAAGAATTTCCTTTATTGAGAAAAAGGTGTTTTGCTTGTCACCTTCAAGTCTTGTATTACAAGTAGAAGTTTGCCTGTGATTTTTCAATTGAGACTCATTCAAGTCTTTCTATCTCTAAAAAATCCATTCTTGTAATAAATTATTATAAATATTCCCTCTGTAACCTACTATAAGACGTTTTTTTAACACTATCACGTTTTTTGACACTATCAAAATGTCTTATATTAAGTTACGGAGGAAGTAGTAGATAAATGATGTTTAGTTGTTGTTTTTAAAATATTTTGGTGACAAATTATAATAAATTTATGTGATCATGATTTTTTTAAGACATGTCGGTGGATCGCGTGTTACACGCGCGCTCACATCAGTGGACATGAGACACATTTAAATGGCTCGGTAAAAAAATCGCTAAAGAAGAAATAAGATTGAAATAGATATTTTTATTATAGATTATATGGCGTGCGTTGCACGTGCATGTTTAAAATTGCTGCGGGTATGCTGCTTGTTGGGAAGGAAAAAAGGAAAAAGGGATTCGTTTTTCTTTTAAGCCGAAATGGGATTCGTTGGTTGGAAGGATGCGTTTCCGTTTACATCCTGCGCGACGGGCCCTCGTTTTGAGCGTGCCAGGCGCGGCCGTCTTCCTCGCCTCCGTCGTGCAATTCGACTCCCTTATGTATCTGTGCTTCGAACAACTAAAGTATATGTACGGACTTGACGCGAGCTATTGACACAAACTGAAGGATAGGCAAAGTGTAGAGCTAGGCACCAAGAGTACGTAGAAGAGTTTGATTTGTAGTCTGATTCGAATCCCTTCGGAATCTTGTAGCCGGGGAGATATGTTCCTTATATAAATACTAGACAGAGGGCTCCCAGATAATAACACGCCACGCTTCAAATCAGGATCTTCTAAATCATAATTTCGCTTGACGTTGGATCTCCGATCCTGCGTTAAGAGTGAAGTCTAATTTAAACCTTGAGGTTGTAAAGGTTGTCGTAAACGAACCCTTACGTTCAAATCCCTGAAGTTTGTATCCTATACTCTTTGATCCCGGTCGTTTTTAACCTTGATGCCTTTTTAGGGGGGATTTGACGACGTGACACGGAGAAGCTGGAATTGTTGACTGAACTTGGATTTCAGAACACACATATGCATGTGTAGACGGAGAGATTTGCAATACAATGAAAGTTGTATTGATGGAGTGCTGATGCACGTATATATAATACAGGGAAGGCATCTATCTCAACTATACAAGACTAGGAGGTGGGCCACAACTCCAATACGCGTGCAATACAAAATACATACTCAACAATGCATGCATGTTTTTTATTTGCATGGATCGATGGATGGTGAAATGGACGTGGGCGACGAGTTGGCTGCCGGGAAGCCGCAGAACAAGTTCCTCTCGTACGGCCAGTGCCAGTGGACGAGAGCACCGAACGCGTAGTCCTGGCGTCCCATGCCAGCGATGCTCGGCCGACTCGGAGCAAGAAGAGCAGCGGCACCTCCATGTAAGAGAGGAGGAAGAGCACGTAGACGAGCCATGCCACGCACAGGAGGCGTTGTTCAAGGCTTGTTCTGCCTAGACGTGTTGTAGCAGAGATGGACAGCAGCGAAGGCGTACGACGCAGAAGCTGTGCTCGACGCCAGCAAAGGCAGAGCTGTACTACAACTAAAAGGTGTTCTTCCCTACAGCGGGGTCCTAGGCGAGCGGGTGCCGGTTGCAAGGTGAACTCGGAGTCGCCCCGAGGCGGCCCACTTCTTCCTATGATTCGCACAGATGCAGAAACATGGGATCTCTGGTCAAAGCAGAGCTCGTGGACGGCGTGCGCGGCGAGGCACGGACGGCGCACTGCAGGGTGGACGGGAAGCCAGCGTGCCGCCCTGCTTACTCGCCTCCGAGGCGGCCATTGTGCAGCCGCGCTTGCTCGCCGTCGAGCACGCCATTGTCCAACCGCGCTTGCTCGCTCCTGCCTAGAGCCATCTTCCGCCACTTAAGCTGCTCGCCGCCGCAACCTCGGGCCACCAGCCCACCACGAGCATGGACGCAGCCTTGTCCTCGCTCAGTCGCTCCTAATCGCGCACTAGCTCGTCCCGCGCTGCACTGCAGCGCCCCCCCCCCCGCTCCGTGCATTTCTCGTGGCGGTGGCTGCCGGCTGTCCATGCCGATACAAATCCTACGCTGCCAATTTTTTTTCATCTTACTTTGTTATTTACTTCTCCTGCTAACATGTGGGTCTTAACCCCATCCCAGCCAATTCTGTTTGGATACGACCTTAAGGTTAAAAACAACCGGGATCGAAAAGTACAGGGTATAGACTTCAGAGATTTGAACGTGAGGGTTCATTTCCGACAACCTCTACAACTTTAAGGTTTAAATCAGACTTCACTCACAAGAGGGACATATTTATCTTCTTGTTTGGACTAGGTACGCTTTTCTCCTTGTTGCTCCTATAAGATTTTCACCACTACAAGATTTACGATGAAATATATCAACTCGTGTATAACTTCCCTTCGTTGAAACTTGCAAATTAACCAGCTGTGGGTTGCCTGTTCGGCGCGGCTTTTATGCTGGATAACCCTGCAACCGACTACTACTCTCTCAATCTCACCGGCATCACCGCTTCGTCAACGACCTCGCCGCCGGCGTTCAACTTTACTCTCCACGTCCAGAACAAAGGTTTGGTGTTCGAAAACTGCTTCAGCCACGGGCAAGTGGCCGTGTCGTACGCCGGCGTTGTCATCGGAGAAGGGCGTGTGCCGGGCATGTGCGCAGGGCCGGGAACGAAGGGAACGGCGGAGGTGACGGCCCTGGCGCACGGCGCCGGCGGAGGAGCGCCGCTGTCGGACAGCCAGAGGAAGCGCCTCGAGGACGAGATGCGGTCGGGATCTGCGGAGTTTGACGTGGAAGCCAAGCTGTTCCGCGATGGCCACATAAGGGGCCCCGTCGTGTTGTGGTGTAAACTTGGACCGCAAGAGTTGCAGCAGTCTTCGGATTGTAAGGCTTTCACTGATTTGGGACGCAGGGCCATGGAGCAATATTGGATATGAACATGTTGCGATCTGGTCGATCCTACACGCGTCTCTGAAATAAATTTTCAATCACCAATTATGTATGCTTCGAATGATTTATCAGTTGGGATGTAAAGTTATAGTTTATCTTAACCATGAACTATTGTGTTTGGTCCAGTTTATTAGAAACCGAGGCAAAATATGTCCCATGAATTAATTAAGGACTGTGCTAACGTCCAGTCGACTGGACGTTAAGCAACAGATCCGCACGATCGTAATCCAGCTTCCTCTCGCGACCCACACGCTTGAGCCCAATAACCAACCAAGCCACCTTTAGTTGCTGTCTATTGTATATAAACAAGGCTATTTGAACCTTTCTTTTTTCTGTCATATCAGCGATAATAATTTTTTTTGCTTGGTAACTTTGGCATGACCAGCGTGATAACTATGATTTGAGCAACATGATAACTATACTATGATAAGCCTGATAACTATAATATGAGAAGGTTAATGACTATACCATGAGAAGAACGATAACTTTAGCATGGGGTAGTGGTAACTTCACACTGGGGTATGTTTCGACAAAAAAAAGTTACCGGGACATGTTTCAGTAACGCTTTTCACATGGGTAAAAAGTTATCAAATGTGTTATATGTAAGTTATCGGGTGTCTGGTGCGTAAATTACCATGCTATTTGCACTAGGTTATCAGGGCATATTTCTAGAACTTATCGCCCAAGGTGAAAAATTATCAATGCGTTTATATGTAAGTTATCAGGTTAATTGTACGTAAGTTATCATCTTATTTACCCAGAAGCTACCAGGGGTATATTTTAACAATTTTTTCACCTCGGATGGTCAAAAAAGTGGTATTTTATTTGAACTTGTCAAGAGCCAAGTAGTGAGTGAGTTGGCTAGTGTGTTAAGATCTCAATATTGAAGTCTTGAGTTCAATTCTCAGCTTTATCATGATTTTTTAGGCTATAAAACTACAATATGGAAACTACTAGCATCAAGATTTGTTTCCAACATCTTTTTCTCCCCAAAATTATCAGGCCTGCGATGTGTGAGTTATCAAGCTATTCGCACAAAAAATAACCGAGGGGTATTTCATCAACGTGCCTCCCTCCACCCGGTCGCCAAATTTACCAAGACCTAAGTACATAAGTTATCAGGTCAAACGATTGTGAGTTGCCGTGATATTCACATAAAAGTTATCGGAGGTATATTTCATCATCTCTATTCGCCAAAGTTATCAGGACCTGGTTGCATAAGTTATCAGGTCTCTGATGTATGAGTTACCATGCTGTTCACATCAAAAGTTACCAGGGGATATTTCATCAACACCCACCCCTATGCTAAAGTTATCAGGACTGAGTTATATAAGTTATCAGGTCTGTGATATGCGAGTTATCAGGTCTATGATGTGTGAGTTACCATGCTATTCACACAAAAAGTTGCCGAGTGGATGTTTCATCAACTCCCCCCTCACCCCCACCCCCGCACAAAAATTAAGTAGGGTGTTATCAACTTGAGACTCGTGAAAGTAGATATCATGATGATTGTACGTGAGTTATTGGAGAAATCCAAAGAAAAAGAACAAGAAATTTTTTCATTTCTTTTCTCGTATAGTAGTAAAAAGGTTCAAATACCTCGTTATGTCTGGACCGGTCCGGACAAATTTGGTGACCGTCGTTGGATGACCAAAAATGTCTAGACTGTCCAGTCCATACATTTGCGGGTGATTGGTGACGCGGATTGGAGTTGCCCTAAACTTGGACGGATGAAGTAGCTTTGTACAGAAAAATAATGATTCTGTACAGAATAAGACTGTTTAATCTACAAGTGAGATGGCTGTATGGTATGACAAGAATGTACTGTCAACCAAATCGCAATTACAGCACTGCATCAGAACGAGTAGGGAATTCAAGGCCTTGAATTGCAGGAATGTTTTGCAGATCCTCGGTACAGTACATAGGAAGAAACCAGAGCAACTTGTTGGTGCCAAATACCTGCAGTACACAATATTTCAGAAGGTTCGTATGGAATTAAGGAGATCGGACAAACGGAAATGCAGGTAAAATACCTGCTCCAAGTTTTTTCTCCATCCTAGGTCATACTCCCATGAGCATGTTTTCTTTCGCTCGTATACCTGGAATTAGTATAACCAGTACAAAAAAGCATATCATTTGGGCATGCCAGCAGCAGCAAGTCACTATACAACCAAAATCTCGTTATTCTTGCAAAGAAATTCAAGCTGAAACCTAGATTGTTTTTGTACTGTTGTACTACCAGTGAGTTTAACTACAAAATGAAGGTCATGAAATACTAGGTTATCAAGTACCAATATAATGAGCTACATGATATTATTTGAACAGGTGTGTGATGTCAGTTGGTTACACGACCTGAAGATCAACCAGTAACTCCGAATAAATGCAAAACGAAGTTTAACAGTTCAATCAAGGAATCAGTGTACTTATGAACAGTGGCAAACAGGAAAACAAAAGTATTCACATTACAAATCCTTTACCTCAATAGAAGTCGTATTACTGGCAACAAGAGACGTGTGCATGCATATGAAGCAAGGGAGGCTCAGCGCAAACGCCAAATTTAGAACTGCAGTAAAACCATAGGAGTAGGGTAAGTTCAACCACAAACCTTTAAGATAAGTTTGAAAGGAAGAGGCTTACCGAAAGCAAGAAATAGAATGGCAATATCACCAGCTGAACTGGGGCGCCTACTTCCATCATGAAAGAAGATAATAAAGCTTGGAAGTAGCACCAATGTATCCAGCAGAGTCTCGAGGAAAGTATACACCTATAATGCAAAGATAGTGCACTTTAAAAGTAATAAGTAGTACGGAAGCTAAAGAAGCAGGTTGAGAACATAATTATAGGAAGTGTAGCAAGAAGACAATTGACAGGAAACATAATTATAAGTAACTTGTGTTGTAGTTTGTTTGTGCCCTTATGAGTCGTAAGGCTCGTTATGCTTATGCCCAACACTTATATGTGGCTGAAGCCAACCAGAGTCCCAGCACAGAGAACAGAGTACAACTGTCGTTAGATTTGGTAAGTTAGCACTTATAACACAAGACAACGTTGAAGGTTTTCGTTAAAGCTTTTCCATGTCTTTCTGTTTTTAAAATCAATGTATACTTCCGTGTCTTTTCTTGCTACCTACATTTTGAAAAATAAATACAGATGAGCAAGTCCGACAATCCTAAACATGCAAATTATGGTAATAATTTGTGCATGAATCTATCAGATAATATCACCACAAATATGGAAGTGCTTATTGTCATCGAGGAAACAACACACAAATATGGGGCTAAAAGCCTACGACATGATATCAAGCCAATAGGTGGCATAAATTTGTTGAATGAACCTGAAAAGGCAAACCACATACTCTTAAGATACTAGAAAAAACACAAATATGTGGCTACAAAATGATAACAAGCCAATTGGTGGCATAAACTCTCTGAGAAGTTTTGGCAATACTGATTTATAATTTTGTGTTACATTACGATAGTATTTGGTGAAAATCTGTTTGGAGAGCATCAATTTTAGTCATTCTGCTATTTTGAAGTGTTTTTTTAGAAAAACTAGCAATTGGCAGTTTCGTAAAAGCATGACCTAGGCCAAAAAGGTTTAGGTGGTTAGCCCATAAAATACTCCCTCCGTCCGAAAATACTTGTCGGAGGAATGCATAAAAATGAATGTATCTAGAACTAAAATACGTCTAGATACATTCATTTCTTCGACAAGTATTTCCGGACGGAGGGAGTAGTTCAACCAATTTTGCTTACAGCCAAGATCCAAACAACCCGCAAGGCCTAGTTTGCCTGTTTGGACATCAGGTTCTCATCAAAATAAGATTTCTTAAGGTAGATTTAGGGCCCAAAAAAAGTCTAAAATCTTGTTTCGTTATAGCACGACAGAACTAGTATATCCCACAACAAAAATACATGTCAGCGAAATCACTCTAGCATGGTTTTCACACAAGTCCAGAACAGGTATAAGAGACTGGTTTACTAATACAAAATATTTTCACTACACCCAATCCTAACCGAACAGCAACTTAAAATCTTGCTCAAGCTATATAAAAATGCGCTCTCAAAAAACCATTATACACTATCCGAGATTAATTTCCCAATAAGTGTTTCAATAATCAATTTCCCAATGAGTGTTCCAATCCTACCAGGAAAAGGAGAAAATATTTGTAATTCCTTGCTCCAACACAATTTACTACCCAAACACAGTGATGATCCATTTTCAGTACGCATCTGTCACCTACATAGTCAAATACACAGGTCACAATAAGAATGTAATACAAGGGATAGATGACTTTCATGCATTTATCGGTAACTATAAAAGAAAAGCACACAAGCTGCACACAAACTATGCAAGAACTTTCTCGTGCTTTTCACCAGGCATTTCTGCAGCAACTTTACAGATCACCCTTTCGTGGGCTGCTTTTGGCATTGCGGTGGATTAATGATATTCCACCTTACCTTTCCAGCTTTTGTCTATTATACCTTTTGTTTAAATCAATTTATCCCTACTTGCGCGGTTATTTTTCCATAGAAGATTATAAATTAAGTTCGGCGGAATACAGTTCAGCAACTGCAAACTGACTGTTATTCATTGAAAGTAACATCGGTACTAAAGCGACATTCAATCCAGTTCAGTGACCATAATCTGGCACTTGCAAGATCATTCGCATCATAACCAACCAATTTATATTGGATGACAAAAAACATTTTTCCTGAAGTATGAAGGTTGGTTTGAAGCAGTGGCATATTATAAATTAATTGACACAATGAAGAAGGCTGACTTACAGACAGAACAGTGATGGCAACGTGGAGGTTTGCCGTTTTGACAACGAGAGCAATATCTAGGCGCATGTCCTTGCTCCTCTGAAGTGGATGGAGGATTCACACAATCTGTAGCAACATTATTTGGTATGGTGCTACTGTTGTTTGCATGCATACCATCCTCTTCAGCAGCATGTCTCCAGTTTTCAGGTACAGCTCCAGGATTCGTAAAAACAGCCATAAAGTAGCACCATAGCATCATTATAAGCTGCAGAAGAAACAAGAACCCTGAAGAAATTTAAACAAAACAGAAACAAACACAATCATGGCCTGATTTTCTCATTTAAAGAAAAGAGAAGTCCATGATAGCTAGAAATGTAAGGCGCTTATGGTGAATAATTCAGTCCGATTGGAAGAAACCAACACATCCTTTGTCATGCTCAATATTTCGAACCGAAAATCTAAAAGCTACTCCCTCCGTTCCTAAATATAAGCCTTTTCAGAGATTCCAATACGGACTACATACGGATGCTCCGTATGTAGTCCGTATTGGAATCTCTGAAAGGCTTATATTTAGAAACGGAGGGAGTAGTAAATACAGTTTAGTGAATCACAAGAATAGCGGCTCAAAATATCACGTCTAGGCATTATCGTCAAATATGGTTCGATCTATATGCTACTGACTTGTTTGACCATAATATATCTATCAATAGCTTGAAGCATGAAAAAAATAGTTGAATACGAGTATAACCATAGCATCTGGTGATGTTCTTATATATTGAGTTACTCAATGCACAAAGTCAACAATAAGAAAGGGCCCTCAAAAGGTAATTTCGAAGGATATACCGTATTTCTTCAGATATAATTAGTTCGATATAAATATATGATGCTGGAGCATACGCATCTATCATGTGTTAATACGAAAGACATTAATGATGGAGTATAAAAATGCCGAGATCAAGGAAAAACAGAGGCCACTAGCTAGCACCACATGACTCCTCAAGGTATACTGAAATTAGATGGTAAGAGAGACAGGGTGGCGGCGTTTACAAGGAGGTGGAAGGCGGCGAGGACGAAAGCGGCCGCGGCTACGGAGCCTCCGCTGCCCCCGCGTAGGAGCAGTGGGCCCCAGGCGTAGACGACGACGGCGTAGTAGGAGGCGGCGACGATGGCGGCGACGAGCGCCAGCATGAGGTACCCCAGAACCCGCAGCCCCGCGCACGCGCGGAACGGGTTCGCCCGCCTCAGGCACTCCATGCCGTCTGGTCCGCCGGGGGGGCGGCCGGCGGGGCGGGGGAGGCGGCGGTGGCGGCTCGCGTGCGAGGCGGGGTTTGGTTTTGGAGCGCCTCGCTGCTTCCCGGGGCCGGGAGTGTATTGCAAGCTGCTGCCCAACCTGTTGCGGTCAGGGGTGGTGGGCCCGCATTGTCGGCGGCTTGGAGCGCAGGGCGAAGTGGCCTGCAGCTCGGCCTCGACGTGCCGTGACTGTGCGAATATTTGCTGAGATGACGACGGGTCCCGCTGGCTGCGACACAGCAGCGACCGCTTGGTTGGGTCTCGTGAGTCGTGACTCGTCGTAGCGGCGGGTCGGTTCGTGTCGTTGTTTTGCGAAGATGAGCATGCCGACTCATGTGTCATGTCCGTATCCCAGTTTGTGTCTTTGTTCACCTTTGCGCAAAGCTTAGTGACGATGACATTACCTAGAATAGGTCCTAGGCCTGACCTATGTGCCCTTTCTAAGGACACCATACAAGAGGCCAAGGTCTATCAGGGCAGAAAGAAGATACCGACTGAAATCATCATAGAGTGCAACCCACTCGACAGAAGATTTACTCGGATACCCCAATTCCACTCGACCAATGTCATTCACTCGGAGGACAAGGATCCACTCAAAGGACAGAAGACTTAGAGTCACCCCTGGATGGCAACGGTCGGTCATTCACTCCGTCACCTTAAAGATCATTAAACACAGGCGTTACCAGTAACGTGCGTGTCTTTGTTTTCTCATTGAACCCCTGTGTAACTGAGGGCTGCGAGGGGTCGGCGTACTCTATATAAGCTACCCATCCCCTCTTGCACAAGGGTTCGCACCCCCTGTAACTCAACACTATAATCTACAGAGCCTCCGCGGCACCGAGACGTAGGGCTGTTACCTCCTCCGAGAGGGGCCTGAACTCGTAAATCCGAGTGTACAACCTCGCCGTAGCTACGCACTGCCTCCTCCTACATACCCCCTATCTCTACTGTCATATCTGTTCCCACGACAGTTGGCGCCCACCGTGGGGCAGGCGTCTAAGCGACTTCCGGTGAGGTTGCAATCTTCGATCATCGTCAACATGGTTTCCGGCGGTGGATTGTCGTTGGGTCGCGAGATCCGTCTCGGCGCGCTCACCTTCATCGCCGACGATTCGGCTTGGCTCCAAGAAGCCCCCCTCGACGTCGAGGCGCTCCCCGTTCGCGGGGCGGCGCACTTCCGCGCGAGTGCCTGCGGCGTCCTCCTGCGGCAGCCGTCGACTCAGTATCGGTCGGTTCCCGCGGCGTCTTCGCTTCCCGCTTCCCGTCGCCGCAAGCGATCCGGTCGCTCGCGGCTCTAGTGGTGGGTGAAGCACGCAGTGGCTCGTCAGTCAGCCACCCCTCAAATCGCGGCAATTGAGCCCGATGAATCTCTCTATGGGTTGTTTGATCTGTCGACTGGCCACTCGGATACTCTCTCCAAGTGCGAAAGCAACGATCCCGCGGCGGAAGTCCTCATGGTCGGCCCCCAGCGCAGCCCGCCCGGATTTCCCCGTGGCGGGGGCGACAGCGGTGGTCCGTCGCGCAACAACGACGAGTACTACCCTCAGGCTCTCACTACGGAGCAGAAGGAAGAGCTGCAGCGCAGAAACGATCAGGCTCTCCAGACCCCCATCGTTGGGGAGACCCCCGAGGCTCAGGCCCTGGAGGCTGCGCGCGTAGCCACTCTGGCCGAGCATGCACGCCTGGAGAATCTTCCCGACTAGGCCTCGAGAAGAGTGTCAGGTATACCGTACACCGATCCAAAATGTTGCAGCGGCTGCGCGTATTGCCGATTCAATCCAGCCGTCCCGTTCCGAGGCTGGTAGAGGTCTACAGCAGATTCGGGCACTGCTCAGGGCGGCCGGAGAACAGAACTCGGCTGTTTCCCAGTCGCGCAATAGGATTCACAGCAGGTCTGTCATGGCAGACACAGTTCAGTCGGCACACAGCCCAAGATCGCCTCCGTGGCGTGAAGATCGTGGTTATCGCCAGGACCAGTACCTGGGTCGAGGCCATGGGCAGTTTGATCCTCAATACCACCGTGATGACCGCCGTCGAGTGCCCACGCCCCCTCCGAGGGGTGGTTCGTACGCGTCCCGGCGGTATGATGACAGGCGCCCGTACGGCGACGAGCGGAGGATTCCAGTCGACCCCCGAGAGCCCGGGTTTGACGCAAGGTCAGTACTTGTACAAGGCCTGGTTCACAGAGGCAGAGCTAACAGAGAAGGTCTGGACAGAGATTACCCGAGTGGGAGCAAAGCGTTCGTCTCTGGGCCCGAGTGCTTCAGCAGGGCCATTCGAGCCGCTGAGATTCCTCCCAACTTCAGATTGGCTGCAGGAGTGAGCAAGTTTACTGGCGAATCAAAGCCAGACACGTGGTTGGAAAATTACCGAATGGCAGTGCAAATTGGTGGAGGCAATGACGAAGTGGCCATGAAACACCTGCCCTTGATGCTTGAAGGCTCAGCCAGGGCCTGGTTGAATCAGTTGGCTCCTGGTAGCATATTCTGTTGGGAAGACTTGGCCCGAGTGTTTATCAAGACATTTGAAGGCACTTGCAAGCGACCCGCTGGATTATCTGAGTTGCAACACTGTGTCCAGAAACTGAATGAAACCTTGAGAGATTACATCCAGCGTTGGACCACACTTCACCATTTGGTGGAAAACATTTCGGAGCACCAGGCAGTCTGCGCTTTCAAAGAAGACGTATGGTACAGAGAGCTCACACTGAAATTTGGTCGCTCCGGGGCCATGACTCTGAATCGGATGATGGAGATAGCCACTCGGTATGCGAACGGCGAAGAGGAAGACCGTAATGGCAAAGGGAAGATAGTCGACCCCAACGCTTCCGCTCAGGGAAACCTTTGCTTCCGCGGAGATCAAGGATTAGGAAGTTCTTTTATGTGAAGATTAAAGAATGAAAAGTAAGAGCATCTACGCTGGATACATCAAATCCGACCGTCGCGTTCACGGACAGTGACCGATCACATCTCAAATTTTCTTTGCCAACCTCAGTTACGAATTACATGCAATGTAAAACATAATCTAAATCTACGGCGGGATCATAGCCGTGCCCATGTCCGGTGGCCGGCTGGGCCCCTCACAGTGAAGGTGCGGTCCCCAGCGAGTAGAGTAAGACATAGGACATGGACCGACTCATGGGACTCGAGGTGCCGCGGTTTCCCATGCCCTACTCTTTCTCATCGGAGCCCTTGGCCTACACGTCGTTGATCGATGTGAGCCCCACAATAGATCTGTCGTAGTCGGAGGAAGGTCGGAGATTGCCGAAAGGGAGCTTGGGGGCGAAGTGGAGTGGAGCAAAGTGACTAGAGTTTGGTCCGGGGAGCAGATGGGGATGAATATGAAGGAAATATGCCCTAGAGGCAATAATAAAGTTGTTATTTTATATTTCCTTATTCATGATAAAGGTTTATTATTCATGCTAGAATTGTATTGACCGGAAACTTAAATACACGTGTGGATACATAAACAAATACCGTGTCCCTAGTGAGCCTCTACTAGACTAGCTCGTTGATCAAAAGATGGTTAAGGTTTTCTAACCATAGACATAAGTTGTCATTTGATAACGGGATCACATCATGAGGAGAATGATGTGATGCACAATACCCATCCGTTAGCTTAGCATATGATCGTTCAGTTTTATTGCTACTGCTTTCTTAATGTCAAATACATGTTCCTTCGACCATGAGATCATGCAACTCCCGGATACCGGAGGAATGCCTTGTGTGCTATCAAACGTCACAACATAACTGGGTGATTATAAAGATGCTCTACAGGTATCTCCGAGGGTGTCTGTTGAGTTGGCATGGATCGAAATTGGGATTTGTCACTCCGTGTATCGGAGAGGTATCTCTGGGCCCTCTCGGTAATACACGTCATAAGAAGCTTGCAAGCAAAGTGACTAAGGAGTTAGTTACAAGATGATGTATTACGGAACGAGTAAAGAGACTTGCCGGTAACGAGATTAAACTAGGTATGAAGATACCGACGATCGAATCTCGGGCAAGTAACGTACCGATGGACAAAGGGAATTACGTATGTTGTCATAAGGTTCGACCGAAAAACATCTTCGTAGAATTTGTAGGAGCCAATATGGGCATCCAGGTTTCGCTATTGGTTATTGACCGGAGAGGTGTCTCGGTCATGTCTACATAGTTCTTGAACCCGTAGGGTCCGCACGCTTAACGTCCGTTGACAATATAGTGTTATATGAGTTATATGATTTGGTGACCGAATGTTGTTCGCAGTCCCGGATGAGATCACGGATATGAGGAGGAGCTCCGGAATGGTCCGGAGGTAAAGATTGATATATAGGACGATGATATTCGGACACCGGAAGAGTTTCAGAGTGCACCGGGTAGTCAACGGGGCACCGGAAGGGGTTCCGGACACCCCCGGGAGGTCTATGGGCCTAATGGGCCAAGGGGAGAGACACACCAGCCCACAAGGGGGCTGGCGCGCCCCTCTCCCTGGCCGCCGGCCGTAGGGAAGGAAAAGGGGGAGGGCTAGCCCCTCCTGCCTTCCCCTCCACATGGGAGAAAGGAAAGAGGGGCGCCACCCTCCCCTGCCTTTCCCCGCTCGCCTAGAAAGGCAAGGGGGGGCGCGGCAAGGGGCAGGACCCCAAGTGGGATTCGGCCCCACTTGGGGCGCCTCCTTGGCTGCTCCTCGCTCCCCCCCACCTATATATATGTGGGAGGGGGGCGCCACACATAACGACGACAATCTCTTAGCCGTGTGCGGCGCCCTCCACTACAGTTTTGTCCCTCGGTCATATTTTCGTAGTGCTTAGGCGAAGCCCTGCGGAGATAGCATCACCACCACCGTCACCACGCCGTCGTGCTGCCAGAACTCATCCACTACTTCACCGTCTTGCTAGTTCAAGAAGGCGAGGACGTCACCGAGCTGAACGTGTGCTGAACGCGGAGGTGCCGTACGTTCGGTACTCGATCGGTTGGATCACGAAGAAGTTCGACTACATCAACCGCGTTACTAAATGCTTCCGCTTACAGTCTACGAGGGTACGTAGACACACTCTCCCCTCTCGTTGCTATGCATCTCCATGGATAGATCTTGCGTGTGCGTAGAATTTTTTTTTTCCATGCAACGTTTCCCAACAGTGGTATCAGAGCCAGGTCTATGCGTAGATGATATGCACGAGTAGAACACAAAGAGTTGTGGGTGGTGATAGTCATATTGCTTACCACCAACATCTTATTTTGATTCGGTGGTATTGTGGGATGAAGCGGCCCGGACCAACCTTACATGTCCACGCACATGAGACCGGTTCCACCGACTGACATGCAACTTGTTTTGCATAAAGGTGGCTGGCGGGGGTTTGTTTCTCCTACTTTACTTGAATCAAATTTGACTACGGGCGGTCCGTGAAGAAGGTTAAAACAGCAAACTTGATAAATCACCGTTGTGGTTTTTGCGTAGGTAAGAACGGTTCTTGCTAGAAGCCCGTAGCAGCCACGTAAAACTTGCAACAACAAAGTAGAGGACGTCTAACTTTTTTTGCAGGGCGTGTTGTGATGTGATATGGTCAAGATATAATGTGATATATGTTGATGTATGAGATGATCATGTTTTGTAATATCGACAACCGGCAGGAGCCTTAGGGTTGTCTCTTAATTATTGTATGAAATGCAAACGCCATGTAATTGCTTTACTTTATCGCTATGCGTTAGCAATAGTTGTAGAAGCAATAGTTGGCGAGACGACCCCGACGCAACGATGGAGATCAAGGTGTCGAGCCGGTGATGATGGAGATCATGACGATGCTTTGGAGATGGAAATCAAAAGCACAAGATGATGATGGCCATATCATGTCACATATTTTGATTGCATGTGATGTTTATCCTTTATGTATCTTATTTTGCTTAGAACGGCGGTAGCATTATAAGATGATCCCTTCACTAAATTTCAAGATAAAAGTGTTCTCCTCGAGTATGCACCGTTGCCAAAGTTCATTGTTTCGAAGCACCTCGTGATGATCGGGTGTGATAGACTCTACGTTCACATACAACAGGTGTAAGACAGTTTTGCACATGCAGAATACTTGGGTTAAACTTGACGAGCCTAGCATGTACAGACATGGTCTCGGAACACTGGAGACCGAAAGGTCGAACGTGAGTCATATAGTAGATATGATCAACATAGAGATGTTCACCATTGATGACTACCCCATCTCACGTGATGATCGGACATGGGTTAGTTGATTTGGATCATGTATCACTTAGATAACTTGAGGGATGTTTATTTAAGTGGGAGTTCATTAGTAATTTGATTAATTGAACTTAATTTATCATGAACTTAGTCTTAATACTTTTGCATATCTATGTTGTAGATCAATGGCCCGAGCTACCGTTCCCCTGAATTTTAATGCGTTCCTAGAGAAAGCTAAGTTGAAAGATGATGGTAGCAACTACACGGATTGGGTCCGTAACTTGAGGATTATCCTCATTGCTGCATAGAAGAATCATGTCCTTGATGCACCGTTAGATGACAGACCTGCTGCCGGAGCTACTGCAGATGTTATGAACGTCTGTCAGGCTTGATCTGATGACTACTCAATAGTTCAGTGTGCCATGCTGTACGGCTTAGAACCGGGACTTCAAAGACATTTTGAATGTCATGGAGCATATGAGATGTTCCAAGAGTTGAAGTTAATATTTCAAGCAAATGCCCGGGTTGAGAGATATGAAATCTCCAACAAGTTCTATAGCTGCAAGATGGAGGAGAACAGTTCTCTCAGTGAACACATACTCAAAATGTCTGGGTATCATAACCACTTGACTCAGCTGGGGGTTGATCTTCCAGTTGATAGTGTTATTGACAGAGTTCTTCAGTCACTGCCACCAAGCTACAAGGGCTTCGTGATGAACTATAATATGCAAGGGATGAATAAAATGATTCCTGATCTCTTCGCAATGCTTAAGGCCGTGGAGGTAGAAATCAAGAAGGAGCATCAAGTGTTGATGGTTAACAAGACCACTAATTTCAAGAAAAAGGGTAAGGGAAAGAAAGGGAACTTCAAGAAGAATGGCAAGCAAGTTGCCACTCCCTGGAAGAAGCCCAAAGCTGGACCCAAGCCTGAAACTGAGTGCTTCTACTACAAAGGGAATGGTCACTGGAAGCGGAACTGTTCCAAATACTTGGCGGATAAGAAGGATGGGAAAGTGAACAAAGGTATATTTGATATACATGTTATTGATGTGTACCTTACTAATGCTCATAGTAGCGCATGGGCATTTGATACTGGTTTGGTTGCTCATATTTGTAACTCGAAACAGGAGCTGCGGAATAAACAAAGATTGGCTAAGGACGAGGTGACGATGCGCGTCGGGAATGGTTCCAAGGTAGATGTGATCGTCGTCGGCACGCTGCCTCTACATCTACCTTCGGGATTAGTTTTAGACCTCAATAATTGTTATTTGGTGCCAGCGTTGAGCATGAACATTATATCTGGATCTTGTTTATTGCGAGATGGTTATTCATTTAAATCGGAGAATAATGGTTGTTCTATTGATATGAGTAATATCTTTTATGGTCATGCACCCTTGATGAACGGTCTATTCTTGTTGAATCTCGATCGTAGTGATACACATATTCATAATATTGATGCCAAAAGATGCAAAGTTGATAATGATAGTGCAACATACTTGTGGTACTGCCGTTTAGGTCATATTGGTGTAAAGCGCATGAAGAAACTCCATACAGATGGACTTTTGGAATCACTTGATTATGAATCATTTGATACTTGCGAACCATGCCTCATGGGCAAGATGACTAAAACTCCGTTCTCCGGAACAATGGAGCGAGCTAAAGATATATTGGAAATAATACATACCAATGTATGCGGTCCGATGAGTGTTGAAGCACGTGGCGGGTATCGTTATTTTCTGACCTTCACAGATGACTTGAGTAGGTATGGGTATATCTACTTGATGAAACACAAGTCTGAAGCATTTGAAAAGTTCAAAGAATTTCAGAGTGAAGTGGATAATCATCGTAACAAGAAAATAAAGTTTCTACGATATGATCGCGGAGGCGAATATTTGAGTTACGAGTTTGGCCTTCATTTAAAACAATGTGGAATTGTTTCACAACTCATGCCACCTGGAACACCACAGCGTAATGGTGTGTCCGAACGTCGTAACCGTACTTTATTAGATATGGTGCGATCTATGATGTCTCTTACTGATTTACCACTATCGTTTTGGGGTTATGCATTAGAGACAGCCGCATTCATGTTAAATAGGGCACCGTCTAAATCCGTTGAGACGACATCGTATGAATTGTGGTTTGGCAAGAAACCTAAGTTGTCATTTCTTAAAGTTTGGGTGTTGCGACACTTATGTCAAAAGGCTTCAGCCTGATAAGCTCGAACCCAAATCGGAGAAGTGCGTCTTCATAGGATACCCAAAGGAAACAATTGGGTACACCTACCATAGATCCGAAGGCAAGATCTTTGTTGCCAAGAATGGATCCTTTCTAGAGAAGGAGTTTCTCTCGAAAGAAGTGAGTGGGAGAGGAAAGTAGAACTTGATGAGGTAATTGTACCTTCTCTCGAATTAGAAAGTAGCACATCACAGAAAACCGTTCCCGTGATGCCTACACCAACTACAGAGGAAGCAAATGATAATGATCATGAAACTTCAGATCAAGTTACTATTGAACCTTGTAAGTCGACCAGAGCACGATCCGCACCAGAGTGGTACGGTAATCCTGTCCTGGAAGTCATGTTACTATACCATGGCGAACCTATGAACTATGAAGAAGCTATGATGAGCCCAGATTTCGATAAATGGCTTGAGGCCATGAAATCTGAGATATGATCCATGAATGAGAAAAAAGTATGGACTTTGGTGGACTTGCCCGATGATTATCATAAGAAGCCTTGCAAGCAAAGTGACTAATGAGTTAGTTGCAAGATGATGTATTACGGAACGAGTAAAGAGACTTGCCGGTAACGAGATTGAACTAGGTATGAAGATACCGATGATCGAATCTTGGGCAAGTAACATACCGATGGACAAAGGGAATTACATATGTTGTCATAAGGTTCGACCGAAAAAGATCTTCGTAGAATATGTAGGAGCCAATATAGGCATCCAGGTTTCGCTATTGGTTATTGACCGGAGAGGTGTCTCGGTCATGTCTACATAGTTCTCGAACCCGTAGGGTCCGCACGCTTAACGTTCGTTGACGATATAGTGTTATATGATTTGGTGACCGAATGTTGTTCGCAGTCCCGGATGAGATCAGGGACATGAGGAGGAGCTCCGGAATGGTCTGGAGGTAAAGATTAATATATAGGACGATGATATTCGGACACCGGAAGAGTTTCAGAGTGCATCGGGTAGTCAACGTGGCAACGGAAGGGGTTCCGGACACCCCCGGGAGGTCTATGGGCCAATGGGAGAGACACACCAGCCCACAAGGGGGCTGGCGCGCCCCTCTCCCTGGCCGCCGGCCCTAGGGAAGGAAAAGGGGGAGGGCTAGCCCCTCCTGCCTTCCCCTCCACATGGGAGAAAGGAAAGGGTGACGCCACCCTCCCTTGCCTTTCCCCGCTCACCTAGAAAGGCAAGGGGGCGCGGCAAGGGGCAGGACCCCAAGTGGGATTCGGCCCCACTTGGGGCGCCTCATTGGCTGCTCCTCGCTCCTCCCCCACCTATATATATGTGGGAGGGGGCGCCACACATAACGACGACAATCTCTTAGCCGTGTGCGGCGCCCCCCTCCACAGTTTTGCCCCTCGGTCATATTTTCGTAGTGCTTAGGTGAAGCCCTGCGGAGATAGCATCATCACCACCGTCACCACGCCATTGTGCTGCCGGAACTCATCCACTACTTCACCGTCTTGCTGGATCAAGAAGGCGAGGATGTCACCGAGCTGAACGTGTGCTGAACGCGGAGGTGCCGTACGTTTGGTACTCGGTCGGTTGGATGGCGAAGAAGTTCGACTACATCAACCGCGTTACTAAACGCTTCCGCTTACGGTCTAAGAGGGTACGTAGACACACTCTCCCCTCTCGTTGCTATGCATCTCCATGGATAGATCTTGCGTGTGCGTAGATTTTTTTTCCATGCAGCATTTCCCAACAGAATAGATGTGGGGTCGGGTTGGGCCAGCTTTGGCCGGGTCCTATGTGGCAGACGCGCCCGGGCTCACCCGGGCCTCCCCATACGCGCCCTAGACTGGGGCTGGATATGAGTGGTGCATGTCAGTCCGGCGTATGGGGCTGATATGAAGAGCCCGTCTGGGTCGGCTTTTTTTTCGGTCAGTGACCAGGCCATCCGCCCGGGCATATAGGAGAGGTTTGGGGAGCCCGGCTGTCGGTACTAAAACCGGCAGATCTCGGGTAGGGGATCCCGAACTGTGGATCTAGGAATAATGGTAACAGGAGACGAAGGCACGGTGTTTTACCCAGGTTCAGGCCCTTTCGAAGAGGTAAAACCCTATGTCCTGCTTGATTATATTGATGATGGAGTATCGAATACAGGCTTGATCTACCTCGAGATCGTATATTGTGTTCTAAACCCTAATGCTAGTAATTATAGTTGTTTTTTATGGACTAAACCCTCTGACTTATATAGACACCGGAGGTAGCTAGGGTTACACATGACCGGTTGCCAGCTAGGAATAAACATGCGGACAGGTGGAATAGTCCTTGAAGTACACGCCAAGTCTTCGGCTGAGTCCGTGATGGCTCGTGTCCGCGTCAGTATTTTCCCTGAAGAGGAAGGGATGATGCAGCACAGCTACGGTAGGTATTTCCCTCAGTGATGAGACCAAGGTTATCGAACCAGTAGGAGAACCACGCAACACTATGTAAACGGTACCTGCACACAAAGAACAAATACTTGCAACCCGACGCGTAAGAGGGGTTGTCAATCCCTCCCGGGTAAAAGATAGATAAATTTGTAGTAGATTGGATAAATAGATCTCGCAGAAACGCGAAATAAAATAAATAACAAAAAATTGCAGCAAGGTATTTTTGGGTTTTTGGAATAATAGATCTGAAAATAAAAGAGGCAAATAATAGATCGAAAAGCAAATATGATAAATAATAGACCCGTGGGCCGTAGATTTCGCTAGTGGCTTCTCTCGAGAAAAATAGCATACGGCGGGTAAACAAATTACTGTTGGGCAATTGATAGAACTTCAAATAATTATGATGATATCCAGGCAATGATCATTATGTAGGCATCACGTCCAAGATTAGTAGACCGACTCCTGCCTGCATCTACTACTATTACTCCACACATCGACCGCTATCCAGCATGCATCTAGTGTATTAAGTTCATGGAGAAACAGAGTAATGCAATAAGAACGATGACATGATGTAGACAAGATCTATTCATGTAGGAATAGACCTCATCTTGTTATCCTTAATAGCAACGACACATACGTGTCATGTCCCCTTCTGTCACTGGGATTGAGCACCGTAAGATCGAACCCATCACAAAGCACCTCTTCCCATGGCAAGAAAAATCAATCTAGTCGGCCTAACTAAACCAAAGATTCGAAGAAGAAATACGAGGCTATAAGCAATCATGCATATAAGAGATCAAAACTCAAATAACTTTCATGGATAAAATAGATCTGATCATAAGCTCAAAGTTCATCGGATCCCAACAAACACACCGCAAAAAAGAGTTACATCAAATAGATCTCCAAGAGACCATTGTATTGAGAATCAAAAGAGAGAGAGAGGAAGCCATCTAGCTACTACCTATGGACCCGTATGTCTACAATGAACTACTCACGCATCATCGGAGAGGCACCAATGAGGATGATGAACCCCTCCGTGATGGTGTCTAGATTGGATCTGGTGGCTCTGGAACTTGCGGCGGCTGGAATTGTGTTTCGTCGACTCCCCTAGGGTTTTTGGATTTTTGGGGTATTTATAGAGCAAAGAGGCGGTGCGGGAGGCCTAGGCACGCCCAGGTGGGTTGTGCCCCCCTCGGGGCACCCCTCTGGTACTTCTTTGGCCCAAGTTGTTCCTTCTGGTGCAGAAAAAATCTCCAAAAAGTTTCGTTGCGTTTGGACTCCGTTTGGTATTGATTTTCTGCGAAGTAAAAAAACAGCAACTGGCACTGGGCACTATGTCAATAGGTTAGTCCCAAAAAATGATATAAATTTGCTAAAAATGATTGTAAAACATCCAAGAATGATAATATAACAGCATGGAACAAGTAAAAATTATAGATACGTTGGAGACGTATCAGTCCGTCTTGATCACACTTGAGTTTGAGGCTTCCGGGGTCCTTCCTTATGAGATCGGTGGGCCATAAGCTCGGCCCATGGACAGCGGGCCAACTAGGTTGGTACTCCTTAGTTCAGGACACCGTCACCGGCTGTAGATGCTCTAACAGGGTGAAATAGTGTTGGGGTATATCCCTGGCTATGGCAGGACGCCACATGCAGCGGTAAGCCGTGGAAGGGGTTAGGGCAACTCCAACACGAGTCATCAAATTGTCCGGACCAGGCCATCTGGACACTTTTTAAGCATTTAAAGCGGATCATCAAATCGGCCTGGATCAATTTAGACGTCCAAAATCCTATGAAGTGGCACCAAATAAAGAGGAGCTTAGGGGAATTCTGGAGTCTGCTCGACCCATTGTCAGTTGGACCACATATTATCACAGACCATGTGTCCTATTCGTCCCTTTTTTCTCTTGGTCCGTCTCCACTGTCAGTCATAGCCTTCGCCCCGTATTTGATGAATATGATTTGATGGTTGTTGGGTTATCCGTATATACATCTGAACGTGTCCACACACATTTGGCACCGCATGTTAGATGAGTTCCCTTGGAGTTGCCTTTGCCTCTGTCTATAAGCAAGGAGGTTAGGGCCCTATTTGCTGCATCCATCACCATCGAGATCGGTAATGGGCATGCTATCTTATTCTCGCAGGACAAATGGTTGGATGGTGGGGCTCCTACCTCTTATACTCCAATCTATTTTCGCACAGTAGAGGAAAATCTTTCTTGCCCAAGGCCTCAAGAACAGATTTTGGATCTGATCAAACCAAATCAACAGGGAAGGTGCTTTGTGAATATGTTGCTCTATGGCACAAATATTAGCAGATTGAATTGAATGATGAGCATGGCTTGCTGCATTGACATGTCTAGATGATAATAATTGGCACAAAACATCTAAACTTGTTTTCATATATTTATATATATGTCTGAAACATAAAAAGTTGACATGTTATACAAAATTTAGAATGTTGATGATTGCCATGTCTAGATGATAACACACACAAAGGATGCCATGCCTAGCTAGGATTTCATATAGTTTTTAGTTTTTTTCTAATTCATGGCACTATATTTTATATAGCCCCCCTCCCTTGTTGTTCATCCTTTTACACGGGAAAGGTCATAAATTGAAGGCAAAAACATCTGTAAAAGTTTCCTAAAATGCAAAAAAAAATTAAGTTGACAAGATACTTACCATGTGCAAAGTTCTTAATTTGCCAAGCCAAAAGCAGATTTAAGTTGCCATGATATTTGTCATGTGCAAAAAAAAAACTGAATTTTCCAAGGTAAAACATCTGTTAACATCTAAAAAAGTCGAAGTGGGTATTTCCCATGTGCAAACTTCATCATTTGCCAAGGCAAAAGCATATTTATGTTTCCATGATATTTACCATGTGTAAATATCTTAAATTGCAAAGGTAAAACGTCTGTAAATACCATATATAATAGTTGTCGTGGTATTTGCCCTGTGCAAAGTTCTTAATTTGCTAAAAAAAAACATCTTCTAAGTTGCCATGATATCTGCGATGTGCATATACGTTATTTTGCCAAGGCAAAGTACTTGTTGAAAAAACATGTGCTAATTTGCCATGTGCAAAGGATATTAATTTTCCATGGGAAAGCACATGTTGAAAACATATCAAGGTAATGAAAAAGTTGCCATGGTAAAAATAATATTTGAAACCTATGCATCGTAATAAAGTTAACATGGCAACCCAATGTTATTTTTGTTTTTCTTGATTTTTATTCTGTTTTTTAATAAATACACAATTATGCTTCTGTTATGATTGTGTTTTAGTGTTTTAATTAGTGTTTGTGCCAAGTAAGACCTTTGGGATGATCTATGGTGATAGTTGATTTGATTTTGCTGAAAAACAGAAACTTTTGCGTCCAGTTACAGAATTTTGAAAATTCACAGAAGCGACAAAAAATTCTGATTTTTTTACACGCGATTGATATACAAATTTCCTACGTTGACCTAATTTTCAGAATTTTTGGAGTTACAGAAGAATGAGTAATATTCAGGTCTTCACAGACTGTTCTGTTTTTGACAGATTCTGTTTTCTATGTGTTGTTTGTTTATTTTGATGAATCTATGGGTAGTATCGGGGGGGCTATGAACCACGGAGAAATTAGAATACAGTAGATATAACACCAATATAAATTTAGAATGAGTTCACAATAGTACCTAAGTGGTGATTTGCTTTTATTATACTAACGGAGCTCACGAGTTTTTTTGTTGAGTTTTGTGTTGTGAAGTTTTCAAGTTTTGGGTGAAGTTTCAATGGACTACGAAATAAGGAGTGGCAAGAGCCTAAGCTTGGGGATGCCCAAGGCACCCCAAGGTAATATTCAAGGACAACCAGGCATCTTAAGCTTGGGGATGCCCCGGATGGCATCCCCTCTTTTGTCTTCAATCCATCGGTAAATTACCTGAGGCTATATTTTTATTCACTACATGATATGTGTTTTGGTTGGAGCGTCTTGTATTATATGGTCTATGCTTTATTTGCTTTTTAGTTTTCCACAATCATCCTTGCTGTACACACCTTTTGAGAGGGACACACATTAATCGTGAATTTATTAGAATACTCTATGTGCTTCACTTATATCTTTTGAGCTAGGCAGTTGCTCTAGTGCTTCACTTATATCTTTTTTAGAGCACGGTGGTGGTTTTATTTTGAAGAAATCGATGAGCTCTCATGCTTCACTTATATTATTTTGAGAGACTTAAAAATAGTATGGCAATTTGCTTAGGTTATGAATTTAGTCCTAATATGATGGGTATTCAAGAGGGATGTAATAAAAACTTTCATGAATATCATTGAATATATGAGAAGTTTGATTCCTTGCCTTTGTTTTGAGATATAAAGATGGTGATATTAGAGTCATGCTAGTGAGTAATTGTGGATTAATAGAAATACTTGTGTTAAGATTTGTGATTCCCGGAGCATGCACGTATGGTCTCTCGTTATGCGATGAAGTTGGAGCATGATTTATTTTTTATTGTCTTCCTTATGAGTGGCGGCCGGGGACGAGTGATGGTCTTTTCCTACCAATCTATCCCCCTAGGGCATGCGTATTAGTACTTTGTTTAGAGGGCTAATAAACTTTTGCAATAAGTATGTGAGTTCTTTATGACTAATGTTGAGTCCATGGATTATACGCACTCTCACCCTTCCGTCATTGCTAGCCTTTTCGGTACTGTGCATTGCCCTTTCTCACCTTGAGAGTTGGTGCAAACTTCGCCGGTGCATCCAAACCCCGTGATATGATACGCTCTTTCACACATAAGCCACCTTATATCTTCCTCAAAACAGCCACTATACCTACCTATTATGACATTTCCATAGCCATTCCGAGATATATTGCCATGCAACTTCCACTGTTCCGCTTTATTATGACACACACAATAATTGTCATATTGCTTTGCATGATCATATAGTTAGTATTTGTGGCTTGGCCGCCGTTCATATTTTTTATACATGTCATGCTAGATCATTGCACATCCCGGTACACCGCCAGAGGCATTCATATAGAGTCATATCTTTGTTCTAGTATCGAGTTGTAATTTTTGAGTTGTAAGTAAATAAAAGTGTGATGATCATCATTATTAGAGCATTATCCCATGTGAGGAAAGGATGATGGAGACTGTGATTCCCCCACAAGTCGGGTTGAGGTTCCAGACGAGAAAAAAAGAGGCCAAAGAGCCCAAAAGAAAAAAAAGAGAGAAAAAAAGAAAAAAGAAAAAAATGAGAGAAAAAGAGAGAAGGGACGATGTTACTATCCTTTTTCCACACTTGTGCTTCAAAGTAGCACCATGTTCTTCATGATAGAGAGTCTCCTATTTTATCACTTTCATATATTACTAGTGGGAATTTTTTCATTATAGAACTTGGCTTGTATATTCCAATGATGGGCTTCCTCAAATTGCCCTAGGTCTTCGTGAGCAAGCGAGTTGGATGCACACCCACTTAGTTTTCTTTTTGAGCTTTCATACACTTGTAGCTCTAGTGCATCCGTTGCATGGCAATCCCTACTCCTTGCATTGACATCAATTGATGGGCATCTCCATAGCCCATTGATTAGCCTCGTTGATGCGAGACTTTCTCCTTTTTTGTATTCTCCACACAACCTTCACCATCATATTCCATTCCACCTATAGTGCTATATCCATGGCCCACGCTCATGTATTGCTTGAGAGTTGAAAAAGCTTGAGAACATTAAAACTATGAACCAATTGCTTGGCTTGTCGTCGGGATTGTGCATGATAAATACTTTGTGTGATGAAGATAGAGCATGACAAGACTATATGATTTTGTAGGGATAACTTTCTTTAGCCATGATATTTTGAGAAGACATGATTGCTTTATTAGTATGCTTGAAGTATTATTGTTTTATGCCAATATTAAACTTTTGTTTTGAATCTTATGGATCTGGATATTCATGCCACAATAAGAAATATTACATGATAAACATGTTAGGTAGCATTCCACATCAAAAATTCTGTTTTTATCATTTACCTACTCGAGGACGAGCAGGAATTAAGCTTGGGGATGCTTGATACGTCTCCAACATATCTATAATTCTTTTATTGTTCCATGCTATTATATTATCCATCTTGGATGTTTTATATGCATTATGGTACTATTTTATATTATTTTCTGGGACTAACCTATTAACCTAGTGCCCAGTGCCAGTTGCTGTTTTTCCTTGTTTTTGTCTTTTACAGAAAATCAATACCAAACAGAGTCCAAATGGAACGGAAATTTTTGAGGATTTTCCTTGGACTAGAAGACACCTAGGAAGCTTCGGGAGAAGGCCAGAAGAGCCACGAGAGGGCCACAAGCCCTGGAGGCGCGCCCTAGGGGGGCGCCCCCCAGGCTTGTGGGCCCCTCGAGGCACTCCTAACCCTAATTCCAGCTCCATAAATACACAAATATTCCGTGTATACAAAGGGCACACCAAAAAAACTTTTCCGCCGCCGCAAGCTTCTGTTCTCATGAGATCCCGTCTTGGGGCCTTTTCTGGCACTCTGCCGGAGGGGGATTCGATCACGGAGGGCCTCTACACCAACCTTGTTGCCCTTCCGATGATGTGTGAGTAGTTTAACACAGACCTACGGGTCCATAGCTAGTAGCTAGACGGCTTCTTCTCTCTCTTTCATCTTCAATACAATGTTCTCCTCGATGTTCTTGGAGTTCTATTCGATGTAATCTTCTTTTGCAGTGCGTTTGTTGAGATCCGATGAATTATGGGGTTTATGATCAGATTATCTATGAATATTATTTGAGTCTTCTCTGAACTCTTTTATGCATGATTAAGATAGCTTTGTATTTCTCTCCGATCTATTGATTTGGTTTGGCCAACTAGATTGATTTTTCTTGCAATGGGAGAGGTTCTTTGTGATGGGTTCAATCTTGAGGTGTCCTCACCTAGTGATAGAAGGGGTAGAGAGGCACGTATTTCTATTGTTGCCATTAAGGATAAAAAGATGGGGTTTTTACCATATTGATTGGATCTATCCCTCTACATCATGTCATTTTGCTTAAGGCGTGACTTCGTTCTTATTAACTTAATACACTAGATGCATGCTGGATAGCGGTCGATGTGTGGAGTAATAGTAGTAGATGCAGGCAGGAGTCGGTCTACTTGTCACGGACGTGATGCTTATATTCATGATCATTGCCTTAGATATCATCATAACTATACGCTTTTCAATTAATTGCTCAACAGTAATTTGTTTACCCATCGTATGCATTCTTTCAAGGGAGAAGCCTCTAGTGAAATCTATGGCCCCCGGGTCTATTTACCATCATATTATTTTCAGATCTATAAAACCAAAAATACCTTGCTGCAATTTATTTACCTTTACTTTATTTTGCACTTTTATTTATCTTTTATACCTATCTCTATCAGATCTCATCCTTGCAATTAACCGTGAAGGGATTGACAACCCCTATTATCGCATTGGGTGCAAGTATTTGTTTGTTTTTGTAGGTGCAACTATTGGAGACTTGGGTGTTCCTCCTACTGGATTGATACCTTGGTTCTTAATTGAGGGAAAACTTATCTCTACTTTGCCGCATCACCCTTTCCTCTTCAAGGGAAAAACCAACGCAAGCTCAAGAAGTAGCAGGCAACAACCACCAAAGCATCTAGGAGGTGGTGACCTCCAAGAGTAACAAGCCCATGAGATATCGCTCGAACAAATCGACGTGAAGTGCTTGGACTGAGGCAACAAATGCAAAGTAAGAACACAAGAATGCTCAAAATCGCTCTTTCTCAAATCTCACCAAAGCAACTCATGCTATGGAGGGATGATAGAGAAGAGGAACAATGGAGGAGGTCAACAAATGACTCCTAGATCCACGGGATAGTTTTTCCCCAACTAGATTGGAGTAGTGAGTCTTGGGGGAGGAGGAAAAAGCTCAAAAGAATAGGGGAAACACACACGCAAAAGCTCTATCCCAATGGGGAAGAAGAGCCATATATACAGGGCCAACCCAAATCCACTTGTTGGGGATTTTCCGGCGCACCCGGACTATATGGTCCTATCAAAATGTTTCTGGTCCGACCAGACACTTGACCAAACGCTCTTCCAGAAAGTCTGCCGGTGCAAATATATTGTGTGTGTTTCATTGTTTTGGCCATATCTTTCACATCCGCACCCCGATTTCGATGATCTTTGGCTCATTTTGTAGCTAACAACATGCCTCGACTTACTCACACAGAGAACCACACAAGGTCAACAGAAAAGGAGGATGAGTGATATGCAAAAGGTTTGAGCAATCTATGCATGACGTAATCCAATGTCTTGTGTGTTGACAAAGCACATTTCACAATTTCATACCATACCACAAGATCCCATGTGGTACACCATTTTCTCTTGTGTGTTGACCATCTTCCATTCAATCTTCGAGCTTTATCTTGGACAACCTTTATCTTTACTCCATGCTCTATCTTGATGTCTTGGGAACCACACTTAACTCTTCCCTTCACTTCATTGCTTCAAGACATGATGAAAAATATCTCAATTCTCTCACCACCGTATTGCATCCCTTCATGAATATTGTATTGGCCGTCACATGCTCTTCTAAATTCTCCATCACAATATCTTGAGAGGCACAGTGAATTCTTCATCTGAATTACTTGCTTCATGACTTGATCAACCATCACTCAACATATGAGCTCATCATAATTTCATCTTCAAGCCATATATAGAATTATTCGTTTCTCAAGATCTTGAACCATCATGACTCAACCGATAAGCTTTAGCATGGCAACTTTTGATTTCCTCACATGAATTCCAACTTGAACACATCTTATACATCACATGGACCTCATATTGATTATATTTGATTCAATCATACAACTCAACTTTGATGCCTCGAATCCCATTTCTTTTACTTCTTCTTGATCATAATACATTCATCACTAGAACTCGGTAATCTTAATGCAAATCTTAGTGTTGATGGCATTCATTCTAAACCCATCAAGTCTCCTGCATGCATCCCATATGCAACATATCTTCCTATATATCTCAATGCAATTGTTGTTCCACAGGAATTGCTTATTCATTAACAACACTAAATGCATATATTCATCTTAATGGCTTTCGTCCTTCAATCCATCCAATATATCTCATACATTGCCTATGGAACATTCCTTGAAATACATCACAATGAAAATATTAGTCCACATGGATTGTCATTAATTCCCGAACCACGCATATGGACTACATGCACTTTCAGCCGAGAGGTTGGATGACATCGTCACACTCGCTCTGAGCAGATCTAACTCTGCTGAGGATTTTGGGTGGTCTCACCGAGGCGAGTCCACACCCGAAGTGCTAGATGTTACCCAACTCGCCAAGAGGACCAAAGAGTGGTGGCGGAAAATTTTGGGGTGGATCGGAGTGATTCTAATAACCAAATGTAATGAACCCAAAGGTCGGATTGAGATTACACAAGGTGATTGGGAAAACCGAAAGGGGGGAGGGGGTAAGAAGAAGACTTGCAAAGTGATACGTCCATTTTGCATCATGTTTTTATGATCATATTTATTGCATTATGGACTATTATTTCACTTTAAGATACAATTCTTATGCCTTTTCTCTCTTATTTTACAAGGTTTACATGAAGAGGGAGAATGCTGGCAGCTCGAATTCTGGACCGGAAAGGAGCAAATCTAAGATACCTATTCTGCACAACTCCAAATGTCCTAAAACTTTACGAAGAATTGTTTTAGAATATATAAAAAATATTGGGCGAAGAAACAACAAAAGGGGACCCACCAGGTGGCCACAAGCCTGGGGGCGTGCCCTACCCCCAGGGCGCGCCCCTGGCCAGCCCCCGGTGTCCATCTTCTACTATATGAAAGGTTTTGACCTAGAAAAAATCAGAAGGAAGCTTTTGGGATGAAGCGCCGCCGTCTCGAGGTGGAACCTGGGCAGAAGCAATCTAGGGCTCCGGCAGGGCGATTCTGCCGGGGAAACTTCCCTCCGGGAGAGGGAAATCGAAGCCATCGTCATCACCAACGATCATCTCATCATCGGAGGGTCAATCTTCATCAACATCTTCACCAACACCATCTCCTCTAAAACCCTAGTTCATCTCTTGTATTCAATCTTTGCCTCAGAACTTCAGATTGGTACCTGTGGGTTGTTAGTAGTGTTGATTACTCCTTGTAGTTGATGCTAGTTGGTTTACTTGGTGGAAGATCATATGTTCAAATCCTTAATGATATTTATTACCCCTCTGATCTTGAACATGAACATGCTTTGTGAGTAGTTACGTTTGTTCTCGAGGACATGGGAGAAGTCTTGTTATAGGTAATCATGTGAATTTGGTATTCGTTCGATATTTTGATGAGATGTATGTTGTCTTTCCTCTAGTGGTTTTTATGTGAACGTCGACTACATGACACTTCACCATGATTTGGGACTAGGGGAAGGCATTGGGAAGTAATAAGTAGATGATGAGTTGTTAGAGTGACAGAAGCTCAAACCCTAGTTTATGCGTTGCTTCGCAAGGGGCTGATTTGGATCCACATATTTCATGCTATGGTTAGATTTATCTTAATTCTTCTTTCGTAGTTGCAGATGCTTGCGAGAGGGGTTAATCATAAGTGGAAGGCTTGTCCAAGTAAGGACAACACCCAAGCACCGGTCCACCCACATATCAAATTATCAAAGTAACGAACGCGAATCATATGAGCATGATGAAAACTAGCTTGACAATAATTCTCATGTGTCCTCGGGAGCGCTTTGCTTTATATAAGAGTTCATCCAGGCTTATCCTTTGCTACAAAAAGGATTGGGCCACCTTGCTGCACCTTTGTTATACTTGTTACTTGTTACCCGTTACGAATTATCTTACTACCAAACTATCTGTTACCGACAATTTCAGTGCTTGCAGAAAATACCATACTGAAAACCGCTTTGTCATTTCTTTCTGCTCTTCGTTCGGTTCTACACTCTTACTTATCGAAAGGACTACGATTGATCCCCTATAATTGTGGGTCATCACAGAGTAAGTAGGTGGGTGTAAGAAGTAAAGAGACGGGAGACAAGGCAACACTCGACATGCCCTCGTTCTGTACGTGGGTTCGGGGTTAAATAACATTCTCTACACACACACACACGGGCCTGGGCCACAGACGACAGCAACCACACATGCCACAACCCACACACTGCCAAGTCCACCGCACACATGAGTGTGCAGGTGTGGCAGCTGCTCTTTACCCGCGGGAGCTATATCTCGTTCAACGCGAGATCGAAGAAAGTCTCGCCTAAAGATTTCCTGCGAGCTACACTATTGGGCCAACCCATATCCGTGCATACCTCGCCCGCTTGTTGCTGGTTCAATGTTGCTTCCGTTTCCTCTGTTTTTTTTTCTTTTCATATTTTTCTTCTGGTCTTTTGTTTCTTCACTCTTTTTTGGGTTTTCTAATTTTTTTCTAAGTTTTCACTGGGCTTTTTTGTTTCTTTCTCTGGTTTTACTGGTTCTTTTCCTTATTTTTTCTTCTTTTTCTTAGTTTTTTTTGTTTCTTTCTCCGTTTAAATGTTTTTTTCTTTTGTTTCCTATTTTGTGTATTTTTCTTCCGTTTCCTTTGTCTCTTTCTTGTTTTTTTATCGAGTTTCTTCGTCTTTCTTTGTTTCTTTTAGGCGTTAAGAGTTAATTCTTTGCACAGGTTCTAAGTGCGTTTTCTTGGTTTTGTGTTTTCCTTTGTGGATTTCATTGTGTTTTTTCTTTCTCTTTTGTATAGAAACATGGATATATTTTCTTCAAACGGTTTAACCTTTTTTCCAATAAACGAAAACATTTTCATATTTTCAAATGGTTAAAACTCCTTTGTCTCTTTCTTGTTTTTTTATCGAGTTTCTTCGTCTTTCTTTGTTTCTTTCTAGGCTTTCATAGTTTTAATTCTTTTGCACCGGTTCTAATTGGTTTTCTTTGTTTTGTTGTTTCCTTTGTTGATTTTCATTGTGTTTTTTCTTTCTCTTTTTGTATAGAACATGGATATATTTTCTTACAAACGTTTAACATTTTTTCCAATTACACGAAACATTTTTCATATACAACTGAAACATTTTTCCAGTACACTTTGAACATTTTTTAAATACATGATTAATAGTTTTTTTCAAATATATAATTCGATGTTAACCTTTTACATACACATTTAAAATTTTTGGATGCACCAGGAATATTTTTATACACAAGTTCAACAAATTCCAAATACATCATCAACATTTTTGAAAACTTATATTTTTCTATGTCTACCTTTTTTCCATACACATTATACATTTTTCGCATACATCTTTCAAAAATATCAAATACATGATAAACATTTTTTTAACATATATTTTTTTATGTCTAATTTTCTCTATACACATTTTACATTTTTAATATATTAGGAGCATTTTTTATATACACATTTAACATTTTACAAATACATGATTAACATTTTTTTTAAAAACTTTTTGTTGTCTATTTTTGTACATACACATTGTACATTTTTATATATATCAGGATTATTTATTATATACACATTTAACATTTTTCAAATACATAATTAACATTTGTTTTAACATATATGTCTTATGTCTACATTTCCAATAAACATTATACATTTTTCGTATACATGAGATACATTTTTTATATAGACGTTTAACATTTTTCATATGCATGATTAGAGCAACTCCAATGGGGCGACCCATTTCGTCCGCCGCCGTCTGTTTGGGTCGGCGCGGACACAAAAGGCGGCCCAACGCGCCGACCCAAACGGACGCGCGTCCGCTTTTCGTCCGCGGGCGACCCATTCCTGGCCCATTTTTGAGTCGGATTTGCGTCGGCGCGGACACGAGACGGACGCGCGCGCTCGCCTTCTCCTCCCCCGGGCCCGCTGGTTGGTGGCACATTGGCCTCCTCCCATCCAACAGCAACCCTCGCCCGCCTCCTTCGTCGCCGACGCCACCGCCCATTTTTTCCGGCGACTCTGCCAGCTGCCGGCGCCTCCACATCCGCCCAGCAATGCCGCCAACTCCCACGTCGCCCGCCACCGCCGTCTTGTCGCCGGGGAGCCGACTGCTTCCCACCCCCGCTCCCCCCCACCACACAGCCGCGACCGCGACCAAGAAGCCGCCTCGCCGCCCCGGCCAGATCCTCACCGGCACGCTCGTCGGACACCGGCCCACTCGTCGGACGCCGGCAGGGCAGCTAGCTGGTCCGTGCGCGCCGCGACTCCCTTCGCCGGCCGTCTCCTTCGTCGACGCCCGCAAGCTGTTCGACAGTTTGCCCAAGGTACAAAATGGACTCTGCCGACGAGTTCTTTTTTCACAATTTCCTTTGCGACTCCGACGATTCGTCTTCCGATGACGAGGAGGAGATATTGGCTGCCGTGTTGGTCCATCACCACCTCAACAGCCAGCGGCCGTTGTTCCGTGGCTCCATTCTGGGCCACCTTCCGGCGTTGAATCGCAACCGAGAGAGCGGACATTTCCTTCTTTGGAAGGACTACTTTGATACAACAAACCCGTTGTTTAAACATCAAAAATTCCGCCGCCGTTTCTGTACGAGTAGGCATCTTTTCAACCGTATTAGAGAGGGGGTGGTCGGCTATGATGAGTATTTCGAGTGCAAAGAGGATGCCGTTGGCAAGATTGGTTTCTCCTCTTATCAGAAATGCACTGCCGCCATCCGAATGCTTGCATACGGAGTGCCCGGTGATCTCATTGACGAGTATGTCCGTATGAGCGAGTCTACATGCCTAGAGTCCCTGTATAAGTTCTGCAAGGCTGTTATTGCTGTGTTTGGCCCTGAGTACTTGAGAGAGCCGACTCCTGAAGATACAGCCCATTTGTTGACGATGAATGCCAGCAGGGGCTTCCCAGGGATGCTTGGCAGCATAAACTGCATGCACTGGGAGTGGAAGAACTGCCCTTCTGCTTGGCAATGGCAGTATAAGGGCCATGTCAGGGCTTGCACTGTCATACTAGAGGCCGTGGCGTCTCAAGATCTCTGGATCTGGCACTCTTTCTTTGGCATGGCTGGATCACACAATGATATCAACGTGCTTCAGCGCTCGCCGGTGTTTGCTAGGCTTGCCGAAGGCAACAGCCCACCGGTGAACTTTACTATCAACGACCACAACTATGACAAATGATACTACCTGGGTGACGGTATCTATCCTCAGTGGACCACTATTGTCAAGACAACCCCCAACCCTGTCGGAGAGAAGAGGAAAAGATTTGCCCAAGAGTAAGAGAGTACTAGGAAGGATGTCGAGCGTGCCTTTGGTGTTTTGTAATCTCGATGGGGCATCGTCCGGTATCCTGCTAATACCTGGAGCACGCAGAAACTGTGGGAGGTGATGACTGCTTATGTGATCATGCACAATATGATCGTAGAAGACGAGCGCCCGGAACATCTGTACGATCAAGGGTTTCAGTTTCAGGGTGAGAATGTTGTGCCTGAGCATGGAGGAGCGACAACGTTTGAACAGTTCACCTAATTTCATCATGACATGCGTGATTGGGAAACCCACGTGCAACTACAAAATGATTTGGTTGAGCATATGTGGGCTCATGTTGGCAACCAATAGATGTATCTTCTTTTATTCGGCTTGCAAAACTATGTGAGACATTTTTATTTTTATTCGGCTTGTAAAACTATGCTATTTTATTCGGTTCAAACTATGTTATTTGACTATATGTTTAAATGCAAATTCATCAATGCAAAAATGAGCAATTTGTTAAAATAGGGCGGCCAGCCGGCCACGCCGGCACATATGGATCGGCGCGTTGGGCGCGCTGCCGACCCATATCTAAAACAGGGCGGACGCCGGGCGGGTGGCCGACCCAAACGGACAAAAAGCGAATGAAATCGCCGTCCGTTTGAGTCGCCCCATTGGAGTTGTTCTTAATATTATAAAAAAATTCATATACATTTGATGTCTATTTTTCATACACATTATACAATTTTCTTATACATTACATACTCCCTCCGTCCGGAAATATTTGCCATCAAAATGAATAAAAAGGGATGTATCTAGAACTATTAGATACATCCCTTTTTATTTATTTTGATGACAAGTATTTTCATACGGAGGGAGTACATTTTTGTAGACACGTTTAACATTGTTCTAATGCGCAATTAACATTTTTTAACTTTTGTATGTAAATTTGTTTTTGTAATAGATATATTCACAATATTTCTACAAGCAAAAGTAAAAAAATAAAACAAAAAACAGAATATATATATATATATATATATAAGAATTTAAAAAACCCTGAAGGCCTGTCCGTGCTGGGTGGCCCAATCGGGCGTCTGCTGAAGCGAGACGTCCTTCAGTCCCGCGTCACGCGAGACATAGGGGCGCCCCTCTTTACCACCCCAAATCGACGTGTAACTATTTTCCAATCGCTTGTGAAATAGCAAATCCGGGCAAAGCAGATCATGAGAATCAAACACAGCCGTGAGAGTAGTAAAAGACTCTGGTGCTCGTTTCGTGTCTGTTTCGTTCTGAACCAATAAGGCTAGTTGCTAAAATAAAGCCAAGCCTGGTTCGTCTACCACCATATGGCTCATGCACACTGCGCTACTGCACCTGCGACGGCATTAAAATAAGCCGACGTGTTATAGTGTTCACCTAGGATCTTAGTATAATACAATCAGCAGGCCGTACACTGTCTGATTAGTGATTACGTCTGCCTAAACTTGTACTAGTACTAGTAAACTAGTACTGCCGTTGCAGCCGTTCCACTACAGCTTTTTGGCCAAAGAAACCCAATAGAAAACGTGTACTCGTCGCAGTCTACCCGGCATACATAAGGCAGAACGCCGGCATCGTATGAGATAATACGCCACGAAACCGGAGCTTTCAGAAATGGACGAACGGTAGAGCCAAGGCGCCCTGAAAGAGCCAGTTGGAGCCTTGTGATAAGCGCGCGCGTAGATAACAACAACACGCCGAGCGATGCCGTTAATCACATAGCTAAGCAACGTCTTATATAAATCGAACGGCACATTGATGCATACACCCATCCATCAAGGCATCTGCCAATCATACGGTGCAGCGCCACAGAGCAGCTCGAGCCAAACCACAAATGGCGGCGAAGAAGGGCCTTCTCGCCGCCGTCCTGCTCCTGTCCTTGCTGAGCTCGCCGCTGCCGTCGCGCGCCCAGGCATCATCGTCGTTCCCCGTCAATGTGTGGCCCAAGCCGACGTCCATGTCCTGGGCGGAGCCTCTCGCCGCCATGCCGGTGTCCGCGTCGTTCCGCATCGTCGGGACGTCCGGGAACAACCCGTACCTCGTCTCGGCCACGCAGCGCTACACTGCGCTGCTCTTCGCGGAGAGGTACAGGCCCATCGTCCGGCCGGCGGTCAATGTCACCGCCGGGGGCCCCGCGCTCCAGAGCCTGACCGTGTCCGTGTCCGACCTGTCCGCCCCGCTCCAGGACGGCGTGGACGAGTCCTACGCGCTGGAGATCCTCCCCACGGGCCTGGCCACCATCACGGCGGCCACGGTATGGGCCGCCATGCACGGGCTGGAGACGTTCTCGCAGCTCGCGTGGAGGGGTCGGCAAGGGGAGCTGCTGGTGGCCGCCGGCGTGCGCGTGGAGGACAAGCCTTTGTACCAGCACCGTGGCCTGATGCTCGACACCGGGAGGACCTACTTCCCCGTCGTGGACATCCTGCGGACGATAGACACCATGGCGGCCAACAAGATGAACGTGTTCCACTGGCACATCACGGACTCGCAGTCGTTCCCCATCGAGCTGCCGTCCGAGCCGATGCTCGCGGAGATGGGCGCGTACGGTGAGGACATGAGGTACACCGTCAAGGACGTGAAGCGCATCGTCGAGTTCGCCATGAGCCGAGGCATCCGCGTCGTGCCGGAGATAGACGCACCGGGTAAGCAAGCTGACACGGCTGCTGTTTCCCCCGCAAAAAGAGGGAGAAAAAACATGACTGCTATTTTCCCCATTCGGCCCACTAAGCAATGTGCTGACACGGCCCAGTTTCTAAGGTAATACGGCCCAGTTGATGAACGAGCTAATCTGTTGCCATCATTTCAGGCCACACGGCGTCGTGGGCCGGCGCGTACCCGGAGGCGGTGTCCTGCGCGGGCAAGTTCTGGCTGCCCGACGTGAGCGACTGGGGCAGCAGGCTCGCGGCGGAGCCGGGGTCCGGCCAGCTGAACCCGCTGGAGCCCAAGACGTACGAGGTGGTGGCCAACATCATCAACGACATCACCTCCCTGTTCCCGGAGGGCTTCTACCACGCCGGCGCCGACGAGGTGACCCCGGGATGCTGGAAGACGGACCCCTCGATCCAGGCGGACATGGAGAAGGGCGGCACTCTGAGCCAGCTTCTGGAGCGCTACGTCCGCGCGGTGCACCCGCACGTGGTGTCCAAGAACCGCACCGTCGTGTTCTGGGAGGACGTGCTGCTGGACGTGGAGGTGAACGTGACTTCGTCGGTGATCCCGCCGGCGACGACCATCCTGCAGACGTGGAACAACGGGGCCAACAACACGAAGCTGATCGTGCAGGCCGGGTACCGCGCCATCGTCTCCTCCGCGTCCTTCTACTACCTCGACTGCGGCCACGGCGACTTCGTCGGGAACAACAGCGTGTACGACGACCAGAGGAGCGACTACAAAACGGACGGGGGCTCGTGGTGCGGGCCGTTCAAGACGTGGCAACGGGTGTACGACTACGACATCGCGTACGGGCTCACCGCGGAGGAGGCCAGGCTGGTCATCGGCGGCGAGGTGGCGCTGTGGACGGAGCAGGCCGACTCGACGGTCCTGGACGCCAGGATCTGGCCGCGGGCGTCGGCCATGGCGGAGGCGCTGTGGTCCGGCAACCGCGACGCGTCCGGCCGGAAGCGGTACGCGGAGGCGACGGACAGGCTCAACGACTGGCGGCACCGCATGGTGGGGAGAGGGATCCGCGCCGAGCCCATCCAGCCGCTCTGGTGCCGCACGCGCCCGGGAATGTGCGACCTGGTTCGGTAAGGACCCGACAAGGGGCGGCGCGTGCGTACGCGCCGTTGCGTGTGCCAACTCTGAGCATTACCTTTCATTCATATTGAACGTGTCAAACTAAATTATGTAAGTGGGCTAAAGCATGTATGGTGTTTCCTTTTTGTTATGTGATTGTGCCATTTTTTTTGTCAATTTGTTCTTTGTTTGTAAATGTGAAGTGGACGGCATGTCATGTTACCCAATGCGCAGTTGTACCTTCTTCAAAACCGGACTTTTTCATGGGACCCATTCGCCAAATGAGTTGCTTGTACCGGGGCTTGATTTGATTAAAGTAATGCCAAGTTGTTTGTGTCAATCAACTTCTACTTTTTCCTCCTGGAATTTCTCCATTATCGCTTATACTCCCCCTTACAGAAATATAAGAGCGTTTAGATCACTAAAGTAGTGATCTATACGCTATTATATTTGTTTATGGAGAGAGTAATTGCTTATTTGGAGATGTCACATGGACACTAGAGCTTTTTTTTTTGCCCAATAGAGCTTCCTTTGTTGTGAATGAGATGCGTTTCACACTGCAGCATGACATCGGCTGAAGTGTAAAAAAAAAGACATCTGGTGAAGTGAACGCCGGAAAAGAATATCTAAAATTCTCAGGGCTCCTTTGATTCAAAGGATTTGCATAGCAGTTTTAGAGGATTAATCCTTATAATTTTTCCCTAGTTAGTTAGAGCATCTACAGCCGGACATTGCAAATCCGGCACCTCAAATGCTCGCGGACGCCCCCCGAATGCGTCCGTGGGCACTGACGGGCACCCCTCAAATGTTGCGCCGCACATCCACATACTGCAAAATTAGATCCTCAAATCCATGCAATCCATGCACGTCGATCATACGGTACAAACTGTTCGAATGCCAAAATTCGAAACAAAGCAAAGTAAATCATAATTCAACAAACCGGACATGCCAAAATGAAATCAATGTCCGAGCGTGACGGATGGCCTCAGATCACTGGCTCGGCGCCTGCTCCGAGCGGAATGCGTCCTGCTCCAGGCAGAATGCGTCCCGCTCGTCCTGCTCCGCCTGCATCCAGGCTGCTTGATCCGCCTGCATCCGGGCTGCCTGCTCCGACTGCATCCAGGCCGCCTCATCCGACTGCATCCGAGCCGCAGCTGCCCTCGCCGCCTCGTACTTTCTACGGTTGTTGATCTCCATCTTCTTGTCCGCAAGGCACTTCTTTGAATGCTGTTCATAGATGGTCTTGTCCGCCAACATGATCCTCGCATCTTCCGCGTCCCGTGCAAGTTGCAACCTCTCCTTCTCAATCTCTATGTCGCCAAATGTCTTCGCCTTCTCAAGCTCCTATTTGATCGCCGCTTGTTGCTTCTCCAACTCGATCTTCTCCCTCTCAATTTCGAGTTTCTTCTCCGCCCTCTTCCGGTCCCACTCCATCATTTCCTTTTGCGCATCCAACATGAGTGTAACACCCCCTGTATTAAGCTACAGAGATCACCCTTTTGATGAGGCCATGTCATCATGATTAATAGTGCATAATCATCTTTAGCATCATATTGCATTTCAACTCCTAAGTCAAATTCAAATTTAAATGAAAGTGGGATATAAAAGTTGTCCAACATAGAAACTAAAATGTCAGATAAATAACAAATATTCCAGAGGCTATTCTAAAATTGAAACCAACATCATTGGAATTGGATAGTTGACTCGAACAACCTCAAACAGTGGATAAAGATAATATTTAATAACCATTTATTAAATCTGAAATAAATATGGAATTATGTTTTGTCCAAACTAATTTTAGGTGTTAAGGAATAATGCACTGGTATTTATGAAATAGGTCACACTTTTTACAAAAACCATTTTTTCTATGTTGGCAACTTTTAATCCACCTTTCATTTAAATTTGAATTGACTTAGGAGTTGAAATGCAATATGATGCTAAAGATGATTATGCACTATTAATCATGATGACAGGCCTCATCAAAAGGGTGATTCTGTAGCTTAATACAGGGGGTGTTAACAATCTCCTCCACTACAACGAAATCTCGTACCGAAGATTTAGGAGGTGAAAGAACAAAGCGGGGTCATTCATCGCGAAGACGATCCTCGCCTCACCAAGTGTCTTCATCTCAGAATGGTTGACCACGTTACCTTGAGGACTTGATAACCTTTCTGGCGTGCTTCGACGCTCGGCTTGATCGCGACATGCGGACCGGATGACTTTTATAAGAGAGGTCTTGTTGCAGTTCAGCATTCGTGCTCTTACTCGCGGATAGGGTCTTTTGAAGAGCTGCGGAGTTTTTGATACGTGGAACACATCTGACCTTGAAAAAAGGTTCGGTGAAGTTTCCAACTGATATGCCACTCTACCACGCCTTTTCATCAGAATATGAACAGGACGCAATTATAGCGACGTGACTAGCTTTTGCACTTGATCCCGAATTCGGTGTGTACATTTCATCGGTGGACTCGAAGATAAGCCTTTTTGCGCCAGGTTGATAGACCATATCTTTTGTGTTTGCGGTCATACTGACTCTTTGACGTGACTGAGGCAGTCTTCAAATGTCGCAGACAACTGCGAACTGATCTTCGGCCAAGTTGGATAATATCCGGAACCGAAGAAAGGTGGGGGGGACTTGTTTTCCCACATTTTGACCAATTAGAGGGGTTCGGCACTTTCGTGCCGTACAATACTTCAAAGGGGGCACATCTTTCAGCTGGCTTGATAGCTGTTTTGTAAGAGAATTCGGCATATGGGAGAGATTCTTCCCATTTCCTTCCGAAGAGTATGACACAAGTCAAGCATGTCTTCGAGAAATTGGTTGACGTTAACTTGCCTTGGACTGGGGTGAAAGCGGTGCTGAAGGACAGATGAGTTCCCATAGCTTCTTGGAAACTTGCCCAGAATCTTGAAGTGAATAAGCGGACACGGTCTGAACTGATGACCAGTGGAATACGCTGAAGTGAAACAATTCTGGACATGTAGAGAGTTGCGAGCTGACTAGCAGTGATCGTCTCTTTGACGGCTAGAAAATGTGCACTTTGGAAAGTGCGTCAAGAAGAAAAGAATAGCATCATTACCTCTTCTGGGATTTGGGAAATCCAGTGATAAAGTCCATTTCAACATGGCCCACTTCCATGGGAACAGCAATGGTTGCAGAGTTCCAGCGGGCCTTTGAGTTCTGCTTTGACGCGACGGCAAACATCACATTCAGCAACATAGCGAGCCAATGTCTTGCTTCATGTTTGACCACCAGAATCTTTGACGGATGTTTGGTACATCGGTACTGCCGGATTGAATAGACAACGGAGTGTCGTGAGCTTCTTGCTGACCTCCTGAGTCATACCCAGGTTACCTTTAGAGGGGACCACTAGACGACTTTTAAAGAACAAGTGCCAGTATCTCTCAATAGTGAAAGAACGAAGGCTCTTCCTTCAGCGAGATAGCGCTTAATCTTGTGGGCTTGAGAGGCATAACCCTGCAGCGTCTTGATGCTGTCCACGAGATCTGGTTTAGCAACAGGGTATTAAGAGAACCCTGGGAAACACGTGGAGGTTCCATTTTGTAGGAGCCTTCAGGAGGGGAGCGAGTGCTCCAGGAGGAACAAGTGGAGATTCAGCTTTCTGAATTCTTCACTAAGCGAAGGTTGAAATTCGTGAAACGGAGGTGACTGCAATAAGACTTGCGGCTCAAGGCATCGGCCATTCACATTAGCCTTGCCAGGGGTATAGAAATACCCAAGTTAAAAATCCGTACGGTTCCTCCATCCCTCTGTTGACGAGGTTCAGGTCTGGCTGAGTGAACAGATACTTCAGACTTTGATGATCGGTGTTGATCTCGCAACGATTACGAGAAGGTAATGTCGCCATGTTTTAGTGCATGGATGACGGCAGCAAGCTGAGGTCATGTACTGGGTAATTCTCTTCGTGCGAGAAATTGACGCGAAGCATAAGCAATTCCTCGCGGTCTTTGCATTTAGGACACCGCCAATCCTTGACGGGATTGCATAACAATAGATGACAAAATCCTTCTGGGAATCAGGAGGGGCAAGCAATGGGGCAGAAGTCAGCTTGCTTTGAGCGTCTGGAAACTTTCCTGACACTTTTCCGTCCAATCGAACTTGATGCCTTTATGAAGAGGTTAGTCAGGGGCTTGGCATTTCTCTTGGAGAAGTTCTCGACAAATCGACGGCAATAGTGGAGAGTCCGAGAAACTTCGAACTTGCTGAACGTTCTTTGGAGGAGCCCAATCAAGAAGAGCCTGAACTCGCTCGGGGTGTGCGCAATACCATCCTGGGAGATGACATGCCCAAGGTTGTTACTTCGGGAAGCCAGAATTCACACTTGGAAAACTTAGCATATAGTGATGCTCTCAAGTTTCTCCAGAACAGTCGAAGATGTTCAGCATGGTCCTCTTTGTTCTTGGAGTATACTAGGATATCATCCAAGAAACCACGACGAATTGTCAAGGTATTCCTGAATAATAATCATCAGGCGGGAGAAGTGGGGGAGCATTGGTTAAGAAGAATGACATGACATGTACTCGTATGAGCCATATCGAGTAACGAAGGCGGTCTTTGGGATATCCTCGTCACGGAACACGGATCTGGTGGAACCCAACCTTAAGTCGAGTTTAGAGAACACTGATGAACCCGCCAGTTGATCATACAGATCGTTTATCCGAGGAGGGGATATTTGTTCTGGATGGTTGCTTGTTAATAGGAGGAATCTTGGACAATCGGTTTGATCCATCCTTCCTGACAAAGAGAGAAGGTGCTCCAAGCAGAGGGAACTTGGGCGAATGAAACCCTTACGAAGTGAAGCGTCGATTTCCTCCTTAAGTTCAAGGAGTTCATGCGGCGGCATCTTGTAGGGTCGCTTGGCGATAGGAGGTGGTGCCTGGTTTCAAGTCGATGACAAATTCGACACGCTCGAGCATGGGGTATCCCTGGGAGTTCTTCTGGGAAAACACTTGGAATTCGCGCACAACTGGAATGTCCGATGCCTTCAAGTGTGCTGCGTTAATGCACAAGGCATAAAGTACGCCTCGGCATTTTGGATGATTTGAGCCTGGTAGCTTTATTTCATCAGAAGGGGTAGAAGATGGACGATCTTCGTGGCGCCAACTATGAAGCATATGCGCTTTCAACCAATCCATTCCGAGAATGAGGTCGATATTACAAGAACTTTATAGTATGAAAGGGGGAGCGTGAAACTCCAAGCCCTTCAATTTCAACGGTGACGTCGTTGCTACCCATGGAGGTTGACATTGACCCGCGGGGGTGTGTATTACTATTGCCAGTGTTCATGACCTCACATTTAATGTCGGTTTGTTGCAATTCTTCGGACATGAATGAATGCGATGCTCCCGAATCAAATAAAACAGTAAGCTGGTACTGAATTAAACAAGGAAGTACCCATCACGGTGGCAGGCTGGTCCTGGATTCATTGAATCGGTGTGGTGGCCTGAATACGCCCATAAGTCCTTGGCATTGTTGTTGCGAGGCTGATGTTCCTACGGCAGTTGCAGGAAGTGCCAGTGGTTCTGGTTTCTGAATGCAGTTCCTGGAAAAATGACCTGGCTGCCCACACTTGTAGCACAGACTATCATTGGAGTTAGGAGCAGGAGCTCGGGGTGGTGGAGCTGGAAGTCCTGGTGCCTAGGTGGTGGAGGCAGGCGTGGTGCAGTATAGGACCGTCTTGGAGCAGGTGCCAGCTGGACGGTACACGCTATTTGGAATCCAGATCCGACGTTCTGTGCAGGCTGGGCTCGAAGAATGAACCGTGTCACGGTTGGCCTAAGAGATCCCTGGTGTGTCTGCAGACCAGTCTCGACCTGGATAGCCTTGTTCACCAAGATGGAGAAATTATCAAATTCATGCACAAGGAGCGCTAGCTTGATGTCAGCTTGAAGTCCTTCGGAAACCTTTCCTGACGGCGACATCAGTGGGATGTCTTCTTAGCATAGCGGGATAATTCCAGAAAATCCCGCTGATAAGCTTCCACTGTCTGTTGCCCGGGTGAGGTTGCGGAACTCTTGCTTCTTCCGGTCCATGATTCCCTGGGGAATGAACGGCACGGAAGCAGCTTGGAAATCCGCCAAGTGATGACTGTGCCAGCTGGTTGAGTGCGCCTGTGGCTGTCCCACCATCGAGCAGCGGGGCCCTTGAGAAGAGAGGCGAAGGGTGACATAGTTTGCAGGGCAACGCCACAAGATTCCAACTCATAGGTGATGTCGCGAAGGCCAGTCATCCCATCCAGGGGCTGAGTTGAGCCGCGGTAGACGGTTGGGGTTGAGGCGCATAAAGTCCTGCAGGGTCCCTGGGCCTGGATACTGGTTCATATTGGGACGAGAAACTGATCCATGATCTTGCATGAACTGACGGTGCAGTTCAAATTGCTGCGTCATTCCAGCCATATAGTGGCGGTGGTGGATCGTTGGCACCACGGCCACGACCACGACCAGCGGGTCTAACCATCCTGCTAATTTACAAAGGGGGTGTTTAGTAAAAGCAAGCGGAGTGCTTAGCGACAAGCATGATGAACTCGACAATAGTTTAAGCAGTGCATCAAATACATAAAAGTAGTCGATTAAGACATACAGATCCATACACAACGTCGGGTACAAGCGGACGCATAACGGCGCAAATCAAAAGCTAGAATATCTAGGCGGCGCGCAGGCACGCGGTAAGGAAGACACAACGAGAGATAGCAAAGGCTACATCACGTCGGAGAGAACCACTGTAACGGGGTAGCTGCGAGTGCGGACGACGAATGTTCGTGCGGAAAGATCCTGTGCTCATGTGCACTCTGATGCAGAACCGTCTCGAGCTGTAAGAAGAGGTCCACGGTCGGTGTGTGACCTCCAACAGAGGCCAGTCATACCAGCATACATCGAGTCCTGCGCGGATAAAGGATGTGCTCGGATGTATCCCTGCACGGACAGCGGGCAGCAACTGGTCATAGCATCGTAGAGACGTGCTCGGGCTGAGTGCAACCAACTCGACGGCAAGAGCCCGGACAGTGCGATCCAGAGCCTGAGTGCACTGAATCAGAAACGCGCGGGTCGTAGCGACGAGGCTCGTACGGGGCACAGATAGCCGTGTAGTATCGGTAGCATCTCAGCAGGGCATACGGAATGTATCGGAACTCGGAGTCATCCAAGATAGCATTGTGCTCCCTCGTAGACGTGCGACAGCGGAGTAGGCGGCATCATGGACTGCCATCTCAATCGTCACGCCTAATCCGTGAAAAAGGTGTAGCTCGGTGTCTGAGTTGTTCCTGTGATACATAAATCCGAACTTCAGATAGTACTGTTCCTGGTTGAACTCGCGGAAACTCATAACCAAGTAATCAGGGTACCAACGGTAGCCAAGTCTGGTCATGAGAGCGATCAGGACAGCTGGAAACCCAGGGGTATTACGAGCCCAAGTGCGAAGCACAAGCTGTGTCGTAGGACGCGGTGGAAACAAACGGTCCACTGAAAATAGAGGAAATTCAGTTTGTCAAACGACAATAAGAGGTTTAACACAACTCGGAGAGAAGGTTAACAAAACAATGGAAAGGAAAATGATTATCAGACTAATAGATCAACGACAGGGAAATCGCACAGATATCCAGCTCTCCGGGTAGACAGAATTTACGAGATCCTAAGTGCCGGCGTTAGTAAACTTCATTAAACCGAGTAGAAGAGAGATCAGAGTCCCAGAGTATAGACGAGGAATAAAAGATCTAATACCACCAGTTGGCAATGTGGGCCGTAAGCCACACAGCCAAGTTAGTAAAACGGTTTTCTTTGTCTAGACTCAACTTCGGTCAAGGAACTGGAAAGGGGGATTCCTACAGGCAGTCGGCTCTGATACCAACTTGTGGGCCCCCGGCTCGATCGTACACTAATCATGCACGCAACGTGTACGATCAAGATCAGGACTCAGGGAAGATATCACAACACACTCTAAAACATAATTAAGTCCTACAAGCATCATAATACAAGCCAGGGGCCACGAGGGCTCGAATACAAATGCTCGATCATAGACGCGTCAGCGGAAGCAACAATATCTGAGTAAGACATAGGTAAACAAGGTGCCAAGATGGCTAGCACAAACAGGGATACAAACAGATCGAACAGGCGCAGGGCCTCCTGCTTGGGATCCTCCTAACTACTCCTGGTCGTCGGCGTCCTGGACGTAGTAGTAGGCTCCGTCCTGGTGGTAGTAGTCGTCGTAGGTGGCGTCTGGCTCCTGGGCTCCAGCATCTGGTTGCGACAACCAGCAAGAAGGGAAAGGGGAAAAGGAGGGGGGAAAGCAACCGTGAGTACTCATCCAAAGTACTCGCAAGCAAGGATCTTAACTACATATGCATGGTATATGTGTAAAGAGGCAATATCGGTGGACTGAACTGCAGAATGCCAGAATAAGAGGGGGATAGCTAGTCCTGTCGAAGACTACGCTTCTGGCAGCCTTCATCTTGAAGCAATAGAAGAGATTAGTTGGAAGTTAACCAAGCAACAACGTATAGCATATCCTACCCGTCGATCCGCTCGTCGCCACCATTCGAGAGAGCGACCACCGTTATATCTGTCACTTGTAAGGGTGTATTTTATTAAGTATCATTTCTAGTTGTCATGAGAGTCGAATACAACTCCGGGTCGTCCTTTACCGAGGGACACGGCTATTCGAATAGATAAACTTCCCTGCAGGGGTGCACCACATATTCCCCAACACGCTCGATCCCTTTGGCCGGACACACTTTCCTGGGTCATGCCCGGCTCGGACGATCCACACGTCGCAGCCCCACCTAGGCTAACAGAGAGGTCAGCACGCCGGACTAATCCTGGCACTCTGGGGTCTGGGCCCATCGCCCAGTGCGCTCCTGCACGTTGCGTACGCGGCCGCGAGCAGACCTAGCAACCCACACGATCACGCGGTTACGTTAGCGCGGTCCAACCGGCGCGCGCCGCTCAGGTCGCTGACGTCAAGAAGGCTTCAGCTGATACCACGACGCCGGGATACCCATAACTACTCCGCGTAGTTGGTTAGTGCGTATAGGCCAGTGCCAGACTCAGATCAAATATCCAATCTCGTTAAGCGTGTTATTATGAAGTAAACGCGAACGCCGACCGGCTTGGCCCACCTGTCTCTCAGGTGGTCTCAACCTGCCCTGTCGCTCCGCCACAAAGATCCCACACAAAGGGCCGTGGGGACAAAGGTCCTTTCAGCCCCAATCCGTGAATCACTCGCGGTACTCTTCGAGCCGACCCGACTTTGTCACCATTTGTATAGTATGTATATATGTATGTAAAACCGTGATCACCTCCCGAGTGATCACGGCCCGATAGTATAGCAAGGCAGACTGACAAGAATGCAGGGCCAATGATGATAAAACTAGCATCCTACACTAGGCATTTAGGATTGCAGGTAAGGTATCAACAGATGTAGCAACAGGTCAGGCTATGCATCAGACTAGGATTAACGGAAAGCAGTAACATGCTTACACTACTCTAATGCAAGCAGTATAGAGGAGAATAGGCGATATCTGGTGATCAAGGGGGGGCTTGCCTGGTTGCTCTGGCAAGTAGGGGTCGTCAACACGTAGTCGGTCGAGGCACCAGCAGCTCGTCGGTCTCGTAGTCTAAAGAGAAGAGGGGGAAGAAACAGTAAACACACGGCAATAATGCAACAGGGAGCATGACAGTCTAAATGATATGCCGGGGTGTATACAGCCTAACTAAGCGATTTAGTTAATTTAGGAATTTATTCGGATTTTTAATTAAAGTTGGACACTATTCATTTATCGAAATCGGTCTATTGTTCAACGTTTTCATAGTGCGGGCCGTCTGACGGAGATACCGAGGGCGTATCCGGGTTCGTATCGTCGCTCTGAGCAAGTTTCATGTATAAAATATTTTCATCGGAGTTACGGTTTAAAAGATATGATTTTCTAAAGTTTTTATTAATTTCTGAAATTTTAATTAATTATTTAATTCAACATTATCCGAAACAGTAATTGATGACGTCAGCATGACATCATGCTGACGTCAGCAGTCACCTGACAGGGGGGTCCCACCTGTCATAGGCTGTTAGGTTAATTAGGTTTAATTAATTTATTATGATTACTGTTTAATTAACACTAATTAGTTAATTAGATTAACCTAATCAGGATTAATTAACTAATTAATTAATTAATTAATTAATTAATTATTTTAATTATTTTAATCATTTATTTTTATTCCTATTTTCTTAAAACTGTTTCTGGGCCGTGGGCCCCATTCGTCAGCGTCACAGGGTTCGGGGCCCCACTGGGCAGTGGCCAGGGGCGGACACGTCCGGGCGTGCCCCTTTCGGGACCGGACATGTCCGGTGCCCAAAGGGGGCGCACGGGCGGTCGGCGGGCGCGGGGGCCGGCGAGGCCACGGAGGGGGAGGGGGAGGCGGCGCCGGGGGAGTCCGGCCGGGGGCGGGGGGGAGAGGGGGCGGGAGGGCAGGGGGGGCGCGGGAAGGCGAGCGGGGGGGGGGGAGGGGGGTGGGGCGAGGAGAGGAGGCGAGCGGGCGAGCGAAGGCAGTGGGCGGGGAGCGCGTGCGAACAGAGCGCGGCGAGGCTGCGGTGCGCGGGCGCGTGCGCGAGAAGAGAGGGGGGAGAGGCCCGAGGCCTCACGGGATCCGTAGGGACGGGCAGCGGGGGTCGGGGTGGTCGACGAGGACGACGGCGAGGGGAGGCAGGCCGGCGGGACAAGGCGGCGACGTAGACGAGGCAGACCGGCGAGGAAGAGCTCCGGCGGGTGGGTCGGCGGCGAGGCGAGGGCAGGGTCGGGCGCGTCGGGAGCGGCGTCGAGGGAGCCGGCCGGCGAGGGAGAGCGGGATCCGGGCGGCGGCGTCCAACGGCGACGGCGAGGCGGCGCGGTCTCGCCGGACGAGGGACGGGGTCGTTCCCGCGATCCCGATCCCGATCTGGATCGGGAGGTGGCGCGGTAGGGACTGCGAGGGGGAAGATGGAAAGGGGGAGGAATGAGCGACGTGCTGAGAGAGGAGGAGAAGAAGACGGAGGAAGGCAGAGGCAAGGAACCGAAGAGAAACGACGGGGGGGACGGAGGATGGTAGGAGAAAGAGGAAGGAGGAGGGGACTCCCCTCCCCCCATAAGGGGAGAGACGGGGGATCCTGAGGGGCGACTTTTCCTCCGAGGGGGGGAAGGGGGGGCGTGGAAGGCGAAGGAGGGGAAGGAGGGAAGGAAGGGGAGGAAAGGGGATGGGATGGGAGGACGGAAAAGGAGGGGAAGGGGGGGGGGCGGGGTCTAGAGGGAATTCCAATAACGCCATGGCGCCGTGAGGGCATACTGCAGACCTGCGCGCCTTCTCCGTGGTCATCTCACGACAATTTATGTTGGGTAGGGGAGGAGGGGGGGAAGGGAAGTCCCACCGCCCGACTCCTACCCATGGTCAGATTCAGCGGCCACTTGGGAGTATGCGACGAGGCCTCGACGAAGCTGCCGAGTGCGGTTTTATTAATTTCTTTTTTTGTCCCTTACCTTTTCTGTCTTTTTTCCTTTTCTTTATTCTCTTTTCTCTACGTTAAAGTTTAGGCCTCAAATGC